>OW799235.1:133625336-134825336 GCA_941918925.1 Phyto melanocephala | reverse complement strand
TCTACAAATAATCCGGGAGGCGATTAAAAATATAGGGTTTTTAACAGACTCTGTTCTTGATTAACATAACTCATAAGCCTGAGCACGATAAATTTTACAAAAGACGACTAAAAGAGTAACACATAAGTATTATGGTTTTAAGATTTTTTTTTTAAATTAATATTTATGTGAGTTTTTTGGTTTATTTGTTTTGTTTGTAACACTTAAAAGTTAAACACTGTTAAATGTTTTACTTTTAAAAAAGTGTGACACATTTAGTTCAAAACACTTAACTATTTAGCATCAACAAATTTTTCACATTTAGTATGCGTTTGCTTTGAAACATTATTGTTTTTTTTTATTATCATACAATAAAAACAAAACTTCTTTTGTAAAATTTTTACTTCATCCTATAAATTTGTCAGTAATTTTTTATGTAATATTATGCTCTTACATATTTTACTTGTATTCACATTATGACTTTAAGTATTCTCGTAGACTGAGAATGGGTGTTTACAGTTTTTGTGTTTGTATGTGTTTACGCTGTAATTACTGTAATTAAATGCTTAAAAAATTTAAAGGATTTCTTCTCTTTAACTTCATAAATTATGATTTTCATTTGTTTTTTTATTATAACATTTTTCACAATAAAACAGCAATAAAGAGTATGAAGAAAACAAGAAAACATGAATCAAAGGAACTTTTGCCTTACGTGGCCAAAATTTTTAAGCACTCATTACATTACAATTGTATCCTTAGAAGCGTGAAAGAAAAGAAAGAAAGTAAAGAAAAAAATATCTTACAATTAGACATTTGAATACAAATTTGTAATACCCAACAGTTAATAGAAATTTTATTGTAAAACTAAGGAATTTTATATAAAAGCATTGTGATAGAGAAAAATTTAAACTTAAGAAATTGTTTAAGAAACAGTTATTTTTGTAATAATTCCAAAAATTCTCCACTTTATTTAAATTGTTATGTAGGCTGCCAAATTGAAATAATTTATTAACAAAAAGGAGTTTTACAAAGAAACAAAATAGTAACACACTTAACACTTGAAATAGCATTATTCGAGTTGAACAAAAAACACAGAGAGAAAATGTATGTGAAATATTGTAATTACATGAAATAATGCTTAATGAAGGCTCAAGGAAATGATTAATTATTTGTGAAAAATAAAATTATGTGATCAACAATAAATAAACTTGATAGCATGACAATAATGAATACAAAACAGTGTATTTATGATTTTTTTTTATTTGTATTTTTATATGATTTATTAAGTTGTTTTGTAAAACAAAACTTTATTTATCACTATCATTGTCTGACACACTGTTTTACAGCAATTAACTTTTGAATACAATTAATTTATTTTAGGAGTGAAAGTGACTTTATTTTATATACGTTTTCTTGAGCAAAATCCCTTACAGATGAACGCAGATGTGTATTTCTGTATTAATTTTGCAAAATTATGGTACGTAAGATTTAAACTAATTTTAATAGGCTTTTTAGTATTTAAATTTGTGGATTAATGATATTATTTTGTATATAACAAAAAACACACAAGCAGATGTATGTATGTATGTATTTATGAACTTGAAAACATATGTTTTTAAAGCACTTTCATTGGCTGTATGTACTTACAAGTTAATCTGACTTATTGTGAGTATAGTTATCGTTATCGTCTACAATTCAACATCAAGAAGTCGATCCCATTTAGTCATTGTCATAGTACTAACAATGTGTTTAACGACTGCGACCTTCACTACGACACTTGTTATAAAGCTAAACATTTCAACATAACTAAGCATTTAAAATACACACGTATTAATTAAACCTCCTACATCTGACTTAAAATAGTTGTCCATGCAAGAAAGCACTTTGTTTATAAAAGGGAATCCTGATGTATGAACGCAAATGCTATTGCAATGATTGCTGTAGTAAATTGTGAAATTTATCTTCTAAAGCCAACAAAAAGAAATTGGCAAAGAACAAACAACATTGATCCTATATGAAGAAAAAAAAAACGCAACGTAAAAACACTTTCACACGTAAAAACACTATAAACTGTAGAAAATTGTAAATCAAATACCAACTACTTCAGTATATATCCTCCCACCCATTACCTTAGCACTAACCGCTAAATGAAAGGGGACACCTCCAAATTCTTTATAAGTAAAACTTTGCATAAAGAGGCAAATATTTAACCTTTACGTTTGTATTTTTATTCACATAATCGCATCCACACATCTCTTCTAATCAGCAAGATTTTTCACTTATTTAATTAGAACACTAGACTCATTATAGCTCATGTCACTAAAACCTCTGTAACATTCAATGTAAACAAGCAATTTGCATTAAAAAAAATTAAATATTTTGCTGTTGTATGCCCACAACAACTAAAACATAAACCAGAACGTCAGTGTTAAATATCAATAACAGCATGACAACTTAAGGAGAGCATTAAAACACATTTAAATCTTAATACTTGCATTTAATAAATTGAAAAACCTAAATAATTACAAACCTTCAATATTAATTATTCGGAAAAATAATTAAAAATATTTAAAACAAACATTGTTAAAACAAGTAAAAGCGCTATATTCGGCCGTGCCGAATCTTATATACCCTTCACAACGTGTAGTCATGCAATAACAGTAGTTTGTATCACCATTCATCTCATATGAAATACGTACATACATATAAAAAATATACATATATAAAAAACATCCCATTGTAAAATTATAAATTTACGTATGTATGTTAAAAAAAAAAATAAAAAAAAAATTTTAAAAAAAAAATTTAAAAAAAATTTAAAACAAGTAAGAGCGCTATATTCGGCCGTGCCGAATCTTATATACCCTTCACAACGTGTAGTCATGCAATAACAATTATTTGTATAACCATTCATCCCATATAAAATACGTGCATACGTACACGTTAGAATAAATGTGGCATCGAATCCCAGCTGAGCCAAAAAAATTTTTTTTATTTTATTTAATATATTATTTATATTTTATTATTTTTTATATTTTTTTTAAATTTTTTTAAAAAATTTTTTTAGAAAAATTTCTAAAAAATTTTTTAAAAATTGTTTTTTAAATTTTTTTTAAATTTTTTTTTTTGTAGTTTTTTTTTATTATTTTTTTCTTATTTTTAATATTTTTTTTTTTGTAATTTTTTTTGTTTGGTATGTTTTTTACATGTATGTATGTATGAATGTTGTTGTTGTAATTGTGAAAAAACACGAGGTGGTCGTGGTTTTTTGCTCATATCTCAGAAAGTTATGGGGCGATTGTGCTGAATTTCAATAGCGATTCATTCCTGGATATTTCCAAGAGATTGATACCATATACAGATCTGAGGAACATATAGTTGCTTCTAAAAGTTGATTTCAACCAACACACGGACAGACGGACAGACGGATAGACGGACAGACGGACAGACGGTCAGGGCTTAATCGACTCCTCTATTCATAAGCTTTCAGAAAATATATACTTTATGGGGTCGGAAATGAAAATTGTAGAAATTACAAACGGAATGACAAAGCTATATATACCCTTGTGCACCACAGGTGAAGGGTATAAAAAAAATTTAATAAAAAAAATTTTAAAAAAATAATTAAAATATATATAATTAATATAAAACAAAAAAAAAATAAAAAAAAAAAAATTAAAAAAAAAAAATAATAAAAATATAAATAATATATTAAATAAAAAATAAAAAAAAAAAATAAAAAAAAAATTAAAAAAAAAAATTTAAAAAAAATTTAAAAAAAAATTTTTAAAATATAAAAAAAATTTTTTTTTTGGCTCAGCTGGGATTCGATCCCACGTTTACTTTAGCCAATATACAAGTTTGTATGTATGTATGTTGTTGTTGTAATGTTGTTTTTGTGAAAAAAAAATCGAGGTGGTCGTGGGTTTTTGCTCATATCTCAGTTGTTTATGTACCGATGTTTCTGATTTTCAATAGCGATATACTCCCGAATATTTCTGATATTTTAATACCTCACCCGGGTCCAAGTGATGTCGGGGGGCTTCAAAAAGTTGATTTCAACATACACACGGACAGACGGTCAGACGGACAGACTGACAGAGCTTAATCGACTTCCCTATTCATAAGCTTTCAGAAAATATATACTTTATGGGGTCGGAAATGAAAATTGTAGAAATTTCACACGGAATGACAAACCTATATATACCCTTTTTCACTGTGTGAAGGGTATAAAAACAATACTCAAATCTATGGTGTACACATGCATGTGTGCACACTCATCAAACATAGAGAGACAGGTTGGGCCACACACATTAAAAATATGCATGAACAACAAACGCAGTTCAATTCAAACATATTACAAGGGGGCAAGAAAAACAAAAGCGATTGTAGTGATTAGAAGCTAATTTAGCACCGCCCCAATAATCATGTCAGTAGTTGATTATGCGTTAAATAAACAATTACAATTACAAACAACCAAAAATTGTTTTTGTATTGCACGCACATTTTTCTTGTTGAAAACGTTTACACATTTTTCTGTCAATTGTAAAATATTTTTTATTTTTTTAAATAAAACTTTTAATAAATGGTAAAATAAATATTGAAAAGAATATAAATAAAATAATTATGAAAAAATAGTGTATTCCACACTGTTGAACACATGTTGCATACACATGTATGTACACAAGTATAAAAAAGGTATTTTAAAAAAGCATTTAAATGGATACGACTGCTAAACGATTAATTTTTGAGAAAGAATTTAAACATTTTGCATCTATAGGCCCTAATAAATAACTCCTCTCAAATCATAGTGTAAAGGTACACTTTAACTTTGCGGGAGTGTGTGTGTGTGCAAAATTCTTGCATACGAATATGAAATACATTTTTTAATTCAGTGCAGAATCTACCAAAATTAAAACAATTTCAGTCTGGTAAGGTCATTGACTTAAATACATATTGTAATGTGATTAATGTAATACAATTTATAGATGAAAATGTTATAAAAAACATTTACTTTAAGTCATACCACCAATACGATCTAGTTAGCCTCTTGTAAGAGGTTTCATACATATAAACATAAATACATACATACGTATTTACATTTATTTATTTATATGTGAATTATGTAGTTATTTTCTGATTCTTCTTTAAAAATTTAACTTTAACAAGTAAGAGCGCTATATTCGGCCGTGCCGAATCTTATATACCCTTCACAACGTGTAGTCATGCAATAACAGTGGTTTGTGTCACCATTCATCCCATATGAAATACGTACATACATATAAAAAAATACATATATAAAAACGTCCCATTGTAAAATTATAAATTCATGCATGTATGTTAAAAAAACAAAAAAAAAATTTTAAAAAAATTTTAAAAAAATTTAAAAAAAAAAATTAAAAAAATTTAAAAAAAAAAATTTAAAAAATAAATTAAAAAAAAAAATTATTATGTATATAATATATATAAAACAAAAAAAAAATAAAAAAAAAATTTAAAAAAAAATAATAATAAAAATATAAATAATATATTAATAAAAAATAAAAAAAAAAATAAAAAAAAATTTTAAAAAAAATTTTAAAAATATTAAAAAAAAAATTTTTTGGCTCAGCTGGGATTCGATGCCACGTTTTCTCTAACCAGTATACACGTTTGTATGTATTGTATGTTGTTGTTGTTGTAATGTTGTTTTTGTGAAAAAAAATCGAGGTGGTCGTGGGTTTTTGCTCATATCTCAGTTGTTTATGTACCAATGTTTCTGATTTTCAATACCGATCTACTCCCGAATATTTCTGGTATTTTAATACCTTACCCGGGTCCAAGCGATTTCGGGGGGCTTCAAAAAGTTGATTTCAACATACACACGGACAGACGGTCAGACGGACAGACTGACAGGGCTTAATCGACTCCCCTATTCATAAGCTTTCAGAAAATATACACTTTATGGGGTCGGAAACGAAAATTGTAGAAATTTCACACGGAATGACAAACCTATATATACCCTTTTTCACTGTGTGAAGGGTATAAAAACAACGAAAAATTATTGACAGAATTGTGCTCAACTAACAAGAAATAAACTCTTTTTTTTTGTGTAAAATGTAAAACAACTGTCAAGTTTTTGAAATATTGACAACTTTGACTTTTAATTTAAATACATATACATGTACATATCAATATACATATGTATGTGTGTATATACATATGTAACGTATGGATTTTTGTTCGCATGTATCATCATTTACATGTGGTGCCGTTGCATTGCCATTCCGTTTAAAATTTCTACAATATTCATTTTCGACCCCTATAAGATGTATGTACATATATTTTCTGAAAGCTTAAAACTGTCTCTCTGTCCGTGTGTTGGTTGAAATCAGCTTTTACAAGCTTCCACAGGTTGTACAGATTTGTATGCCTCTAGGAATATTCCTAAAGAAATTTGGACAAGTCGGTAATAAAATTAACAACATTATTTTTTGGCAAAAAATTTCGAATATATAATTTTTTTAAAAATATCAAATCACTTGGGCTCCTAATTAAGTTTTAGATTTGGAAACTATTTCTGAGAAATATCGGTTTGAAGCTAAATGAGATATAAATGAGATATAAAATATAACTGCTTCGGTGTTTTTTTTTTTATAAAATTTACAAACGAACCCCGTCTAGATGACATGATATGGGTAGGAAAAAGGAGTTTGTTGGAAGAATTTAATACACTATAGAAAACAATTTAAGTCCTTAATGGCCGCCACTACAAGATAGTGTAAAACAAATGTATATATGTGGGTAAAATCCACTTCAACTTCTTTAATACTGGTAACAAACGAAAGGGTTTGACCTGAATATTACAATAAACCATGAAAAAGACAAAGACAGCGTTCAAAGTAAAATATCAGATATATTGGTCAACTGTAGTAATTGCAGCTGTGTACCCTTCAACCATTACAATGTTGGTATAAAATGATAGGGCATGAACAGTAGAATTCAACCAACTAAGTTAAAAATTAAAATCAAGGATGGCGTCGAAGATAATTTAACAAAGTGGCGTATAACATTAAATTAGAAAACTTGGTTTATAATACGATATGGTTACTATACCTGGTTACTATGTATACTGTACATGATAGTGAAGGATATTATCAGATTTGGCATGGCCCGAATATAAATTATTAATTATTACATGATGACGTGATTTCAATTTTGAAATATTGATACAAATGGAATTCGTTACCCTGCGAGGAGTGAGCCAATTGACTTCTGAAGAAGCATATGTATATCACTAGATTGATTTAAGTAGCTCAACAAAATATATATCTTTAATATGATAAGATCATACCCGGTTTACACACTACAAGTAAATGAAAACGCAAATTAGTTTAATTTTTCTTATTCTCACATTCACAATAATTCAAGAACACATAGTAATCAAAACAGTACTCAGGAATAAACATGTTCTTCCGTAGCCAAAACAAGTCAGCCGATTCGTAATAAAATAGAACGAAAATTCGTATAAAACATGAACAAAAAGTGTTGAGACAAAGTCTTGCCATATCATTATCTTACTTTGTGTGTTAAAATCCACAGAAGTTTAACTTATTTTTTTTTTTATTAAGCAAAAAATTAAGCTAAAATTACAACAAATATAAATAATAAGACATTAAGAAAACACTTTGAATTATTACTGTGGTTTCCTGTTGTTTAATTAAAGCGCATAACCGTTTTATATAATTTTTATTGCATCAAAATCTCAGCTCTATTTTGAGATATATATTTTCTATATACAAGGTGGCGCAAAAATAACCTTCCGATGTTTTTTGGCTGTAATTTAAAAAAAAAATGAAAAACTTTGATTCTTCTTGTGGAGTATTTTTATTTGGTCTTTTAATTTTTTTTACATCAAGTCGAGAATATGATGTCATGTAAATGGCCGCCGCCACAGTTGATTGTCATTTGAGCCCTTTTTATGGCATTTTCCATCACTTTGGCCAAAACTTCCGGCGATAGGTCCTTACATTCTTGACGGATATTGTCTTTAAGAGCTGCAAGAGTCTGAGGCTTGTTGACATAAACCCGCGACTTCAAAAAGCCCCACAAAAAGAAGTCTGGAGCGGTCAAATCAGGCGATCTTGCTGGCCAGTTCAAATCGCCAAAACGGGAGATTAGGCGCCCGGGAAATGCATCCTTCAGCATATCGGTTGTGGCACGTGCAGTGTGTGCTGTTGCACCGTCCTGTTGGAACCACATGTTTTCCAATCCCAATTCATCAAGTTGCGGCAAAAAGAACTCGTTGATCATTGCTCTGTAGCGCTCACCATTCACAGTAACCGTTTGGCCCGCGACGTCTTCGAAGAAAAAAAGGTCCGATGACTCCTCCAGCGAAAACAGCACACCATACAGTAACTTTGAGCGGGTGTAATGGCTCTTCGTGGGTTACACGCGGATTTTCAGTGCCCCAGAAGCGTAAATTTTGCTTATTTACGTACCCGCTAAGATGGAAATGGGCCTCATCACTCATGATTATTTTTGATGAAAAATCATCTTCCTCTTGGTGGTGATTCAGGATGGCTTGAGCGTATGTTAGACGCGATTGGCGGTCAGCAGCTAACAGCTGATGCACCGTCTGGACTTTGTACGGAAACATCTTTAAATCTTGTACCAAAATTCGCTGTAAAGACCGTCGACTGATAGCCATTTGCGTGGCACGTCGTCTGGTCGATGTCGACGGCGCTTCCATGACATCCTCGGCTACAGCAGCAATATTCTCTGCAGAACGGCTACTCCGGGGTCTGCCACTCCTGGCAGCATCTCGTGTTGTGCCAGTCTCTTCGAGGCGAGCGGCTAAACGTTGCAGTGTTTCACCAGTAGGCGTTGGACGGCTAGGAAATCTGCGACGAAATTCACGTTGTGCCAAAGTCACCGACCGATTATTGGTCAAATAAATAGTCACCAATATTCCGCGTTCTGGAGCAGTGTAGCGTAACATTGTTTATTAACGTGTATTTTGCATGTGTTTACTACACAAATGTCAAAACAGAACTGACATTAGGGGCCAATTGCAAAATTTGTAGGATTTTCTGATAGGAGGATTTCTTTTGCGCCACCTTGTATATAGGTATATTCTCTTCGACCTATATTTTCTTCTATCGTTTTTTTTAACAATTTGTGTCTACTTTTCTTAGTAACCCAAATACGTATTTAACAAACTTTACAAAATATTTTTAAAAATCTTTTGCTAAAAATAATCCAGCATTCAGAATCTTTCTAAGTAATTTTTGTATCGGCAATCTCCTGTATTTCGTCAATCTACCTTACTGCAAGTTTGCATTTAATTTTTTTTCTTCTTAATTTAACTGCAATGTCATCATAAATCTTTGTTAAGTTTTGAAAGCTCATATCTTTTAGTTGAATTTTTTGCAAATGCACATAAATAATACTCTATAATCAACAAAGGTATTTAGAAAATGGGAAAACATTAAAATAAATACATGTGTGTTAACAAGGTAGTGTGTATGTAACTTTGTCCAAATTACAAAAACTATAAATAAAATTAGTAAAAAAAAAAATGAAACTATGCAGCCATAAAGTTCTTAGATTTAATAGAATTTCTTGTTGTTTTCCATTCATATTTATGTGTTTGTTTCTACTAGACGATTTATATTTAAATAGTAAATAACTTTATTTTACACAGTAAGTAAAACAGAAAATAATAATTTGTTGTAAATATATGATATCACTTGGATGAATGTTAAACCAGCAACAACAACGAAACTAATATTATGAATTTATATGAAACTGTCTAGTTATAGACAGACAGACAGACAGACATAGCGATAGAACAGCGCCAAGCTGGCATAAATTAATAATTACATTTGATATGTACATATGTATCAGTGCAAAAAAAAAAACATAAACAATTATTTGAACATTTCAGTAATCAATTTATCACATGTACATAAATATCTATGTATTGTTAGCAAGCAAATATAATTGTGGTACGACAACAACAACAACAGCAAAAGGTTTATTTTCTAAACCACATATCGGCAATATTAAGTAGACAGCATTAATGACGTAATTGGTGACAGCATCTACTGCTGGTAATATTTATATGTTTATAAATACATAATTACATACATACATACAGACATAACGTAAGTGTCATATTTTGTTGAGAAGGGCGGTAACAACAAAAACATTCTTTTTATCTAACACATTTTTTTTTTAATCTTGTTGTTGGTATTTAATTTATTACAAATTCAAGAGATTTCGTCGTAGATACACATAGTACATACATAATATGTATACATACATACATGTAGTAATATGTGTTTAAAATAAATTTGTCTCCAAACATTTTTTTGTTTTTTTTTGTTGAAATGTACTTAAATGTTTATAGTGTTTGATATGAATATTTTTTTTTTATGTTATTTTTGACTAGACTCCCCGACATGTTGTGGTTACATCTTGCGAATCAAGAAATCATTTTTATTTCTTTATTTTCAAATGACATTGAATAATAAATATTCACTTATATGCCAGCGGGAAAATTGCGCAGTCAGAAAGCCTTCTAAGAGGCCCAATATTTGTAATAAGACCTAGAATACTAAATTCCTACTACAAGTCAGTGCAAGTCTGTCAGTGCTGCATACATTTTTATATATGCCTGTACATACATAAATGCAGTTTTGCCGATCATCATACACAAATAATAATCAAAATAAGAAATATTGATGTATACCAGTGCTATTCAACCTATGGTACGCGAAAATTTTCTAGTTGGTATGCGAATTCTTTTAAAATTTTAACGATTTCTATTTTGCAATTGGAAACAAAAAGAAAAATCTTCCTAAAAGTATACCTTTAATGTACATGTTCTTATGTTTTTTGTAACTTTTATTATTTTTTTTAATTTTATTGTTTTTTATTATTAATAAATTAAATAGATTAAAAATTTTAAAATTGTTTACATTATATTTTTTTTTGGTGGTACGCGAAAAGTTTGTCGTGAATTTAGTGGTACACGAGCCAAAAAGATTGAATAGCACTGATGTATACCATAAATTGGTGAATAATAACCTGCAAATGGATTATAGAAACAACACCAACAAAACAAAAATATATAAGAACAGTAATGATTTTACTGTGTGTCTACATAGAAACAATTATTACTAAGGTATGTTAAAACAGAAACTTACCTAAAATTAATTTCATTTTCTATAAATATTTTTGTTGTTCTTATGTTATTTTTGAATATCGTTGAAAATAAAATTATATTGAAAAAAAACTACTTCTGGCATATGACCGTTATGGTTGGCTTGGATCTAGTCTAATCAGGAGATCAAATTTTCAATAACTTTTTTCAACATTTGTGGCCGTATATCGACAATAACGCGACGAATGTTGTCTTCCAAGTGGTTAATCGATTCGAACGACTTTACATGTCTCCACAGAAAATAGTATAACAGCACGAGCCGTGCGACATGTTCCACAATCTTGTTGAAACTACAGCTCTTCCACATCATGGTTGTTCAGTTGATGGACGAAGAAGTCATTAATCATGGCTCTATAGCGCCCACCATTGACTGTAACGTTCTGACCAGCATCGTTTTTAAAGAAGTACGGACAAATGATTCCACTCGCCCACAAAGCAAATCAAACAGTCAGTTTTTCTTGATGTAACTGTGTCTCAACATACACTCAATAATCACACTAAATTCAAGCCGTAATCTCCAAAATTAATTGAGAAAAAAATCGAAAATCAGTTCTAACCCTACTGAGATATAAACGCCAAAATACAACTGTTTAGGTATTTTCCTTAAAAATAAATTAATCTTTTTCAACTTTAAAACAATTGTTGAACACGTTTTTGATATCAAATGAATAACTAGAACACAGTACATATTGGGAAAAATTAAAAATCCAAAATGGCGTTGGAAACAACGCTTCTCATTATGGGTACAAAATAGGAGGACTTTACTAGTAGAATAATCTAAACAATGAAAAATTCAAAATCCAAGATGGCTACCCCAACAAAATGGCTGATTGAACATTGATTTAACACTGAACATTAGGAGACGTATGAAATAAGGAGATTTGACTAGAAGAATACATTAAATCTTAACAAAAACTTGTTAGTGCAGGGCATAGAGGATTCGGCAATGCCGAATATGGCACTCCTACTTGTTCCATTCATCAATTTCAATTGCATTTGGGATTTAGCTCAGGCTTGATAAAAATACTACTTAAATACTCAACAATATGTCGTCAAACTTAATCCTGCTTAGTTACAATGGACGTTTTCATGTGTATTTCTGAAGTATATAATTTCGAATCATCCTTATGTACTTATTCGTTGTGATAAATAACTAAAACAATAAATTTAAAACATAATGCCAGTTAAACACTAAATGAAATGTAATATCAATTATTTATGCTGTTTTTATACCCGCCACCAAAAAAATGGTGGGGGTATATTCATTTTGTCATTCCGTTTGTAACACATCGAAATATCCATTTTAGACCCCATAAAGTATATATATTCTGAATCGGGGTTTGATTTTATGACGATCTAGCTATGTCCGTCCGTCTGTCCGTCTGTTGAAAGCACGATAGAGGTCGCACCAAAAAAGCTAGGGGGCTCAAATTTCGCCAAAATCTTTCTTATAGACAAGGTTTGTTTGGTATTGAAAATGGGCTAAATCGGAATATTAGGAAGAGAGTTATAGCTCGAAAAGCAAGAGTAGGTCGAAAAAACCGTGTCCTTCGAACATCGAATAAAATGGAATTGTGTCCAAACGCCTTAACGTAGACTCATGAAACTTAGAATATATATTTCCTGGGTAAAGACAATATTTTTCCCCGAAAACTGTCTAAATCTATGCATTAGGAGAGGAGTTATCGATCAATATGTACGAAAATTTATACCGCACAGTGTATTTTTCGGTATATTTAAAAACAAAAACGTCATAAAAGCAACAAAATTGGATGTACGACTCTGAAATTTTGCAAACTTTGCTTTTTGGTGACACGCTTTCTTGTAACGGCAAATCAATGTGCCACGCCCACTTTTACGCCCACCTCCCATGTAACGTTTTAACTAAAATTCATATAATTTCTCTATTAATAAAGATTTTGGAATAATAAAGGCCTATATTGAAACACCTCAGTTGAACTCATTCGCAAAAATAACTTTGACACGCCTACTATAACGCCCACTTTCACGTTATCTACCGGTAATGAAATTCAAAAGCTCATAAAACCGTTAAAATTAGAGGTATGATGATAAATTTTGTTGCGTCTATCGCCCTAGGCAATTTCATTACTATGCCAAAAAAATAAGGTGTCACGCCCACTTTTACGTCCACCTCCCATATAACGTTTTACCTAAAATTCATATAATTTCTCTATTAATAAAGATTTTGGAATAATAAAGGACTATTTATATTGAAACACCTAAGTTGTACTTAACGCCCACTTTCACTTTTGAATTGTGTTCAGACGCATAAACGTAGTCATGAAACTTCGAATATATATTTATCGAGTCAAAAGAATATTTTTCCCTGAAAATCGCTTAAATCTATGAATTAGGAAAAGAGTTTTAGATAAAAATGTACGAAAATTTATACCGCACAGTGTATATTTAAAACGTAAAAAAACTGACAAAACTATATGTGCGATTCTGAAATTTTGCAAACATGGTTTTTTGGTCAAAGTCTTCGTTATAACGGAAATTTTTATAAAAATATATTAGTCATATATATTAGCATTTATTTATGCACCATTTATTGTACTGTAGCTAAATATAAGATAAAGATGATAAGATAGATGACTCTACTAGCAACTACTAGATGGCATGCTAACAACTTATGCTTATGTTCTCCTGAAATTATGCTCTATTAAAAATGGGAATTTAGGAAAATTTTGACCTAAGTCAAAAAAAAAAATTATCTCTAAACATTATAAACAATTTATTTTCTTGTACTAATGGCTAACAAATTTTAAAATTATACAAAACTTATTTCGTTTGAAAATCTTTTAAAAGCAAAATGTTATAGTTTAAAAATCAAAATCTTACTAATAAATTTCCCGTTTTAGAAAAATGCAGAGAATGTATATTTTAAATCACCCTGTGGCTCTTAAAATTTAACCTTTCTTCCTCTTAAATTCACGTAAATTCTCTATGAATAAAGATTTTGGAATACTAAAGGACTATGTTGAAATATCTAAGTGATGTTTATTAGCAGAAACTTTATTAACACGCGTATTTTAACGGCCACTTTCTTTGAAAGACTAAATTTACGAAAACATTTTACTAGCATACCGAAGCTTTAATGGGTGGTTTTATTTTAAGGGACTATGTTGATTTTGAATAAAATTATTATGAAATTATTATCATTTATTTTTATAATGATAATATTTGTATGCTTCAATTATGTATGGAACAAAATATCGGCCAAATGGCCCCCAACCTAGGCGGCACACCTCGATCCGATAGTCCATATTTTCAATGACACTGTTGATGCTCAATTGTTGGGCACGATGATGAGTCGAGGTTGCTTGCTCTTTTGCCACGTTATCGTGAAAAACAGCAATGTTTCCCATTCAACAAACTAAGATGGCATTCACAGATGTTTTCACATTTCATACAGACTTGCTTTGCAGACATTTAAATATTTTTTACAATTCTCACGATTGTGGACGAATTCGAACGATTATGTTGACCAAAAGAATCACGAAGTGCACAAAATGCATTTTGATTTGCACGCCCATTTTTATAAAAATCTTTAATAATTAAAAGCGTTGCTCGATTGCGTATCTTTCCACGGTTCAAATTAAGTTAGTCTGAGATTGAGAAATGTCAAATGAAATACAAAAAAAGAGTTAAAGTTTAGATGTGGTTCACCTTACACATGGGCCCTTAAAATTTAACCACCCTCTACAAAGAAAGTGATACATATTTTATTATAAAGAGATTATTCTATAGCGATTAACAAAATAATAAATATTGTGCTGTAAATGTACACAAAATTGGTGGTGGGTATAAAAGATTCGGCACAGCCGAATATAGTGCTTTTACTTGTTTTCTTACTTCCAGTCTACTTTTTATAAATATTTATACAAAATTTTCCAATAAATTTATCAATTCCTAATTATTAAATAAAATATAAATAAATTTTTTTTATTTTCTTTAACAATATCGAAAAAAAAAATACAAAATAAAATCATGTTTAGCAACTTTACCAGACATGTTGGCAAATGAATTAAAATGAAAATTTAATTCAAAATTATGTCAATAAATAAACATCCACACATTTATAAATTATTTAATTCACACGAACATGACACTGTTTATAGGAAATTTTTATTTTTTATGAATTAAAGGAACGAGTGGGTTGCGCTGATTGTTTTCTTAATTTAAGAAGAAAAAAAAGGAAAAATATGTTCTTGATTGAGTAGTTATACAGTTATATTTAAAAAAAAAAACAAAAAACTTAAATGATTTTTATAATCGATTTCATTGAAAATGTAGTTGCTAGTTTAATACCTATAGAACATATGCGTTTAAATTTAATGAAAATTTAATACAAGAGCTAAACACATTTTTACGACAGATTTCTCTAAACAGAACGATAATTTACTCTTATTTCAAGACGCGGGCGAAATGACGAACGACTAATAATAGGTCCTCATTTTATTTTAGTTCCCATTTAAAAACAAATAATTCTACTTAAAGAAATTCAAAAAGCAAATTTTGTGGATTGACAGATTCGAGATATCGAAGAACGACAATGAAAATTATTAATTTAATTTTTTTTAATTAAATAACTGCGTGCTCATAAAAATTTATTTTAATTAAACTAAATGGTTAAATGCACTTCTTCCAACACAAAAAATCAACTGATAAAGTGCATTTTGTAAAAAATCAGTAAGTGAATCTATCGCTTTCGCATGACATCGTTGATGGCGGACAGTGGGATATTTTTCGAAAAGGCATTTAAGGTTTTTTTAACTTAATATAGATTTATGACAATCTATGATTTTGATGTTGACTCAAGAATCTTATTTAAACAAAGTACAGTTACGAAGGTTTCATATGAACTTAAAATCTATATTCCCAGTAACCATTAGTGCGAACAGTGAATGAGTTTTGTAGTGTTTTTTTTTTTTGTAACAAATATTAAAATCTAATGCTAACAACTTATTACATGGACTAACTCAAATCTTTTCCAAAATCCATTAAGTTCGCCTGGCAGAGGGTATCACTATAAAAGCAATGTTAATAAAAGAGTTGTGTACCTCATGAACGAACGAACCTAGTTCAACTGACCAAAATGAACGTTTCAATGCATTGAGCATTTTAAGCTCAATGAGCTTTTACAGCTCATCGTTCATCTTTCATATCTCTATCGATAAGTTTCTTTTTTAGGTTTTTTAGGTTTTCGTTCTCACACTTTAGTTGCACACATTTAATGTTTTTTTAGTCATGTTTTTTTTGTATCATCTAAGTGCTTCAGTAGTACGTAGATCTTGTTTCTTTCTTTTAAATGCATTTTCATATATAATGTTGTCTCCTGTTTGTACTCAATGAAAATTTATTGTTTTGTTTATTAATGTTACATTCAGTACACATAAGAAAATGTTAAAGTACTACCACGAATTATTAATTACCTTTTCATTTTTTAAACATTTTTCAAATTACGATCGTAAATTGTACGCAACTATCTTTTGTAATTTAATCAAGTGAAATTTAATCGATCTCGATTTTCATACTTACAACTGAGTGTTGCTTAGCATAAGGCAATATGTACTTGGAAATTTGTATGTTTATGGTTTTTAAAATTATTTTTTAAATACAAACATTTTAGTTTCATTAATTAAATATGTATTTCTTAAAACAAACTATACAACTAAATCGAGTTATAACAAATACGCAAAGGGAAACTAGACAGGCATTGCATTTAAATGTCGTTAGATGTCGACTTGAAGTCACCAAACAGCGGATTTCGTATGCTGGTCCTTATGAATATAACCACCTTCCTGACTGTTTAAAAACCGTTTTAGTATTATCTACTTTTAAAAACAATTTAAAAAACTTTTTATTGCAAAATGTTGAACAACTTTTTGCAAATTAAATTAAATTTGAAAATATTACAAATAATAATTATACATACGTATATATTTTATTATGTATTTTAATAAGCTGAAATTGTAATTAGTTTAAGTTGCCGTATTGCCTCTATAAAGCCTTTTTTGGCTCTGAGGCTCAATTAAACTACTGCATTAAATACTATTTGAAATAAAAAAAAAAAAAAAAATTAATCAGATATTTGTTTTTAGTATTTATAATATTATCGATTATTTCTAATTTGTTTAATTATTTATTAATTAAACAAATTTAGCATAAATACATGATTTATTAGCTGCCTGCTTATCTTTTCTCACAATTATATTAACATTTTCGTTTGCATTTAGATAAACAGACAGAATTGTTTTTTTTTACAATAAAATTTTTCAAAAATACTGACACGCCGAAAGATGTTATATTTTCTGAAAATTTTAAATATAACAACAATTTGCGTGTGACAACACTGGTCCCAGCTTATTTTTTATATGATAAAAGTTATTCAAAAAGACCAGTCTAATGAGCGATTGGACTAAACAGCGACCTAGTTCAGAAAAGTGGATTGATTGAGCTGTAAAAAGCGCTAACATCAATGAGCTGTTAAGCTAGACTCTAGTTACTAAGTTTAGGGTTGAAATTAAATAAATAAGTAAACGAAATTGTCTATGCCCATCCTTTCTCGTCTTATACCAGAAATAATTATTAAAATTGTTCAAACGATCTTAAATTGCCTCCGTACAAAATAAAATTCTTGAAGTATTAAAAAAGGGTCAAAAAACAAGATTTATAATAACATAAGATTTCCTAAAGATTTCTGTAATTATTAGATATTGAAGTCCTAATAAAGTATACCACAGATAAGTTTCAAATATCCACAAATCTCTCTACCAAAGTTTGTAATTAACGGTCCAAAGTTGGTTGTAAGGTCAAACACTTAACAAAACATGTCAGAATTTTGTTTAGAAAAATTTGTCTTTCTAATGAACCAGTTCTTGCTTGCAGTAATGAAGTCTGTAAATAAAACAAAGAATCGTTGAAGTTCTCAAGAGTTTTTATATTCGTATGAGTTATCAAGTTTTAAAATTCAGCACCAAAAAAAAATATGTTGACATTAATCAATCATGCAAAATGTGGCACCATACTGCGCCTGCTTAAACAGTAACTAAAAATACAGAATTATCACCGTTCAAAAAGCTTCATTATCTGATTTACATTCTATATCCCAATTTAAAATGAAACTTAAAAAGTTTTTCATTTGGCCACTAAAAATTCGGCAGTTAAAAGGCATTAAAATAAAAAATTCCATAAAATTAAACAAAGTGTTTTTGATCTAAATTTTACCAGATTTCTCCCAAAATAACAGATTTTGTAACAATTTTACTTTGACGCAGTTTCTACGAGGTATAGCTGCATTTGTTTTTTTGTAAATGTTAATATAAATTGACAACCACCACACAGATGCAGTATACAATACAAACATACAAATGTATGCACATATGTATTTATATTGAACTGACATCGAACTTGAACTTGACTGATAGAAATTTAAAATAGTTGAGACAGTGTAATTTTATTTCATTTTTTTTCGATCCCCGTATGTTTTTATAAATATCTTTTTAATAAGCAAAACAAAAATGGTAAAAATTTCTAGTCATGTTACATATATTAAACGAATATTTTAATGCATAAATTGTAACTTTGTTGAATAGATATGTTAATGTATGATGTATGCATGCATAGAGAAAAAAAATTATTATCAAAATATGTTCGAACAAGTACTTGCTAAAATTAATTTAATTTTCTATAAATATTTTTTGGTTTTAAAAATATTTTGTTTGAATCTTGTTTAAAATAAAATTATATTAAAAAAAAACAGACATATTCTTACAATTTTTTTTTGCTTGAATTTACAAATTCAGTGATAGGTCATAGTTTAATGAAAATTTGTTCTTAATTTTTTAATTTTCGTAACTAAATTTGAAATTTACTCAATATTTGTTATATCAAATCAAAACTAAATAATACAGAGAATCTAATTAATTATTAAGCATTTCAAATGCAAGTTGTTATTGTTTAGCAAGCAGATAAGAGAAAGAAAAAAATTGCTAAAAACGATTTTCAAATAAACTTAAAAAAATATATAAATATTTGTAAGAAATATAAACAAAAACTTTAAAATGTCCCGCTATAACGAATCCTTCATATCATTAGCCAACTACAAAGTAAAAATTCCCGGAAGAAATGACAAGGGGTTTTTTTTAGTCGGTATACCAAGAGAGGAGCCCGACATAATACGAATGGTGACGACCTTCGCAAGTGCAGGAATGAGTTTTTTACCTCCTTTTCCGAAAAAAAGGCACATATGAAGATTGCAAAAGATCTGTTTCCCAACCCCATGGCAAAGACCATTAATTTAACGAGTCAAAAACTTTAATATCAAAAATTTTTAATAGACTATTAATATTTTTTGAAGATCTACAGAAGTCTAGTACACTGTAGACTCAAAAAAAATCCATGACGATAGTTGTTCTGGCGTATTTGGGCCAGGTTTTTAATAGGACCATCGATAGGTGAAGATATGTGAGCGGCTCTTATGGCCTTTATAGTTTACGTAGTCAAAACAGCAGTGGTTGCAATAATTATTCCATAAGATTAGAAAAATTTAAATCATACTTTTTATAATTTCTAGAAAAGTATTTAAATTATTTATTTTTGTCTAATTTCTTATACTTTGAAATATATTACTTTTTTATATTTTTTATTAGTTTTAATTATAACTAATTGATTGTGTTATTCGTTAACAAGGTAAAAAAAAAGTTTTTTTATTTGCACACACAACAATTTATTTAAACTTTTGCTTTTAATTTAACACACTTGACAAATCGGATAAAGTGAGTTCAATGACCAACTCAAACAAAACAAAAGTTTTTAAATACAATTATTTTACTCTTTTTTTTTTGTTTATGCCAAAGATATACAAATTTTCAACGAAACAAATTTTATGTAGTTTTTTTACAACAAAAAAAAAAAAGAAAGAAACAACCGAACAGTCAAAAGAAACAACAATTTTGACTTTATACTCGCTGCATGCAGGCGGCAGCATTAACACATAAATACTTCTTGACCTTGAATATGCAACATGATGACGACGGTGATGCTGAAGATGACTACAAATAAAAATGTTCTTGTATAGTGATTATTTTGTGACATTAAGATGGTTATTTTTGTTTTTGGTTTAAATCCAAATTTTAAGGCTAAGAAAGGCTTTTGTGGTTGACTGTCCACAGCTTGCTTCTTGGCCTTTAATACGATTAGAATTATATTTGTTTAAATCTTTTAATTTCTTAAAATGAAATTCATGTTAAGTCTAAATTGATGCAGTTCTTTTTAACTGGCAGGCTATAAACTAGAGTGAAACAAACCCTGCCAAAATTGGATCAA
The DNA here is from genome assembly GCA_941918925.1 of Phyto melanocephala. Classification (NCBI taxonomy): domain Eukaryota; kingdom Metazoa; phylum Arthropoda; class Insecta; order Diptera; family Rhinophoridae; genus Phyto; species Phyto melanocephala. The sequence goes on along the minus strand of OW799235.1, from coordinate 134,804,797 downwards.
AGTTCCTTGCGTAAATATTCAAATTTCTCTAAAAGACTAAACAATTTTGTCTTTTCAAATATTGAGACATTTTTATAATTCTATCCAAGGTTTTGCTATTATTATTGTTTTCTAAAATTTTGGCTACAAACTACAACAATTTGTTGTCATGCCGAATCTGAAAATACACTTCACCATCATGTATAATCCCACATATTAGCTTAACCTATATTTCATGTTATACGCCATTTTTCTTTATTATTTCCGACGCCATCCTCGATTTTTACGTAGTTAGCTGTATTCTACTAGTCAAGCCCTTTAGTTTGATACCCATATTGATGGGGTTAAAAAAATTTTTCCACCATTTTGTTTTAGACGCCATCTTGGATTTTGCATTTTTTTATAATTTACTGTATTCTACTGGTTAATGCCTTTCATTTGATACTAATATTGAGGGGGTTCAAGAAGTTACATTTTAAAATACAAGATTTGACCCATTTATAAATTTATTGTCCGCATTTTGTAGTGGCGGCCAACATGAGTTTTAATTTTTTTTATAGTGCTTATATTGCGCTAGTCAAGTTCTTTCAGATGATACCAATATTGACTATACAATATTGACAGTTGTCTAGAATCTGAAAAAAAAAATTATTTTTGTTTGTACATTTTTGGAATATACGTTTTAAAAAAATTGTTGCCTATAACTTTACCGATTAGAGCACGTTTTATCCAAAATTTTTCACGAATATCTCTAATCTGTCTACAAATAGTAGCAAAGGTACCTATAAATTATTCTATGACTGAAAATTTTTGATTTTGGTGGTAAAAATATGAGAAAAAACAGAGGCAGTCGTGTTTTTCTGCTCATATCTCAGAAAGTTATCTGGCGATTGTGCTGAATTTCAATAACGATTCATTTCCGGATATTTCCAAAAGATTGATATCATATACAGAGCTGAGGAACATATGGTTGCTTCTAAAAGTTGATTTCAACCACACACGGACATGGCTTAATCGACTTCTCTATTCATAAGCTTTCAGAAAATATATACTTTATGGGGTCGGAAATGAAAATTGTAGAAATAACAAACGGAATGACAAAGCTATATATACCCTTGTGCACCACAGGTGAAGGGTATAATTAAAGATTTAGACTACGAATCTTATGACAATAATGCTTCATAAATTTGTTTTTTAACTAAGAAAAGTTAAAGCAAAAGTATAAGCATTCCCAAAGTGGGATTTCAATTTAAAACAAAACAAAAAAAAATTTAAAAATTAAAAAAAAAACGAAATAAAAACATATAAACATACATTCTCATGTATGGATGTGGGCATGTTTACCAGTAATGACTGCATTAAGAGAACATAAATTATATATTTCAAATGTCGATAAATGCAAAATTTTAAAAATTAATTTCAAGTTGTTTAATTAAAAGTTTAGCGAAAACAGGAATGTGCACATACATATATGAAGCAGTAAATAAATTTATATCTAAGTTTAATTAACGATTGTTTTTTTCGGTCTTTTATTTTATTTGCAGTTGTTTCGAGGAAACATTAATTTGTCGATGGCATTCTTTGCAAAGTGACCATGCAGAAAATATACATTTTAGACAACAGACATCAATCAACTTTTTATTATTGTTAAATTGAAGCAATAAAATCAGCAAGGAAGGAATACAAAATTCCAAGGAAAGAGTAATTAGCAGCAGCAAGTCAACAAAAATTTTATATTTTTAAAACAAAAAGGAAGAAATAAAGAGAAAAACACAATATGAGGTTTATAATATTATTATATTTAGTTTTAGGTAAGAGGATTGTTAATTAAAAATTTGTCATTAAATAAAAAGTAAAAAACAAATTTCTCTTAGTGCTTCATTTAGCATGCGGTCAATATCATTCTTCAAGCGCCAGTGCAGGCGTTAGTTTTGAAAATCTATCACCTTCACATGCAGCGGGTGCCGCTATGGGGCAATCTGATAGCGATAACAAACCACGTCAACGACGCATGTACGCCATGTGTCCGCCCAATTTCCAACGAATTGGCCAGGAATGTTTTACTTATCCTCAGCAGCACAGTAATTGGTTGGAGGCTCATTTCTTTTGCAAAGATAAAAACGCCCGACTGGCAGAACCGGAAAAGTATTCAGATCGAAAATTAAGAGAATTTCTGCTAAAATATGATGCAGAATCGGGAGGCATGTCATTTTCTTTCTTTGTTATGATGCAATAAAATAATTGGTTTGTTTTTTTTATTTTATTTTTTTTTTTCTTTAGATAAAGATCCTATTTGGATTGGTGCTACCTACGATTATATGAACAATATCTGGCAATGGAGTATAAGTGGACGCAACTTGACGTATAATGCTTTTAGTAAAAAATACTACGAGTAAGTCCAAATACAATACAAATACTGCTTTATTAAATCTAATATATAAGTTGAGGGGCTTGAAGCAAGAGCAGTTCACAAAACTAATGTTTAATATTGAGAAAAATATGGCTTTAAGTTGGATTGCAATAAAAAAGGGGTCTCTCGCTAAGAATGTAGACAAAATCATTGTAAAATATTTTTTTTTTTGCTTTTATCCTCCCAGTACTGTTAAATAAGATTGTATCTTGTTGTACTGTATTTTTTCCTTATAAATAAATAAATAAATAAAATAAATCGGAAGTAAATCGGAAGTAAATTTAGTATTATCGGGTGTCCCAACTAGAACGCAATTTTTAAATTTAGCGCCATTTGAAGTGTCATTGTTTGACATTTGAACAATTGTTATAGAAGGTACGAGATTAGTAAAAATGGAGCGCTACACGAATGAACAACGCATACTCATTGTGAAATTGTTTTACCAAAATGGTGAAAGTTTTGCAGCTACAGTTCGCAAATTGCGATCATCCCATTTCCATCTTGATGGCTTCGTCAATAGGCAGAATTGTCGCATTTGGGGTGAGGAAAATCCTCGAGTGATTCACGAGAAGCAAATGCATCCTCAACGTGTCACTGTGTGGTGTGGTTTTTGGGCTGGAGGAATCATTGGACCTTTTTTTTATGAAAATGAGGCAGGTCAAGCGCAAACAGTCAATGGTGTTCGGTATCGTGAAATGATAACCAGTTTTTTCTTGCCTAGAATTGAAGAAATGAATGTGGAGGGCATGTGGTTTCACCAAGATGGCGCCACATGTCATACAGCCAGAGAAACAATTCATGCCCCTATTGCGGTTCTTCACTTTTGTAATAGTTTGGTTGTCTTTGGCAAATTGACATTGCCATTCTCAACTCAACTTACAGTTGACTATTCAGTTGTGTATCTATTTTTTCGTGGCATTACCGTTTTCAACTTTTAAAAAATTTGGTCGACAAAAACGTTGAAACGTTGTGAAACTCAACTAAAAACAGTTGAGTATCACAATACCTAAAATGAGTTTGGTTGTGCATAAGTTGGGTTGACTCTTACACAACCAAACTGAGTTGAGTGGAGAACCATAATAGGGGTATCAATTGCTGCATCAGTCATTTCCCGGTCGTGTTGTTTCGCGTTTTGGAGACCAGAATTGGCCGCCTAGATCGTGTGATTTAACACCTTTAGATTTTTTTCTTTGGGGTTTTTTGAAGTCGATGGTTTACGCGAATAAGCCGACGACGACTCAAGCCTTAAAAGAGGAAATTGGACGCTGCATTAATGAAATACCGCAGCATTTATGCAAAAAGGTCATTGAAAATTTCATTAAAAGATCGCGTGTGTGCCAGCAAAGCCGCGGCGGCCATCTGCACGATATATTGTTCCATACATAACCTCATTCTGTCTACTTTACGATATAATAAAGTTTCACGATTTTTTTTTAATATCTGTGTTTTATTTAAAAATGTAGACATTTGCTGAGACCGTTCGCAAACTTTAAAGAATTTTCAGTCGAAAAAGTGCACCAACCATTCGAAGAGTATAAAATTTTTTTTTAAAAATTGGCCAGGTTATGGACAGTAAGACTCTTGTGCGTCAACGTACCGAGCGGTGTCTTACAGACATTGATTTTGTAAACGAGTGTCACCGAAAACCCGAAAATATCATTTCGGTATCGTTCCCAACAATTTAAAATTTCACGATACACTACGCGAAAACCCTCCAACTTTATGCGTACAAAATTGAACTTACTCGGGAGTTCAAACCAGCAGACCATGGAAGGCGCCTGGAATTCGTTCAATGGGTAATAGAACAAAGTAAAGCCAATGCCAATTTATAGAAAAAAAACTCATCTTTTTTGTGAAATCTCAGCTTTATGCGAACAAACCAGAAACAATTCCTGAGCTCAAAACCGTGATCCAATGCGCCATCGGTGAGATACAAATACATCTCTGCAAGAAAGTCATGGAAATTTTCACGAAAATAGTAATAGACTGTCGTCAGAGTCATGGAGGCCATTTGATGGATATTTTATTCGATACCTAATCGGTACATAATCCAATAAAAAATCATTACTATCACAAAGAAAGGTGTTTTTAATTTAAATGAAAAATTTTATTCCTATTGAGACGCCTGAAAATAAGTTTTGAAATAAGGAAACTTGCAGTTATACATTCCTCTTGGCTCAATTTTGTTCAATACTTCTTAATAGATAAATTTTAGAAAAAAAACGAACTTAAACTTCTTGTGCTTTAAGTCAATGAAATGTGTTTTATATTTTTCAACATACTTTTTAAGCTTATGAAAAATAATTATTGTTTTATCCGCTTACAGAAAAAATACAAACATGGACAATCAATGTGCAGTCTATGATCCTCAATTACGATACAGGTAAATTACGAGTACATTTAATTAAAATCCAAGAAAAATAATTAGAAAACCCCAATGGAATAAAGGGTGTTTTTTTTTAGTTGCACGAGACCTTAAAATGATAATATGAGCAATACAGAAATATTGTTGGAATGCAATACTTTTTTTTCAATTATAATCCGATAGAAAATTTCATGGCATTTATTTTTAAAAAATGATTTCCTGCATATATCTGCCAAGGTAACGAGTTACGTGGTTCATTCGATAAGTCCAAATGCTGAAAAAAATTGTTCCAATAAATTATAAATTAAAATCGCATCAACGACTTCTTGGAACCAAATGTCGCTGATGTTTAGCTGATTAATTTGTGAAAAAACAGTCAGCATAGCCTGCTCTTTGTTCATTAAAAAAAAAAGACCGATGATGCTGTCAGTGTGTTAACCGCACCAAACAGTCAATTTCAATGGATGTATTATTAATTCGTTAACGGCTACAAATATGGTAATTTTTCTTACAAACGTAGCCGATTAACCAGAAAAGAACTTTATCAATAAACATAGAATATATAAAATGGATAGGTGCTCTGTGAACTTTCCGAGCAGATTTTTTTCACATTGTAAATTTCCACAACTTACGATAACTTGCCAAACCTTACTGAACAGAAATGTCAACACAGTTCGACATTCTCAGCTGTCAAACCCTTTTTTTTTTTCGATATAGAAAGTACTCATGCAGCTTAAAAAACACCCTTTATTTATAGCGTTTTGTATATAAATTCTTAATAACAAACCAAATATTATATGAAGATTATTATTATGTTTCCATTTAAATGGTTTCGGCCAAACACTACTTGTATTGCTTCTTTAAAAAATTCAAAAATTTTTTTAAAATTACAAAAAGGAAAATAGAACGGTAAATCTTTTTTAACTAAAAAAAAACACTTTTTAAAACAACACTGACAATGAAAAGCAGATTTCAGTAAATCGTTACTACTATATTTTACGATTTTCAAATGGCATTTGCATAGCAAATCCATGGCATCAATTCTAATTAATTAATCAAAAATGATAATAATGATGCAAAAATAAATATTTTCCATATTAAACATACCTACAAGTATAATGTGTACGTGATAATGTCAGCTGATAACAATTATTGTTCACATTAAGGTGTATGTATAATTGACAGCTTAAAGAAAAAAAAAACATAAATAAATTAAAAGTACGTACAAAATTGGTATAAATTATTTATAGTATTTGCACAAATGAAAAGTTTAACGAGACAATTATTACATGTTAATATAATAATTTCTTTCATACGTATTATTGAAACAAAAAAACACATCCACTCATAAAGACACTGTTTTTATTAACATTATACGTTTTTTGCATTTATTGCAATCTTGATATAACAATTAATCAACTAATTTTATTATTATTTATCTTTTTTCATCCATTTTTTTTTAATGTTTTAAACAAATAATTAAGATGGTCGTCACGTACTTGCGTGGATAAACATCGTTTTATATGCCAACACAAAATGCCTAAAGTCAGTGAAAATAACCGTCACAAGGTTTATCATCGCTGGAATGCCACCTATCCCAATCAGTATGCCAATGAAGTGGTTTTGGAAGTCATCGATCATAGAGGAAAAGGAAGGTAAGCGTTGCAAATACAAAAAAAAAATTACAAAAGAGAAAGTATTGTTACAAACTCTTTTCATTTGAAGTTGCTTTGTTGCAAAACAGACATTTATTTAGACAAAACTTTTACACAAAATGATTGGGGTTTTTTTATAATTTTTATTTTTTTTTTTGTTTTATTTTTTCTTTCCCTACGCCATAAAAAAAAATCGTTGAAATTAAATAGAAAGTAACCGTGATTCACTATGAATATTTTTAATTTTGTTTTCGTATTTCTCTCTCTCTGCAACAACTTTGTAGTTTTAACATAAAAATATTTAAATTTCAACAAAAACAAAATGCGTTGAGAGATTTTTCTGTAATTTATTTAATTAAAAATTTTACATTTTTTCAAGTCCCGATGTTCACAGATTGTTTTAATTTTCCGTTAAGATTTTCATAGAGCTTTCAGCAGTGCTTTCAATATTTTTTATTTCTCCAGTATTAATCGTCTCTGGAACATTACAGTTTTCAGCTTCATTTTGTATTTTTGTATCTTCTACAATCTGTGTAGGCATCTGACTTTTGAAGCTTGATGTTTCCAAAGTATTATCAATTTTACTTTCTTCATGTTTGGAGTCGGTTTTCTTATTTTCTTCACTTTCTAAATATTTATCCCATTTGTTTAAACGTTTTTTTATCTCTTCTTCGGTTTCCTCGATTCTGTGTAAAAATAAATAAAATTTAATAAAATCTCATTCGCTGTTTTATTATCTTTGAAAGCACGACTTACTTGTACTTTGTCTTGCCATCCCAAGGTTCGGCAGTTAATTGACGTTTACCGAAAAATCGTCCATGCATCATTTGTATTACCAAATCAGCTTCTTCTGGAGAAGACATATTTATTTGAGCCACGCCTTCTGAATGACGCTGTTAAAACAAAAATAAAAGAATAAATAAAACGTCTAACGGTGTTGCTTATACGAGTACGTTACATCTTAAATACTTACATCATAGATGACAACTTTTCTAACTGTGCCGCATTTGCTACATTCTTCTCTCAAATCACTTTGATAATCTAATATCAGTTGCACTTCTTTTTCGAACAACTCAGGATGAAAGAGATTTTTGATAATGACTGTCTTTTCATGTTTCAATCTTTCCCCGCGCATTTTTTCCGGGCGCCAATCAAAAAGTCTGCAAATACACTTGCAATACTATTTTTGTTTCTTGAGCATTAAACAAATTCACTTACTTTTCCTTGATTTTAGCCAATTTCTCCTTGTCCTTCTTTTTACGTTTTGGTTTAAGAGCCGGGTTATATTCGCCTCTCATTTGAAATTGTGCTCTTTGCACTCGTATCTTGTGGCCCCTTAAGTCATATTCGTCTAGAATATTCAGTGCCAAGTCGACTGATTCCACCTTTAAAATTTTTTTTTTTTTTTTTCGATTAATTTTTTATTATTAAAGTTGTGAAAAAAACAACAAAAAACAAAAAACAAAAACCAAAAACGTGCAGCAGAAAGCAAAAATAAAAAAAAATATTAAAGCATTATTAACAGACAAGTTTCTGTGAAAATGTTAGTTTAGTTAATAGATTACATACACATGACGTACAGTACACACAAACACATAACACAATATTCACATTCATTTCTAATATATTTTGATTTTTTTTTTTGCTTTTAGTAGTTATTAAGTAACTTGTATTGCTTAAGATTCTATTTATACTCAGTTTTAGTTTTGTTCAATCAATTTTTTTTTTTCGTTATCTTATGTGAAATGATATCTAATTGATTAATTGTTGAACTCAGTATTTCAATCATTTCTTCTCTCATTTCTATTTTCCATTAAAAAAATAAACATCTTATATCGGGTCACTTTTTTCGCTTAAGGCGTACCATTTTTGCACTCACTGTAAGGTAAATTGTCATATACTCTTCATTGTGTTTCATTTTAAGAGCAGTGACTTGACAACTGCCCTAATAAGTTCTCTCAATTTTTTTTTTTAATTTTTCTAAGCAAATATTTGAAAAAAAAAAATCTTAAAATCCGATATAAATAACAATTATTCCCCAATGCTCCTTTTTATTCTTGACGGAGTTTCTTAAATTTATTTATTTGTTCTATTTTTTGTTTTGCTATAAATTAAATCATTTTTTATATTAATATATTTAAGCACTTTAATCGGTTCTTTTTTAATATTATTTAATAAATTGCGGTTTTTAATTTCCTCTGGACTATTTTGATCTATTTACCCCCTTATTGCAAGTTAATTCATTAACAAATCATATCTTTAGAAAAATGTCTTAACGCCGACTTTATCATCTTATTTCTTCGTTTTCAGATACAATCGTCGCGTCATAGCCGAAGGCAGTAATGAAGAAATGGTAGTACCCACAAGGCCACGTAATCGTCAAAATATTCGTCGCCGACCACGCCCCACATCGGCCAGTCTGCCCCACGAAAACGATGTCAACTATCAACCCGAACTAAGCGCCCACCACCCCAATGAAATTCAACAACACTATACACCAACAAAACATCCACGGTTCCGTACAACAACTGTTATGTCTGCCTCATCGACTTACAACATTGACAATGAAATTCCAGCATCCAGAGATATCATCACTCCTGTACCAGATAATATGGAGAGAAAGGCACGCAAACGGACTATGCTTGATCGTAAGTTGCAGAGACAGAGGGAGAAGGAATTGAAACGATTACAACGCAAAAAGGAGAGACAAGAAAAGATGAGACGTGAAAAGGAAGAGCGTAATGCAAGACTACGTTCAGAAAGAGAACAGCAGAGACGTAAGTTGAAAGAAGAGAGGCAAAGAGTACGCGCTCAACAGCAAGAACAAAAGGAATTGGAGGAATTGCGTCAAAAGGAAAGCGATCAAGCCATAGAGAGACAACAAAGAGAGAGACAACTCCAACAAGATAGACAACAAATTCATAAACAGGAAATTGAGAATTTACGCCGGCAGAAGGAAGCTGACGAACGAAAACATCTGGAAGATCAAGAAGAGGAACGTAGAAGACTGGCTTACTTGCAAAACCTTAAAGAACAAGAAGAACAGGAACGAGCCAAAAAATATGAAATACAAAGACTAGATAGAGAAAAACAACGGGAAGAAGAAGAGCGTATAAAAGAGGAGCGTAAACTTTTAGAGGATATGAAACGCAAAGAATACGAAGAGAATTTAAAGCATGCCGAAAACGAAAGAGCTAGACAACTGGCCGAGGAGCAAGAACGCAAACGTCTGCAAGATGAAGAAAATCGCAGACGGCTGGAAGAAGAAGAAAAACAAAGACAAGCCGAACTAAAGAGACAGTTGGAAGAGGAAGAAGAACGTTTAAGATTGAAGCGCTTAGAAGAAGAGAGAATAGCAGATGAAAAGGAATTAGCCCGCCTAAGGGAAGAGCAAAGAAAACGCGCTGAAATACAGCGTAAACGAGAAGAAGAAATAGCTCGCCTGGAAGCCGAACAAAAACGTATCGAAGAGGAAGAGAAACGTATAAAAGAAGAATTAGAGGAAGCCGAGATTCAAGCTAAACTGCAACACGATGCTAAAATCAGAAAGGCCGAAGAAGAGGCAAGCGCCAAAGAGGAAGAAAGAAAACGCGCCGAAGAACAAGAAGAACGCGAACGACAGGAAAAATTAAGACAAGTCAAAATTATTGAAGAGTCCAGACAACAACAAAACAAAGAAAATCTATCAACGAAGCTCAAAAACAGATTAGCTTCTCTATCGCCAGAGTTGCGTAAAGAGTTTTTAGAAAAACGCAAACAAAGGAAAAGAGAAAAAAATCGAAGACAACAACCAGAAAGTACGAATAACGAAGCTTAACTAAGTAAAATTACGAACTAATTCAGTCGTTCATTCTTTCTCTCTATAAGTTGAAACTCTCGCTTACACAAAATGCAGCATCTGCACTAGTTGCACTGGCAGCAGTGAAAAAGAGCAATTTTATAAGCAACATTGTAAATTTGTTTACTCTCTTAATTCAACAACATTTAAGAGAGCTTTAACAATAAATAATTTATTATATTATTAAGTTAAATATAAATAATACAAATAAAACACATCTTTTAATGATGGAAAAAAAAACTAATATGATATACTCATTGTTTTAAAATTTATAAGGAATTTTTAAAGAATTCTTTTTTTTTTTAACGCACTAGTATTAACACACACGAAAGAAAATTTTTAAAACAAAAAAAAAATTAAATTAAATTATGGACGTGCGGCACTTTGCATTTTTTATAACAAACTAAATTAAAATAAAAAATAATAAAAATAAAAAGAAAACATTCGTCTTAAATGGAAGCCAATTTAGAGAGAAAAATCAATCAAAAACTAAATGCCAAAAGAAAGTGTAAAGATAAATTACTATTTTACAAAATAATTAAAATACACATGAACTGTACATAAAAAACATATCCGACTTTATTAATATTATTACAGATCAAAAAATGGATAATGGAAATGCACACTTATTAAATTCACATAAATGGAACTGCAACATCAAAAGAAATTACTTCTAACAAACCTCTAACAAACAATTGAGTTTTTATTATTTTTTTCCCCCTCATTTAAGTGGGGCTTAGCAAATACCTTGATAAGTAGCCATAGACACCACATGCATTTCGCTTAACACAAATAAAAAAAAAATAATAATAAAATTATATAAAATAGAAATTGCACAAACAAAAAACAAATGAATTAAAACAAATTTAAACATAATTTTGTTGCCTAAAACGCCTTCTTCGTCAGCCTGTTTTTTTTTTTTTTTTGTATTTTTACTTTTTATAATTTAATCAAAATGAATGATATAAGAAAGAAAAAACCAAGTTACTGTTACTCTTTAAGCTTTAAATATTTTAAATATGTGAGTTAAATTTGTTTATTACCTCAAAATGTAAGTTATTTTTTTATTACTATTCTATAACTGAAACTACGAAAATTTAATTGTATGTATTAGGAGATAATATGTATTAACAAATATTTTTAAACATAAATATTAATTCTAAAGTATACAAAAAAAAAAGAAAAAAATCTTCTACACTAACTTTAAAATAATATCGAAATAGTCAAAACAAATCTACTTTTTAAGTACTACATACATACATATATGCTGTTAAGAACCAAAAACAAACAAAAAAAAAACTAAATAAATAAAAGAAGAAAAAACTAAGAAAACCACAAATATTGAAGAGCTGTTTTATTCAATACTAGCTATACCCGGCATGTGTTCAATTCCACATTAAAAAAAAAAAAAATTTTAAGTTCGGAGAAATGCAAATTTGATTTTGTATTTATGTAAAAGACAAAAAAATTTAATTCGAATTGGTTTTTTAATTGACAAAAAAGACATAACGGCATTTTTCCTCTCAAAATATATAGCGATGAGAATGAAATGCTACGGATAGTTAGAGATGTGTATTGTAACAAGATTTATGGAAAGAAATTAATTTTGGAAAATTTGGATTATTGACGTCATTGCATTTAGTGTGCAATGTGTGTTTAAAACTTTATTAAAACTGAAATAGTAGAATTAGTTAATATACAGAATAAGTACAAAATTTGTATGAGTATGAACCATTGAATTGTACTGTCATGCGAACTCTTTGTGTGTGTGTGAAGCTTTCTAACAAACGATTAAGTGTGCGAAAATTAATTTTAAAAAATAGGTAAAGTATTTAGCTGTAGTTTAAACAGAAAACTTAATTAGAACGGACCAGAACTCTTCTGATGTTCACTTTAGCTTTCATAATTCAGTTGCAAATATAATTAAACTTTATCTGATTAATATCTAACGTCAGAATCGTAATAATATTGCATTGTGTTATAGGGTATACCATAAACGGCATCAGTTAAGAAAAATAATCGTATCGTACACACCAAATGACAAATTTAATTTTAATTAAAAAAAGGACAAAATTAGTATTATTAAATTTAGGTAGGTAGGAAGGTGGGGGATGCAGAAAGCAGTATCTGCCTCCTACACTCACACTCGGAGACCAATAAGGTCCATTGCGTTTATTATTAAATTTAACTGTGTTTCATTTATATCGCTGAACGGCTTTTACGGACTGTTTTAAAGTTAAGCTGGATTATAAAAATTATTCACATTCACATTATTCCATTCGGTTGGTATCGGCAAAAAAAACTTCCTTGGCAGAAACTACGACTCTTCTAAATTCGATGTAGCACCACGACTCTGTTGTGAAACACACTATTTCGACTCTTTAAAAAGTGTCGTATATATCTAACCACAGAGAAAAGACAAAAATTTGCAAAAATCCTACAACAATAGATGTATAATATAATTATGCGAGTCTATTTTCGTAATATTGTGTTCATAATAATAGTATAGCCATTTCTATATTTGCAGCAAGGCATATTCATTCATCAGGTAGTTGCAGTTCGGAGAGAATTTTTTTGTTTATGTTTATGAAGTTTGACATTTGAAACAAATTAGAAAAGAGAGCAATTTGTTTTTTATTTATGCATTTTGACAGCTGAAACTTAAAATAAGTGAAGAAAAAAATAATCAGCTGACGAATCAAGAGTACCTGATGAATAAATATGCCTTGATTTGCAGTTTATTTTATTAATCTGATGTTTTTTATTTATATTTACGGTATTGTAACTACATTTCAATACTTTTATCCAGGTTGGGACAGCGTTGCACTGTTACTTTTTCAGAATATTTATTCATTTATCATAATTATTAAGAATTTCTTTTTTATAAAAAAGAAAGTTTAAAAAAATTAACGTGAACCAAAGTAAATAAAAATATTAATTTAAAAAATTTTATCAAAATTAAACAAGTGTTAGTGTTCGGACATGCTTCTACGAATATTGAAATGACTTCATTTGGGATATCTTATCAAATTAATTATTAATTATTTATATAATAACAAAGTTAGTAATCATATTTATTTAAAATAATTAAATAAATTTAGCGAATATAACAAAAGTAAAGTTGAGACATAAAAGCACACCGTTTTGAGTCAGTGAAAGCATAAACATAAAAAAGCTAAAGTAAGTTAAACAAGTGATTATTAATGATATTAAAAGTTAGATATAAATTATAAATTGCATGAATCAAACCAAAGTTGAAAAATAAATAAATGAATATTAAAATATAAACCAAATGTGCGATTCAGAAATTGAAAATACTGCAAGAATGTTTAATGTTAATGAAAGAGTTTCAGACTTACCTTAATATAATCACATAAACCATCACCTTTTACTTGACCATCTTCTTCTGTATACAATTTTAATTTGTATTTTTGAGTCTGAGGATCACGCATAATCATGCCACATTTGCCCATGACTTCAGCAAATTCATCTAATGTTATGTCCAAGGGTAAATTAGATACATAGACTTTTGTATTTTGGGCAGGATCTATTTCAAACCATTCTGAAATTAAAAAGCCAAATATAAAAAAAATATGAAAATAATAGAGTAAAATTTATCTTACTGGGTGGCTCTTGTTGTTTACGTTTTAGGCCTTGTTTGGCAGCCTCTTTTGAGGCTTCTTCATACGCCTTGGCCTCCTCTACCATTTTGGCCAACTCTATTTCTTTTTGCACAGCCACTTCTTGTTCAAGTTTCTCTTTCTCCCTTTCGCTTTCACTGGTATTGTCTATAAAGCCATAACTCATTTGATAACGAGCCATAAAATCATCATCGATTCTAGGAAACCAGGCATTCTTCTCAACATCCCAAAAGAAGACAGTGCCATCTTTGTCTGTGTAAGTGCGTTGTCCACTTTCGTCCATATCATACACAGTTTCGGCTGGTGTTGTTGGCTTATTAACCGTGGGGCTTTCTATAACTTTAGCCACCCATTGATTTTTTTCCGCATCCCATTTGTAATGCTCTGTTTCGGTTACTTGTGTCTCTTTAGGTAGCCACTTCTGCGTTGCACTGCACCATTTGTAGTGTTCATTTTCGTATGGATTTGTTGAGGAATTTGTTTCTTCTGATATCCATTTGTTTTCTTTGGCACACCACTTGTATTGATAATTAGTTTTTGGATCAGTATAAATAGCTGTTCCATCTTCAGTATACGTTACATGCTCGGCATATTCATCATTGGAACAATCTTCACTTTCTGCTTCTTTAGATTTGCGTTTATCTGTCAACAGTGTTGGTAAAGACGAAATATCGTTTGTTTCGTTATTTGCTTGCTCAGCAGAAGCGGTGCTAGCATCTGTCTCTTTAACACTTTCTGTATGCTTAGCATCAGTTGTGTTTTCTAAAGTTTGACTAGTTTCTGTTTGACATTTTTCGGAATCTAAAGTCATAGTAGTGTCTTGTGTTACAAGGCCATCGGTTGTAGTCTCTAAACTCAGTTTAATTTCGTTCATGGAATTATCTTTAACTTGTGACTTTACAATTTGGGATGTACTCGCCTCCGCTGTCTCTATCTTTTCTACAGTTTCTTCTTTATCTTTAATTGCAGTTGTTTTTTCTTCGACATTTTCCACTTGTTCTGTGTTAATGGCATTCTGAGAAACTATTTCGTCCAGCGTTTCATAATCTGTTGTTGTATTCCCTTCTTTGAAATCTTTTCTTTCAAATTCCTCCGACAATTTCTCACTCATTTTTCAAAACAATATCTGCAAATGTTTAAAAAATAATGACAGCTTAATTCGAAGAAAATCTTTTTACACACAATTAAGTTTCTAGTTAATCTTCCAGTCTTGGACGTCTACTCTTCTAGTCCAAAATTCTCAAAAGAAAACATAAATACCATAAAATTGTGCATTGATTCTACTGCTGAGTCGAGGTTAATAAAAATATTCTACGATCTTGAACGTTGTTAATATATGTATTTTGAAAATATTAAATATTTATATTTGTTGCTACTAGTACACACCCACAAACTAATACTATTTGACGTACACTAATGCAAAGAAAAACCCCCATTAAGTGAAATGTTGTTTTATGAATGTGACACTTGCCCATGGTGTTAAGAAACGGATATCAAATATTGTTCTCTATTTTACGTAAAAAGAAAACTACTTTTTTCCTTGTGAATAAATTTTTTGTTCACATTAGAAAAGAATAATACAACAGAACAAGTACACAAAAGTAATTGTTTAAATAAAAAAGAAACCAAAACGAACAGAAAACAAAAATAAAATTAACCAATAACGTAGCGGTAACAAAAAACAACTCTCAGGTAAATTAAATTTTTTGGGGTTTGCATACGGAAATGAAAGTCAATTATGGGCAAAGAAATAAATAACAATGTGGGAAGTTGAAGGTCATTAGAAGCCAACTGATTACGCACCGCTGACATGTTACTAAAACTAAAACAAAAACAAAAATAACTTTATTATTTAGTTCAGAGGGGTATTGGCTGCCGTTACCAAGAAGTTTTGTTCCAGCTTTTTATAGAGCCCGTAGTTTGTTCTAAGGCAAGAGTCTATTGTTTTGTTTTAAGAATGTAAGAAAGTAAAAATTTAAATAAAGGACTTCACCCACGACAACACTTTTTGTGGTTTAAACATGTAAAAATGTTATTCATGTTAATGTAGTAACAATGCTGTATAGTACGTGTGGGTTGCTAAACAAAATTATGAAAAAACTCGGTTGTCTCTTAAAGAGTTAAAAATGTTTTATCTCCACATAATTTTTTTTACATTTTTTTTTTTGTTTTTTGTTAAAATGCTAATTTTAATCAAAATAATTTTTTTTTATTGCAATGAAACAAAATCGTTTGTTTAATTGTTATCGTTGATTTGTATGTTTGTAGTTGTCATATTTTACAAAATTTAACTAAAAAATTGAACATATGTATGTATATGGTGTGAACTTTTAGATAGAATTCACACACTTGTCTTAATAGTGTAAGCAAATCGAAAATTTGTGCAAAATTATCCTCTGCTTTTTAACTTGGCAACGTGAATGCCTTTAATAGACGCATGTGTTTTGTGAACATTAAATAAGGAAATAATAAATTAATACTGTTACAAATTAGGCATAATTTTTTTTTTATTAAAAATGTCTAAAGAAAACCACTTGTAACAACTGCTAAATATTATTAGTTATTTGTATAAATTTTAAAACTTTATTGTATTTATCCTTACACTCATTTGCATTTTCTTATGTTCTTTCATCCATTTTTTTTTAAGTGACAAGTGCTTTTTGAATATATTGTTTTAAAGTTAAGTAAAAAAAAAATATTAATTGGAAAAATATTTCGCATTGCATTTACATTTGTATTAAAATTTTTGTTTATTTTTCTAAATACGAGCGAGCAAATAAAGAATATTAACAGATTATAAGTAAAAAAAATCATCAAAACATGATCGTATAAATGAAAAGGTAGATTCCATGGATTTTTATTTTTTTTTTTTATTTTTTTTTTTTTATTTACAAAACAATAAATAATATATTTACAATAATCATATTGCGCCTCAGCGCCGAATTGGCTTTATAGAGGCTAAAAGGCAACAATTTATTTATTCATAATATAGGAAAAAAAAAAAAAATTAAATTCAAATATTGAAATTTGTATAGGCAAATAGAAATATATTTTTTTAATCATAAAAAGAGAATTAAAATCCACGATTTTAAATCATCGTAGGAATCGAGTGGTATTTTGTTTGTTTTTTTATTTTTACTAAATCTAAGAAACACGATTGGAAAAACATAAGTAACAACAACTTTAGTAAAATATTTCATATTCAAATAAAAAGGTCTATTTTAAATCTACATTAGAAATTTTGTTTTGCATACGGCCGTACATGTAAATATAAATACTTACTACGTATAGCATATGTATAGCAGTGTTGAACAATTTATTTAGAATAATATGAACGTTCAAAGTACAATATAAAGGATAGTGTTACAATATAGCTAATTTATATCTGTGGACTTTTGATAAAACATCTTAAGTCGAGAAAACAAAAATTTCCAGCTTCTTGATTATAATAATTAATTATAATTTTATTTGCAGTAATCGGCATCTTTCTACGTACTGTAAAATAGAGATATCAAGTTGAAAAGTAAAAAACTAATTTATTTCATAACTCCTTCCAGCAACAAAATTTAGAAGAAGTTCAAAGTAAATCACATTTTCAAGACTTCTAAATTAATAATGCAAAAGCATTCATTCTAAACGACTAAATGATTTGCTTAAAAATGAATGCAACATTAATTGGCCTCTTGCTACCATAAGAGCAATCACATTACAAACAAATAGTGGATTTAAATTAATAACCTTTTGATTTGCTATATTTTTGTTTTTACTTTCTACAATATTTAATAATTCAAAATAAGTTGTTTTGTCAAAAGTCCACAGATATTAAATTGGCTACACTTAAAATGTGTAGTTAACTCGTTTTTGCCTCAGCTCTATATTGTAGAGGTCACCTCATATAAACTTCTTGAAGTAATGTAAGCATTGCTAAGCTTTTTAGAGAAATCGTTTTGAAAAGGATACAATGGAATAATTTATTCAAACTGTATTGATTACCAAATTAAGTTCAATGAACTTTGCCAATTAGCAACAAATTATTAATTCGTATTGTCTTGAATTGACGTCTTAGCACAATACACGCATACAATTGAAACTAAAACGAATTTATAAATCAAAATGTTAACAAAAGGAATAACAAAAGCACCACTCTTTAGCAAAGAACAATTGTGAAGTAAAAAGCAAACTTTCAAACTTTAAAAGAAAGAGAAAATCAAAGTAATCGATACATAGCATAAGAGTATCATACAGTGAGGTTGCTCCTCCTCCTTCCATATTTGCCACTTTTAAATTTTAATATTAATAAAGGAATACAATTGCAACTACATTTTCAGAAAAAAAATATTAAATGGTCTTGCAATATGTCAAGAAAACTCTATAAATCTTTATTCGAATCATATCTGATCGCATACAAATTTATTGGTCATTTAAAGAAAAACTTTCAAGGTCTACAGTTTATGCTAACCTTTAGTTATGTATGTATGTGTGTATTTATGTTTAGGCAAGGAAATAAAAAGCAAACCACAATTACGTATGATAAATTATTTAAAGTAAAACATTGATCATACAACATGTTGGTCAAAAAATCAAGCAGCTAAATAAATGCTGTTTCAAATGAAAAATCTTAAATGCCACACTTTTTTCTATTTAAATACTAAACTGTGAAACTCTATTTTTGTTAAAAATGTTTTCTAAACTCTAAATTGAATTCTATTTAAAGAACTTATTAGACTATAAAAATATGCCGAGTATTTAAAAGCCACCGCAAAAAAAATGTAAGAAAACAAATGTTAACAAGAGAAGAAATAGAAAAAATTTCAACTGAGCTCAGCACTAACTATTAAATATCACTCGTTAAGCAAAATTTAGCAACAAAAAACACGCGTTAAAAAGCAACAAATAACTTTATATAGGAATGAACACACACAAAAAAAACAAACAAAAACAATACAAAGAATAGAGGCATACATACACAAAGTGTAAAAGAGAAATACATAGATAGATATGTATGTGTGTTTATGAAAATTTGCATTTGTTATTACACATGTACATATTTATTGTTGTTTTTGCTATACTAGTTGTTGCACTTCATAAGCAAAAGCAAAACAGTAGGAAGAAAAACAACCAGAGTTTAAACTAGTGCTTGCTGTAGTATGGTCAAGAATATGTAGGTTACATTGGCAGGCAGGCAGGCTGAGTGGCAGTCAGGCTATAACAGTACAATCGTTCACAAAAACACAAAAACCATGAATTGTAGTGGTAATGGTATTTAAGTTTAAGAGTTTGTGTAACAACAACAAGACAAAAATGTAACATTTGTCGGACATTGTCCTGTAAAATTATCAAAAAAAACTTCTTTTTTTAATTTAGCACACAAATTTATGTGACCACAAACAAGTACTTACACATACATACGCAGATGTGTACATGCACACAAAGTCAAAAGGTAAACATTTTAAGAAGATTTTCTTGAATTCTTTTAAATCAAAAAATAAATATTTGCATACGAGTATGTACAGACATACATACATACATTAATGTTAAAACGAATAAATATGAAATAAGTAGGGTTTTTATACCCTTCACACAGTGAAAAAGGGTATATATAGGTTTGTCATTCCTTGTGAAATTTCTACAATTTTCATTTCCGACCCCATAAAGTATATATTTTCTGAAAGCTTATGAATAGGGGAGTCGATTAAGCTCTGTCAGTCTGACCGTCTGTCCGTCTGTCCGTGTGTATGTTGAAATCAACTTTTTGAAGCCCCCCGAAATCGCTTGGACCCGGGTGAGGTATTAAAATATCAGAAATATTCGGGAGTAGATCGCTATTGAAAATCAGAAACATCGGTTCATAAACAACTGAGATATGAGCAAAAACCCACGACCACCTCGATTTTTTTTTCACAAAAACAACATTACAACAACAAAATACATGCATACAAACGTGTATACTGGCTAGAGTAAACATGGCATCGAATCCCAGCTGAGCCAAAAAAAATTTTTTTTTAATTTGTTTTTTTATTTAATATATTATATATATATTTATTGTTTCTTTTTTAAATTATTAAATTTTTTTTTTATTTTTTTTTGTTTTATATTTATTATTTATATTTTAATGATTTTTTTTCAAATTTTTTTTAATAATTTTTTTTTAACATTTTTTTTTAAATTTTTTTTTTATTTTTTTAAATTTTTTTTTTATTTTTTAAATTTTTTTTTTTATTTCTTTTTTAATTTTAAACATACAATACAAACTACTGTTATTGCATGTTTACACGTTGTGAAGGGTATATAAGATTCGGCATGGCCGAATGCACTCTTACTTGTTTTATTTTGTTACCTTAACTTTTGGCACTTCGTTAATCAAATGCTGATGTTAAGAAATTTATAAATTTTGGATTTGAGCATATCCTTTGCAAAACTACTTACAATTGCAGAGAACTTTTAAAAGTTGTTTATGTTAAAAAATTTGAGAATATATATAGGGACGGGTAATAGCGGACGATCGACTAGACACTTATTAATGTTGCAACAGTGTCGTGGTGATTGTTAGCGAAAGTCACGCAGAGAACAGGAGAGGTAGTGTTAGAATTGAGACTTCGAACAGAAAGCACGTAAACGAATCATAATAAAATATATTAAATAAACATGAAACTTTATTTTATAACTTTTTTAAAAGTCGTTTTCATTAGAAACCTCTACATAAATATATAAAAAATAAAATAATTTTTTTTTTTAATGAAACAACCAATTTTGTGGAGTAACATGGTCAACTGAGTAAAAATCTTAATTTTTATTAATTTAAGCTGAAAAAGAATTAAATATATTGATGATCGTTGACTAAATTTTTACATTTAGACTCGTACATTTTAGAAAAAGTTTTAGGAAATTTAAAAATGTTTAAAATTATAAGAAACAAACATTTAAGAAGAATGCCAAGAGACCAATAACGGTTTGTTAAAAAAATTAACTTTTTTTACTGGAACTGAAAAACATATTATAAAAAAATTAGTTCCCGACACCAGCCGAATGGAATGGAATGCATTTTTGAAATCAGTATCGTTTTCATCATCCGCACTTTCTGATCGGAATGTTTAGTGTTCTATTCATATGTACTGTCATACTGAGTGAGAACGAAGTTCAACACAACTTTAAGAATTATTTTATAATTTTTAAAAATTATTATAAAATAATAAAAACACTTTTAAAATTTTGCAATGTTGGCTCATTTTCCAACTGCATCGGAGAAGTACGTACAAAAGGTTTAAATAATTTTATTTTATTTGACCCGATAATTTGGTCGTTAGAATGTTTTCCATTATCAGACATCAGACAGGCATTAGGTTAATCGACTAAGAAAATCAACAGGGACAAGGACCATACAAACATTGACATATGACCATTAAAATGGGTACCCTGATTTACCTGCTACAATTTTAATTGCCCTTTTTCACATTTTTAGCTGTAATATTGAATAAAGAACTAAAAATTTTAGAATTCAGGTTAAGAAGTGGTTATTTTAACACGAAAGACAAAGATCGACCAGGCCACCGAAAGAAAAAGGTGAAGACAAAGAATTAGTTTCACTACTCCATTAGTATTGGAGTTTCCAAATTCACTGAGAGATACTTAAGCAGCAATTTTAAAACGTTTGCTAGTAGCAGTATTCATTAAAAACCAAGAAATTGGAAAGCATAGCAATTGAAGCTGAGAATGCTGCTCGAAAGACTATTGTAAGGGAACCGAAACAATATACTCTGGTGCAATGAAACTAGAGTTTCTTTGGGAGCAATAAAAATTTCACAAGAATGAAAAATATGAATTTTTTATAATTCTAATGATGGTACTCATTTAATGACCAGATGTGTATACATCTTGTTTCCACTTAGATGAATGTGGAGAGCTTAATATAATTAATTTTATAATAAAATTCAATTGTAAGTGCGATAGTTGTAGTTCTACACTAAAAAAATTTCTAAATATTTTCCATTTGGAGCTAAAAAATTTAATTTCTAATTGATAAGTGATTTGCATTAAATACTGTCAAAGTAAAAACCACCTTCTACTTAGTAAGTGCAAAACTACCACTTAAATTTCAGAAATTTTAGCAGATGATATGAATTATTTATAGTATGTATGTATGTATTTATGTATGTATGTGTTATACCGTTAACTCGTAGTTTAGTAGTTTGTATTTTTCAAATTAATTTATTTGCGTATGTTTCGTGGATTTCTTTAAAACACTTTTGGGTGTATTTGCTGAAGGTGGCAGGCATTAAATCATAGAAAATTAGCGTTTTTGAATTTTCGTTGGCGGCATATAATTAATATGCAAATTTGAAAAAGGAAATCGTGCCAAGTATAAGTTGTGCTCTTTTTCGTTTTCATTTAAAGCATTTGTTTTCTTTTTTTTCCTTCATTTTTGGGCTTTTGTCAAAAAAAAAAAAAAAACTATGTATTTTGTATTAAAAAATTTACATTCGAGACGAGATTTTTGTTAAGGGCTTATTTTTACTAAGCATTCGAATATTGAGGTCATGTAATTGGTTGATAATTTCAAATTTATCCTTAGAAGTTAAGGATTTCAAAGAAATAAAATATTACAAAATAAGAATAAACAAATTTAAGCAAAATTTTTTAACGCAATTAATTTCTAACTAGCCGGTGCATATTAAGATTAAGTGACATGCTTACAATAATATTAATAAAAAATCAATTTAATTTAATTTAATTTAACAAAAAAGCAAAAAAATTTCGATACGGAGTAAGTATGATTAATGCAATAAAAGATTTATGATCACAAAAGAAATATTCGATTGTAACACTGTACTGGGGGCAAATTACGGCATTCGAGCATAATCGAAATTTTAAAATTCTTATTAGTTAGATTTCTATTAAGGCGAATTCGTACAGGTGAAATTACACGTCCAGTTGATGGGGAAATATTCTGTCAAAATTTTTTAAATTCGCCTTGATTTTACTTATTTAGGCAGGGATGGGAAAATTAGATTTTGCTTTCGGTATTTTAACAATTTACTTGAGCGTACTTTTTTGATAATAATGTTCCAAATTTATGTATATTTTTTGCTCTTGTTGCTCTATAGCGTGTTTTACAAATACATATATTTTGTTTAATCAAATTTTATTAAACCAAACATATCGTAACAACATTTTCATACCTGATAATCGAATAAGCGTTGACAGAAAACATTTCCTTAAAAGTTGCTTTGTTGTGTCAATTCTCCGTTGCATTCACCTGCATATATGTATGTATATGCCTTGATCTTTATATCACAAGGGCAGCGAACTTAATCGTTTGAGTAAAATTTCGATCGTGATCGAATGCCCTAATTTGCCCCCTTAATATATTTTCCGTGTGTATAAATATTTAAAAAACGCAAAAATTAATAATTTAATTTGTAGCTCTTTGCATTTTTTTTAAATTTGATTCAAAGACATTAACACAAACTACTATAAAAGCACCAATCTGTTTTCTTACCACAATTTTATTTAACATATATTTTTTTTATTAACAATTATCAATTATGTATTTATTCGTATTTGCCTTTAAATTAAAATGAATATCTTCTATGTTTAACTAACCAACAACTGATACAAATTTAAAATTAAAACAAATGTAAATTAAAACGTTTCATTTAAATTCATGCTAAATAGTTTTATAACAAAATTAAATTTATTTTAAATTCTGTACAGTTAAATATTTTGTTTCCCAAAAACATTTGTGTAATAAGCAAAAACGAAAAAATTAGGACCATCTTTTAATGTTATTTTTTTTTTAACAATAAAAAATTAAACTAGAACAGACCAATGTATGTTCAACTAAAGAGAGCTTAACCTCTGTAACCGTTTTAGTACAGAACAGTATAACGGTCAAGTAAATACTAACACTTACACTAGATACTTAGCATACTTTTAGGTAGTTTGTACTAAAAAATGAGTAGACTGAGCAAAAATAAACAAAACAGAAAAGAAAAATCAACCACAACAACTTAATTGCGACAGGACATAAACAATTTCAACAAATTGAGTGTCCAGTTGGAGTACAAACGTTGTCTTGACCACACATGGAGAACGCGTTAAACGCGTTTAAAGTGGATTTTTTTTTACACACAATTAAGTTTACTGAGAGAATAAACATAAATTAAAAAAAAAATAATGAAAATTGTGAATAATTCTGTTTTAAATAAAAAAATAAATAAATAATACGAAAATCACTTTAACTTAAATAAAAAAAAATCAATAACAAATGAAATTAATGTCATAACGCAAAAGAAAGTAAAGGAAAATTATTCTGTTAATGTTTCAATATTTTTTTGTGGCCATTGATTAACATTTAAATTATTACGTTGTTGTTGCTTCAATAATTCAAAAAAAAAAAAAACAATTAAACCTTATTGCGTCAATAGGTTAAATATTTTATTACAAAAAGGAAATAAAACAAAATACAAAAATAAAAAATAAATAAAGAATAATACATCATGGATATACCCAATACAGGAGCGATTTTTACTCTGGGCAAATCGCATTTGGCAGAAAATACGCAAAGTTACTTTTACATAAAGAATGATCCAATTAAGCGTCTAATAGCCGGTCCTTATCAAAGTGCTGTGATTTGTGGTAATTTCTTTTAATTTACGATCAATTATTGTATTCTACTTGTAAATGGGGAATGAAAAAGGCTAAGGAAATATGGGCGGCATTTTTGAATAGTGAATGAACGTGTTTTTAACCTACATTTTTTCACATGCATTCAATAGTTTTCGTTTAGTTTTGTTTCATTCCTTGGGGAGTTTGACCTGTATTATTTGATATACACGTATGTATGTTCATATAAAAATAAATTGCCTGCTGCTTGAGAAATGCACAAAAGAAACACTAACAAGCATTTTAATAATAAAGGCGCCTAATTATGAATGTAATACGAGTTCATGTACAATATTGATTGATGATTTTTAATAAAGAAAAAAACAAAAAAAAAACAAAGAAGAAAACTACACAAAATTTTATTTAAAATTTTTTATTAAATAAAGATTTTTAATCAAAGCAAAACTATATTAATTCTAAACACATGTATGCACATACATGGATGTTCAAACTCTTAAAAACAAAATCGCGGTATAGCTAGATATCAGCTTATTGAATGGTTGAAATGGATAAAGAAACTAAATGAATTTGCAACTAGTTAAGTTTATATTAAAAGAAATATGTGGGATATAAAAGGTTTTTCAATAAGAGTGATATGACACTTATTGTTAAGGAAATTCAAAAGTTTATTATTTAATGTGAAGTACAATCGATACAATTAAGTTTTAAATAAAACGCCATTCAAATGGCCTCCACGATTTCTTCTGCAGGAGCAACTTCGATAAACACAATTTTTGAGAACTTTTTTTGCTAAATCAAGGCTCACTTTCATCTGAGTGGTGCAGTAAATAAACAAAACTGTCTATTCTAATGCGAATAAAATCCACAAATTATTCATTGAAAACCATTACAGTCACCTAAATTGACAGTTTGGTGTGGTTTTTGGTCTGGTCAAATCATCGGTCCGTACATTTTTCGAAATGAAGCTGGTAATACAGTTACTGTCAATGGAGAGCGGTATAGATCGATGATTATCAACAATTGGAAGAAGTTAATCTTGACAACATTTGGTTCCAACAAAACGGGGCTACGTGCCACACAGCAAATGCAACATTAATTATTACGAGAAAAGTTTGGAGATTCAATTTTTTCAAGAAATTGTGATATTGAATGGCCTCCAAGAAGTTGTAATTAAACACAATTTCTAGTAGGGTTATTTGAAGTCTTTGGTCTTTCAAAATAAACCAGACTCTCTTCAAGCTTTACAAGGCAATATTGAAAATGCCATTTATGACATACGACTTGATTTAGTAAAAAAAAAGCTCGAAAACTTTGGTTTAAAAAAAGTTAAGCAACAAGAGTTTGGATAAGGGCCTATTTAACCAGCAAATTCAAACCGTTTGTGAGCAGCAGGCTTCTTTCAAGTCAGGGAAACTCGGTACCATAGGAATTAAAGTCAAGAGAATACTGCTCAAATACTATAAAGAAAATCATTTTTACACTGAATCATTGCGTGCGACAAAAACGGGATCAATTAACCCGAAGCGCAAGTGATCGTTACTATCGTTACAAAAAAAAAAAACAATTTTATAATTAAATAAAAAACGACTTATTTAGCCCTTTTTTCTAATAAAAGCGCACTAGTCGAAGTCCTTTTATATGAACTCTGACCGCATTGCTGTGCTTGACAAGATTTTTGTATTTGTGTGTATTATCGGATTTATTTTAGGTCTTTTTTTCCCTTGAATAAACGTTTATTTCATCTCTATCAGAAACAGCCTAATCATGCCTTACGCACTGCTGAAAAAACGAAGCGAAAGAAATACGATTTAAATTAAGTTTTCCTCTCTATTAACTGCTAAAATAAAAACTTTGATTACGTTTTACATCAGCGAATAAATTTAAAACAAATTGGTGGGATAATTTTGTTTTGAATATTCCCAAAGTACATACATACATACATCGTTACCTTAAACGCAAAATGCCGTAACTTAAAAAAAATAAAAAATCTTTTTTTATTTATTTCGATGAGATTCATCAAAAAATATTCCAGCAAAAATATAAATAGACTTAATTTTTCTGTAAAATTATTAAAATGTTAGGTAGCTTATAGTTTAACTAATTTTAAAAGCTTCAACTTCTTTCCAAAAAATCATATTTCTAAATATCAAATTTGTATTACTAGGGTATTTACAATGTCATGTTCGATATAATTTTTAATTCAAATTTTAGAAGAATTTTAACGAACAACCAAAGGTTTTCATTGCCCCAAAGGAAAACGTATTTAAACAAAACAAAAATGTAGGTTAAGTTATAATTGCGATTAAAATGACTTCTTTATAAGTGTTTATTTAGGTTAAATCATAATTTTACCTTAATACGATTAAACGAACTACTCACCCCCTCCTCAAAAAACATTCATGCACCACTTACAATGTGTGTATGTGTGTGTGTGTGTGCTTTTTTTATTATTATCGTTGCTGTAACCCATAAAAAGTATAAACTGACATCAATTTGTTAGTCATTACGAAAAAGTTATGGTCAATATTAAAATAAAAATAAAATATTTGTAAGTGAATTTTTAACGGTTTACCAATTAAACTACTACACAGTGAGAAAATTATAAAGAATCAAAAAAAAAAACACAAAATAATTAAATAATAAAGGCAATAAGTTTTTACGCTATAACTTCCTGTGAATTTGTCACAAATAGTTGAAAACTCGCCTGACTGTAGTTTGAAATAGCGGTATTGCAATAGTGTTATTATCTCAATTTTAGCTTATGTCGACTTAGGCATTTATTGCGCTTTTAAAGTGATGATAATATAATTACATGTAAGTATTTTTATTAAATAAAGCCGTATTACGAATGTCGTTGTCACTGAACATAAAATTTGAAGCAACAATAAGAAATTAATGGAACTTTTGTCATGTCTATAACGTATTTAAATCATTTTGACGAGCACACTGCTAATTTTAAAAATGCGACAACGGTACTTGAACAAAGGGCTGAATAAATTGATACTTTTCGAACTCCGGTAAAGATATAAAAATTGATATTTTTGTAAAATATTCTTTCTGGCTTATCGCAATAATTGTAGCTGCTGGTTAAAAGTAGACTTTGATTTACACACAAAACATCGACAAAAATTTGAGATTAATTAGTTTGTTGTTAAAAATGATATCACCTACGCTGTTAAAGCATTTTCTCAGAAGTCCGCAAATACTATATAAAACCAAGTATAAAATTTCATGCGAAAAGATCACTGTTCAACTAAGTTTTGTTACAAATATTTTCCACGCAAATAATTAATTATATTTAAATTATGAAAACAACTATTTAAAGCATTTTGCATTTTAGATAACGATATGTTTTGTTTGAGCACATCAATTATTTTTGTTTACATGTATGTACATATGTATGTTGTCTCGTTCCTAGGGATAAAATTGATACTTAAATCGTATCAAATATGGCGTCTCTGTGTAATTTTGTGTATAACTTCTGAATTCTTTACCACTTTAGAACACGTTAACTTAATCCATCAGTTTATGTCCCAAATTTCTTTTGTTTAATTGAAAAATGCCACAGAGGAAATTCCTTTAGCGTTTCATCGAAGAAAAGCCAAAAAGAATTTGCTCAGACGAGTGTGTTGCTAGTTGCATGTTCTTGGCAATTATTTGGTTGACTAGAATTTTAAGAACTTTCACTTTCTGATTAATCATACGAGTAAGAACGGTGCTGACATTATTATTACAATTATTTTTAGTTATTTTTTTCCAATGTTCGCTCTTTCTTTAGCTGCTGAATTAAAAAGAAAAAGTGGCATTTAAACACTTTATATGTACGTACGTTCATACATACGAAAGTTCACAAGTGAAAGTTTAAATGCATTTTGAGCAAGGACTAATAGCTTTTATTATCAACTTAATGATGATATTGTTGGATAGTGAAAGTGTTCATGAAATTTGGTTAGTTTAGGAAAATCTCGCTGCAATTTGGTTAACTACAACGATTGGGTAGAATATTTTTTTACTTTCTTAAAAGCACAGAAGAGACATTGCATAAGAAGTTTCAAATAGTCGCATTAAAATAGTCCTCCGTTCTTATAAAAAGCAACAAAAATTATTGTTGAAAGTCTGTATTAAAAACAACATTGAGTTGTATTCGAAATGCGAATTTTCGAACTTTACATTTAAAAAAAATTTTACAACCAACAAAAAATAGAGATTTAAACTTCTTCATTGAAAGGTTTTATTTATTAATGCAATAAAAAATGTAGTAGAAAAATACACAATTTCGTTTTTTTTAACTATTTCATTATACCCTTCACCTGCGGTGCACAAGGGTATATATATGTAGCTTTGTCATTCTGTTTGTAATTTCTACAATTTTCATTTCCGATCCCATAAAGTATATATTTTCTGAAAGCTTATGAATAGAGGAGTCGATCTGGGAGCCCGTCTGTCCGTGTGTTGGTTGAAATCAACTTTTAGAGGCAACTATATGTTCCTCAGATCTGAGTATGGTATCAATCTTTTGGAAATATCCGGGAATGAATCGGTATTGAAATTCAGCACAATCGCCCCATAACTTTCTGAGATATGAGCAAAAAACCACAATTACAACAACAACATAAATATATACTGGTTAGAGTAAACGTGACATCGAAACCAGCTGAGCCAAAAAAAATTTATTTTATTTTATTTAATATATTATTTATATTTTATTATTTTTTTTTATATTTTTTTTTAATTTTTTAAAAAAAAATTTTTTTTAATTTTTTTAATTTTTTATTTAATTTTTTTTTAAATTTTTTTTTTTTTGAATTTTTTTTTTATTTTTAATATATTTTTTTGTAATTTTTTTTTGTATGTTTTTTACATGTATGTATGTACGTATTTTATATGAGATGAATGGTGATATTGCATGACTACACGTTGTAAAGGGTATATAAGATTCGGCACTGCCGAATATAGCACTGTTACTTGTTTTAACTGCCTTTGCTCTGTTATAAAAATTTTTAAAATATGATTTATTAGTCTTTACTTCCGAACAATCGCTTATTCTTACTAATCTCTTTACCAAACATTCAAATTTAAATTATTAGAAATTCAAATCTACTTTTTAACTCTTTTTTTTTATTTAAGAATACGTATAAGAAAATTTATGCACGCAAAGAAAACACTTGTTGATTGTTTATTTTTAGTGTTTGATATTTATTCTTAAAAGAAAAACATTCATGTATTAAATTAGCTTTTGTAATCACGTATTCAATTTGTGACTCGAGCCAATATATCACTTATGAAAAACAGTTATCGCAAAAGGCGGCTTTATCTAATTCACATCTTTTATAATGTGGTATTGTTGTTGTTTACTTAATGTCTGTATATACAGTGTAGGCCAAAATTCACCATGAGTTTGAAGTTGATTTTTTTTATTTAATTTATTAAAATCTATTTCTTTTTAACAATAAAAAATTCAAACCCATGGTGGCTTTTAACCCAACCTGTAAATAATAAATTGATAGGAAATCTTATTGTTTAAAAAAGTTCTGAGTCACATTATCTCAATTTCTGTTTGTCGTTAACTGTAAATTGCAAAAATTTTTGTAAAATTATTTTAAAACATCATAAAAGCTCCTAGACGACCTTCATTGCCCATAATCGTTATCTGAGTTTTCCTAACCTCTTTATGTACGACATAGAGGATTCTCATCTCATATGCCCTAGCCAGAGGTATTGTTAACATTATTGTTATACCCCGGCGGGGTACCTTTCATCGCTGTTTTTACCCATCAGTCTGAAGGTTAGAACAGCGTTATTGTTTGAGGTAATACTTGGTAGGAAAGAATAAAATATTGTCAAAGCTTTACTTAATGACAAATTTACTCATTAGGTAGCCTTAATTCGTCAGCTGATTATTTTTTTTTTCTTCACTTATTTGAAACTTCAGCTGTCAAAGTCCATAGATAAAAAGCAATTTTCTTTCATCTTTTATTTTTTTTTTTTTTGAAACGTCAAACCATAGTACGCAAATCAATCGAATAGATATTAATCATGAATGATATTAATTTGAATGAATTAAATTTTCCACATTGTGACGAATAATTTGTTTTGTTTTCCGAATTTTCAAAATAAAAGTTGCGAGACAAATGATATTTTAAAAAAATTGAAAATAAATTTCTCACCACAATTTAAATATAAAATTCCTTACATGAATCATTCATTCAAAGAACATAATCGAAAAATTAAAAAAAAATCGATTCACAAATAGAATTTTTATTTTCCTTGAAGAAAAGTTAGCAGCGTTGCCATTGTAGTTTATCATTTTCGTTGTGTTAATGGGAACAATTTTACCATTTTAGGAATTAAAGAATATATTAAAAAAATTATAATTTTTAGTTAATATATTTTATGCATGCATGTATGTACGTATGAATCTATGCATGTAAAATATTAAGTGATCAAATAAAAATACAAATAAGGCTTAGGTATAATAAAACAAAAACTATGAATCTGATTTATCTGATTTTTTCTATTATATTTGTGGAATTTTTACTTGAATCGTAAATTAGTTTTATAAATAAATGTACATACAATTTTCGTTCTTTTTTATCCCTAAAAGTTTTTGTTATAAAAACATGTATATTCAAAATTATATAGGCGCCACCGCCAAATGTAGGCGTGCAGCTATGATGGCGTCAAACATCGTATGTATTTCAATTTGGACAGATTTAAGTTGCCAGCCTGCTGTTATTTAATGCTTCAAGCAACTTAGAAAGCATTGTGATAGGCTTTGTAAAAAATGTGATTGTATGTGTTACACCGATAATGATTGATATAAAAAGAGACACACAACAATGCGACGGTATAATACATACAAACACATTTTTACAAATACTACGAAAGGCTTGACAAGTAGTTTGATCGTACCTTCACAATATATCAGCCATGAAAAATTATTTCAGTTTATTGTCCCGGCAACACAAGTTTCCGTCGAAAGAGCTTTTAGTGCTCTCTCAATAATATTAACAAAAATGAGATCAAAGCTATCAAAAGATACTATAAACAATTTGCTTTTAGTAAAACTTAATAAGAATTTAATTGAATATGTAACAATAAAAAACGAAACCACGGAACAATTACATATGATATAATATTTATTTTTATATATTTTGTTTTTATTTAGACTCATATATATATCTTTTTTGAATTACTGTCCGATGAATAAATAAAAATTAAACTAATACAAATCAATAAATTTGTTAAAATTTTATTATGAGAATTTTTGTAAAGAATCTTAGGTTAATGCTTGTGGCAACTTGTTTTTTAATTTTTTGGGACATGAATTCATACACAATTTTATTAAGAATGTTAGGCGCCGGAAGAACAATGTTTCATAGGTATGTTTTTGTTTTTGTATTTCTTGCATTCATAAAAGCAATACTTCTAATTGTGAGTTGGTTTTTTAAACTGCTAAGCGGTACACAAACATCATACTTACAAACATTACACGTATACAGTTGGATTCGGGTAAGGGAAATTGATAATTAAAGGATTTATTTTTTTGGCTTATGCAAGATTTTCATTAATAAAAAACTTTGGACAAATTGAAACCATTTTGGTTAAATAGATTTTCTACTTTTTATATTGTTTTAAACAAAATAAGAGAAAATGTTGCACTACAGTGCAACAAATTAGCTGTAGCATTGTATTTCGCCGTATATTAATAAGAAATTTTTTCTACTAAGCAATGTTTCCTTTATTGAAGTTTGTAGCTTTAAAAACATAAAAGCTGTAAAACTGATTTTCCCTTAAACGAACTCATTTTCTTTAAAATATAGTAAATATATTTAATTGTAGTTAAGTGATTTCTACAATTAAACGGCGGCGGCTTAACCGAATTCGACTGTATTACATTTTTTTCTATACACACATTTTTTTTATGTGGCGCCAAAAAAAATGTATGTGTTGTATTCCTTGCAAGGGATGATTTTCACATATACCTTTTTATTGATGTCGTTTGTTTTTTAGGTATTGTTGTTGTTAAAAGAGGCATTGGGTACAGTGTGACACACAACTTTTTACCTATAGGCGCTTGACATATGCTTATATATAAAGTAGCTTTTATACCGAGTTTCAATTTAAGACAAACAAGGATTTTTACTTTACTGAGTAAAAAAAATTAGGAATATAATGAATTTTCTGTTTACATTTTCAGGTATATACATATGTTTATATATGTGTTTTGCTAATACGCATATCCTTTTAAGACTTTACCTTTTTATATAAATGCCTAATTATTTTATTAGACCTATAAAGTTGTTTTCTTGCCCGCATCTTTAAATCAATTATAATTAAATTTATGAGGATAAAAATATTATATATGTATGTATGGATATATAAAATATAATATTTATACACGATACAGCTATTTATATACATATAAGCAAAATCTAATCTGTTAAGAACGCATTGTGTTGTTTAAATTATTATGATTGCTACTGTACATTATTTAATGTTAAGATTTTTTTCATACCACAAACAACAACAACAAATAAAAAGAGGAAATTTGTTAAACAAATTATTCGTTTTTGATTCATTTTGCTTAGAATGAAATATATTAAATTTGTGAGAGGAATGAAACACGACGAATTTTAAAAATAAAAATTGTATTGCAAACGAAATCAATAAAAAAAAATATTTTTATATTATTTGCGAAAAGAATGAAAAGAAATAAAAATACTAAATAGAATTTGACTCACAACTTTTATCTTTTTCAATTCAGATCATAATCCAAAAAACAAGCGAAAAAAATGAAATTGTATTCACAAACATAATTTTTTGCGTACTATGCGTCAAACTTTATATAAAAAACTTAAACAAAAAGATTTTCTCAGAATTGCGATTACCTGATGAATAAATAGCCATGGCTATACTCATGTATTAAACTGGTTCAATTATGGAACATAACTAGAGATTTCGTTAAGGGCATTGCTAACTGAAAGTTTTTAAAAGCCCAAAAAAAAAACAAAAGAAAATGAAAATATACGTATGCAAATTGAGTTAAATATGTTACTGCTGTGTTGCCAAAAAAAAGCACTGGGTCAATGGTAACTGTTGACAGTTTATTAGACATTAGACAACCAAAGTTAGATAAATGATTTTATTACTCGTACATTAACCGATGAGCTAATCAAATAAGGACAAAACAAAACTATAAACACAAATATTGAAATAAAACGGAATTAGTTTTAGTGTCCTTTATAGCAAATAATGTTCAAATATTTACAAGATACACACATACTTTCAGCAAAAACTAACAACGAGCTTTGCAACAAATGTAGTTGATAGACTGCTTTTGTGTACCAGCTGCTGTCAATTAAAAATACGTTTTTGATAGCCTAGACCTGCGATGGTCTTTTTATTTTTTTTTTTTTTTTTCTTAAAAAACATTATAGCTGATTTTTATTTGTGTTGGT
This sequence comes from Phyto melanocephala, assembly GCA_941918925.1. Classification (NCBI taxonomy): domain Eukaryota; kingdom Metazoa; phylum Arthropoda; class Insecta; order Diptera; family Rhinophoridae; genus Phyto; species Phyto melanocephala. Next base: position 134,770,825 of record OW799235.1, on the reverse strand, counting down.
GTATCCTTGAGTAATGTAACTCTAAGCAAACGTTTTATATTTTAATTACTGGCAGTGTAACTTTACTTGAAAAACAAACTTTTACACACACACACAACTGTACATTAATAATACATTTTTAATCTTGTTATTTGCCTACAGAATCGGGACGCCTATTTGTTTGGGGTGAAAATCAACATGGACAGCTTGGTATTGGAACACAAAATTTATCAAATGCTAATACTAATAATAACGACAACAGTAATGAAGACATAATTATAAAGCCCACATGCGTGAAATCACTAAAGACTTTGGGGCTAAAAATAGCTGATATGTCATTTGGTAATGATTGGTCTATAATTTTAACACGTAAGTTGAAATGATTACTATAAATTGAATTGTTTTATTTCATTTGTAAACATGCATATGTTTATAAATACTTACATGTGTATGTTTGTATGTAAATGTACTTTTGTTTTGTATTTCTTTTTTTTTTAATATATATATTTCTCTAGTATCAAATGAATTATTTTTTACGGGCCGAAATATATTTGCCAGCGGTAGCACTGTATCATCGAATTTTACAAGAGCAACAGTAAATGGGGAATTATGTGAAATTATACGGAAACCCTTTCGTTTGGAAGAGTTCGATGACTGTTTGTCGAACAACGAGGAAGCCGAAAACTTTATAAACGTTTCAACAGGAAATGAACATTTTGTTTTATTAACATGTAAGTCTTTACTCTACGCCTGTCTATCAAACCCTGTAACTGTGTTAATGTTTGCAAAAATAGTTCTTGTTTTTTTGTTTTTTTGTTTTGTTTTGCCAGTATTTTATAAACATGACAATTGCATAAACTAAACAACAGGTTTTAGAAATATCGATTATTTATGACATGCAAATGTACTTTAGATTAAATTGGACAACTTAAAAATATGAGCAAAAAGAAAATAGAAATCTACATTAAGGTAATTGTTAAAAATTGAAATGATTAAAAACTGTACTTATAACGACGATTTTATGTGTTTTATGAGCATTTGAAAATATGCAGTAAAATATTTAAAATGTATTTTTAAAATTAAAAAAAAATATATGTTCCCCCTACATTATCAATTCAACATTTCCAGGACCACTGGGACTAGACATCCCATCGATTTTACAACTTTTTTTCTATATTCGTTATTTTTAATGCAATTGTTGGTCCAAATAGTTGTAAAAACAGATTTCAGATTCGATAAAAAATAGAATTAAGCCCGTTATGGTAAATGTCAGCACATTTACGCCAGCCAACTAAACAGAGTAAGGCAAACAATTAAATTCTGCTTCCAAGAGAACAATAAAATAAGGCAGTTATTGTTTTTGAGCAACTTCAAGTGATATCAAGATATCGTCTCTCTTATAAAATATCTTCTATACAAACAATAATTTTTGATGGTTTTTTTATATACATAAATTCAACTGCATAAAAGTACAAAAATATTATTGATGCTACTGTTTCGATCACTAATATCGGTTTAGATATTACATGGTGTTATAACTAAGACAAAAGCGAAAACATGGAACTTTTTTTTATTTAATAACAATTTCAAGTGATTGTATATCGTAATTTTTTTAAGCGAGCGCAGTGACAAATTCGAATTGTAGACTGAAAATATGACGTAGATGGCGAAGATGTAGCAACACATTTAATTTGCAAATATGTGAAGGACGACTCAAACATGCTCTGCAAGCTCGATAAAAACTGCAAATATTGTCTTAATTGAAAAAGTGCAATATTATGGAATCAAATATTTACATACAAAAAAGTTAAAGAAAAATAAAAATTATCTCTGTATCAATACATCGCAACTGCATATTTGCGGTAGTAAACAAAAGTAAAAAGGTTTTAAATCTGATTTAAAAAACATAAATTAACGACAAAATAAAGAAGAAACGTTTAAAAATATTTTCAATATTGTTAGATTTCAATTCTATTGTAATTTAAATAATTGTTCAACATGAGTAAGGCTGTAAGTAATAGGAATCAGGGTACACTTATACAAGGTGGCGTTGCCAGCCCAGCTGACTATTTTTTGGTGTTCTGGAGTATGTCAAACTACATATTAAAAAAATGATTTCAACTCCGGAAATTGTCAAACTTCATACATAAAAAGAGAGCCGAAAATCACTCTCCTTTACGCTGTCACCTTATGTAATTACACCATGATAGGAATTGCTTGAAAGCACAATAGATCATAACAAAAAATATTTTTTTTTTTTAATTTGTGTATGTACATGTGTGTACATATTTACATTAAATGGAATTAAAAACATTTAATATGAAATATTTATGTGTAAGAGAAAATCGCGTGTTAGAAAGAATATACAAGTAAAACTACGTAAATAATGTTGATTATATTCTTGAGGAAAAAGTAAACATACTAGTAAGTAGTCACCTAGTGATTAAAATTCGTCAAGAATATATTAAATTTAAAAAATTATTGATGTTTCCAAAAGGATTTTATATTTTTCAATCAATATCATTTTGTTCGATTTTTTTAAAAATTTTTTTGCGCTTATACATACATATATTTTTAAATACATATTTACGAAACTAAATACATACAGGCATTTTAATTTCTGCACTCCTTTTCCGTATGAATTAATGGCAAAAAAACGCACAACTTTTTCACAGAAACTTTTTTCTATTGGTTTTTTTAATCGCTATTTGTTTAAACAATTTCTGTTTAAAATTTTAGCTTTTGGTCGTCTTATTGGTTGGGGTTCCAATCAATCTCATCAGTTGGGTCGATCTAAGGAAGACGTAATTTTAAAACCAGCAGAAATCATTTTGGACTCTCCTATACAACAATATACTTGTGGCCCAGAAAGCACATTGGTCTTAACACAAAATGGAAAGCTATATTTAACGGGCCGTCTAAATGAATTTGTATTCCCCGACTTTACGGAACTTCAAAAGAATCTTTCGTCCAATGAACAAATAATATTTATGCATATCTCAAAAGCCAGTGAGATATTTATAGTCACCAATACCGGCAGCATATACCGCAGTTACGAGTCTGTACGTAATAAGAGCTTAATATTTCAGAGATTCTACGATTACGATAGTGAAGAAAATGGACCCATTTGGAAACTGTTAAAGGAAACATCTTTCTATGCCGTACTCACAAAAGCAAATAAATTTTACACAACTTTCTCGGAAAGTGGTCATCATTTGAAGACATTTAGAGAAATATCAAAATTTAAGAACCTTCGATTATTAGACATGGCTCTGGGAGATCAGCACATTTTGGTACATGGCATACCGAGGTCATCTACTTTGGCCACTACCATCGGGCCAGGCGGAGAGCATAGGTATATGACACCAAGCATGATAATGGCAAATACAACGGGCGATGTTTTAGGTGCAATAGGAAATGGCAAAAATGGCCAAAGCATGGAACTATATGAAACTCAAATGAATACTGGAAATGTTAAAATGGCAGATAAAGAAACATTAAACCTTATAGCAAATACTAGAACTGACGCGAATGTAAATTTCGAAGAAGATAAGAAACCAATTGAAAGAGTAGAAAAAGAGCTGGAACGAAATGGTTCTGTTAATGTAAACAACAATAGAATCAAAACACCTTTCGCAAAAGATGCAATTGAAAAAAATGATTTCAGTAAAACACTGCACGATAACGAAAAGGAGTCAGTAGAATCAATAGCATCTTCAGTTAATGAAAGCTCTTCAAATGACACTGACAACACGGTAGTGAGTAAAAAATCTCCCACACAATCGTTTAAATCACGAACGAGCAGTGCGAGTTCTTTAAAAAAAGAAATTAAAACAGCAACATCAAGTGGAAATTCATTGCGTCCTAGGACACCGTTTCCTGAAATCAGTCCACATGGTTCACCCCAATTGAGTTTGAAGAAGACACCAATACGAAATTACTCCTACGAAGCTGCCATAAATAATAATTTCATAGAGCACTCACCTCCAGCATTGGTCGAAAGCCTAGAAAATATACCAGAACATGTGGCAGCGAAAAATGGTAAATGTTAAATCAATTTGAGAGTTTCTTTTTTTAAAAACTTCACTGCAATTTTCTGTTAACGGTCCTGATCGCTGTTTTTAAAGTTTACAATTAGCTTAAATGTTATTTAAAAAATCTGAAAAAAAACAAAAAAATTTGCGCCCACCTTCTAATTTAAATTATTTTAGCAAGACAATTTAGAATTTGTTGCGGCCCCTACGGCTTTTAACATTTTTCGTTATGTCTTTGAAGTATTTCTGTCTCGAGGGGACTAATGTTTTGCTGTATGGGCAATTGACCTGATAAAAATCTAAAATGCGACCCCAACGTTGGGCAAAACATATTTAAAATTTTTACCGCAATACTTTCCTAGCAAAAGTTTAATGATTTGTTGTGGGATTTAATATAAATAATATTAGGATGGTACATAATGATACACAGTTTCAGATCTACGTAATTTAGAGGGACTTGACTACAAATAATAGAAACGGGTAGATGTTTTTTAATGATTTTTGGAGTAGAGTTTTGTAATGACTTGGGTCTATATTTGTGGAAGAAATTAGGATGACATGACAATATTGTGCATACCTTTAATACAAATGTTAATTCAAATATTTCTTACTTACTAAAAACAAAAGCAACGAATATCTCTTTCTATGCATAGTCAGTTCATTTTTTTAATTTTTTGTTTTTTAGTTTAATATTTATTTATTAATTTCAATACAAAGAAAGCCTTCATGGCCAATTATTAATATCAAAAACACCGTCACATATTTATGAGTTTCACTGAACAAAACTGAATTCTGTAAATTTTTCCAATTGAAAATTTAATAATTTGAAACAACTTTACCTTATGCAATGTCAGAGAGATTATTTCCATATTAATTTTGCAGCCTTTATTGTGTTACATAATAATAAATTATTCGTATGTATGTATGTAAAAGCATAACTTGAATATGGCTTAACCGATTTCGCTGATTCTTTTTTTTTCGTTGTGTAAGTAATCACAAGTTTTGCCAGTTCTTGGTGACCAAAAAAAGCTAAATACCATTAAAAAAAAGCTAAAAGAAATGACTAAAAAAGTCTAAAAATTTTAAGGGAGACTTATTTAAAAACAATCAGTTTTTAGTTAAAAGCACGTATAGTTTTTTTAATTCACTCAGAAAGTTATGACAGCAAGTAACTGTGGTTTATTCAAAAAGTATTTCAATTTCAATAATATTAAGCCCAAAGGGCCAAAAGAACAATATTACAAGATAATAAATTAGCCTGTGTAAAACTATTTAAAAAAGATAAAGAAAAATCAGTTACAATACAAAGGAAAGTTGTTAAAGAGATAATTTCAATTAAATACTGACTTTTAGTCATTGTTAAAATTTTCAGTTAATTTTAATTCATATTTAGGCAAAATTTGAAAACAAAACTATAAGAACTTTTAATATGATTATGAATTTTATTTACTGATTTAATATTTAAAGTTGAGGTAATATTTCGGTCATTTGGTTCTATGCAGTTTTAATGAGGAACAACCAAGTCGATTTTTGCAGCATCCTAACCATTGATTTATAAATATAGAATCAAAAAGAATTCCTTAATAAATAATGTGGAAGACCGTAGGAATTTATGTGTTAAAATTTCGATGGGTACAGAAAATTAAAAAATATCAAACGTTTGTTATAATTAAAAAAAAAAAATAAGAAAAATTATTCTAAACTAAACATTGGTGGGAAGATATAATACTCTGTGTTAAAAAATGCGAATGTATGTATTTATTTTAGGTACTTTGCCAGGTTTGAGCTTCTCTATGCCAACACCACCTACCGAAGATGACGAGGAATTAAGATTGGAAATCAGCGAAGAAACAGATCCCTTAGATCATACAGTCACCGTTAATGAAATACGTTTTATAAATAATGGCATTGATGTTACTGCAAATGTCAAAAAATTTAAATCTGAATTTTCTGACGATTCTCTCGACGACCTGGATGCAGAAGGAAACAACAAAAATGAAGAATCCGATGACAAATTGCAGATAAGAAAACAAGCTGAGAACTTTATAGAAGAACTGGAAAATGAAATTGACAAGAAAGTAGTAAACGCAAAAGACAGTAAACAGGAAATAAAAAACTTAGTTGAAGCTAAAACCAAAAGTTTTGGCGATAATGTTGACGGAAAATTAATTGAAACGAGAGATTTAATTGGAAGAACAAGTAGAGAAGCGGGAGATACAGTAGAAGCTAAACTAACAGGCGCAAAGGAAATTATGGAATCAGCTGCATTGAGAGCAGCGACTGGAGCACGGGGAGCTGTACAAAGTGTAAGTGAAAATACTATAAAAGCCGCCAAAGGTGCAAAACAATCAATAGAAAATATGGGTAATTCAATGGCAAGTGCAAGTGACGATGCTCGCCAAGCTGTAGGCCAATTAGGCAACAATGTAGCAAAGGCTACAGGTGAGGCGAAAGACGTCATGGGCAGTGCATTCCGAAAAATGGCCGACGACACGAAGCACGCAGTGGGAGCAGTTACCTCAAAAATTTCAACTGAAGTACAAGATGCAAAAAATAGTCTCAGTTCAATGTTACAGGGCAAGAAAAATAAAGTTGATGTACAGAAGTCCGTAGAAGAACATCAACAATATGGAGCTCACCCATCTGACCCTACTTTTAAGGAAAGCGATGGTGACAAAATTAATACCACTACGCAATCCAAAAATAACACTACATGCATACAAGAAGATGACGAACGCACTACAGCTTCTGCAAACTCCAATCACACCAACTCTGCTGGTAATCCGTTTGAAAGTAACAATCCATTCGAAAGTGCAGATCCTTTCGATCCTGAATTAGATGCTATGGTCGAAAGAGGCAAACAAGCGCTACGAGAAGAACTACAAGCAGCCGGTGTAGCAGCAGAAAGCAGAACATCTCATGATATTAACGAGGTAATAGAAGAGAAAAGCAAATTTTCAAAATTTCTTGAAGATATGAGGGGCAAATCAAAGAGTCTTTCATGCCGTAATGAAAAATCTGTCAAAACAATTGAAGGTATGTCTTTCAATTATCTTTTAGAACAAGAAAAAAATATATATATTTTTAATTTATTTAGATCAGCCCCCACGATATAGCATAGAAGATGAGTTAGTTTTACAGCCCGTTAACGGTAATACTAATGGCTCAAAAATTTGCACAATTTTATAAACAACTTTACATTATTAAAAGTTTGCAAAACAACTAAATACAAATCAAAAAAAATGATATTTACCAAAATTACGTTGCATTTGTTTATTTACATATATAAAGAAATAAAAATAATATAACATACTTTTTGATAATATTGTTAAAAGCGTTTGCAATATATTGCCGAAGTGTTTCAACGTATTTTCACTTATTTTTGTATATTTTCTGTCTACTTAAAAAACTTTTGCATTTTCTACTAAAAATGCCCCTAACAATTTTACTTCTTCTGCAACAGCTGTTTTTTCGGTATAAGAATATATAAAAATAAACTGAAGTTGGCTGCGGAATTGTTGCCATACTTACAGCAACTGTATAAATTTTTTGTCTCCGATAATTAGAAATAACACCGAATTTTACATCAATTGTTGTACGTACACGAACATGATTGTTAATAAAAATGCATTTGAAAATATATGTGTAAAAAGAAGTTAATCGATAACAAAAATCAGATATTTTCAAGTCAATTATATGAAAATTACAATATTTAAATTATCTCATACCTTGTGTATAATTATTGTTCTGTGAAACTGTGTCTTTGCACAGTAAAAGGTATAGTTGCACCATATGATATAAAAAATTTCTAACTTCACAGTTTTGTAAAACGGGAATATTTAACTTGAAATTTGGAATAAAAAATCTTCGAAAAACTAAGACTTTTTGCGTTTCTTGTCAATAGCATGTATCAGTCATTTTTTCTTTTCAAAATTTACTGTATTTTACACCCTTTTAATTTGATACCCATATTGATGGAGTATGAAAATCAATATATCGGCCATTTAATTTCTGCTGCGATTTTTTATTTTGAATTTTTTATACCTTTCACAAGAGAGAGCTGAAGGTGTATATAAGTTTGTGAATCCGCTTGTAATTTGTACAATATTTATTTTTGAGCCTATAAAGAAAAAAATATTCTGAATCCTTATAAATCTGTGGCTTGGAGCTAAAAGGGCCAATGTCACTTTTCTACGTTTTTGACTTAATCATTGTATTAGATTTGTTTTCTTGAACTTTTTCAGTATGGTAAAACAGCTTAAGTCATACTTAACCCAGAACAGTTTTATAAATAAAATACTAGCCAATGTCACTATTAAAGCATATGTAAAAGTTAAAGTTCAATTCAAATTTTCTCAAAAGTAAATATTTTATTTTTATTTTATGAAACTTCTTGCAACTTCTGTTATGTACTTGGATATAAAATAAGTACCTTGGCAACATTTACAAAAAATCTAACCAAAAAGATACAGAAAGAAAAATAATGTCAATTAAAAGTTTAAGTAATAGATTTCCTAAATAACTTTTGGTGACAGCTGCATCATATAATTGCCACTTATCATTACTTGATGTTGCAAACTGTGTAAAGGGTATATAAGATTAAACACATCACTACTGTTGAATTTGGATTTGAATTGAACATAGATTATCACAATCAAATCATACCTTTTATTAAAAAAATCAAATTGAAAAAATTGATATTCGCTAATAAGCCATATTCAATTTTTTTAAATTTTACAGTATTAAGATAGTAAAAACGTTATATAAATGTTAATGATTAAGTAAAAAAACAAATTCTTTTGTTACTTTTTAAGAAATATAACGAAAAATTTGCTTATACCTCAGGCAGCTTCGAACAATTTTTTTAAGCTTCTCTCTGTAATAATTTTTGATAATATGACTTGTACTTTGGTATTACTATAGTATTCTTAATTTAAATAAAAGCTTTAGGAAATTAATATATAGTCTCATGAGAAATATGTTGCCAAATTATGTTTGCCCATAACTTTGCCGTTTAGTGATTGTTATGCCTATTACTGTCTTTAAAATTTTCGGCTTTTTTACCCGCAGAGTGACAACACTGATGTAAAAAATAACGTTTTATAAAAATCGACCGGCGGCGACTCAACTATGAATTAGCCGGTCGGCTTGGTTCTTTTATAGACAACTGTCAAAAAAAAAAAAAGAAAAAAATTGTGTGGCCGCAGGAGGAAAAGACAAAAAAAGTATTTTTTGTAGAATTTTCTTTTTTATTTTTTTGCTACAACCAAAAAAGTAAATACACCTTTTTCTTAACCGACCTCAACAGTTCAAAAATAATTTATATATATTTTTTTATGAAATAAATACTAAATGGAAAGTTAAGAAAAACAACGCGCTTTGAAATAGGCGCTTCAGGAAAGGTGTTTAAGTGAATTTAAAACGAAAATTTATTGAAATGCCACAGAATAAACTAATAACTAATAATTTCATAAAGTGATTAAAGCTAAAACAGCAAGATTTTTAATAATATTGTGTTAAAATTTGTGAACAATTTAGTGTGACACGGCCTCGCAAAAAAGGTGGTAAGGTAGGTCAAAGTTAAAACAATGTAAATTAATAAAATGTGAAAATTTATGTGTGTTTGACGTCTCAGTGTGTAAGTGAATGTGTTTGTTGTGTGAAAGAATTGAAAAGTAAAGATTTTGCGACGGGTGTGACGATACCTTATTTTTGTAATCCCTGACAGAAATATAAGATAATAAAAGGTTATGGAAAACTTTAATCACCTAACTAATATCATATCAAAAAATATAATTTGTCTCCAAAAACTGCAAATGTTAAAAGTAGTAAAAAGCACGATAGAACAGTCTAACCTCAAAATCTGATGTGATAATACATATGTATGTGTGTAATGTTTCTATTATGGAAAAATTTAAGTGATTTTTCCAAGCTAGTGCTGACTTAACTGGTTTATAAAAAAATAAACTAATTACAGACGGAAGAACAAAATCAAACATTTTGTAAATGACTGAAGATTGTTGTCCTATTTTCTATTGCATTAAAAGCCATACTATACAATATACTAAGTATTTACAAAAAAAATGAATAGCTTGTTTTATTTAAAGGTGAAAGAAGCAAATTCCAGTTTTCCCAGAAAGGTTATCAATAAGCCTTCAATATGGCTAACATGGTGTCTTTCGGCTCGATCAAGCAATAAGTAACTTTCGCTGTTTTAAATAATTTATACAAACGATGTCAAATCATCTTCTTTCATTTTATACAATCACCTTTGCAGAAAGTCGTCTACGGTTCCCTTTGGGTTTTTTTTTTGGCAGTGTTGGCAAGTTGTACCCCTTTTTAAAAAATAGCGTACAGCAAACACATGTAAACAAAGTTGTCAATGTAGCAAATTTTTCGATTTTATGTTCTCATACCTATCAAAAATATGTTGTTTGTATTGCATGTATTAGATCAAGGCATATTAATTCTTCAGGTAATCACATTCTAAGATAATTTTTTTTATATATTTTATTTACTAAGGAAGTGTGACATTTGAAATAGATGAGAAACGAGAAAATTGTTTTTATCTATGGACTTTGACAGCTGAAATTTAAAATAAGTAAAAAATAAAATATTCCTCTGACGAATTATGAGTAAGTACCTGACGAATAAATATGTCTTGTATTAGATATGTATGTATATATTGTGTAATTTTATTAGTTATTAGTCAATATTATTTACAATACAAAAAGCCTATAGTGCCGAAGCGTAGTGCTAGAATTCTATAAACACATAATTTGTAAAATTAAAATAAATATACAATTTTAAAACATCCTATGCAAGAAAATGCAATAGTAATTAAAGAAGGAATTTCTTTGTTTTGTAATAAATGTCTGAAAAGAACTAGTGCTTTTTTCTAAATTACTTTTTTTATGCTGGCAACCTTCATGTAACGCACGTAAAAAATAGTGCGAGTAGCATGAAAGAAAAAAAATACATCTCGATCGGCTCGTGTTCAACTCAAAAATACTTGTCAAGTGGTTGTTGTCGTCTCTTGAGAGGGTCATCAGGGTGGGAGAAAGTCAGTTTTCACATTCAAAATAAAAATACAACACGTTGGCAGAATTGTTATTAAAAAAAAAACAAATTGGTAAAACTAAAAGATAACTTTTAGTAACTATTATTATTTATAAATATCTAGCTTTATCTACTACTCTGTGTTTGTGTTCTATTAATTATCCATCAAGTCAGACACATGGTCGCGCCAGCTGATTTAAAACAAAAAATGATTGCCTTGAAATTGTTACGAGAATATATGTATATGAAATGTAGTAAAATAACCTTTAATTTTAGCAAACAGTTTATAAAAAATTGATGTGTAGATTGTTGATTATTTTAGTGTATGGTGTATACAAATATTTAGTAATAATTGCATTGTTTCTTATGTTTATTTTGTTCAAATTTCCTGGAATTTTCATTAAAAAGAGATATTTTGCATAAATTGTATAAAGTGTGTGTGTTTGTAAGCATGTAAAAAATATTATGAGCGGGAGAGAGTGATACGAGTGAAAATTTTGAAATGTCAAAAATATATGAAAAATGAAAGAGTGAGACCAACAACAAAAAACGTGTTTTTTCGGACACAGTTGGTTTAAAAGGGTATTAAAAGAAAACCCAACGCACAATTTATATTGAGGAACTTTATAAAAGTTTTATTTTAATATTAATACAGTCGAACTTCCCTATAGTGAAATTTCACGGGGGGACATACAATTATTTCACTATATAGAAACTTCATTATACAGAAATATTTTTTTATTTTAAATAATCTGGTAATTTTGTTAAAACTACATTAAGACATTTAAATACATTTGTTGGAACGATGCTCTGCATCTGCATTTTATATTTTGGGAATCCCAAAAATATTATGTATTTTCTTTTTAATAGTATAAAATAATGCTGCTAAAAATAGTTCATTATATGAAGACAAAAACACACGTCAAATGTATTTTTGTTTCCAAAATTTTGTTTATAGTAAAGAAAGATTCACTGTATGGAAATTCATTATACGGAGATCAAAATACGTTGAAAGTGGAACGAAAAAACTGTGTCGTTGATTTTAGTTCATATTAAGGAAAACTTCATTATATAGTAGTTCACTATAAGGAGGTTCGACTGTAATTTTTGTGTGTTTTATGTGAATATTAATAATTTATGTTTAATATAAATATTTTTTAATTTCCAGGTGTTTGAATTGAATCATACTAAATGGCTAAAATTTCCTAAATAAGTGATAAACCTATAAAAATTAGCTTTCTTAAAAAAATTTCACTGAATAACTAAACATACTTTTAAAGCTGCTATTTAAATACGAAAGAAGTTGCTTATTAAAAAAAATTATAAGCTTTAATTTCGCTGCACTTATTTAAAAAAATTTGTATATATACAAAATATATACACTAAGGCATTCTTAGAATGCATATAAAAAGTCTGCAACATGCTCATGCTGCTGCAGCAGCGGCAGCATCCATGCCGAATTGTGAAATTGTAATCGTGTCATCTTCGCCTAATCATAACAACAATAATAATAACAATAATAACAACAATAATAATGAAAGTACAAATGGGGGATCGAGTAATGGTAGTGGAGCCAATGCAGTTGGTGGTAGTGTTACTAATAATGGTCATCAGCACCAACAACAACAACAACAACAGGGTTCCTCGGCACCAACACCCACTGAGATTCCAATACAGTTTATGCATTTGGCAGGAGTAACAGCCGAAGCTCATGCCGCTGCCCAAGCAGCTGCTATGGCTGCAGCACAAGCTGCAGCTGCTCAAGCAGCTGCCGCCGAGCAAGGCGGTGGTAATGCACCGCCACCGGGCAGTACTCTGGCCCATCATCATGCCATATTGCAACAACACCCTTTGGCTCATCTGGTGGCAACGGCTGCTCACAGTCCTGCTCTATCCGAACAACACTATATAGCCCGCGATGCTACCGTCTTGACTAATGGCCATAATGGCAACTCAACGTCGGCATCGGGTGGACCTGCCCCCGAAAAACCATTTCAGTGTAATGTCTGCGAACGACGATTTCGCCAATTAAGTACTCTCACGAATCATGTAAAAATCCATACTGGAGAAAAGCCGTACAAATGCAATGTTTGTAATAAAACCTTTCGTCAATCGTCCACTCTGACCAATCACTTGAAAATTCATACCGGTGAGAAGCCGTTTAATTGTACCTATTGTCCGAAACATTTTCGTCAATTAAGTACATTAACGAATCATTTAAAAATTCATACAGGTAAGTGTTAAATCAGTTACTAATTCCATACTTTTGTGTTTTTAAGTGAAATAAAAATTTTTTTGAAATTTTTTTTCTCAATTTTAATTTAGTTTTACATTGTTATTCGTGAATGTTAATTCATTAAAAAAAATAAAGCTTTAAAAAATTACAATAAAAATTAAAAATAAGAACGAGACTAAACGCAATATAAAAAAAATAATTCCAATTTGTTTGATTATTATTTACATTGTATTTGAAAAATGGTTTCTTTAAAATCGAATAAAAAGGATTATTTTTATTTTTTGTTATCAAAAACTTCTAAAAAAAACGGAACATATGATAATTTCGCAAACAGGGATCGATATGTATGTAGATCGTTGGCTTACTTTAAAAAGGGCATACATAAATCAATTTTTTATTACTTTACAAAGGAAGGAAAAAAAAATAAATAAAATTTAAAATAATTAAACAAGTTAAAGCTTTTTTATAAGAATATAAATCTGTTATTTGCAATCGTATGTGAACTACGATAAAATGTTAAAAACGCGGTATCGTTTAAAATCGAAATAAGTCCCTTTTTATATTAAGTCATCGATATGTTTATCATTTTATTTTGATATTGATGAGCTGATAATTCGTGTAAACATTTATACAAACATACATAGCTTCAACAAGTGTTCAAAAATCTTTAATTTGTGTTTATTTTCAGGTGAAAAACCTTTTGAATGTGCCGTTTGTAAAAAACAATTCCGTCAATCTAGTACTCTTAATAATCACATAAAAATTCATGTTATGGACAAAGTCTACGTTCCCGTTAAGATTAAAACTGAGGAAGAGGAAGGGTGACTAGAGGATATGATGGTGGTTGCTACTGGTGGTTCAAACAACGAACTACAACAGCAGCAACAACATCATCAGCAACATCATTCACAACAGCAACAACAACAACAACATCTAGTTCAACAACAGCAGCAACAACAGCACCAACCACAACATCGTCAAATTATTACCTCCACTTTAGCACAACATCAACAACAATTACAAAATAATAATACAACAATAATAGCCACAACACAGCAACCACAGCAACAACAACAACAACACACCGCTAATGGTTCAGCCACAACTACACCGTCCAATCTTGAAGCTTTTTCCAATATTGCAACAGCAGCTCAAACACTCGAATTAAGTTCAATAAATGCTGCCCAACTCGTGGGTGGCCACTTGACAACCGATGGTAATTTTGTCACTATGGGTGGTGTCGTGGTCGGACGCATACATCCCGCTCCAGGTTCTGTGGCCAATCCACATTTTCTTCAACATCAATTGCGAATACACACTCCACATTTGGGCGTTATCAAAATGGAACCATCACCTACTGCTAATGAATACAACAATAGCAATAACAATAACGGAAATAATAGTAACAACACTAACAATAACTCAACGACGCACCCAAACAATACTAACGAAGGATGAGTCCTCGACTATGAGACACTCTTGGAATATGTGCTTAATGATTGAAATCTCCAAACTTAACGTTAACGTGTGTGTAAGCAAATATTTTATTACTTTTGGCTTCAATAGATGTAGAATAGTAGAATATTGTGAAATTTTCAAATTTAGTCAAATGAATGATATTTTAGAACAAACGTTAAAAGAAAATACTTTTTGCTTTGAATCGAACATAATAGTGAGATAAATTTCTTTGAAAATTTCATAAATATTTTTGGTATTACTTAATGACTTCGAAAATTTTATTTAAATTATTATGAAAAAAAAAATTAGGGAAAATTTTTGATTGAAACCTTAAATTTGTTTAAACTTCGATGCGAAATGAAATTTTTTTAAAAGTTTATATGCAGGTCCACAATCCTTTTTTTTTTTTTTTTAATATAAAAGATTTCAAATAAATATTCCACACAAAAAGTAGCAGTTCCTTGTTATTGTGCATACAACAACAATCTACAATTTGATGATACATATTACCTTACACACACACCACACACTTTCCACAATTACTAAGGGCTCATCTTAAACGACGTATCAACCTCCACTAAAATGTACTTACATTAAAGAACCCCCATTATTAAAGAGCTATTTTTAGAAGATTAAGAAGAAAAATATTCCGCCAAGGATAAATTAAACTATTATTGTTTTAATTATTGTTGTCGAAAAAAAATAACGAAAACTAATATAAAATTAAAATTAAATTATTGTTAGTTGTTATATTATGATCATCAAAATATTATAAATGAAAAACGAAATACATACATGATTGATGTTTGTTGTTAAAGAATATACACACATATAAACTTAAAGATTATGCTACTGATAATAACATTGTTACTTAGATGCAGAGTAAGTAAAAAGACAATGGATGTGTAATTGTTAAAATGTTTAAGGAATACTGCGTTGTTTGCTGATGACATACCAATGGAAAGCCAGCAACCAACCATCTCCTCTAATAATAATTTTAATTTAAACAAAACATAATTAATAAATAGAAAACTCAATAAATATAATTATAACAAATAAATAAATATATATCTACATATATACATGTATAAAAATAAAGCAAAACATATGGATCCTATTAAATGAAAACACAAAACTGCAAACAAACTACTGCTATATACTACAAAACAACTCTAGTGCTAACTACAAAATAAAACAAATCAACCACAAAACTACAATTTTTTTTTTTTTTTATAAATTTTTATTTTGCTTTTAGGTAATAAAGTTGTTTAATAATTATAATATTTTTAGTTTATTATTTACTTGTTTTAGTCAATTTTGAAAACAAAAGAAAAGAAACTACTATTATTATAAACAAAAAAAAAAGAAACAAAAAGAATTATGTTTGTTAAACAAATTTATAAAATTTGTATATTATTTTTATAAAAAACAAAGAGAGAAAAGCAAAAAACTGATAACATATTACGAAAGAAAGCTAGCTACACAAAATATTTACATGTAGACTTTAAATATTTATTCCTTTTTAAAATAGGATTTCTTCTCTACAATTAAAACTCGTAACTTCTTTTAACTTACAATTGAAATTACCTAATCAAAATATTTTTGATAATAATTTTTAAAAATTTGTTTTAGTCAACAAACAAAATTGTAAACTTTTACGGAAGTATCTTTAACCGTAATTAATTTTTCTCATTTTTTTTTTTTAATTATGTATTTTAGTTTTTTTTTTTTTATAAAAATATATTTTTCCATATGAAAAATAATTTGTAATGTAGTTAAAATACAATAAACAAATTTTATTTGAAAATAAAAAAATTATAAAAATTATTCGACTTTGATTTGAAATCGACATTAAAAAAATTTTTTAAATTTTTAACTGAAACGAAATTGTATTTAAAAAAAATGGTAAACACAGTCATGTCACGGTGTTCTATTTTGTCATAAAGTAGAATTAATGGTCATTTTATATCTATAAAAGAAAAGGGTAAAAGAAGCAAACATTACTTTTTAATACATTGATTTCGAATTTTTCTGTATATTTTACTTTTCTTACAAAGAATGAAATTTTTATTCATTTCTCAAATGTAATTAAATTGTATACGTGTGATATGTCTGAAAATGAAATTCTATCTTTGATGAGTGATGGATGGAGTATATAAATTAAGCCTTGTTAGTTGGTCTGAAAGAATGAGATGAAAATAATTTATTATTTTAATAAGAAAAGTACGCATCACAAATGGTTTTAAATTCGTTCTGAATTAAGTCCTGACAGCTAGATTTTTAGGTATTTAAAAATGTTCGAGTGTTCAGTATATCGACACCAAAAACATTTTAAAAATTTTACACAAGAAGTGAAAGAAAAACAACATGTTAAATAAAAAATATTCTTTTAATGCAAAATGTTCCTATAAAATTATTAAAAAATACTAGTTTTTCGGGGAAGACGGATTTCTTTAAGGTTTTTCTTATTACATACTACATCGGAGTTTAAAAAAGATTTAGACTTTTAATTTTTTCTTTTTTTTTTGCATTTTAGATAAGGATATAAATGATTGAGTATTTGTAGGTGTTTTTTAAAATACTTTAAATAAATTTTTAATAAAATTTAAAATAGTCATCTTTATTGTAAAATATTAATTTTTATCTGGATATTTAAATCTAATAAAACTTCTACAGAAAAAGCCATCTTAAAAGTTAACCAACATAAGAATGTTTTTCAAATTGAAATTAGTTTGAAATTGTAATTTAAGAAGTTTTATTTATTACATCGAACTGGGTACGTAATCAATAAGAATTCATGTTATTTATTCGGAAGTTTGATTTGAAATGAAACCTTTTTGAATAATAATTCGAACAGATTTTTTTTTCAATCAAATTACGCAGTAAACTTTCTGTGTCATTCAAGAAAATTCTAAAATGATTATGACTTAAAAAACTACCTTCATTTTAATCAATTCTTGTTTTGTTTAAGCATTATAAAGCACCGACGGTACTTTAATAAATAAAAAGGGAAATCCAAAGTTCAAAGTTATTTGTTTCGGTTGTTTTTTTTTTTTTGGGTTTGAGAGAAGAGCCGATTTAAAAGAGGTGCCTATTCGTCTTTGCAATTAATGTTTTATTATCTGGGAAGACATACTCTATTAACCGAATTCGTAAGAATAAAATACTTTTACTCGGCTTTTTAAATGTTTGTGCTTTATTTTTTATTTCATGGTCTGACACTCGTAATATGACTGATTATTGTACACATTTAATGCATTAATTTGAGAAAATGTTGTTTATTTGATCATAAATAGAGTCTTTTTGCAGAAATATCTTTCTTAAGTTTATTTTATGATTCAATTACACTGAAAACAAGTTCAATCAAAAATACAACCAAACACTTAAAAATATTTTTTTAGAACAAAAAAAAAAAAAAAAAAAAAAAACGTTACACGTTCATACATATGTACATATGTAATAGTTAATTTAAGGATAAGTTGTTATTAAAATAATAATTAGAAACAGTGTTCCAACTGTAACAAGATAATAAAGAAATAATTGAATTATTTTTGAGCGAAAAAATTCTTAAAGGAACAATAAATATTATATAAACATACATACATATAGTCAAATTTTGTAATTTAAGTTTATTCCAAATAAGTTAAGTTTTAATAGAGGTATTCACGTTACTGGATTTAGACTCGAAAATAATTTCGCTCTACATTAAACAGCTGTTTTTTGTTATGCCAAATCGTGCTGTTTCGCTCAACTCGTAGGTGGCTTTAGTACCTTTAAGTAGTCGACCGTCTTAGCTTTCGTTTAATTTGCGCAATTTCACATTTTGGCAAAACTAAAACCGGTGACATGAATACTTTTAATAATTAAATATAAATTCTGAGTAATTGCCCAATTGTTATTGTAAATTTTATTATTACTTACGTTTAAGGTCATGCAAACTTTGCCTATTTCTTTGTTCTAAATTATTTATATTTTAAAAAATACACACTCGCCGCTAAGTTTAAATTAGATTTATTTTACAATACAAAACACATACAAAAATTAAAAACACGAACAAAAAACGAATAAAATAAAATAATTAAAATTTTTATGAAAGCACTCACTGTTAACTGTAAATATCATTTGTGTTTTTTCTTATACAAAATATTAAACGTGTTTTTGATTCAGAGTTGTCCTTGTTTATTTCCAATAGTTTATAGAAATAAAATATTATAGATAATCTGAATTTAATTTAATTTATAATGCTTAGACAAACTTTGAATTTATTTGTCTTGTATCATTTATTATTTGTCTTTAAAAGAACATATTTAAATAATTTTAGACCTATTACATAGTTTTAACAAAGAATTTTTAGTTTTTTTTAAGAGAATTTTTTGTTTGATTTAAAAAATAACAAGAAAAAAAAATAAAATAATTTTTGAATATAATAAAGAATAGAAGAGTTTATTTTTTAATTAAAGAAAAAATGTATAACTCTAATATAATTTATTTTTAAATTTTAAAAAATATTAAGTTTTTTAAAAAATTTTAAAAAATTTTTAAAAAAAGCAACTAATTTCTGAGTAAAATATACACACAACAGGCTTAACTTAACTTTAACCAGTGGAATGTGTTAAAATTATTGAAATCTCCGATATTAGTATTGCAAAAAGGCAAATTATAAAGTTGTTTTAAGTAGAAAAACAACATTGTCGTCACCCTTATTGGTAAAAAGTAGTGAAATATTTGTTTCCAATAATCTTTTATTGCACTCGAAATTAAAATTTGTATTATAAATTTTCCGGGGAATTTTTGATTTCATCTTTGAACAACTATTTGAAATAAAGTAAACTATCAAAACCACATTAAATGTTGATAAGCGTCAACATTTTTTGGGAATTTATTCGCGATTGGTATTTTAGAGAAAAGGGAAAATATTCGAGATGGGGGTGATGTGATACAGAATTTCGCTCTTACTCCTTCAACTATCTCTAACCCTCTAATCTGTTCGTAACGACTACAAAACTGTATTCTAATTACGAGAGCTGAAATGAAAAAGTTTATTTTAAATAAACTGAGTCTTGTCAAATATAAATTGATAAAACATCAAGAAAAAAAGAAGAAAACTAAAAAAATCTAAAGAAAGAAGTATTGAAATATATTCAAACTGTTCTTTAGTGTAATTTTTGTATAATAAAGCTCTTTCTATTTCTATTGAATTGATTTTTAAAACACGGACTCTTTGTTTAAATATTAATATATTTTGACATCCCATCAATAACAATTTTGAAATGAGTATTCAGTGATCGAAAATATATTGAAAAAATATAAAAAATGTCTATATAAAAAGTATAACTGCAATTAGTTTGTATTGTTGGAAAAAAAAATATATATCAAACATGTTTTTAAGACTAAAATTAGTGATTTGTTAGTACTTTTGTTATTCTTTTGGACAACTCAAAATGTGCGATTTATTATTGCATAAGTATATGTAAATTTTTGCCGTTCTAAAACAATATTAAAAAATTGTATTGTATTTTTTTTTTTTTGGTTTCGATGCCACTAACGTTTAGTTCTTCTGCTCTTACGCTCAAGATCTTATTTTAATAAAACTACGATCGCGTTTTTATGTCGTAATGCAACGCCTGGGGCAGTTTACGACATTCGAAGGTGATCAAAATTATACAGCAAACTCGATAGTTCGTGTAAAATTTCGATTGTGGTCTAAGGCTGTAATTCGCCCCCTGGCGGTTACTGCTTAATTTGATTCTAAACTAAAATATTTCGAATTTGTATTCTTGATTGTAAATAAAATAAATGAAATGAAACAAGTAAAAGCGCTATATTCGGCCGTGCCGAATCTTATATACCCTTCACAACGTGTAGTCATGCAATAACAGTAAATTCACGTATGTATGTTAAAAAAAACAAAAAAAAAATAAAAAATAAAAAAAAAATTTAAAAAAAAAAAATTTAAAAAAAAAATTAAAAAAAAAAAAATTATTATATACATATATAATATATATAAAACAAAAAAAAAAATAAAAAAAAAATTAAAAAAAAAAAAATAAAAAAAAATAATAATAAAAATATATATAATATATTAAATAAAAAATAAAAAAAAAATAAAAAAAAAATTAAAAAAAAAATTTTAAAAAAATTTAAAAAAAAATTTTTTTGCCTCAGCTGGGATTCGATGCCACGTTTTCTCTAACCAGTATACACGTTTGTATGTATGCATGTTGTTGTTGTAATGTTGTTTTTATGAAAAGAAAATCGAGGTGGTCGTGGGTTTTTGCTCATATCTCAGTTGTTTATGTACCGATGTTTCTGATTTTCAATACCGATCTACTCCCGAATATTTCTGATATTTTAATACCTTACCCGGGTCCAACCTATGTCGGGGGGCTTCAAAAAGTTGATTTCAACATACACACGGACAGACGGTCAGACGGACAGACGGACAGACGGTCAGGGCTTAATCGACTCCTCTATTCATAAGCTTTCAGAAAATATATACTTTATGGGGTCGGAAATGAAAATTGTAGAAATTTCACACGGAATGACAAACCTATATATACCCTTTTTCACTGTGTGAAGGGTATAAAAAGAATTTGTATTCTTAATATTTTGTAGTTTGAAAATATTGAACTCTCTGCTCGGTCTCTAAGGCGGATTTTTAAGCAATTGAAAACACTACGAAGCAACATGAAAAACTGTCTAAATATTAACTGCCTTATTCATACAAATTATTTAATGTTTATAAGGGGTTTATACAACTGATTTCCTATGGAAAATTTACATAATTAAAATGCATTCAATCGTAAGCCTGAAACATAATTACAAAAAAGGCCAACAAATAGATTACAAGGTTGGATGTTGTGAAGGATGCTCCGAAAATATATAATTTCATCGATCTTTTTTCATTAATACGTTGTCTTAGTATTCAAACTTAAGATCAGTTTTTTTTATAAAAAATTATTTTATTATAATTTAATATTTCTCTACCACATTGGGTTGTTTTTTAGTAAAAAAAAACTCTAAACTAAACAATAAAAAATATTTCAATAGATTTTTTAAAAAAGGCAGGAAAATATTTTTTTCATTTTTCCCCCTGGTGAAGGGGTAAAGGTGGAAAATATTTCATTACTAGCTTGTGCCCGCGACTTCGTCAGTGTAGTTATCGGGGTAAAAGGTAGACTTAGTATTAACAACAAAAATATTTACAACACAAACAACCCGCTTAGGATCTGTGATGATGAGTTTGCCAACGACTTCGCGTTATTATCGTGATAAAAAGTAGCCTATATGTTAATCTAGGTTGTTATCTATCTATGTGCCGAATTTAATTTAGTTCCGTTCAGCCGTTTTTGCGTGATTGAGTAACAAATATCCAAACATTCACATAAAAAAAAAAAAAAAAAATAATTTTTTATAAAAAAAACTGATCTTAAGCTTAAGCTAGTATTTAAATACTAGGGCTTGAATACGTATTAATATTCGATATACTTTAATGGTGAATTCACAAGGTGTCCTTTATGTCGTTTAACAATGATGTCATTATTTTTAAAAATTTTAAATTATAAATAAATTTTTGTTTAAAAACTATACAATATTGTGAATACATAATATGTATATTTTAAAATATTACAAAACCCGTTTTTGTACCTTCTTGACGTTTTTTAAGCCGATTAATAAAAAATAAAATACAATTGGTGATCATAAATTTCTAAAATGTAAAAAATATTTTATTGCTCATGTTTGGTGAATTCACCAAATATAAGAAGTTTGCATGTAATTATTATGAAATTATCATGTTATATTTAATTTGAAGTTTGCTTTAGATATTTGAGGTGAAATTATTTAAATTTTATTTCGAACATTTTTTGTTTGTACATTATTTTTTATGATGGTTTTTATTTCTACTTTTTTTAATTTCTATTGTGTGCCACAAATATTATCGAAAATAGTTCCTAAAAGTTTTTGTTTTTTGATTGCCTGTTTCTTTTTTGTTTTATATATATTTTTTTTATAATTTGATTATGTACATATAAATAGTTAATTTTTATACAATTGTAAGAAATGTCTTAATTTACTTTGAGTTTTAGAATAAAATCTCTCTAAAATTCTAACTCAACGTATACGAATTACATTTAAAAAAATAATAATAGATTATAACAATATAAAAACAAAATGTAAATGTTGTTAAGCAAAAAATATATATTAACACATGTATGTATGTGTGTATGTGTATGCATATATGTATACGTAAACCGGCCTAACTAACATTTTAGTAGATGTGATTAGAACACACTTAAGTGGAAAACATTATAATTATGGTTTTCAATAAAAATGTCTGAAAAATCGCTATTTTTTATTTATGAAATAGACCGGAAATAAAAAAAATCGATTTTTTATTTTAATTAGTTAGAACGGTTTACATACACATTATATACTACATACATATAAACCTAAATATAAATACAAATAAAACTACAGGAATATTAAAAAATAGTTTTAACTAAACCAACATATTCAATACCTTAAAAATATTTAAAAAAATAATGCTTATTTTACAGAAAAAAAAAAAAAATACTTTATTAATAAGATTCAAAAGCAATGGCTGTTTTGATCTGGATTAAGACAAATTGAATATTGGATGCATTTTTTATTTCTCTTTCAAACTTAAATTTAATCATAATCTTAAATTTTTAACAATTAAAAAATTTTGAAAATTGTATAAAATAAAATGTGCACCTAAAGTAGGTCCAAATTGTAGGACAGCAAGAAAAATTTCATTTTGTTAATGAAAATTTTCCATATAAAGACCTGTGCCTGAGGGTAAAATTCAAAATCTAAAAAGCGATCAATATTACTCAATATATAATCGGTGTTAGTTATATCCTTGATATTCATACATAAATATGTAAATTAGAGGGTACCACTTTGCAAGCAAAAAAGTGCGCGGTATACCTTCGAATATGGTTTCTTGAATAATAGCCCCAAAACACAAAATGAAAAATCACTCCAATTTAATAAATGAAAAATCACCCCAATATTAAATAAAAAATTTGGTCCCATTAAAACAGCAATGGGATATTTTTTCGTTTTCACTTTGGGACATTTTGCATTGGCGCAATTGTTCATCAAAACTTTTGAAATAGAATCGAAAATTTGAAAACGTCCCAACATTTAAAAATTATATTTTTAAAAATAACCCAACAATCGAAAATGAAAAATAGTCCTGAAATCTCAGTATAAACATTTGGGGCAAGTTTTCACTTTGTGATCATTTTCCATTTTTATAAGGCAATTTCGAATAAGTTTTTTTTTGCCGAACGAAGGGCTTGTCATTTCAAATTTTTTTAGTTAAGTGACCTTAAGAACAAAACATTGATTATCTCGAGTCAAAAACATCGATATATCACTTTAATATACACGTACAATTTTGAACATTCACGCTACTTCGAAATTCAAATTTATTTGAAGTCGTGGAGACGGCTTAATTTAACAGCTGATCACAATACTTGTAAACAAATTGTTCATGTTATGTTTTACAAATATTCTGCCGTTAGAATGAACTTTGGCAACCAGCATGAGTGAAAAACTGCAGCATAAGACAAAAATATTTAGTTCTTAACACAGATCAAAACTGAATGCTCTTGAAAAAAAAAATAAATATTTATTTCAGTTTTTTATATTAAAATAATAAAAATATTACAGGGCGAATAAAAAGTTAAACTGCTTTTTGCATTTTTTTTTTTTTTCAAAAATTTCTTTTTTTATACAAAAGCATTACATGAATTGTTATAAATGTATTTATTTTTGTAGTAACAAAAACAAATTTTTCTATAGATTTTTTTTTGTACAAAAGAATTATAAAAATTATATTAAATACAAAAACATGTAGTGAGATTAGTTAATAAGAATTTACAAACTGCAAAAAATAATAATAAAAAAAACCTTAATGATACTTAAACAACTACAACAGTGCGAACTTTAAAACACAAATAAAAATCATACGTAAATGTAGTTTTTGCTGTATAAGTGTGAAAATAAAAAACAGGTAAAAGAAAATATTTAAATAATCATTTGATGATATGTATAAGGAGGATTAAAACTGGAAAATTAAAAATATATAAAGACATACAAACATTTATAGAAGACATAACAAATGAATATGTTTTTATGTAAATCGTATAAAACAACAAATTGAATATGTATGTAGTATGTACACATTGAAACATATAAAATAAAATGAAAAAAATATTATAAATATTAATAAAGATAATAATTATTATGAGCATAAATTATTGTAATAATATAATCGCATAAGTATATAGATATTTATTTAATGTATTTATGGTTTGTATGTATAACTATTATATTTTGTTAGTGATAGTTAAATAAAAAAAAGAAATGATAAACAAATATAAAACCAAGAAACTACCTTTTTGGGAAGATGTATAAAAGAAAAATCAAAAATATCAAACGAGTATTATAAATAACAATACAAAAAAAAAAAAAAAGAAAGAAAAAACAAATTGTTGAATAAAATTCTATAGTGATAATGGCAATTGTAAAAAATTTAGTTTTTTTTTATTCACTTTCTAATTGGCTCGTAAAGACTTGGATAAGGCTGATTTTGACTTTAGGACAATCAGACGTTTTTTTTTCAAATTTATTTACATGGGTGTTGCGTCTCATTAACATTCTCACGAACTTTCAAATAAACACACTTTCAGATTTTAAAAATAGTTTTTTACGTTTAAGTTAAAATACCATTGGACGAGATTTAAGTTGGCTTTTCTACCTAAGCGCGACTAAGTTATTTCTCCTTATGAAGTTTGATTTAAATTTAAGGCTAGAATAAAATTCTGCCTGAATTTCAGTTTTTTAAAGGAAACTATAGGAAGTACGTGTAAAAAAACCTTCGTATAATTGAATTTTTGTTTTATCGAACTTTTCTGTTTAAACTAATATTTTTAAATTTTAATCAGGCTTGAGTTCATTCATATTAACATTCTTATTGTTACAAAGAATTTTTTTACTAATTGTAATAAATGAAAGAATAATTTCAAAAATTATATTTTTTTTACCAACACTAGCCGAGTGGAATGCATTTTCGAAACCAGCAACGATTTCATCATCAAATTCGTATAATTTTTAAATAGTCGTAGATATTGTACAATTTACGTTAATTCTCATTTGTTTGTAAAAATTTTCGATTATTTTTCCGTGTAGAAAAAAATGAAAAAGTTCGCTTCTGAAACTCACAAAGAACTGTATACCTACTATCCTTTAGTGTCTAAATTAGGCTCTCTTCACATTAAGCAAATATTTGCCCAAAAAAGTGTAACCACTATTATTTTTTTAATTTTATGCAATTTCCTTCACAAAATATAGTCAAAACTTATTACATACAATGAGCTAATATATGTAGCAGTTGGTTTACATTAACATAATTGCAACGAATACCCCTATTGTCATTATTAACTCAACCTAGTTTGCTTTTCTAAGAGTCAAACTGGATTTCGCACAACTAAGTTGTTTCACTAGTGTTAAACAAAACCATTTTAAGTTGAAATTTTTACGACGTTACTGTTGTGACCTTGTCGTAAAATAACACACGCATTTGTGTATAAATTTAACATTCAATTAGTTTATTAAATCAAGTGTTTCTATTGCCAGGATTCTCTCCTGTTCTTCCTCTCTTACAAAAAAATTAATTTACACGTGTGAGAGCTGTTTTATAAAGATACGACCATTACTGTTAAGACAACACGCACCAACTTCCCGTTGTTAAAACCGTTCGTTTTCAAACTCATTGTCTGCAGTGTTACAATTAAACAAGTGTTGTGTACTCAGCAGCTAGTGTTTTAAAATATCAAGATTTACATAAAACAAGAAAATGTTGAGAAAACTTAAGAAAATAAAAGAATTAAGGTTTAGTTGAGTTGAGAATGGCAATAGACCCAATTGTTATACAAGTTATAAACCAAAATAGGCGCATAAATTAAGTTTTATTTAGGAGAGTAGAAATTAATACAATTTAGTGGTTTCGTTTATTTCCTCAAATATTGGAATAATGTAAACATACATACATACATGCATACTTAAAAAATTATGATTATTTACGAAGCTTTCCAGTACAATCTGTATTACAAGTTGCATAATATAAAAAATTTCTTAGTTTTTGTCAAATTATATTTAATTAATTTAAGAAGCAAAAATATTAAATGCAATAAGATATCCATGAAATTGAGTAATAATAAAATCTGGCATTTCATATCAAACGAATTTGAAGAATTTAGATTAATTCTTGCCGATATTTATTGCCGTAATTTGACCCTTTTGTCAAAGCAAACAAAAAAAAACGCAGTAAAATCATACAAAATTTGTAAAATAAAGATGATAATAAATATATGTATTTACGCGAATGTGCTTAATATTGAGTTTACAAATCATTAATTTAATTAGTGTCTTGTGCAATCTTTCTGGGAGAAAAATCATTAAGATATTCCAACCATTCGGTGAAATCAACATCAGGATACGTTTCTTTTTGTTTAATTAAAACATTTTGTAAACTAACAATAAATTTCAAGTCGGTGCGATATTTCAAAATGATAGCCTCATCTATGCAAATATCAGCCAACGGCAAATCTACTTTGGGTTTAGACATTCTTACGGTCATTTTAAGCTGAGACTCAAGTAGAGCAATATCTTTGGTCATTTTCTTGAGGACCAGCACTCCACTACCATGAGTAGGCCAGCGATGCACTGAGTCATTGGTCGTGGTGAGATGAGCGAGTTGTTTGACATTAGTAATGGCGTGGAGGAAAGTTTTTGACCCATGAAAATCACAATAGTTACGCAATGCATCCAGAAGTAAATGTAGGTATTGTTCGCGAGATATGTCATCCTCGAGATTGGTTAGTTCCACGGCGGGTTTATATTTTATCCACCGTTTTTTGGCTATATCCAATGCAATTTTTTGAGGTGTTAGGGGTTCAGAATTGGTGAATTGAAACATGATTAAGACGTTATCGATAAATTCATAACGAACATAGGGTATACGTAGAAGTTCTATAGTCTCCATATACTTGCAAATTTCTTCACGATTATGAGCTAAAATTCCAGAATAAACAAACGTTAAGAATGGTTTTAATTTAAAAGCAAACAAAAAACCTTAATACCTTTAAAGATTTTGAAAAATTCTTGAATTAATGTTTTTGTTTGTTCGCCTAAAAAGGGATATTTTACTCCAATCGCAGTATTTTCCATATCAGCTGTATTGCTAGCCACCATCAACAAGGATATAAACCGCTATTTAATTAAGAAAATATAATAATTAGATTTTCAATTATTCCTATTTTAGTTTGTAATAATTTTAAAGAACTCTATTTAAAATGTTATGCTAACATTATGTAAGTTGCCGCTGCTGTTAGTCACGTTAAGTTCGTAATGTGATATGCAGCGCAGTCGTAATCGATAAAAATTCGAAACTTTAAATAGAGGGACCGAACAACGGCATTCTATATCGAGTAAAATTGTTTTTGAATGTTAAAATATTCTTTGCATTCAGTATTAGATTATAATAAGAATTTCTTATTATTTTATTTATTTTTAATCTATGTATGTATATCGGATACCGTAATTCGGACTCCGTAATTTTTTATTTTCTATGGTTCACGTGAAGTTGAAATGTGTTACATGCACAAATAAAAGAAAACACGATAGAAAATATAGAAACTCATATTAATGCAGGTACATACATATTTATTATTAATCATGTAGTAAAGAGAATTCAAAGATGGTTTATATATTAAAAGCAATTTCTATCAACATATATAATTAAATTGTTTGCATTAAGCAACTACATTAAACAAACACACCTCGAAAATAATATAATTTTTCAAAAAAGTTTTTAAAATTATAACAACATTAAGAAAAGAAAGGCAAAAAATGCATGTCAAAATTTTTAAGTAATTTAAAAGTTAAAGATCTGCATTAAGCAGGTCAACGATTACCCTTAAATTATTCTTACCTCTAAAACTCGTAAACGCTTAATACACATCCCCTTAGCAGCCGCTTCACTGTAAACACTAAAAATTCTTCTCGCTACTCGTGTCATTCTGGTGTATTGTGTTAATTCACAGAGAACAACAATCAATGGTCGGTTATCGGCACAAAATATCCATTCTTTGGTTTTTTTATTGTGATGCAACATCCACATGGCCAAATCATTCTCCAACATCTGTAATAATAATCTAAGAGCCATAAAAATCCTCTCCAACTTTTGATCAATGGGTAAGGCGTCAAATGTTTGTTTTTGTCTTTCCCTTTCTTCGTATTCATTTTGATTCCAATACTCACTGCACATGCTTAATTCTGTATTTGGTAATGGTGAGCTAGAATCTAAATTTGCAATCTGAGGAAATTGTAATGTTTCACTTTTCGACGTGCTGATATCTTCAGGCTTAGAGGTCTTCAGAGCCTCCTCCAATAAGTCTAATAAAACATCAAATATTTTTGCCGATTTCGAAATGGATTCTTCTTTGTTGTTTTTAAGTTTTGTAGAATCCAAACCATATTCAAAAAAGCCCACATAATACGGACGCATTTTGTGCCAACAAGGCGGAAATGTCCGTACAATCATTGAGAACAGAGCTATCGATTTGTGATACGATTGTTGATATATGGGAATATTAACGTTTGGTTGTTTGGTGGTATAGTTAATGCTCTAAAAAACAAAACAAAAATATAGTTTCTTAAACATGGGCACAAATGTTAACTGAGTTCTTACCAAAACTAATTCGATTAGTTTAGTAAAAATTCCTTTGCCAGGAAATTCACCGCGATGGCACATGTCAGTTGTTGCATTTATAAATAAAACATAGCGATAATGTTGCAAGGCGCTACGCAAGCTGTGAGCCTGTGATGTCATAGGAGCATCTGGCAATTCTGAACGGTAATGGTTACGATGACAGAAAGCCAAATCATCAAGACATCGTGGTGGAAAATCCAAATGCAATCGTTCGCCGACATTCAAATACAAATTTGAAATTACTGTCAACAATTGTTTGGGCAAATTACTGCCCGTCGAAGATGACTCTTCCGAATCTTTAGGGGTGTTGCTTTGAGACTTTAAAGAAATACTCTTACTTTTCAAAGCATTAGTAGTGGAAGGTTTATCTTTCTCCGCATCAAGTTGTACACTTTTAACCGATTTTATTTCGGTTTTTGAATCATCTTTTTTTTCTTCTTGTTCCTTTTTATTTGAGTCACCAATTTGCTCCTCGCCTTCTTCTAAATCGATTTCGGTCATTTTTTGTTTCTTGCTTGGAAAACATTCCTTAATATTCTCTGACACTTCCATGGGTTCATCCGTAATTAATTGCTCCAATTGATTGTTTGCAATTGCTCCAGTCTTCTTACTTGATGTGGTCTCTGGTTGCTTTTCTTGAATTTCGGTACTTTCTTCTTCATTAACCATTTTCGTTTTATTTTTTCTAACGCTGTTGGATTTTCTATTGATTTGTGTTTCTTTTTCAGAATTAATTTCCTTTAAAACTCTTCCTGTTACTTTAAAAGCACGACCAGCGCGGGTCTTACCGACTTCCAGTTGCTCCTTCACTGATTTATTTTTCTTATTTTCAATATCTTCTGTTTGGTTTTTACGCGCTCTTGTAGACCTAAGAATTGGCATATTTTTTTTAATATTTGAATAGATGTTTTTATTTCTATTATTTGAATAAATTTGCAAAAAAAACTTAAAACTAACAAACAACAAAAATTATGAGTTTTGCGTTTTCTATATCGCTTACAGGTTGCAAATTTTAGTATTACGATTTGAGTACTTACAGTAACAACTGTTATAAGTATTCCGCGAGTTTATACAGTACTAAAAGGAAAAAATCTAGTTTATCAAACGCGCCAATAAATTAAAATTAAAATATGTTCGATAAAAAATTTAAATATAAGAAGAGAAGTAAAACTCTTAGTTTTCGAGTTATTGACTTATTAATTTTTATTTTTATATAAGTATATGTATATATACATATATAACTAATATGTCTCTGCATAGCAGGCCTACGGCTGGGTGTAAGGACTTTCTCATCTAAAGGCGAAACTAGAGTTCTCTGTATAGCCAGCCGGCTTTCAAGGATATTCTCCTCTTTGGTATAACAAACAGCGTCAGCTGATAATTTTTTTCAATTATTTTTAATTCCAGCTGTCAAAGTCAATAGATATAAAACAATATTCTCTTTTCTTTCATTTATTTTATATGTCAAACTTCATTTAAAAAAATATATAAATAAAAATTTTCTTTTCGAACTGCAGTTACCTGATGATTAAATATGGCTTGGCAGCGTTTAAAAGTTTATTATACCCTTCACATTAAATGTAAGGTTTTATAATTATAGATTTGTCATTTCGTGTGAAATTTTTATAATTTTTATTTCCGGCCCCGAGTAGTATATATTTTCTAAAGGCTTATGAATAGGGGAGTCAATAAAGTACTATTCGTATGTCCGTGTGTATGTTGAAATCAAATTTTTGAAGCCGCTAGACATTTCTAAGACACGTGTAAGTTACCAAAATATCACAAATATTCGGGAGCAGATCGGAAAATTAGAAAAATCGCTCTACAAACAATTGAGATATGAATTCATACCAATACAAACTGGAAGAACGTAGGTTCGAATCCCAGTTAAGACAAAAAATTTATTTTAATTTAAATTGTTTTTTATTTATTTATAATAATTATTTAGTTTCTTTGACTTTTTTTAATTTAAATATTAACTAAAAATGTTTCAGCTCAAGGTCTTTTAAAATTAAAATAATATCTTTAATTTTTAATTAATAATCTCAATATTGCGTGCTCCGTTGTGTAGCATCGTCAGGAAATTAATATATTTATTTTTTATTTATTTATATTTTTATTATTTTTATATTTTTTTTATTTAATTATTTTTTTGAACATACATACATAATACATACATAAACTTAATTTATAATTTTACAATGGGATGTTTTAAAGCGGATAAAGTCATTATAAACATAATGAAACATACATACTATGTATGTACGTATTTCATATAAATGACATGAATTGTGATAAAAAACAATTGTTATTGCATGACTATACGTTGTGAAGGGTATATAAGATTCGGCAAGGCCGAATATAGCACTCTTACTTGTTATTTTAATGCGATTGAGCGAAGCACAGAACAAATATAAATGTACAAACAACAAATTTATAAAATTATTAGGATTAATGGATAACCTTTTACATTCTGACAATGATATATATTGTGATAGCGAATTGGAAAAACAAATTAATTTGTTTTTATGCTTACTAAAATTTTTTTATTTTCTTAAAATTATCCCGCTTCTTAATGGGTTAAACCTTTTTAAATAATGTTTATGTATTCTGATAGATCAATTCCAAAACGTTGATAAACTGGATTTAAGCGTAAAAATGTATTAACAAGTATTTTAAAGTAATAAAAAAAGCCTTAGATATAAGATTAGTAAATAAGCAAATTGAAATAAAATAAAAATAGTCCAACCCAAATCATAAAAACAAATAATTTAGTGAAAATAAAATTATATGTTTTAAAATTATTTTTTTTTTTAATTTAAAATCTTTTCCCCGTGTCGTTGTGCTGTTAATAATAAACATAATAGGTAATTTAGCACAACTTTTTTTTTTAACTTTACAATGACTTAGCAAATAGTAAACTTTTTCAAAGTGATCCCATTTCAAATTTTTAAATAATTTATTTCAAGAACAGGCAACATATGCATATACATACATATGTATGTATTTATGTAGGAACTAAATGAAATTCGGCACATAGATAGATAACAACCAAGATTAACTCATAGGCTACTTTTTATCACGATAACTAGGCGAAGTCGTTGGCAAACTCATCATCACAGCCTTAACGGGTTGTTTCTTTTGTAAAATTTTTATTTTTGTTGCAAGTTTTGACTTTTCTTTTTTATTTTTAAATTCAAATTTTTAAATTAATAATCCTGCTAATAGGTATAATAAATGTGAATGTTTGGATAAATTTGACAATAAATAACAATATAGGTTAATACTAAGTCTTCCTTTTATCCCTATAAAACAATATGACGTTGTGTTTAGAATAAAATGAAAAATTAATAAAATTTGGAGAAGCATTCGCTAAACATTTTTCAAACAAACATATTCTATTTCGTTTATTGGTTAACCTTCCCTAACACATGCTAGTAGAATTTCTAAGCATTCTATAGTCAATTCCCAGGCTTTTAAACTAAGTTTTTTTTTATTTTATTTTTTTAGATTAAAATAAAACAGCATTTTTTTTCGCTTAATTTATACATGTTGCTAGTGTCACAAATGCGTGGCAGGATGGAGGTGTCTGCAGTAGTTGATTTTTCAAATATCATTTACGAACACATAACATGTTTAATTACAGAATTTTAAACTTTTTTAATAAATACAAATGAATATTTGTTTTTTTTTTTAGAATTATTGCTAATTTATAAGGTAACGATTGATTATCTGCTTTAGTTCAGTTTAGTTTCTGGTTTGTATTAAAATCTTTTGAAATACAAAATTGAAAGTCACTTGATATCTGTGCTTAATAAATGTGCGTTTAGCTGTAATGGTGGTAGTGGATCAATACTTATTTCAGTCAAATGTCCATTATAATTAATTTATTAATTAATTAATAATTGTATGATATTTTCAGTTGCATTAAGTATGAAAAAGCGGTTACTTTTGTCTGACTTAAAAGAAAAAGATATAATTAATAAAAATATATAATTAATTTTTTTAAATTATGTTTAAAATTGTAAAAAAAATAAAAAATCAATTTTGTCCATTGTATTTTTTTTAATTTAAATTGTTAATACTAACAGTATCAACGATTCTTTTTTCTACCATCTGTTCAAACTGTGTGCAGAAAAAAACGACTACTGAAAAATTTTTTTTAATTTTTTTTTTTCAGTTTTCGACTATTTTAGGCATTCATTAAGAAAAACTTTAAAAATAGACAGACTTATGCTAAAGCAAAAAAAAAAATTTTTTTTCTTGTGAAACTTGAGTGCCTTATGACCAAAAGTAGAACACGCAAGTGTATGCAGTAAATAAATTTGGCCAAAGTTAGCTAGTTGGTTATTTGGCTGACTTTTAGTTAAAGTAAAACAATGTTGGCATCGTTAATTGTTGAAGAATTTCTTGTGCTTAATTTTGGTTAATTTCTTATTTGTTTTTTTGTTTGTTGAAAATTCCAAAGTAAAAAAAAAGTAAATAAGATAATGTCTTAATTAAAGTACTTAACAAGTGAGAGACATAAACCAGAAAAATGTTTATATAAATAGTCATGCCCACTTTTGGGTTTGGACATTGTGTCTTTTTTTCCTTACGCACGCTTTGGTTGCTAAGCTTTTCGTTTATTTTTGATAAATTAAATAAAATAACAACTTTATCTACATGTACCTTATACCATACTAGATGTTTCTAGCTCGCGTATAAGGCCCACTCCCGGAAATAACCTGAATAAAATTATTAAGAATATGTTTCGTATCGGAAATTAAGTCCAATACAAGTAATTTTTTGTTTTAAGTTGCGAAGGTGAAATATATAATATTAATAAGTCTTGATTGACTTTCAATTGGTTCAGTAAAAGTCATGTAATCTCTATGATTATTTTTAAACCGTTAAACCTCAATAAAATAATGATCTCTTTTGTTTTGCTTGAGTTCATACATTTTTTGTTAATTTGTTTGATTTCCATATTATCGTAAAACATTTTTGATCATAACAGTTACGATTCAAATTGTTACAAAATCAATAAAATTCTTAATTTATTATCACAACGTTCTCATAAATTGTCCAAAACTATTCACATGTCAATTTTTGTAAAGTTGTTGGCAATATTATTAGCACTTTATGCTTAAACACGGACAACATCATATTTTAACTTGTCCACATACTGATTTTTAATTAGAATTTTTTATTGTTACTATTTTACTGCTTCTCATCGGAGCATGTACATAGTAATGAATTTAACAAAATAAAAAAAAAGAACACTTGGTAGCTAAATGCAATAAAAAATATTTAGCAAAATAAAGTTTGGATAGGATAGACAGACGTTATTCTTTTTTTTTTATTGGCAAGTAATTAATGACGTGCAGCTCAGACTGAGTTTTTGTTTATAG
Organism: Phyto melanocephala; assembly: GCA_941918925.1. Classification (NCBI taxonomy): domain Eukaryota; kingdom Metazoa; phylum Arthropoda; class Insecta; order Diptera; family Rhinophoridae; genus Phyto; species Phyto melanocephala. Next base: position 134,735,860 of record OW799235.1, on the reverse strand, counting down.
TTACAAGATACACCATGTCGATGCATTAGGTTAGCGGGTGGTAGATATCGCCTAAATGTTCAAGAATAAGATAATAATACAAAAATTATATTTAAAATAGGAACTAGAGCAACATATTGTAACTGTGTCTTAATGTGTTTATTTCCATTTATTAAAAAATTTTATTCTTTCAGCTTTTGAAACAAAAATGTTTGCTGTGACTTTTGTGACTATAGAGCAAATAGTGAACAAACAATACAGTAAATTGTGTATTTGATACGCTAATTGATTTAAAATTGTTCGTTGATTAAATTTTTGTTAAATCGTTTTCAAACATATAGGTTTATACAGAAATCTATTATATAAAACATTTTTTGTATAGTGTTGCTGAAAACCCCAACAGTTGGCACGCAGGACTACAGCAGAAGATTTAAAATTTTATTATTAAATAAGTTTCATATTTACTGTCTTGCCTTTCTTAAATCGATTAACTCAAACATTGGATGGATTTCTACTAAATTTTTTACGCGAGTAATTTCGTGTCTAGGTAAACATACATATATAATACTCCTAACTGCGAGATAATATCTTATTTGTTACAGAAAATAAAAAACAAAAACTAAAGTACGCTATTTGACTGACTTCAATAAGGCCAGACTGTTATGCATGAACAGACTTGATAAAAGCAGTGAATATAAAACAGTTTGCATTGACAAACTTAGAACCTAAGTAGGGTTAGTTATGGCCTTACTTTCACAGAATTTCGTTTGGGCTATTTTAGGAAGAAGGCCTTATAAGAGAGCTGGCCAAATATTGGGCTGATCACTGTCTACACCAAAGGATATTGAAAAAAATGGAGTAGGAGCAGCCAATTTCATATTGTTATATTAAATTTGTATATTTGGGACTTCATACCATATATTTATTTAAAAAAAATATTAAAGAATTTTGTTAGAGCCAGTTTTGTGCTTCAGGGTGTCAATTCTCGTTTTGGAAAACAAATATTTTTTGCACGCAAAAAATGTAAAAAAAAATATTTATTTCAAAGTTTCATAAAACGAGACGCCTAGATAAGCTAGATTTTAACAAAATCATAACCTATGGTCCTTAAAACTAAGCAAACAGTTTGGTTTTACTTATTTTTTAGATTTTCTAGTGTAATTTTTGTTACAGGATTGTACATCACTGGTGTTGAGTTGCAAAAAGTTTAAAAATAAAAATAACAAACTTACTGATTGAAATGCCACCACGTAACCAGAACTCATTTAATGTGAATTTATTATATTTTTGTAATTTGTTGTTGTTGTTGAAAGATGGTTACAGCATCTACAATTTCATCATCGTCATCTTAAAATGTATGACAACGATTTTACACAAACGCACATACTAATATGTGCCACATTCACACATACTTAAATATCAATGAATAATTGAACGGACAGAGAGTGTTTTTTTGGTCTGCAATTATTTAAAATCGCATAAGACACTATCGACAAAATTATAAATAAATGTCTTAGTTGCAGCAGCAATAACAAAACATCAAAAAACTAGATTAAACTGTCAATTAATAAAAAGTTGTCTCTTTCAACGGTCTGGTCTGGTTATTGACTGTTTCTTCTACTGACCTAATTTCGTTAAATTTTTTTTTATTATTTTGATTTTTATAAGTATTTATTTATGTTATTTTTTTTTGTACATACTTACATACATATATATTTTTTTGTAATGCTAAATAGTAAACGATTTTCTTTACGCTTAAAAACATTAAGAAAACAAAGTTTCAAATAATATTTATTTGTCGTTGCTGTTGCATGCAACAAGAAAAACTAGAGAGGGGCAGCAATTGCCAAGTATGTGTATAAAATATAAATATATTTAAAAGATATACATTTTATATTGCTGGTATTCACGTGTGTGTAAGTTATATTAAAGGTGGTCATTTAGATGCACTTTCTGAAGGGTATTAGTGAGAATAAATAAACAAGATGGTCATTTTTTGAAATACATTTAAAAAAAAATAAAATTTTTAATAACTTTTAATGAGTAGTTTTACTAAAAAAATCCCCGTCTATTTAAAACAAACACCAGTGTAGAGTGAACAATTCATAAATGTGAAATGATGCAAACAGTAACATGTGAATACAATCATTATTTCAACAGCAGCAGCAGCAGCTAGTCAAAGGAATTCAAGTAATCATTCATAGACTAACGGTGTAACCAGTTAAAAAAATCCACCAACTGGTTAAACAAATATGCGACTGACTGGCATCTAGACAGGCTGTCTGGCTAAGTGACTTTCGCTCCAAGCGGCCAATTCAAATAGATGAATAAATGGAGGCAACATAAAGAGTTTAAAATTCGACTTAGTTTATGTTTGCCTTACGTCTTTATAATTTACTTTTTTACATCGCACAAAACGGCATAGTTTTAACAAAAAGAAAGAAAAACAAAAATTGCAACAGACTGACTGACAACATCTAGTTTAATAAATAATGCATATTATTTAATTTTTTGTTGTGATTTTTTTCTCCTTAAACTATTTACTATATTTTTTTAGTTTAGTCATAATTGTTACAGTAATTAATTTTTATTTAATTGGTCTTAGGTGTATAATTATAGATCTAATAATATTCATCACTTTCTTCACTTTTGTTGGAACTGTGAACAGCTTCATCATAATTCTCCCATTCTTCAGAATTTTTCTCGTCATCACACTCATCATCATCTTCATCATCATCATCATCGTCATCATTTTCCTCTGGATGTTTTTCCTTTTTATATCCACCCACACTGTCGTCTTTGTTTGATTTATGATCATTGTCATCTTCATCATAATGATCATCGTCATCGTTACCATTCTCATGATCATCATTATTGGATTTCTCGTGCACTTCATATTGGGGTTGCCGATCATCATGATAATCATTGTTACTAGCATTACTGCTACCACTATCATCTTCGGTTTCATCACTGTTGTAATGATATATAATCGGAGGCTGTGGGGGTGATTGATAGTGACTTTGTAAATTATGATTAACCTGCTGAAGTTGTTCCAAATTTGGTGTATAGGCTGGTTTAGATGATGAATAGTATTTGTCGTAGTCTCCTTTCAAATGTTCACGATCTAGGTTGTAATAGTTGTTGTGGTGATTGATGTTGCTTGAAGGTGGTACACGTTTGTAATCATATTGCAGTTGACCATGTAACGATGAGACACCATTACGTATGACTTCTGCTTGAAAACCATTGACATCATCAGCTGTATATTTAACCACACGCAATGCACCATCGGGATCAACCAGACTGTTAAATATGAAATTTAAATGTTAAAAAAATTATGAAGATCATAAATGTTTATTTATCTTCTAAGTTAATCTATTGATGAATAGAAATAGAAAATTATTTAAGTTAGACAATTTTTATTTTATTAATGAACAAATTTTCAAAATTTTTAGCAAACAACAGCTAAGTTTTAGTAAAGATATTAAAGGAAGTATCTACTCAAATAAAAAAGCTTCAAACAGTTGAATGAGAATTTAGTGGTTTTTGCTAATAGGTCCTATATTGACCCGTGGACATCACTCCGAAAATAAATCTGTGCTTACGTGAAACTTATTTGTGGTAAATATTATTTTCAGAAAGTGGAAAGTAGAGTCGGTTATATCCTAATTTTCACAGAATTTTGCTTGGGCTATTTTAAGGAGTAGGCCTTATAAGAGAGCTAGGCCAAATATTGGGTGGATCACCCTCCAGACCAAATGAAGTGTTTTAAAAGATATTGAGAAAATGTTATATTGTTATCTTAAGTTTGTATATAATTGACTTCATACCAAATATTGTGGACATCACTGCTGGAATTTACTTAGCATTTCTGTTTAATAATGTTGTCAGATGATATTGTTTTACTTTTTAATCTTAAATTATATGCTAAACTGGTTTGACATGTAAACAATTTTTTCTTCTAAATTTAAACTTAAGAAAATATTGATAAATTCATAAAAGATTACAAAGTATTTTAATATCACCACATCTGGAGACAAATCGCCAACTATGACAACACTGACCTTGACAACCAATAATATGTTCTTATGTTGCACCACCCACCCAAACACTAAATTTTTATATTTGTTCTTTTTACAAAAATATTTCTTATTTAACAACCAATTAACGTCAAGCTTCCGTTTTTCTCACTAATTCATAGGAACATTCCACACATCCAACTAACTGAATAACTAAAGCCAACACTCGCTAATAACTCACCTGTAAACTCCTTTAACAGCATCACCATCACGCATTTCATTACGATTGTGTAGAATGTGAGCATCAGCATCTTCCACGCCATACGCAAATTCATATTCCGGTTTAGCGATATAATCCAATCGCGGTGCACCGCTGCCACGGTGTTGTGCTTTACCATCAGCAGCAGTGTTGACATCATTTACATAGATTTTGTGTTCGGGACCAGCAACAGGTCCAACAAAACGTGTATATGAATAACCGACAGCATCGACGCAATAAATTGGTAACAACACCAACATTAACAGCAACATCATTGTTGACATGACACCCAGTACCATTGATGAGAATGTTGACGTTGAACGATGTCGCCGATGAGGCTGTTTAAGTTGTTGTCGATGGAGGCAATAATATTTGTTAAAGTGACTAAACATAAGTTGAAGAGATTGATCATTATAATTGTCTAAATTTGTTTGCGTTTTTATTTTCATTTCGACTTTTTTTTATTTTGTTTTTTTGTTTTTATATTGCGACTTTTAATAAATTTCTTATTAAAACAATGATGATTATGATGACGTTGGAATTTGTATTGATTTAGGAAATGTAACTAATAAATGCAGATGGTATGAAATTGAGAAAAGGAAACAATATAAACAAATAATTTGGAATTCAATATCGTAATGCCGGTGTTGATTTTGTTGGTTAAACAATTGTTAAACTAAATTTGATTTGTGACACTTCTCGTTTATTTATAAGATTTATTTACATCTTGAAAACATAATTTCATAAATACACGGAAACCGCATTCCAAAAAATAAAAAAAAATAAATATTATGTGTATCATGATGGAATAATTACAAAACAATTTTACACTTGACTGATAAATGATGTTCACATTGTTGCTTGTTATCTGCCATAGAAATGTGTTAAGAAAAAGACATTGGATTATCGGAAAATTGTTTAATAAGAAACGGTCACATTTTAACCACAATATCCATCAGAAAATACGTTTATCATTTCCTGTTGACGATGATTGTTTTATTGCTATTTTTAAATATAATTTATAACACTTTTAAGCTTTTTAACACCGTTGCAATATAATTTATTTCAATTGCTTAGGTTATTTCTAAAGTTGCGGTCATTGTTCTTATTGGTTTTAAAGAATTTATTATTTATTATGCATTGAGTTAATGATTTATTGAACAAACATTCGATTGTTAATATGGAATTGTGATATACATTCACACAAACATTATTATTTATGCAATATCATTATTGTTAACTATAAACTAAACAGGACAATTTTATACGATTAATACTAAAAGGCATTTTTAAGCCACCACTCAGTTGGCCACGTCTTGAAAATATGTTCAACGCTGTGTACGAGACAATAGTAAGTCGTAAAAGGCAACCAAGTTAAATCGTTCAAGACAATTTGCAACAAATGGCTATGAAATTATACAAGTTTAACACACATAAATACACATTGTCGCTGGTGGCTGCGTAACCGACAATGTGCTAAACATTCACATTTATAACGTATTAGTAGGATAGTCAATTTAACAGTTATGCATATTTTATTTTGCAGTTTAAAAGTAACATTATTATTAATTTGAAGATTATGTCACTCATATTGTCGTCAAAAGTATGACAGATGACAAAGCATAACTGTTTATCGTCAACGGAATGTAATATATTATAAACTGAGTAATTTGTTTCCCGAGCGGTTGTAGAAGCAAAAGATCTTTTAAAAAATTTCATACATGCAAAAATTGAAAATGACTTAAAGAAATAGTTAAAGATAATCTTGTATACGACGATTTTGCTAACTGTGCAGTTCAGAAGATATATAAATATATATACATGTACATATATAGCTGTGGCAATTTGACAAAAAAGATATATTCGAATATAAAAAATAAAAAAAAGCAATTTATTTGAATTGATCAAAATAGATTATATACTAAAACTAGCAGAACGGGAACCGTTGGCCCCAACAAATTTATTTAAAATAAAATAAAATTGAATTTATTAGGAATTGAATATTTTTAGCCACCATTAGTTATGCACTATTTAATTGTCATAAATAGCATTTCATTTTTGTGGGGGGTACCGCTTTCCCTTCTCCAATCCTTATTAATTTTGGTTTTAACTTGGAAATTTTTATCAAAAGTAGCTTGTACTAAGTTTTTATAAAATGAAGATTACAGTTTTCCGGAATTGAAGTTTTTTGTTATAAAGTGGAAGGCGGATGGTTTCGGCGAAAAGTAAGCTAATATCGTAGCCAATTATACAGAACTTAAAGCCTATAAAATTTATAGTTCTGCAGATATGCAATATTAGGACTGAAAACTCTAACATTAATTGCGTCTGAAATAAATCATATAATGGATTTTTTGAATGGTAGATAGGACTTCCCTGCTCTGATAGTAACAATTTTTAGTTAGAATAAGTGTAATAAGTAAGATAAAAGAAAAACACACACAGATTTAAGATTATAGATGTAATAGTTTTCTAGCTATCTTACACAAATTATTTTTTTCATAGTGAAGGTGCCACGACCATTGTTTTATTCCATCTCATTAAAAAATGAAGAAAATAAATGAAAAATTATTCTTAAGGTTCATAGATTATTAAAAAAAATATATACAAATCGGTATAGACATCCTCAAATTTAAGGTAAATTAAAAAAAATATGGGCGTGGTTAATTTTTTTAGCGAAATAGGTGTAGCTGTTTTTAAGTGAACGAACTACATTTGATTTTTTTTTTACATAAGTATGTATATACATAGATTCGAAGCAAGATGAAAATAATTTTAAATGAATTGTAGACTGTGGCATATTAGAAAAATATATAAAATTTTGTCAGAAAACAGTAAAAACAAACAGGGGTTTAAAAAAAAAATTTTAAATAGTTAACTTATTTTGTACGTGATAACTCATAAAGTATAATTCAAAGAGTGATGTCGATTATTGCAAACAAAGCGTCTTAAAGTTTTTATTTTTATAAAAAAAAAAACGTTGAAATTTTGTCATCTGGACTTTAAATGTTTTGCCAAATGTTCATTGATATTTAAATGAAATAAGATGTTTGATAATAATGCTTTAACACATATAATTTCAATTCAAACAGAAGATATTGATTATCTTCTCACAAATGCAGATCGTGGATGATATTTGTAGAATGTGCCTGGAGGTTGCCAGACAGCAGCGCATGTAGTATGCGAGTGTCCGGCGTTGGCGAGCGGAAGATTAAGGATCACAGGCAAGCACACATTAAGTGTAAGTGCGATGGGGGACCTTAGTCTGAGAGAGATGCTGGCGATTACAAAGGACTGTGCGATGAGGATTGTCGACAATCACCAGTCGGCAGTGTGAAATCGTTTTCCTAGTCCAGATCAAACGCCGGTTGTGGCGCGGGACTCAGTAATTGAAGGTATACTGATCGGTGGACACGAAATTACTGAGGAGCGAAGTGGTCGAAAAGGGACCCGTGATAGTAGTGGTCTGCTTCGTTATTTCCTCTACATGTGTATGTATCTCCTCACAATCGCTATCTCTGTTCTTAAATATCGTATTAATAAAAAAAATCCTAAGTAGTTGCATTATAACAAAAATTACAATCCACACCAGATAATTTACGCTTGTAATATTTAAATGGTTGATTTTCAGAAAAACATCGAAACCCAACACTGATTCTTTGCCCTTTAAGTATTAAATCTCATCTCTTTCTTTTCTACCTTTGCAGGGACTACAAAGTTATCAAAGTAACAAACCCTAATGTGCTGTATATCTTTTGTCAATAGCTGCCAAATTTATTTCCATACACCTCACATAATAATTATAATAATAATAATAATAATAATAATAATAATAATAATAATAATAATAATAATAATAATAATAATAATAATAATAATAATAATAATAATAATAATAATAATAATAATAAATAATAATAATAATAATAATAATAATATCTTTATATTATTTGAAAAATATTTGATGCGTTATTTTCTCATAATTATTTTAAACATTAAATATCGGCAATGCAATAAAACTGCAAAACGAATTGTAGAATAGATGCTATCATTTAAAAATGACGATGACGATGACGATGGCGACGTTGCAGTCCAAAAGATCAAAACCTACTTAAGAAGTTATCAACATACACACATATTTATGCCTACAATGGTGTGCATGTAACATTTTGATATTGTATTGACTACTATATGTACTCGTACATGTGTATGTTCAATTTGCAGCTGTTCGTTGATTTTGTAATATATTGCCAGTCAATAGCGTCGGTGGTTTAAATTTTCTCTATGTTTAATGTTGAAAATAATAGTATTTTTTGAATAACTCAAATAATTGGGTAAAGTTCAACAACATATAAAATTATAATGACTATTGAATAGCTTTACGTGACGTTCTTTAACGAGGTAAAATTTTTAAATTTCTAAAAGAACTGCTATAAATTTTGTCCCAACTGTACAAAATACTTTGCAATTTAAAATCATTTACATGCAATTGGCTCGTATTAGTTGCATACTTTATGGTTTTCATCTCATTGTTTTTTTTTTTGTTTGTTTTGTTTTTCAAGAGTGTACTTGAGAATAAAGTATCCCCAAACACAAAATATTGGGGTTTCAGAGTTTATTTTTCGTTTTTGTGTCTGTAAGTATGCATCCATTTCTGTGTGTGTGTGCATGTATGTTTGAATATTCATGAGTATAAAGTTTTCTTGATGCTTTAACCTTTAACAGGGTCTTGGTAATGCAGGCTACAAAATATTTATAATGTTGCTACATTGCTATGATGTTGTTGTTTTTATGTGTATTTGTTTCTTGTTATTGTTATAAGGCATTGTTGTTGATAGTTTAGGCGTTTTTTTCTTGTCTCAACACATGGTTTCCAAATGTTGGAAGTACAAGTATAGTGCAGTAAGGTGTTTTGATGTCTTTTCATTTTGAATGCATTATGCATATACCAAGTCTTTGGGAGTATTTATTGTCAATTGTTGTTTTTGTTAAGCTTATAGCTTTATCTATTAAGGAGATGTTTATGTGTAGTTTAAAATAATTTTTACTAATATTATGCAACAGTAGCAGAAATGTTACTTACATGTTGTTATTACTTTAAGGTTGGAAAAATTAAAACAATTTTTTTTTCATAAGAACGATTTGTTAGATCATATTGTATAGTATTTCGTTTGTGACTACGCCTCTGCTATCAAACACGTTATAATGCTTAAAATAACAATTGTCAAAATTGTAAATTATTTATGCCAATCATGTGATAAATTTTGCATATTCGCTTTACAAGTTAAGAGCCAATAATATTTATTTAATTTACTTGGGATTTTCGCGTGAACAACAACAACAACAGCAATTCAGTAAAATTAACAATAAATCTTTTTGTTTTTTTTTACATTTTTTCTGTACAGCTTTGATCCGTAATCAACTTTCCAACTTGGAGTGGATGTTTTAACCACAATTTAAGTCACAAGTATTAAAAATTAAAAAGTCTACATTTAGGTTTATGTGTTACTAGTATCAAGTAGAAGAGAGTTGAGTGTATTTGTGTTTCTGCTTATTTAAACAACAAATTGCCTAAAGCATTTACACTTCTTTTTGTTTTTATTTATTTAGTTTTTCACTTTACTCTTTTCTTTTACAGTTTTTCAACTAAAAGAAAAAGGATTACGTAATTGTTGTTATAAGTTATACTGTCTACTTGTACAATCTATAAAAATAATAACTATTTACATTGAAATATTATCCTAGTGTTTGGTCATTTAAACAAATGCACGATAAACTAAATTATTGTAAATTAAAATAAAAATCGTATGTGGTTTTGGAAAAGACCACCAATTGTTTTAAGTGGGTGGTTGTTAGATGACGGCCAGACAATGAAAATAACACAACATACTTTAGCTAACTCTACATATTTACCATATTCAAGCGATTTGAAAGTTTGGTATAAAAAAAATACAAGTGACGGTTTTTAGTTTTTGCTTATAAGTAAACAAATAATTACTGTATTCACAAGGTGTCCTAAATTCAAATGTTCTAAAATAATAACATAAATAAATATGACTGCTGTGAACGACTCTTCATAACTAAGTGTAATATATTAAATTTAAATCGCCGATTTTGCAAATTTTTGATAGCAGATATTTTTAACGGATATCGAAGTGGCGGTTTACAAATATTATAGACCGCTCGGATTAGCAGATTCTTCGCCAATCTCCGCAGGTGTCTGAATATAACAGCACAAGGCATATTAATTCATCAGGTAATTGAAGTTCGGAGAGAATTTTTTTGTTTATATTTTTTATATATGAAGTTTGACATTTGAAACTAATGAGAGAGAAGAGAAAATTGTTTTTTATCTATAGACTTTGACAGCTGAAATTTAAAATAAGTAAAGAAAAAAATAATCAGCTGACGAAACAAGACTACCTGATGCCTTGATAACAGCATAACAAATATGTGACAGCGCATAGAGAAAGGGACCTAAGGGTAAACAACAATTTTCACTTTTATTTTGATGTGGACAACATCTGAGCATCGAATGAGACCGATCCCATGCCCCAAAAGTGTTCCCTCCCAGAGATATGCGCGTTTTATAAAAGTGAAGTCGACGATTCTAAGCGCAAATAGAAACGGACCTAACGGCAGAATTTATTTATTTTAATTTTTTCCCTATTAAATTAACAAAATAACTTGATTTTACGAAATTACAAAAAATTTATTTTTTTCCTCTCCTGAACAAAACCTGTTTTTACCCTTAAGCTGGATTCACCCATAAAATTTTAGTTCAGAACAAATTTTTTTTGTATTGAGTTTGATGTTTTACTTTTGAGAGAGAGAGAGATTATTTTGTTCAGAAAGATTTTTCTTGAATTGGTTTAATTTTAATTCTTGTTCAGAAGAAACTGAATTGGGATGCCACTATTTTTCAATATTTACATGAAAATTGAATTTGGTTGCCACATCACACAGTGTCAGTACATTTATTATACAAAAATTGTTTTTGCCGAAAATTAACAATTAAAATGGAATTTAATGAAAATATTGCTCAAAAATTAATAGAAGAATTAAAAAACCAGGAAGAAAATGTTTGTATGACATGAGCAATAGTGCATACAAAAATAATTATTTAAAACAGGGTTTATGGAATGAAATAGAAGCGACTCTTTTTATTTTCGATTTTTTTTATAAATTTCTTTTGCAAACAAATTGACTTTATGCACTTCAATTAAAAATAATAATTTTAGTTTTCTTCTATCCGACATTTTCTTCACATATATTTTAATGAAATAATTTACGTTTGTATTTATTTACATAGTTTGCTAGCGGTGCTTCCACTTTGTACAACTGTTTGCATTTTATATTATATGGCAGCTTTGTTTTTTCGGACAAATTTTCTTAAATGGGTGAATCGTTCTGCAGAAAACTCTCAGTAAAAAATGTTATTCTCCGGAAAAAATTTTGTTCAGAACAAATGGGTGAATTCACCTTTAGGTCCCTTTCTCTATGCGCTGTAACATATACCATCCACAGTAGTACTATTTTAGGAAAGTTTTTACTTAAAAAGCAATAACAATTTTGTTAAACTATTGTGAAATCCTAGAACATTATAACAATATAACATGTTAGGACACCTTGTGAATACAGTACATACATATATTTTTGATAAGAAACTTTTGGTATGATAGATTAGGAGTTTTAGAGCCCTATTCAGCAAGTTATTAGTGGTTTATAAAGGTGGCGTTGCAAAACTGTTACAGAGTACGCATCATTTGTTTAATTGCAACGCTGAAGACAATGAGTTTTAAGTCGAGCGATTTTTAAAACGAGAAGTTTGTGTTGCTTATCTAGTTATACAAAGGAATATATTATTAGTAATAAAAAATTCAGTTTTATTTATTTAAAAAAAAAAAATATTTTTTAATTGATTATAGAGAGAAAAATATGATGGAGCCAAGTGATCTGCATAACTGTTGTCTGTTTTACCTAACCTAATTGTTAGTTTCAAAATGTAATCCTACTAATCCTATCCTACATATATTAGGCTCAACTAAATGAAATTTGGCACACAGATAGACAACAACATCGATTAACGCAAAGGATACGCTTTATCACTATAACCAGGCAAATTCACCGAAATATGGAATATATGAATTTTTTATGTTGAGTTAGTTGGTTGTTAAAGGGTTTCAAGTGTCCAAAATTTATATTTTGTCTTAAACATTTGCTAAAGAAAACTACGCAGACGAAGTCACGGGCACAGGCTAGTTTATATTAAATTAGAATTTCTTTAATATTTTGTATTAATAGATTTTTTTTTTATATTAAGGCAATAGTTTTTATAGTGATAGTGTGTAGGGAAAAAGGTATATTATATTATTTAAGAAATCTACTCACATCTTTTTTTAACAATGGAGCTGTTCATATATACATTAACATTAGCTGCTTAATTCAATTCAGTTAAATGATTTTTTAATTTTTCTTTTACTCAACTAAATTTATTTATTTTGTTCAAAAAACACATAACAAAAAAACAACGCAATAAAAATATAACATTTACCATGAAAGCAAGAGAAAAAGCAAAGAGGGGAATAAGGACAATATATACAAAAAAAATATTTTTGCCCAAATTTAACTTACATGACTAGAAACAATTTAAAAAAATATTGGCAGTATATTCCTAAATTTGTTGAACCATTTTTTTTTAATATTTAAAATGAACAACAGTTTTTAAACATGATTTTTTTAGGAAAATAGTGAATGTGTTTAAATAGAATTAACAAATAAAATTATTATTGTTAAATACTAAATGGAAATATTAAAAATAGTTTCTGTAAAAAAATGTTTTGTTTTAGAATTTAATTTGATTTTAAAAATTAAATGTCTTTATTGTTGCAGATATATATTTAGCTTTATTAACTTTGTTTGTAACTATGTATGTGTCTCCATTTTTTTGTTTATTGACCCATATTTAAAAATGGCTTTAAAGCACTTAATAACTGTTTGTGCACAGTATGAAACACAAACATAACTACTCGTGAACTACCTTCAATTGTTTGAATTGCGGGCAAACAACAAAACATGTTTGTAATATGAACACATATAAATATGTATACCATACATATATATATGTAAGTAAATATTTTATTTACCGGACAATCCTTCACAAAGTAAAAACATTGCAGAGATGAAGACAGACGGACAGACACTTGTTGTTGATTAAGTTTTGATCCATTTTGATATCGTACCTACAATTGTTGTTACATTTTTGTTTTTTTTTTTATATTTGTTATGCTATAAGTAACCAGACAGAATGTTGCAATTTGTGTGACAGTTTAGTTTGGGAGTAAATGGCCTAGTTTTCGTTTTTCTGGATTACATAACTACTGTGAAAGAAAGAGGGGAAGAGAGAGAGCCAAAAAGAGAAAAAGAAAGGAAAAGATAAAGAGTGAAATAAAAACAAACAATTAAGTTATTCTTGTTAACTTAATACAAACAATTACCGTATTTACGAGGTGTCCTAACATGTCATAATGTTCTCAGATATCACAATAATTAATAAAAATATTGTTGCTGTTTTTCAAAAAAAAAAAAAAAAAATTGTGTTTTAATAATATTACTTGGGTATATGCTGTCAAAAAAAAAATTTACACACCTACGTGGACGAGCTAAGAGCCAGTTAAGCCGAGTCGTCAAAACACATTAACATGACCGCCACCGTCAAAAGTTAACTATTTGTGTTGTAAAATGGCGACATTTATGTTAAATCAAAAAAATTTTTATCTCATCAAAAACAAGCAAGGGCACTACATTCCGCTGTGCCGAATTTTTTTAACCCACCACCAATTTGTTGTACTTTTTTATCACAAAATTTATTATTTTGTTATTAACAGTAATCGCTATGGAATAATATCTTTATACTAAAATATGTATTACTTCCTGTGTATAACTTCGATATGCTAGTAAAATGTTTTCGTATATTTAGTCTTTCAATGAAAGTGGGCGTTAAAGTAGGCGTGTCAATATAGTTTTTTCTAATAAATAAGACTGAGATATTTCAATATAGTCCTTTATACTTCCAAAATCTTTATTCATAGAGAAATTATATGAATTTAAGATAAACCTTTATATTAAAGGTAGGCGTTAAAGTGGGCGTTTTACCTAAATTTTCTGGCATAACAATGACATTGATTAGAAGGATATCTGTAGTAACTTTCAACATTATACCTCTAATTTTGTCGACTTTATGAGCTTTTAAATTTCATTAACGGTAGATAACGTGAAAAGTGGGCGTTAAAGTAGGCGTGTCAAAGTTGTTTCTGCTAATGAATACAATTTAAATATTTTAATATTGTCATTTATTATTCCAAAATCTTTATTCATGGAGAATTTATATGAATTTGAAATAAAACGTTATGTGGGAGGTGGAGGTAAAAGTGGGCGTGTGACATTTATTTTCCGTTAGAACAAAGCCTTTGACCAAAAACAAATGTTTGCAAAATTTTAGAATCGTACGTCTAATTTTGTCAGCTTTATTAGGTTTTACATTTTAGATATACCGAAAAATACACTTTGCGGTATACATTTTCGTACATTTTGATCTATAATATTGTTTTTACTTAGAAAATATATCTTTAAAGTTTCATGACTCTACGTTAATGCGTTTGGACACAATTCTATTTTATTCGATGTTGGAAGTACACGGTTTTTACGACCTACTCTTGCATTACGAGCTAGAATTCTCTTCCAAATATTTCGATTTAGTCTATTTTCAACACCAAACAAACCTTGTGTATAAGAAATATTCTGGAAAAATATTAGCTCCCTAGCTTTTTTGGTCCGATTTTGTCGTGCGTTAAACAGGCGGACAGACGGACGGACACAGCCAGATCGTCATAAAATGAAGCCCCGATTCAGAATATATATACATTATGGGGTCTAAAATGGATATTGCGATGTGTTACAAACGGAATGACAAAACGAATATACCCCTCACCATTTTTTTTTTGGTGGCAGGTATAAAAATGTAATGCTACTGGCTGGATATAAAAAACCTTTCACTAACAAAACCTCCAAGCATACGTATGTATATTAAAAACTCAAGCACTCAACTTACATAAACCATAAATGTCTCGTATTTAATCTCGTTTAAGCATATGCTATATGAAGGAATATTTAATATTTTTTGCTACACAAAAGAATAGTGCAGCTAATGATAGAAAATTGATTTTTCATAAACAAAAAATTTTACAAAAAAAAAAAAAATGTGCGTTATATCTCAAATTGTATGCATAAGGCCCAAAAACTTAAACACTCTGACAAAAAATTCAATTTTAAATCTATGAGGCTTAAAAAATAAATACCTGTTTGTTTTATGCATCCACACATACAATGGTATGCATGCATATTCATAATTTATAACTTATATTTTGATAGTTTTATTTTTTGCACAAAAATACTTAATTACCAGTTTTTTACATAAAGCTTATACAAAATGTATGATTATTGCCTTAAATAATAATATTTGCTCCGAATTAAATCATGCTTAAGAGTATAACTTTAAAATTGGAATCACAAATAAATAAATTTATTATATAAGAAATAAGATTTGCAAGAAAAAAAAAAGTTTCAAATTTGATTGATACGATTCTTAAATGTTTAAAAAAAGGTACCACGTTATATTATTTTTATACCAGCTTTCAAAAAAAAAAAAAAAAAAAAAAAAACAATAATTTCTTTTTTAATTTAAACAATTGTTAGTTATGTCATGGGTATATTCGTCTATATTTTAGTACATTTTTTAATAAACATTTTTTTGAATAAAAAACAAAAAAAAAATTGGAATGTCACAAACATTTTTTTAATTCTTTTTATATAAGAACAAAAGACTTAAGCAACAAGCATTATTTGGGCAAGAATTCTTTTAGTTCTGGCTCATAAATCGTAGTTTCAACTTGATACTAATAAATTTAAAATATTCTATTTTTTTCATTTATATAAGTATGTATGCATAAGTGTACCTTTTTACAAATATTTTTAATTGAAATACCTAAAACTTAAATATTCTCAAGAATTGTATGCAAACAGTTACAATCAAATGGAAAAATCTAAGCTGAAGCAGTCGTATATATTTATAACAATTATCTTTAAATCTTTTTGATTGTTGTGTCATATAATAAATAACTTTTTTTTTTGTTAAAAATGCTCTACTTACGACAGTTTATGGTGAGAATGGGCGGTTCCATATGCTTATGAGACGTGAAATAATAGTGTTACACATTTACCAATTGTTGTAAAATTTTTTATATAAAATAAGAACTAAAAATTAAAATAAATTAAAATTAATAAATTAAAATAAATGCTTACATATACCATTTAAATACGTTAACTTGTTAGTAATGTTAGGTAATGATTTGCTCTTACTAAACAACATACTTTTCAATGACTATTACATATCATCTGTCTTACTAAGATGTATTTTAGTTATGACTTGATTTATAATGTCATACGAAAGTAATTATATTCAGACATGTGCTTAGATACACACACAATTCAATTTCTTATTGCGAAATTTGCTAGAAGCCATTTAAATATATAACTTTTTATAATTCTAATTAAGTGTAAGACGCTTAGGGTATAAATAATAATGATTTTGACATTATTTTATTAAATTTTAAATTAACGTATCGCAGAATAATTAAACCGAATTTTCATTCTTAAAAGAACCGAACGGCTTCTGTAAGTCGATAACATAAATGGGTTATTTAGCTTATTAAAATAGAGTACTTATTTATTGATATAAAAGTAAGTACTTATTAAAGTCCCTATTTATAAGCGACCGTAATAAGTACTTAAACGATTATCTATTTGTAAGCGAGCGTGTTAAGTACTTGCCTCCAATGACATCATCGTGTTAAAATAATGGGTTTAGATGCTAAATTGTAAGTAGTGAAGAACTGTTTTTTTAGTACATTCAAGTCATTATTTTGTAATGAGAGTAGTAATTGTAATTTTGGAAAAATAGGTCAGAGATAAGTTTTTTTCCTAGATATTTATATCTCTCAGCAGAACTTAAACCTTATTTTAAAACGTTTACTTCTTTTTGAGAAATTTTGTTCTTGAAAAGGTTAATCCTATAAAAGTTTCCAGTTAAAATATTTTCTCCTTTTAGTTAACGCCTTAAATTCAAAAAGTGTAGTAAAAAGATAAAAAAAACAAGTAACAGTGCTATATTCGGCCGTGCCGAATCTTATATACCCTTCACAACGTGTAGTCATGCAATAACAATTGTTTGTATCACCATTCATCCCATATAAAATACGTGCATACGTACACGTTAGAATAAATGTGGCATCGAATCCCAGCTGAGCCAAAAAAAATTATTTTATTTTATTTAAAATATTATTTATATTTTATTATTTTTTTATATTTTAATACCCTTCACACAGTGAAAAAGGGTATATATAGGTTTGTCATTCCGTGTGAAATTTCTACAATTTTGATTTCCGACCCCATAAAGTATATATTTTCTGAAAGCTTATGAATAGGGGAGTCGATTAAGCCCTGTCAGTCTGTCCGTCTGTCCGTCTGACCGTCTGTCCGTGTGTATGTTGAAATCAACTTTTTGAAGCCCCCCGACATCGCTTGGACTCGGGTGAGGTATTGAAATATCGGAAATATTCGGGAGTAGATCGGTATTGAAAATCAGAAACATCGGTACATAAACAACTGAGATATGAGCAAAAACCCACGACCACCTCGATTTTTTTTTCACAAAAACAACATTACAACAACAACATACATACATACAAACGTGTATACTGCCCAGCAAAAACTAGGTAATGACTTGCTCTTACTAAACAACATACTTTTCAATGACTACTACATATCGTCTGTCTTACTAAGAAGTATTTTAGTAATGACTTGATTTATAATGTGTTACGTAAGTACTTGATTTCAGAAAATTGCTTAGATACACACACAACACAATTTCATACTTCGAAATTTACTATAAACCATTCAAATACATAACTTTTTATAATTCTCATTTAGTTTAACGCGCTTAGGGTATAAGTAATAATTATTTTGAAAACAGTGGCAAAGCACTTCATTAACAAAGTGATGACTTATAGATTTTCACTGATTGTTAAATTTCAAATTAACGTATCTCAGAATAATCTTACCGAATTTTTGTCCTTAGAACAACCGAACGACTTCTGTAAGTCCATAATAGTAATGGGTTATTTAGGTTATTAAAATCAAGTACTTATATATTGCTATAGGAGTAAGTACTTATTTAAGTCCCTATTTATGAGCGACCGTAATAAGTACTTATACGAGTCCCTATTTGTAAGCGAGGGTGGTAAGTACTTGCCTCCAATGACATCGCCGTGTTAAAATAATGGGTTTAGATGCCAAATTGTAAGTAGTGAACAACTGTTTTCTAGTACTTTCAAGTCATTATAATGTAATGTGTTATTTTGCTGGGTGGTTAGAGAAAACGTGGCATTGAATCCCAGCTGAGCCAAAAAAATTTTTTTTTTATTTTTTTTTAAATTTTTT
Source organism: Phyto melanocephala (assembly GCA_941918925.1). Classification (NCBI taxonomy): domain Eukaryota; kingdom Metazoa; phylum Arthropoda; class Insecta; order Diptera; family Rhinophoridae; genus Phyto; species Phyto melanocephala. The sequence goes on along the minus strand of OW799235.1, from coordinate 134,717,047 downwards.
TTTAAATTTTTTTTTAAATTTTTTTTTAAATTTTTTTTTTATTTTTTTTATTTTTTATTTTTTATTTAATATATTATTTATATTTTTATTATTATTTTTTTTTAAATTTTTTTTTTAAATATTTATTTTTATTTTTTTTGTTTCATATTTATTATATATATTTTAATTATTTTATAAAATTTTTTTTTTTTTTAATTTTTTTTTATTTTTTTTTTTTAACATACATACGTAAATTTATAATTTTACAATGTGGATGTTTTTATATATGTATGGTTTTTATATGTATGTACGTATAACATATGGAATTGTGATACAAACTACTGTTATTGCATGACTACACGGTGTGAAGGGTATATAAGATTCGGCACGGCCGAATATAGCGCTCTTACTTGTTTTTATATTTTTTTTAAATTTTTTTAAAAAATTTTTCTAATTTTTTTTTTATTTTTAATATTTTTTTTTTGTAATTTTTTTTTGTTTGGTATGTTTTTTGCATGTATGTATGTTGTTGTTGTAATTGTGAAAAAAAACGTGGTGGTCGTGGTTTTTTGCTCATATCTCAGAAAGTTATGGGGCGTGCTGAATTTCAATAGCGATTCATTCCTGGATATTTCCAAGAGATTGATACCATGTACAGATCTGAGGAACATATAGTTGCTTCTAAAAGTTGATTTCAACCAACACACGGACAGACGGTCAGGGCTTAATCGACTCCTCTATTCATAAGCTTTCAGAAAATATATACTTTATGGGGTCGGAAATGAAAATTGTAGAAATTACAAACGGAATGACAAAGCTATATATACCCTTGTGCACCACAGGTGAAGGGTATAAAAAAATTACAAAACATTAACTTCTGTGGATTAGACTTGTGCCAAATAGTTCATTTTTGCGACCGGTCATTTTAGTTCATAGTTAAAAAATAAACTAGGTCGTTAATTAAGTTCAATCCCCCTTTTTTATTTTTTACTATTTGTTTTGTTTTGAACTACATACTTTACTTTAAAGCACAAGTAATGTGAAAAAACAAAAATAATTCATGTATATGCAAGAAAAAAATTAAAGTAAAGTCATCAAAGATACCAAATATAATAATTAATTTTTAATCAAAAAACGCCTAACAAATTTTATGGCATCACTTTATTGTTGTCAGAAAAAAGTGTAACAAAAAAAAAACAAAAAGACACATATGTACCTCTAGTTCATTTCGTATATATAGTTTATTTCTATCAATTTATTTCAAAAATTGAACTGATAGCCTAATTGAACTAGATCATTTGGTTCAATTAGCTGAATCGTTCAACTAAACTAGGTAGTTCATGGACTACACAACTCTACTATGGATCTCTCCATATTTTTAATGCGTATAAGTATTGATTGAAAATTTTTGTTTTTGTTTGTCGTCTAAGTTAGGCTGTTGCTCTTACCATAAGAACAAACAGTGTGATGCATGGCGGAACGTGATTATTGTGACACTTGAATGGGCAAGCGAAACGGATATTGGCCACTAGAAAAGAACGCAAGACATTTATCTTTTTGAAAACAGAAATAAGTGGGCAGTAGTAGAAAAAATTGCTTAAAATAACAAATGTATGTATATAAAGAAAAACTTAGTTTAATATAAGAGCAATATAAAAATTATTTTAATTATGAAATATGACTTTGTCTAAATTTAATGAAATGTTACAGTTATTTAGTAGATTAGCATTTTACACACGATTGTAAAAAAAAATATTTTTTTTTGTTACAAAAAATGTGTAAAAAATCAGTGCACATAAAAATTTACATAAAAATATAATTTATAGTTTAGTTGCTTAAAATAAGCAATAAATTGTTAATTGAAAAGGATTTTCTAATTGGGTCTAAACTGAAAGTTATTTGCTAAAAAATTTAATTAAAAAAATGCGAAGGTTTTTTAAACCTTTTTTTTCTTTCAGTTAATATTTTTTTTCAATTGAAGGATCGCCGCGAATAACGTTGCAAATGACAAAATAGTAATTTTTCAGGAGAGCAAAAATAACGTATTTAAAAGGTTTGATTATCTCTTTTTTTATTTTTTTTTAGTTTATCGAAAATAATAAAAATAAAATTAATAATGCACAAAATCAATAAATTCAAGTTCCAAATAACATATAAATTAATTGTTTTTATTTTTTTTAGTGGAAAAACGTTTCATATCCAAATTTTTTTTTGTTACGTATGATTTTTCACTATTTCTAAACCTTTTATTTTTATTGTCTTTCCAATTTTTCGACAAATACTTTATATTTTGTAACTCTGTTACACTTATCAATCACTTTCGACAATTCCGTTCGTAGCATTTTTCTTATAATTTACAACGTTCTTCCACTGTCTGACTCATTGTAATTGCGTTTTGACGGTGATAAAATGAATAATTTTGATATTTTGGTGTTTGAACAAATGAAAGAGAGTAATTTTAACGGTAATCTGCAAAAACATTTTTTGAAAAATTTGTCTTTTACAACGTTATTCGCGGCTTTGCTTCAATTATAATTTATTAATTATTTAAAAAATACTGAAAAGGTTTCTTGTATTTAATATTTATAATTGAAGTTTATTGCATTCATTACACATAAGTACTTCCAACAACAACTTCTTTTATTTAATATTTCATTTCGGTCTAGTCATTTGCTTAAATTTATTAGACTTTTAATTAAAATAACCATTATAAACACCTTCGTATTTGCATGTCTAAAAAATGAAATAAATATAAAATCATATAATGAAAATCACATCCAAAAGACACCATTGGCATTTGTAACCCATATACAAATACAACAACAAAAAACCAAAATGAAAAAATCTAACACAATTTTCCAATAATTTTCTAAAGCTACAAAATCAACAACTGCCAAACTAAAACAGCAACAATAACAAACAAAAAGGCAACAATTGCATAATAATACGAATGAAGGAGAAGTAAAAGAAAAAAGACAACTCAAATATCAAGAAAAGCTAAGAAAAAAATTCATTGATTTTTGTTGTCTTATTTGGACACATACAATACGAACAACTAGAAAAATTTGAAAAAATTGATAACAAAGCCATAAGCGGCATGTTTTTGTTAAACTTTAACAAAAGAGTAAAAAGACGAACCAACAAACATTCAAAGTGTTCCCAGCAGTAAGCACAAATAGCACTATAAGCATGGACCATAAAACTTCTCTATGACAGTCACATAGAGACAAAATGTTAAATCAATAGTCTGGACAAGAGCCATTAGACTGAAGGCAAATGTATTAAAACTAAATAAACGTGATGTTGTTTTTTTTTATTATATTTTAACGTTTGTTCTCAATACCCTACACTACCGCGGGTTAAGATAATCTTCATGTGGAAATTTTGGAAATTACATGAATTGCAAAATATAAAAATAACTTTTTGATATCGAAATGAAATTAAGCCAGAATAAGATTTTTATAAAAAAAATTTCTCAATCAATGTGATTTTTATATGTATTACATCTATACGATATATCGAATAAAGCTGTGGCATTACGCAATATCTGCAATAACTTTTATATTTTTCAACTAGAATAAAAAACAAAAGCAAAACGATATTTGCAGTTACCCTTTGAATTAAAGTTAAAAATTGTTATCATTTTATCGCAGAGGTCATGCTGATGTAGTGTATGCAATAGGCGAATTTTTCCAACTTTTATTTATATTTAATTTGTGCTGTTGACAATTGCTTTGTGGCAAGCAAACAAGCTCGTGAATTAAAGAAAAACATTAAACAAAACTTTATGCATAAAATGTTGTTAACAAACATTTTCGTTTTTTTTATTTTTTAGTATAAAACCAACCTCTAAAGTTCCCATCGTTTAGATAATTATAGATGTGTGTGGGCGTTTATTATTATTTTTATTTGTTATAAACTGAAGTTGAATTTAAATTTTTATTATCGATAGTTGTGGTTGTTGGAGCAATTCTTTGTTGTTATTAACAAATTAACAGCATGTTTAAATGGCGCTTATTTAGCTTCTTAAGCCTCATTAAAATGTTCTTCTTCTTATATTAATTCACAAATTTAATGACTAATTTGTTGTTACAACAACTGAAATTCAAATGGGTAAATTGGTTTCAAATATTTGTAGCCATCATAATGAAGAAGATAAAAACAAACAAATACTTCTAAAATAATTTTGTAGTACCAAAATTAAAATCTCAATTCCCATTGGTGGCACAAAAAAAATAATATTTTAATTTTTGTATAAAAAAAATATTTTATTTTAAACTTTGTTAAATTATCCTGATTTTATTTATTTGAAATGTTATCTTTTGATACCACTGCAGTAAATTTATTTTTTTTAGTTACTTTTATCATGTTTGCTACGTAATAATTAAAAAAAATCTGATGATAACAACTTTTTTATTCCTGGTGTACGAATTCGCTTTGACTTAAAAAAATTATGTAAAAATTGCTTTGTTGTAGCAACTAAATTAGGACTATTTCTTAGATTATTAATTTAAAATCTCAGCCAGGAAATGTTCTTAGTATAACATTTAGCTGTTTTTCACTTGCTTGAAAATACAGAAACAAATTTCTGAAATAATGACACACATAAATTGCGTAATTTTTAAAGATGAAAATGAAAAAATGGATGAGAACATAAATTAGAAGAAATATTATCTTCAATAAGGAGCTTGAAAAGAACAAGAACAATACATCATAATGATGATTTATCAACCTGGTGTTAAATTTGTTTTTTTTTTAATGAAAGAGAGAAAAAATATATTGTTAATCAGAATTGTCAATCACAAGGCTTACTTAGTTGTAATATTTATTATAATTTTGTACTTGTTGCTGCAGATATGACATGAAACAAAATAAAATGTAACTGCATGTGGGATGAAATATATAATTAAGTTGTCTCTTTAATTTGCTATATTGCAATCTATTCAATAATTTAGAAAATATACCATATTTAGGCGGCTAAGTCGCGGAAATCAAGCGATTTGCTTCGCTCTGTGTTAAAAAAGAATTGACAAGATGAATTGCTGTTTCTGCTTCCGAAACTAGAACACAGCCTAAGTTGTTAAGTTATCAATTCTAGTTTCGTAGACATTTTATCCAGAAAATAATCATTTCATTGACTAACCTAGGGCTCAATTATCGTTCTGTGAAATTGTATAATTAAAAGTTTTTGTGCGTCATTGCATACGGTGCACAGTGAGCTATTTGCAGGGTCTAGCCGGTAAAAAATCAAAATCAATTTTTTGTGTTTTAATGATTCAGACATAATAAGAATTGTCCAATTAGATACAAAAAGTTGCCATGGGTGTTTTGAACCGTCTAATAGCCATAATTTTGTAGGTCAAAGATAAAGTTTCAAAAACTATTTTTTCAATTCAAAGCGCATTAAAGACATCTTCTTCAAATTTTTCTCATTTTTAGTACAAACGCTGCTCTAGAATTTTGGGTGGAACATATTTTGCTTAAAAATATATGCTCGTTTTAATAAAAATAAGAATGATTATCATATCTTTCGAGAAGTGCCTATAAAGTTGTCTCAAAGTAGGGGTTTTCTCGATGAAAATTAGCATAATATTTGATATAAGTTGGACCATCTCATTGGTGACATGAAGAGATATAAACTTGAAACTTCGCTCAAACACTCTCTACAATATATTCTCTTAGATCTTGAATGATTTATACTTCGCACGACTTCGCATCAATGTAATATTTCAAGTCAAAGGCAATATTTCAAGTCAAGTGTAAGACAAAGCAAATTACCTTATCCTCAGAAGCTCATTAAATATCGATAGAAAAGACTCAACTTATTAATTAATTAAATTAAAATTAATTAATGAAATTAATCTGCATTAGTTTCAAGGATTCATCCAAGAAACTAGAGACAAATATTTAAAATTGTACGACTGGTATCCTATGCCTGTTAGCGTGCACAAGATATTATGCCATGCGATTGATGTTATAAAAAGTTTCATTGTACCCATCGGTCAGTTATCTAAAGAAGCTCAGGAAGCCCGCAACAAGGATTGTAGGCGATACAGGTTGGCGCACACACGCAAATCTTCAAAAATCAATACAAACAGAGATTTGCTTAACATGTTGTTGATAACATCAGATCCTCTGATCAATTCTTATCGACAAAAACCCTTCAAAAATTTTTCATCGCTCCCACCGGAAGTCATAAGGGTTTTAGTTGAGCCTAGTTTTGATGCCCATAAAGATTTACGTTTAGAGCTTGCAGGAGCAAGTGAAACTGAAGAAACAGAAAAGTTAAGCGAATCTGATTCTGATGAATAGTAGAGTAGAAGTTTGGTTTAACTCACAAATGTATGACTCATTTATTATGAAATTGAATGAGCAGTCCTATTTTAATTTTAAGCCCTTATTTTTTGTTGAAATTGAATAATAAGAATTTATACAAGTTTTTTCAATTCTGTTTTTTCTATTGTGTTACAAAAGTAAATAAAATTTTCAATTTCTGATCATTTATTTTGTTGCTTTTTTGTGCGTTCTTGACCTCCCCCTTCCTCTCAGTATTTTGTGTTCTAGTCCTGTACTATCACCTCCATTCGACGAATCATCTATAACATCACAATTCATTGAAAAAAAATATCGAAAAATAAAGTAAAGAATTAATTTTTACCTCATTGGCCCCTTAAAATAGTCCCTAAGGCTCTCAAGGAACCCTCGGGAGGTCTTATGTGTCCTTGATCCTGTCAAAATTTTTCATGGAGCCATTTTACACCAAATCCATCTATTTTAAATTTAAAAATAATTTTTCCCGGCTAACTTGTATGGGGTAGCTCACTATGCGGTGCCGCTATACATTTTACTGCATATAAATTTTTTCATTTCAAAGAACGAGAATTGAGTGCCTGCTGTCTTGTTTATAACGTTATTCTGAACTTATTAAAATATCAAAAATCTTAATAAATTTTATTTTAAAATTAGTTTTAAAATTTATAGTTAAAATACCAGTAACTTTTTAATCTGTTATTTGTGAAAGTGTCTTGCAGCAACAAGCAATCTTTTTAAAAATTATAAAAAAAAACTTGAGATGATATGAAAGATCCCATTTTTATTTGTAAACAGAATTTATATTTGAAAATTCTGCAAATTCGAATTGAACATCATTAATTTTTCAATAGAATTTTATGTATTGTGTATCGGTGGATCAATGCTTATGTGTAAAGAACTAAAAGCAATACTATAAGTAATGAATCATATAAATTATAGTTAAATCCAAAAAACTGTAGAATTTGTACGCAATTACTTTTTTTCTTTTTTACCAAACAAATGTTTGTTGTGTCAAAATTGGTATGAAAAAAATTGCACATTTAATCTCAGTATCACATACTGTTTTCTTATTATTTTTAATGTGCTATGCAACAAACAAAAAAAAATATAGCAGTTTTGTGAATTATTTAGAAAAACACTTTAATTTATTTCTATAGGCCTCTATTGCGTACAAATAAATATTAAATTTATGCATTTTTATGAACTCTTTGGTAGAGCGTTTTAGTGTAAGTTTTTATATTTTTCTTAGAGTGGGTTTTAAATATTTGTGCTATTTTGTCATTATGTATTACAAATGTGTGGTTTCATATCGCCGTTTATATCTACCAACATTGCAAGTGTGTATTTAAGTATATTTTGGTGTTGCATGTTGGTTTAGCTTGAGCATGGAAAAAAAGGTTGTGAAATATGTTGCATGCTAAATTAACATGTTCTTGTAAAATGAACAAACAAGAAAATTAATTAAATAAATTTGAATTTTATTAAATTGGGAAAAAAATGTTCGGTTTTTATTTAAAATTTTTCCATTAAAGCCTTGATTTTAAAATAAAAATTTAGTAAATTTAGTTAATTGTAAAATTTTAACTTAAAATAAATAATTTTAACAACATTTCTAAACTCTATTAATTCATTGTAGGTGGTGTATGCAATTACCACGTTTTTCTACAAAATATTTAATTTTTCAATTCATTGAGATTGGTCAAACATATGTGTATGTTGTATAGACAACATCAAGGCATTTTCGATTATTCAGCTGATTATTTTTTTCTTCACTTATTTTAAATTTCAGCTGTCAAAGTTCATAGATAAAAAATAACCCTCTCTCTTCTCTCATTTATTTCAAATGCCAAATTTTATATATAAATAATATAAATTAAAAAGTTCTCTCCGAACTGCGATGACCTGATGAATAAAAATGCCTTGGACAACATTATATTTTATTACTGGCTCAAGTTTATCTTTTAAATTTCTCATTTTATATAAAGAAATTAAATTTTAATTGTGATAATGAAAGAGTGAACTTGCAGTTACGGTTTCTTTAGCAGCACTTTTTGATCGGAATGTATAAGTGTTGGATGTAAATATCATCTATTGAGCTCACAGATCTTACAGATTAAAATTATTTTGTATTATTTCTTTGTGATTTTTTATAATTCCACGTTGCATGCGTCGCTAGTGAGGTGATGTGCGTAATAAGTGATCACAATTATAATTTGTCTTAAAATGCTTAAAGGTAATTTTCGTAAAAAAAAAAATTATTCCTCAAATTTGTAAAAAAGTTATGCATGTTGCATAGAATTATAATAAGTAGGTTTGGTTGGGTTTAAGGATATGCAGCCAATAATGTCGATAATCTACAGTTATTTGGTGCTTTAAAAAAAATGGGAGATTTTTTCCTACTATGAACAATTACAGTGCTCTAGTAGAGAAACAGTTAATTAAATATTCACCCAAAAGTCGAAGTCGTCTCGCAGTAAGTGCAGGGCAGTGGCAAAGTAATTGTTCCACCGTTTCCCTCTCCTCTTTAATCTCACAGATATCGACCTCTAGATCAGGTTTGGCTGCCATTTCACAATAAACGATCTAAATCCTTGCTAAATTTTAAACTGTTCTTCAACCTTGCCATAGATTTCGCTCTGTGAAGAGTAAACTGAGGTAATAGCTGCAGTTTCCATGTAAAAGCCTCTTTGTTAAAGCTTATCCACTGTTTTGTTTCCAGATCGACCAGAGTGACTCAGTACACAGAGATATCTCACGCTATCGACTATTCTTCAAAGTGAGATCCTGTTAACGTACACATCTATTAACTTGACTACTCAGTATTTCCGAGCTGTCAACATAGATAGTTATTTGGTTTATCACCAATTGATTTTTTTCAAAAACAAACTTAGAAGAAATTAAGAAATTATATAAATTTCTACTTGAAATGCAACACATTGGTCATTTATTCTATACGACTTTATTATCTCCTCTGATTTACTGAAAATAACTGATTTAGTTTCAGAGTCTATTCTCGATCCATTAGTATATGTATATTGAAATTACTTTAAAGGGGAGATTATAATTCATCTATATTGCTCTTTCCGGGATGTTATTTTTTCAAAAGTAAAATCGAAAAACAGTGACAAAGGTTTATTCTGCTGATTATTTCCTTAGCTGATTTATTTTTTATTCAAGATGGTAGAAAATCAAGCAAGATACATTTTTTCTTAGACTTAGTTTAAATATAATTCCAGAAGAGGATCATTTAGTGTGGTATTTAGAGTAGCTCGTAGAGTACTTCCAAGTGATCTCATGATAAGTATCGAGGCAGTTTTCTGTACCTTGTTCAATTCCTTTAGACGCCTGCAACTCGTAACAGAATTTTGTCAAAGTAAGCATCCATAGGTAGTGATCGGTCTGAATATTGGTGAACGGTGCTAGACTTGAGTTCCCAACTTTTTTTTTTTTATTTTTTTCTTTCATTAAGGAAAGTCTTATTATATAATTTAAAGCGTTTTAAAGATTTTTATTTCAAAAGAAATTAACAAATTAGACTTTTCTCTTTTGATTCAAGTTTCTCAATATTAATTTTCCAGATAATTTTCTGTGTAGAGTTTCACCAAAATATTTTACCTCGGAACAGATTTTAAGCTCAATTCTATATATGATGGGACCCCAAAAAGTTTTCTATTTTGTACTGTGAAGTAAACAGGGTTAGTTCTTTATTCTCTGTATTCACCCCCAAACAATTGAATTCTGACCAGAGTCACGGTTGTCGCAACAGGTCTAAAAGTGTTTGCATGAATTGGTGCTATTTTTTTATTTTATTCTGACAATAAAAATGATATACTCTTTTGTCTGCAAGCTGTAAAAGGTAGTCGGTAGTAGGCTTTATATTTTTAAATAAAGTTTGAATGGAAGAGATTATTTCCGAGAATGTAAAGAAATCCTGCTTTCATATCAATAGCAAAGAAATATTTTATAAAAAAAAGGATTTTCTAACTCATTTTCTAGATTGGGGAACAAATGAATGTATATTTTTTTTAAATTGATATTTCTATCAAACTTCATAAAAACTTCATCAAAACGAAAAACAAAATACTTTGTAAGAAACCTGCTTAAATTAATACACATGACTAGTTTTTACTCAACTGTATTTTTTCTAATGATATTTGTTATGACAATTACTTTTTACATATTTTAATTAACGTTTGCTAATTATTGTTAGAAAAACTAACCAAATAAAGTGCAAAAACCTATTGACCGTGTTCTCTATTTCATGTTGATTTTTTACATAATTTTAATTAAATAACCTTTAGCCCTCAACAGACACTGCTAACGATATTTATCATATCATTTACATTCACTTCAGCCTAATTTACAATACATGCAAGTGTCAAATGCGCATAAAACAAACAAAAAAAAAGTTGACAAACGTAAAATAAATTTACTAGGGGATAGAAAAATTGTTTCCACTCACACGAAAAAAAATTACTCTAAAATAAATTTAAAACGAATGTCAAAGAACGCAAACGTTCTGTAAGCGCCATTATTAACGTATGTTTGTATGTACATAACAAACGATACGAATAAAATACTGCAGATATTATGCAGAACATACATACACACACTAACATATGCCGAAAAGTAGGCAGGCTGTTATCCAGGCCAGTTCATAAATAAACCATAAGCCGGGTTTATAATAAACTTTGTTTTTAATAGTGTTTTGAATTGCTACACATTGCATGGATTTTGTAGATACAAACATGTACGCATGTATGTATGTGGTATTAGAAAACAAACAAAAAACTCCACCTTTTAGACTTAGTAACCCAATTTTTCACTTTTGTTTCTTCTAGCAAAAAAGAAGAAAAACAAAGTTTTACAACAAATTTAAATAACTTACTAACACAGGCTGTTTAGTACATTTGCACATAACGTACCCGTATCATAGAAGTAGGCTTATTCGGTTTCATTTTTGTTTATTTTAGATGGTTTTGTGTTTGTATGTGTATGTATGTATGCACAACTAATTTACCTCCACCTTCAAATGTAACGTTAAATTGCAAACACTCAATAGATGAAAACAAAACGCCTAAACAAAAACTGCTACAGTTTGCAGTGAGCGAGTGTGCCACCAAATCTCTTGAGGGCACACCTTTATTCTTTGAAGTTAAAAGCGATAAAGCCATAGACTCTTTTAGCTGCAACATGCACGAGTGTACAAAACAGTGGAAAGAAAAGTGTATGATTTCGAGAACTATTTTTATAACGAACAACTGGGAGCGTTATATTCGGCTGTGCCGAATTTTTGATAACCACTTTGTGTAGTATCTTTATACCAAAAAATTAACAGTTACCGCCATATAATAATTCCTTTACTAACACATGTTTTAGTTTCTTTGTTTAAGACCAATTTGCTTAACTTACTTTTTATATTTAGTCTCTAACTGAATGATATTACCCACTTCTTTTTACCACAATATTTGAGAAGTGGGCGTTAAAGAAGGCGTTTCAAGGTCATTTCTTATAATAAATGTAACTTAGATATTACATTATGGAGTTCCTTATTCCACCGAAATCTTTGTAGAAATCATAGAGAAATTATATGAATTTAGGAAAAAGCATTATTTAGGAGGTGGGCGTCAATATGAGTTTGTTACTTAATTCTCCGTTGTAACAAGAATATTAATCAACAATCTAGATTTGCAAATTTCAAAATCGTACATTTTATTCTAAAAAAAAATTAGAACTCATACAAACCGCATTGTTCAAAAGTGATGTTAAGAGTGGTGGACAGTTAAGTTGGGTATTGCGAAAGGAATTTAAATTAAAATAAGTTGCTTAAGGTGATCCGTGCTTGGAATGTGACACAAACCTGTGAGGTGCTATCAACACCTTTATATCGGGTATCCCAGTGGGTGCTCCAAGTTTAAAGGCTTGACGGTGATAGTTGTCACGTCGAGACCAATCGATTTAAGAATATTGCAAAGTATTTAAAGGAAAAACATTTAATTATTGTAAAAATTTAAGATAATAATTTAACTCATCGGTTTTCTTCGTGAAATCCATATTAATTTAATGATGCTTAAACATTCAATCAGCAAATCCACAACACTCTGCATGATCACTTGGCTTAATGTTTCGTACTAAATTAATATTTACCAACGGCAATCGCTTAGTGGGTTTAGAAATGTCTTTTTCTTGAGTACGATAACTTATGAAAGTTTCTTAATTCTCGTCCACACTTTCTCTATCCTGCAAGGATAAGGACAAACAGTAGTCTTCTAATCCATCTGTGAAAATTCGACACCAAATTTTGTATTTTAATCCTAATTGACCCGACCCAAAACTTGAAGTAATTACCGAGCTGTGTATTTTACAATAATTGAACGTGTCTTTTGTGAACAATTCTTCACATTATTGAATTGCGAGATCTGTATGTGACAACTGCCAAAAAGTATCATCGTACAGCCTATATTAACGAAATAGTGGCAAATTTAAATCCTTAGCTCTTGCTAGGACACTCGATACATACGGTTAGTCAAATTCCAAAACTACAAAGCGAACATAACTCTTAAGATTCATTACTATCGCATTTATGGAAAATTGTCTTTAAACAAAGAAATAATAAAAAAAACTATTTTCAAATAATCAATTAAAAAAAAAAAAAATTTATACCCAGATAAAACAGCATCAGTTCTGAGTATCAGAATTCTTGCCAATCGTATAGGTTAGTTATTATATTTACGCGAATTTAATAGTTATGTCTACAGTATTTCGTTTTGGAATATCTTTACATCTATGCACTAAAAAACTTTAAAAGTATTTAGTTTTTTTTATCTTTTTTATTTTATATTAATTTATTTATTATTTATTAATTATATTAAAATTATTTTAGCTCAAGGTTTTTTAATAATTAGAATAAAGTCTTTAATTTTTATTGATTCTTTCAATATTTCGCTACTCTGCTACACAATGTCAGGAAATAAATTTTTGTTAAATGTTTTCAAAAGTTTGTTATTTCAAATTTATTATTTTTTCACACAAAAATATTACAAACAATCAAAACAAATATTAATTTCCTTACGATGCTACACAAAGGAGTCTTTGTCTTTTTCTCTGGGTGTAGTTAGGTATAGAGAATTTTATTTTTAATAATATTTTGAAAGCCTGCGTTCCATGAGCGTAACTAGACCATTTTGGAGGTGCTATTCCCGTCATCCTCCCTGAAATGTTTTTGCCAAGAATTTTTTAAAATTTTCCACTTAAATTTCAAATAAAAAAAAACTCAGCTTAAGATTTTGAAAATGAAAATTTTTTTAAACTTTTTCCAACCCCAAAAAAAAAAAATTTATAGCTACGCCAATGCTGCCTAGCTCTCATTACATATTTGAAGTTTGAAATAATCCTCTATGGTTAAATAGTTTAGATGTTTCGTATTTATTTTCATTGACTTGTCAGCACCTCATTTCTTTTCACGCCATTGATGCTTAATCACACAAACGCCAAGATAAATATATTCATAGCAAGCAAACAATTACTATTCAAGGAGAGACTTAACGAACGGTGAAGAGTAAGAAATCTGATATTAGTTTTCTGACACTTTTCAAAGAGTGTCCCTTTCCATCTTACTGTATTACTTACTGCATGGGACTATTTAGTTACTCATACTTATGTATCTATGGGGTGACATTATCTAAAGATTGTTTTTGTAAAATTTCGAATTATCCAAAATATTATTATAATTGTATTGCAGTGTATTAGTGACAAATGAGTTACCATTTCAATAGCAAAATTTACAATAAATTTTAATTAATTTAAATTAATGTAATTTGTTTTTTGCAAAAATTTTCACTGTTACTAGTAGAGTCGAAAGAGTAACTTTTGAGTCACTACTGTCTTAAATTAAACTTCCATTTGCTGCCATATGTATATCTGACATCAACAGATTATTGTAAAGTACACGATGAGAACTGTAAATTTTTTTTAATAATTTTACTTCTTCTAAACTGATTTAATTAGTTTTTATTTTTGCCAATTTAGTTCATACACCTTCTTTAAATATATATATAATAAATAAAGCTTATTTTGATTATCAATTTGAGTAAAAAAGAAATACAAATAGTTTGAGTAAATTAATGTAACTCGTCTTAGCACCTCTAGACTTGAGAATGCTTTCCTTAGTCAGATGGACAGGCACATGAAAATAACTAAATTTACTTATTTTATTGAAAGTTGATCGTTAACAGAATTGAACTTAAATTTCCTGTAAAATTTATAAAAAATTTGATAAAAATTTTTTATATATTTTTTCTTGTGATAATCAGTTTTTGTTCCACTGTTGACTATAATGTGTGAGAAAAGCTACACACGTACAAAGTAGGAACATTGTGTAAAGTGTTTTGTTAGGATTTCTTAAACATACTCAAGTGAAGCTGCTGCACATGCGTGGTTTTCCTTAGGCTCTAAAATCGCATAAACTCAAATCTCTCAGAAAAATTAATTTTTTCCAAACTTCAATATGCATTTGTGGTAAATAGTAAAAACAACAAAAATTATATTTTTATTTTGTTGTTGTTAAGTTTTTACCATATTGATGACTGCATTTTAGTAAGCACTTATGCTGGCATACAGCACTTATGCTGAGATACGTGTAAGTGCAACTATGTATGTCTATATGTTTGTGGCATTGTTTGGAGAGCTCATATCTGTTTGCATCTTTTAACTAATGTTTGTTGGTTTCTGTGTTTTTTTTTCTATTGATTTCTGCAGCAACTTTTGTATTAGTTGTCGTTGTTTGTCTCATTAAAAGGTTTTGGAGCTGCAGTCGCTATTTCGCAGTATTCGCAATAGCAATTGCAACGTATATAAATAGTTTTGGTCATTTGAAGTAGTCATCAGTTCAGTGTTTTCTTGCAAACGGTGTGTACTACCTTCAGCAATTATCAAACTATTTAGCTTTTAATATAATTTGATTTGCAAAAGCGAAAAGAATAATTAAAAAGTTGTCATTTAATAATTTTGTGCACTTGATTATATATTTTTTTTTAGAGAATCGATTTCATTTAAACTTTTCGCAGTGATCTCGTGTGTACGTGTCCTTGTTTGTGATTTAATAAAAGAAAAATTATCAAAGTATAAAAATGAAGGTATATATTTGAAAGTCAAAAGAACTTGAAATTCTAAAAGACTATAAAAATACGAAATATTTTAAACAGCCTTAAAAAACTTTAAGGCTAAATGGAACACATACATTTTCTTAATTAAATGTGTTTTCAAATAAAACGCATTAAGCGAGTTCTGCCAGAGATTTGTGTTGAAATATTATAAGCAACAGAAAAGTTGTGAAAACTCATTTGGTGGCTTAAATGTTTTAGTAAAAAGAAGGAATTAAATCATCATACAATATACTACTTTAAAAAATTTTTAAAGATCATTTAATCAAAATTTTGTCATAGTGTAATTGAAGGGTTTTACGCAAGTGTCTTTAATCTGTTGGAAATAAAACAATGTATTGGAAAAGGCTTAACTTTTAATTAAATTTATTTAATTTAGTCAATAAATATAATCCTTACAGATTTTTATTTAAAATATAATAAACTTACAAGTTCATACAAGTCAGACGAAAAAAAAAAATCTTTGTATAGTCTGTAGAATATTTCAAAATTATATTTTTAAAGTCTCTTAATCAAATCAAAATTTCATATAGAATTTTTTGAAAGTTATTTTATTAATAGTTCCACTAAAAGAGTTTTCTTTAAATCCATAACAATTTGTTGTTGTAGTAGTAGTCTTAGTTAAGTTATCAATCTGAACCAGTTACTGTCAACATCCAGATACAATTTTTGCCTTTGTTTTGATACTAAGAAATATTTACTTCTATGTGGAGAATACTCACGTTATAATTTAACTAATTTGAAATTAATTCTGTTTCTATGCCCCTAAAGCTAAGTTGATCTCCTCTAATTTTTAAATGTCTCACAGAATATTAATTTTTAAATTGTTGAAAATAAAAGGCCAGATATTATTAGATCATCCGCGTATTTGGTTGTGGTGTAACGTAGTTGAACTTATAATTAATTAAAGATAATTTATATCCGTTAGCAGGATTAATAAGGACATGTAAATATGAAGCATTTCTTTAATGCCTTTTTATTTCTACAACATCTATTGCCAAGCCCTTAAAATGAAGTCGATTTGTTTATGTCTATATGTCCATATGCCTGATGGCGTCAAGTTTACGATATCATATAATAGAAATAAATTGCATTCTTAGGAAAATCGTTCATTTAAGAGGAAAGAAAGATACAAGAAAAATTTAATTCCATTAAAAACGTAGTCTTATTAGTAATTTAATACATACTTGTAGCAAATATTTGACAGCCAATATTTTAAAAATTTTACCTTAAAAGCCAGCAAAATCAGCATTAGTTAGTAAAAACCTTCAACACTGAAGTATAAATATTACAGCGGCACTTTAAATGTTTGTTCTATTTTATGTTTCATAAGTTGTGGAGAGTTTAGATACATAGAAATATAGTTATTTATGAGATAACGATGGCACACCAACCCAATGCGATAATATATTACATCGTGTAACAAAACAAATTTTCCAATAGACATGAAAAATTTGATAAGGCCAAAAATGTTTAGGCCAATTTTAATAGAATTAGTTAGTCAGTTTTTAATTTACTGATCTTGTTTTCCTTTCAATTTAACTTTGTATATTGAAATATGCGTTTGATATTTTACATTTTCATACTTGGAAAATAAATTTTTATGTATTTTTACCACTTGTGAATATTTCAAGGATATTGTTGCATTTGAAAATTCGTATTTTTATACTCGTTGAAAGAAACTTTTTGAACAAAAAACTTAAGTAATTGAGTTTCTCTTCTTTTACAGTGTTTTATTGCCGTTGTTTTACTTGTTGCTGCAGCCCAAGCCATTCCAATTGAGTTGGGACATTACGGTCACGGACCATTGTTACATGCTCCCGTTCTAGCTCATGCTCCAGTCCTTGCACATGCTCACGCCGAACCTGTGGTATAAACAAAAATATAAAAAAAAAATATAAACATACATACAATTGTATAAAATTGTTTCTTTAATTCCAATAAATTTCATTTTCTGTTTAAGGCCTACCCCAAATACTCTTTCAATTATGGAATTAAAGATCCACATACCGGCGACATTAAATCACAAGCTGAGGAACGTGATGGTGATGTAGTGAAGGGTCAATACTCGCAGGTTGAACCTGATGGTTCCGTACGTACCGTAGACTATACTGCCGATGATCACAATGGTTTTAATGCCGTTGTACACAAGACCGCACCCAAGGTCATTGCTGCACCTGTACATGCTCCTGTATACGCTCATGCCCCAGCACCATTATTGCATCATTACTAATGAACCCACAAACCTGAAACCAACAAAGAAATAAAATATTAAAAAATGAAAATGAAAAAAAAAAACAAGGAATGACAGGGATGTAATGTAATGAAACAAAACTGTGAAAAGTGAAAAGAAACGAAACGAAATGCTACGAAACGACAAGCTAATAGGAATGTTTGAAGAAAACAGAAAGAAAGTAGGGACAAATATGCTATGAACTGGATAACGGTATGGTTTTTTGATTAAATGGTCTAGAATTTTAATAATAATTATTTTTTATTTAATATATTTAAAAGAAACTAAGTATTTAAGTTACAAAGTTATTGATGTAAAATGATGGTTACGTTAGTGATGGTGAAGAAGAAAAAAGGAAAAAATACAGAAAAGGAAAAAGCTAAATCAAAAAGTTATACAAATTTTAATTAAAGCATTTGTTGAAATAGCTTTTTCCTTTTCTGATTTTGTATTAAAGGAAACAAACGATTTTAATTTGTATTTTTGTTCAATAATAATTTTTTTAAGTTCAGTTTTCAATTCTTTAAAAAATAAACAACAAAAATTTCTTTTAATTTTCCTTTATACTCTTACTGGTTCTATCTGTACATTTCCCTTAAGATGAAACACAAAAACTAACATTATTCAAGAGATTGGTTTTAAGTTAAGAGCAGCTAAAGCCTTTTTCCAAATCAAATGAAGTTGTGTTGGTAAAATAGCAAAAAAGTAAAATTAATCATGAAGAGCATTGAAGAAAACCACCGTCTAACAATTTTATATTCTAAATACTCATAGTCTATTCTTAACTTTAATTAAATTTCACTTTTGTAAATATTTATTCAAATATCTCTTACTATCTAGTGAACTTTGTTGCTCTTTATGTCATTAAGCGTTTTTTCATTTTTCTTAAATTATAATCGCAACTTGCTTCTCGGGCTTAAGAATTGGGTTTGTTGTTTAAAAAAAAGTTTATTGAATTTCTTTTTTTTACTTTTTTGCATAATATTTATGCTGGTTAAGTTCACGGTGCCATTTTACGATTTTAAACCCTTAAATTGCTCTTAAAATTTACTCTTCTCTTTGTTAATGTTTTTTGAAAAATACTTTAATATTTTTTTTTGTTGGAAACTTGTGATAATTAATGACAATATTAATGATTGTCATTGATTACAGTTTTCAATTGCGACAAAGCCGGTCACTGTGCATTAATTAATATCATTTTCAATTATTGAAATTTATTTTTAAATTTTCACTTGCTCTCGCTTTCTTTCTTTGGCTGTTACTTATGATGTTTGCTGTTCCTTGGTGTAAACAATCTTACTTTTTAAAACTAGTTTCATATGCATTTATACTTTATATCTAGAAATTCTCAAATCTCATGTAATATTAGCTCTAATAATAATAATACAATTTTAAAAACTCACACTCAGTCCTTAAATTCTTAAATGTAAATATTATGATCATTCTAATGCTACGATTATTATAATTTCTCTCAACTTCTGTGTATACTTAAAAACTCTCTGTATTTCTATTAATAAGTGTTTACAGGAAATATTCTAATTTTTAAATTGTAAATAATTGAACATTTCTAAGAGTGATACATATGTAAATACTATTATTTTGCTCTTTCTCTCTCTCTCTCTCTATGTGTATAAATTTATTATATTTTTTGTTCTTGTACTTTATATGTTCATAATTTTTGTATTATACTTATGTGTGTATATGTTCTTACGATTAATTTTCACAAATCATTTGCAACAAAACGAAATGTTTATGTAAATAAAAAGATAAATAATAATTTTAAATTGTTTTATTTGTTTCTTTAACGTGTATATCGAACAGTTATTACTTTGAATCAGTGCATCTTTAAAACAAAAGACTTAAGCTGCAAACATTACACTCATTGTTATTATTTTTTAGTTGATTTTTTTTTATTCGAAGCATTTTAACGTATTGTTGTAAAAACTATTAACTTGCCATGACCATTAATTTGTACTGAATTCATAATTGATAATCGTACACATAAACTTTTTTAGTATTAAGTCTTGAAATTTTTTCTTTTTTTTTTACAAAAACAATTACTACGACTTATGGTCAATTGACACCTTTTCAAATAAGATAAAAAGCAAATGAAAAATATCAATAGAACAATGGTCATTTAATTTCACTAGATCATTTTCACTGCCATTCAGTACAATTGGACAAGTAATAGAAGAAATAGCAAACAAACTCATTTAAATACGAGTAATAAAAGAAAAAATTACAAATTAAACTTCAATAAAAATTTTAGAAACTTAAAAAAAAAATAAACGAAGAAATTTATAACAATTGAAAAAACTCATATAATGTTTAAGAAGGCACGTGTAGTTATTTTTGTAAGTTATGCAAAGTGAAGGAGTGAACTTTTTAAAATTTTATTGTCAAACTATTTTAAAATTTTTTATTCTATTTAGTGTCTCAAAGTCAAATTTAAAAAGTTAAAATTTGATTATTCTTAAACATATTTTATTATTAATCTGATTTAGAAAATCGAGTTAAAAGTATTTTTTGAATATTTTTTTAATTATCTTGCAAACGATCATATTCATGTAGAATCTTTTTATTGAACAGAGTTTTGCGTCAACACAATCTATACTAATTAGAATTTTTTTAATGAAAAAATAAACAATAAACAATTGTTACTAAATATTTATTTTTCATTGCAAATACATTTTTGTTTACTTATTATAGAAAATTGTCGTAGATAATGCTATTTTTACATATTAAAATTTGAATTTCGAATAACTTTGTCGCTCTTGTATTCTTGCATGATTTTGAAAATATTGATAATTGAAAATAATATTGATGACTTGTTCCGTATTGTTGAAAAAGTTTTAATTAATTCTTTTGTTGTTGTACTAATTTTTTAAAAAGGGTAAATTTTTTAGATGAACTTGTTATTGTCTGTTCTTTTAATCTGGCGTTTTTACGTTTTTTTTATTTATCATCTTATCTTCCAATTCGTCAGTTAAAAGAAAATGTCTGTTACCCGATTTCTAAAATACAAAATAGTAACGTTCGCGTAGCCACAAATTTTTCTAGATGTGGCAAAAGCTTACACGATTTAAAATCTCAAACTAAATTAATTTTATATGGGTAAAATAAAATAAATTTGAATATTGCTATTTTAATATATGTATATATGTATCTTTTGTAGTCTATTTAATTTATTTTACAGTTAAGGTGACACACCTACCACCTGCCAATCTCATAATGAATATAAAGAAGGTTTATCAGTTTCGCCTGTAAAATCAAAAAAAAACTTTTTTATAAAAAGTGTGAATCAAGGCATATTCATACAAATAACCTCGTCGCAACAGCACTTTAAACGATTATTTAACAGTAAGATAACGCGATCTCTGTCACCTGATAATAAATTTGAATCTGCCTATTAATCTATACCATTCGTCTATATTCGTCAAAACAGCTGTTCGGAAAAAATAATGTTAAAATTGTTTAATTCGCCTTGAATTATTTATTGATGAAGGGATGGAAATTGAGATTTTCGTTTCGGTATTGAAAATCAACTTAAGTGTTCTTTTTTGATAACAAATGTACTAAATTTGATCATGGGTATCACAAATATTTATACTTTTCTTAATCAATTTTTTATTTTTAAATAAGCAGTTCATAAAGACTTTTCCATCCCAGATATATGAATTCACAAAACATCTTTTAAAAAGTTGGTTTGTTGCATAAATTCGCCGTTGCATACACCTGTATGAATATGCCTTGGAGTGAATAGTTTATAGGCCGTATTCATAAAAAATATTTTAGGTTTATTAAAGGCTTATTTGACAGATGTTGTAGAGAAATTTGTCAAATAAGCCTTCAATAAACCTAAAATATTTTTTATGAATACGGCCCTATATTTATATTTTATTTATTGTTTTTTTTTTTTTTTTTTTTTTTTTTTGTAAAATTTTTCCATTTTGTGTTTTTTTTTTCTTTTCATTGATAACAAATATATCCCTATAATGTAGAATTGCATAATATAAAATTTTCAAGACTTTTTTGTATAACGAACGAAGAGTGCTAAAGCAAAATAAGCACGATTCTGCCTTCGATGAATTTGATAATTTTTATGCTGTTGCACGTATTACACGCAAACTTTGTGCTCAAAGCAATCGCTTGTATTATGAAAACAGCACTAACAGAAATAAATTTAAAAAAATATGTAGACCATGCAAGTTGTAGTTGTGTGTTTGTGTAACAATTGCGGTGGAAAATAATTTAAATTAACGTTTAATTTTATTAATATATTAAAATATTAAATTGTTTGTACTTTTATTATGCATCTCTTCTTAATGGTTAAGATTAACGTGCTTTAACCATATTGCTAACACGATAAAAAGCCAAAATTCAAAACCAATATGAAGGTAAAACATTATTTAAGCTACATTTTATTCTAAGCATACTTTAAGGATGTATTATTATTTCTTATACTTATTTCGTTATTCATTCGCAAAATGCTGATACAATTAATGCTTTTTGGGTACAACTTTAATATCGAAATTGTAGAATCTTTAAACTTTCAAATCTTCAACAGTATCTTCATAAATAATAAGCTCTATGTAAGCTTGTTAGCAGGTAAAACTTTCCTTAAACTATACTCTTATTTTTCTTTTATAGTGCCTACTGGTAGCACCACAAATACGTTGGACATGTGCTCAAATGTTGCCAACCTCTTCAACAGACAATTATGACAATAGTACAAAACCCGCCACAACTTATTATCGGCACAATATTTTTGGTATGCTTTCATAAATAAACCTTTAAAAGGCTTTGTTGTGTAACTTTTAATTTACCATCCACTTGCAAATAGGTCCCAATACATATGCTTATGGGTATGAAGTAAATGACAGGCGGTCTGGCAATATACAGTTTCGTGATGAACGTCGTTATGGAAATGGTACAATAGAAGGTTCATACGGTTATGTTCGCCCGGATGGCCGGATTATGGTAACACATTTCTTGGCCGATCGATACCTGGGATATTTAAGTCAAACACAAACTTTCAAACCTGGCGATGAACCCAAATGGCAACAACACTGGTCTACTAAGAAGGAAAATATCTTAAAGGAAAAACCTTTGGAGTCTACACAGCCAACAATTGATTCTGATGAAAAGAAAAACTTAAATTTAACTTCAATTATATTGCCAGTACAACCAATAAATGAGAAATATGGTATTAATTTGAATTCCCAACAATTGGAGAAAGAATTAGTTAATCCCGTTGTATTAGAAGCTATCAATGGTGAAGTTCCTGTGATAACGGATACAAAGAAAATAAATAAAACATTAGATTTTGAAACAGTTAACAATTTTATTCCTCCAGAATTTCCCATTGTGCCATTTCGTGTGCCTCAGAATGATGATAAAATGAATTTAAATGACATTTTTGAGACAAAACCTATTCCTGTTTTAAAGGCCATTAACAACGGTAGTTTAGCAAATAAATACGACAACCAAAAAATAAAAAAATCCGAAAAAATTCCCAATCTATCCAATATCGACCCGCTATCTAATGACAACGTTGCAAAATATCAGAAAAATAATGCAAACCAAACTTTACCGATTAAAGCCCTACGCCAAGAGTATTTGGAAACTGTGCCCTAAATTCATACTGAACGGCTTAAAATATACATAAATAAAAAGATTCTTAAATGTGTTACCAACTTAATACGTATGAAGCGTTATATACATACACAGTAAATTACTATAGATACTTTAGTTTGTATTATTAAAGTTATTAACACACCAATATTGAAAAGATTTGCAAAATATATTAGTAAGAGCTTCAATTAAATGTAGATTTTAAAAAGATATTTTTTAATTGTTTGACGTATTTCTTTTTTAATAAATAAGTACTTTGCATATTTTCAACTTTAACAAAATCTATGCAGAAAATAAGTTTGCAATAAATTTTACTCAATTTTTTCCTCTTATGAGCTGTTTCTACCATCCAAGCCATCTCTTTGAGTTAATGTTGTTTTTGTTACAAAATTAAAACACATGTAAAATTTTCACTTAAGGCGATTGTTCGGATTTTTAAAACATCACAACAATCAATTGTGTATTTTTTGTGTAAAATTAATAGTGGATCACTTAAAAGTGTCCTCATCAAAAATGTACATTTCTTAAATTATTTTAATAAAACATTTTTTGTTGACATTTAGAATTAAAAAACAACATTTGTTTTATTTATTTATTTTGTTTCAATAGGGTTACAATATCAGTTGCCCATTGTAGTCCCCGTTAAGAAAAATATGGTTCTGGTAATTATCATACAAGACCACCATACTATAAATTAATTGTATGATTGTAGTAAAAACATATAATGATTGCAAGTAATCAATATTACTTTAATTTAAATGACATGCAATTATCGTATTATGACCAAAAAATATAAATTAACTGCCGTATTCATAAAAAATATTTTAGGTTTATTGAATACTTATTTGACAAATTTCTATGCAACATCTGTCAAATAAGTTTTTGATAAACCTAAAATATTTTTTATGAATACAGCAGTAAATATATAAAACTTATGACAAAACACGACGATTAAAAAAAAACCATAAATATTTAGACATTTAATTATAGTTTTTATTGCGTACTAAGACTTATTTTCTGCTATTAATTATATTGATGGTTATAGTTAACTTTTTGTACCCTATAAAGGGTGTATGTATAGAAATTTTTCATTCCTTCTGTAACATCTACAGTATTTATTTGCAACACCATAAAGAATATATCCTTATATTTAGATGGAGAAGCCGATTAAAACATGCCTGTCTGACCATCTCTCCATATATCCCACGGATTTGTATGTAGTAATAATTTATTAGAAACGATTTCAAAAATTTTGGTATTGAAAATCGGCAATTTCGACCTATCAGCGGTTGTAATATAATCAATAAAATAATAAAAAGTATGACTCTATTTTTATACCCTTCACACAGTGAAAAAGGGTATATATAGGTTTGTCATTCCGTGTGAAATTTCTACAATTTTCATTTCCGACCCCATAAAGTATATATGTTCTGAAAGCTTATGAATAGGGGAGTCGATTAAGCTCTGTCAGTCTGTCCGTATGTCCGTCTATTCGTCTGTCCGTGTGTATGTTGAAATGAACTTTTTGAGACCCCCCGACATCGCTTGGACCCGGGTAAGGTATTAAAATATCAGAAATATTCGGGAGTAGATCGGTATTGAAAATCAGAAACATCGGTACATAAACAACTAAGATATGAGCAGAAACCTACGACCACCTCGATTTTTTTTTTCACAAAAACAACATTACAACAACAACATACATACATACAAACGTGTATACTGGCTAGAGTAAACATGGCATCGAATCCCAGCTGAGCCAAAAAAAATTTTTTTTGTTTTATATTTTTTAAAATTTTTTTTTTTATTTTTTATTTAATATATTAATATTTAATATATTATTTATATTTTTATTATTATTTTTTTTTATTTTTTTCTTAATTTTTTTGTTTTATATTTATTATTTATATTTTAATTATTTTTTTAATTTTTTTTTTATTTTTTATTTTATATATAATTTATATTTTTATTATTATTTTTTTTTAATTTTTTTTTTATTTTTATTTATATTTTTTTTTTGCTTAATATTTATTATTTATATTTAATTTTTTTTTTAATTTTTTGAAAATTTATTTTTTATTTTTTTTAACATACATACATACGTAAATTTATAATTTTACATTGGGATATTTTTATATATGTATGTACGTATTTCATATGGCATGAATGGTGATACAAACTACTGTTATTGCATGACTACACGTTGTGAAGGGTATATAAGATTCGGCACGGCCGAATATAGCAGTTTTAGTTGTTTTATTGCATGTGTAACAGACCAACGTCTCTGGAGGGCAACGAATACACAATGCAAAGACTGACAAGTCCATTGAGGCGGGGCGCACGTATACAAAAAGAAAACATTTTTTTTATAGAAAAAACATTTTTTATTTTTACTTTGAAACCAACAATATATATATGTATTCCCTTCTGCTGGGGAATATTCAGTAATTTTTTACAAAAATATAAAATATCTCAGAGAGAATATACGTTTATAAATAACCACCAAAATGTGTCTGCAATTGTCCATATCTTTTTCCAATTATGCAATTTTATTATAAACTAATAAATTTTGTTCAAAATGTTAATTTTTTTGATTGCTTTATTAAAAGCAATCATCTTAATCATACATCAACTTAATCCACTGTCCTACTTAAACTGTTTATCTTAAATAACTTAATGCACATTTCAAAAAAAAAGAAAAAAAAAATTATAAAAAAAATCTTTATATTAATCCAGATAACAATTTTATCTGAAATAAACATACACAAGTGTACTAACATATGTATGTATGCATTTGCTCTAAATTTGTCTTAACAATTTTCTTCTTAGGCTTTTACATTGTAAACTGTAACATTTTCAATTTGAATATCAATCATCAAGACACCTTAAATCACCCGGAAGATATTTGAAATAATTCACCTGCTTTGTTTTTGTTATTGTCTATAAATAATCTACAAATGTATCTCCATATCTTTTTGAGTATTTTAGTTTTGCAGTTTTTCTTTTCTTTTTTAGTTTACTTATTCATGTTCAGTATTTTCGTTTTGATTTCTCCATATACGTAGTACATTAGAGCGTACCACCTTACAAGTAAACAAACAAACAAACAAACAAACAAACAAACAAACAAACAAACAAACAAACAAACAAACAAACAAAAATAATAAAAATTGTTCGCCGTACACCTTTAAATAAATATACAACATTTTTCCAAAGCCATTAAAAAAAAATATTTTCGTTTTTGCCGAACGATCCGTTATATCAAAAATTTTCTGAAGAAGTATTGCAATTACTGTTTTATATGTATTTTATTCAAGGGTAGGGTTTAAGGTAGGGTTAAGTTTTGTCCTTAAAGCGAAACTTAAGTCATGTCACGACAAATGATTCTATATTTTACACTTTGATACCCGACTGTTAATACTAAAGATATAACCAAGCCACATTTATTCTTAAGGTCTTAATCAGGCAGGTGAATTTTTTCTAGGCTTTTATTAAACTTAAACTTTCAAAGTCTACAGATAAAAAGTAACTCTCTGTCTCTCGCTTCTCTTTTCAATTTTAAACTTAATATATAAAAAAATACAAAGAAAAAATGACTAATGAATATGCATATGTATACATATGCCTATATAAAGTTTTTTTGAACGTTGGCTAGCAAAAATTATTTATATTCATACGTCGAACTTTTTTCGGTACTATCTAATGTATGTATATTTGTATCTACATGTTTTAATCTTTATAAAGAAATACATATGTATGTATAAGTACATATACATACACACATATGTACATACATACATATATAGAAATATTTATTGCAAAAGTTGATTTAAAAGAAAATAAATAATAAAATAATATTTTTGACTTTTATTGCTTGCGTGTATTTGTACAATTTTTTTATTTGTGCATATGTAAAATTATAATTTTACATATATGCATGTAAGTACATACATACATACATACAAACATTAAATAAAAGTGGTAATTTTTAAAACTTTTTTTTTTAGCAAATATAAAAAACAAATCTGCCATAGTTTTTGATGCTTTAATTTTTAAGCCATTTGCCTTAAAACAAATAATATCACACATAAACATTTTTCTTTATTATTGTGCAAATTTAGCAATAAATTTTATCGCGTATATGCAAAAAACAAAAATTCTTATAAAAGCAAAAATGCCTAAAAATTGGAAAGTAGTTAAGTAACAAGATATTCATTATACTTTTCCAACTAAGAGTAATAATACACATGGACTAGACATGGAAAAATAATAACAGAGAACAGTATCATTATAGTCTTTATCGGTCTTACGGATGGTGGAATCCACACTGTCACTATTGACCGCAGCTTACCGCAGCTTTTAATCAAGGCTCTAAATCCTTTGACCACTCCGCACCATTGAATCGTAAATCCTCGAGTTTAACACTAGAAGGCGCTGTTTGTTCTATGAGCTCACCATCTGCCAGAAAGCCCTTCAGGCTAAACTATTTCTTAGCCATATTTGATATGGTAGGACAATTTTACGCAGATCTTGGTTTCTTAAAATCAATTAATTCAGAATTCCTACTTAATTGAGTAAAAATCAACATACCTCGCCGTCCTTCTAAAAGTTGTATTTTGATCCACTCCGTAAAAATTGTTAAAATTTTAGCAATCTATTTGTCTACAATTATTTAAATAAAAAAAGAAAAAAATCAAGTTAAGAGAGATATTATTCTGCATCTTAATTTCGTATCTTCATCTTTATCGTAAAATTGTATTTTCTTTTTTATTTTTTAATAAATTACACCACGGAAGTTTTTGTTGTGATTTATTTTGTGTATGTGCGTTTGTAAAGAATTTATAGATTAAATTAAACAATCAGTCATTTCTATATTGGAAGGAATTTCCAGGATCACTGAACGATTTTTTTTAAAACTAAATTGAACATAGAGAACCTCTAGTCGATTTCACCATACCCTTTGTTCGGATATAAAATTTTTCTATTTTCGTATCCTCTTGAAAGAGTTAGCAGGACAGGCTACAGTATTAACTTTGGACAGCTTCTGATACCTATTGGCCATTTTTTTTTTAAATTTTTTCAAGACTATACGCATTGCTCTACAACATTCGTCTATTTCTTTCCTGTGGTAGAGCTGACTGAGCTTCATCTAACAGCATAATTTTCTACATTTGTCAGGAGACTACTTAAGGCATCAGCAATGTTAAAATCTGGAAAGTCGACCCGGAACCGAATATTATAGTCATATCCAGAGACTCGTCCGATCTCAGCGTGAGGATACCAACAATTTTCTTTTTGTTGGTATTCTCAGTCATAGAGTCTTTCGAAAATGCAGGACAATGTACAGGACAGTACAGTACATTGAAAGATTCCAGTTTTGGGACCCTCCACCTAAGTGGGATGGAATTAAACTGAGCAGAGGCTTAAGACGGATGCACGTGTTTGCCCATTTTGGTTTAAATATATTTTTAAAAGTGTTTGAAATTTTTTATGATTTAAAACAAACATTTTTCATGAAAGTAAATTATTTGTTTTTGAACCAATGATTTTTGTCCAATATATTCGTTAAATAGCTATTATCTATCTAAGTGTAAATACTTAGTGATTGTTATTGTTGCTTTCAAATTATTTTTTGTCTAGCAAAGTTTTTTGAGTTTTTTTTTTCTATTTTCCCAGCAAAAAAAATGGAAGTAGTGCAAAGTGAATTACATTTTTAAGACTTTTACATCAATAGTGTAAAATCATTCACTCCCTAAATGTGAACTAGTTTATGAACGCAACCTTATGCAAAATATTTTAAACAACTCATGTTTAAAAAAAACAAAACCCACTCAAGAAACATCGGTTGCTTTCAACCAATTATGCATGAGTTCTAATATATTCATGTAAACACATGATCTGCAATGACATGCTAGTGTTAAAATCATTAGTATATTCACCATAATTTACTCACTCCATCATAAGTTGAACCCCTGCAAAATCACTTCTTTGTCACCTCTTTTTTTGCTGGGTTGTTTTTATTTTCAAAGCCTACATAAATTCCAATGAAATGGATTTTATTAACGGTTAAATGAAAAAAAAAAAGAAACAAACCAAAAGTGAAAGAAATAGTAGGTGTTGCTGTTGTTATTTGCAACATTAATGTTTGATGCAATTTTTACTAATTTGCCAGATATTTATTTTTATTTTATCATAACATTAACACATACACACATACATATGTACGATTACATATTTATATCGATGGTCTCAAGTAGAAAGGTCCTAACTCAAATAATTATAGCCTCACAGGAGAAGGTAAAACCCTAAAAAAAACTGTATTATCATAAACTTCTTTCAAGAATATGCTATAATCGAAAAACTGTTATTTTAATACTATGACGTAAAATGTTTTTGTCGAGGTGTATTTGTGTGAAATGTATTGAAATCACTGAAGAACTTGATTCGGTACAAAAAACGAGTTAAGGCACTTGAATCAAAGTGTTTTTTCAGTCGTATTTGTAATACGGGATTTTGTGGAATACATCGCATTTGACTATTTTAAGTGTTAACTAGTCCCTTACGGTGTTTTAATATATTTTTGTCTTTTAATATTTGACTGTTTTCTTTATTATGTTTATAGATACAAATTTATGAATCAATATTACAATCTTATACCGATGGTCACTCCATTTCGTATTTTTTAAGAAATGGAGTTTTTCAGTGATTCCAATAAATTCCATACAAATACACCTAGACACAAAAACTTAACGAAATAGTATCAATTACACTGTGCATGAAATTGACACTTTTTTTTCGTGACAAGCTGGGCACCTAGCGTTTTAACATAATTCGGGTACGCTAAATCCAGTGGTGCCCTCGATTTTTTAAGATTGGCTCTGGTTTTCGAGATATACCGTTATTTCGAAAATGGAGGAGGTTGCACCACATATGTTCGCGTAACTCAAAAACGCTTTAGCTTATTCTAAAAACTTAAAAAACCGAAATTCCGCAATAAAATTTCCTTTAAGAAAAGTGAAACTTCTTTCTAATATCCGTAGTCGTTTTAAAAAAAATAATTTTTTTTTTTGAAAAAAAATTAATTTTTTTTATCAAAATTTCAAAATTTTTTTTTTTAAAAATTCATAAAAAATTAAAAAATGCAGCTAGGCTTCTAATTTTTTGCAAACATATAAAAAACAAAGCTGCTAACAAAACAAGCTATAAATGATTAAAATCTGTTAGCAACTTTTGATTTTATTTACAAAAGTCGACAAATTTTAATTAATTTAAGAATTTCATAAAACGCAATATTTGTATGGGAGCCCCCCTAAGGGATGGTGATAAAGGGAAAGTATAATTTAAGAAAATGTTAAGAACAAAAAACAATGAAGGTCGGTCATACATTTTATCCCCCTAGGAGTGAATCCTAGGCCTTAGAAACAAATGATGGGAATGAAAAATAAATTTGCGCAGGTGCAAAATAAGCTATTTGTGATTAAAGTTTGTCTACAACTTTTGATTTTTTCAGAAAAGATGAAATTTTTGAATTTTTTATATAACCAAACTAAAAATTTTTTGTTGTTAAGTAGTTTTTATTTAGAAATTTATTCTTCTTCCTCCTCCAGATTCCAACAAATATCCCCTAATAGCGAATCAAGTTGTTTGCCGCTATACCAGTGTTCGAGCCTGGCTGTTACTTGGTGAAATCTCTCGCCATGTTCATCAGACTCGGCTGGTGATTGTTCATTAAATTTTTCGGCATTGCAATTCAAAAAATGTATTTTCAATGACATTCTAACGTTTAAGTTTTTAAATGCGGTTAGCATATTTTTGATTAAAATTCGCCAGTTTTCAGACCGATGATTTCCTAATACATTTTCTACTACTGATTTCACACGTATCATTCAATGCAACCTCAAATTGATGGTCCTTCATAAGACGGCGAATGTCCGGTCCATTAAGAATTCCTGTAAAATAGAAACATTATGAAATGAAATATAAATCTAATTTAATAAAGTAGTTAGAGTTCATTTCTTCTTTTACTTTCATGCCGCTTAATCGTGGAAAAATTCGGTGCAATTCGGTAAAAGCAACACCATCTGGGCTCAATGCTTTTATAAAATTTTTTACAATACCCAGTTTGATGTGGAGTGGAGGAAGCAAAATCTTTTCCATCGACACAAGTGGTAATTCAATAACATTGTTTCTATGCAATCTGCTTTCCTCACGTAAAGCCCAATCCCGTGTATTGTACTGGTCGCCATCGAAACGCGTATTCCATAAGCACATGAAGCACATATTTTTAGTATAGCCCAAATGCATGCCTCTTAAAAGAGCTACCACTTTTAAATCTGCGCATATTTTCCACTTGTGGTCTTCATATTTAATTAACTGTATTATTTTTTTCATTGATGCGTATGTCTCTTTAGTATTTGTGCTAAGTGCTATCGGAATAGGACTTTTTAAATTAGTGACATGTAGCAAAACTGCTTTTAAGATACTTTTGGAAGAATCAATGAATAAGCGCCAATCTCCAGGATTATATTCATTTTGCATCGTTAAAACCAATCCGCGGATGTCAGTACAATACGCAATAGAATTATTCTCAATAGATTTAAAAAAAGTCGTAAATCGTCTATGGCGATTGATATCCCCGTATGTTTGTACACCTGGTGCTAAAATATTAGCTCGTTTTAACTCTTTTGCCAAGAGAATGCTCTGTCTTTGAGATAATTTTAGACGCCGTACCATTATATCCAGACGATCTTGCGTGATTTCATTGTGACTGCATGGAACCGTGATGCATGACGGTTGATACATTGAAGTAGCTGGTCTATCCGCTTCAACAGAATGAATTATTGAGGAAATATGTTCTGTTGGTATATGGCTACCCGGAACAGTAATTTCATCAGAATGTGGCAGCGGAAATCGAGCATATGCTGTTTCAGTATAAGACATAAATCATTTTTCTTCTGTTTATACCCGCTGTATAATTTATGCACGCATAACACTCATCTTCAACATGAACTATGGGATCTCTCCAAATCATTGGAACACCAAATGGCATGGCGTCTCCATTTTTTTCCCACTTATTTAAATGGTAAATGCAGTGTGTACACACTATTGATGGTGTCCAACTCTTACCGTATATAACCCTTAAAGAAAATATGATTCATACAAGGTACTTGTTTCAGTAGTGATTTTACGGCGACTTGGCATATTTTTATATTTCCCACACACATAACAAAAGTAATTAAACTTTTTACACGGCCCCATCTTAGATATTTCAATATATGAGGAACTCTTATTTATACTGTAATTGTTTTAATCAAAGTACTAGTCGCATGTTTTGTAAAAAAAAAAGCCAGGACGAATAATATTTTTACCGTTTCCAGGTGTAGATTTTATTGCCAATAACTTGAAATCACAGGTAATTCAAAAATACTATGTTTTAATTTTTAATTCCAAGAACCATGCCAAATACCGTTGCACAATGCAAAATGAATGTAATCCTGGAGATTGGCGCTTATTCATTGATTCTTCCAAAAGCAGCTTAAAAGCAGTTTTGCTACATGTCACTAATTTAAAATTTTTTTATACGCGTAGAACCCTAGCCTTAAATTTTGCACCTGCAGCGCCTGAGATACCCCTAAACGGGCCAAATGTATGACCTGCGCAACTTTATTTTTCATTCCCAACATTTGTTTCTAAGGCCTAGGATTCACTCCTAGGGGGATAAAATGTATGACCGACCTTCATTGTTTTTTGTTCTTAACATTTTCTTAAATTATACTTTCCCTTTATCACCATCCCTTAGGGAGGCTCCCATACAAATATTGTGTTTTATGAAATTCTTAAATTAATTAAAATTTGTCGACTTTTGTGAATAAAATCAAAAGGTGCTAACAGATTTTAATCATTTATAGCTTGTTTTGTTAGCAGCTTTGTTTTTTATATGTTTGCAAAAAATTAGAAGCCTAGCTGCATTTTTTAATTTTTTATGAATTTTTAAAGAACAAAAATTTCGAAATTTTGATAAAAAAATTAATTTTTTTTTCAAAAAAAAAATTATTTTTCTAAAACGACTACGGATATTAGAAAGAAGTTTTACTTTTCTTAAAGGAAATTTTATTGCGGAATTTCGGTTTTTTAAGTTTTTGGAATAAGCTAAAGCGTTTTTGAGTTACGCGAACATATGTGGTGCAACCTCCTCCATTTTCGAAATAACGGTATATCTCGAAAACCAGAGCCAATCTTAAAAAACCGAGGGCACCACTGGATTTAGCGTACCCGAATTATGTTAAAACGCTAGGTGCCCGGCTTGTCTGTTTTTTCAACTAGCACAGTGTTATTATATAGAATTACAGGCAATTTTGCAAATGAAGTTGCTTTATGATAATACAGTTTCTACCTTCTCCTGTAAATATGAAATTATTTGAGTTAAGGCTTTTCTACTTGGGACCATGGATATAAATACAAAATATATTTTCTCTCAATATAAACAAAACAAAATCATACCATGTTCGTCATTCTATAACACGAGAAGCATTCAGGCGATTCAGAAACCAACGTATGCGTTGGAAAAGTCTTCTTTCAATGACGGTTATTGAAGAAAAAACATTGCAAAATGACTTCGCATATGCGTTATACGCACACTTTTGTGATGCGATTCCCACATAAAATGAAATACGAATACGCCAACGAATATTATTTTATTATCTAGCAAAGCGGGCTGGGTACTCTAGTTTTATATACTAGAGAGAACTAGTTGTGAAATATTGTCTTAAATAAATATCATAATAACTTATTTCAAATGCCTATAATAAACAATTATGATGTAATTAAGTTAGTTTTCATAATTTTGTTTCAGCCATGAATGTGTTTCTTATAAATTGTGTTGTTGATTTTCATATCCACAATGTTTTTTATTTTTTGATTTGATTTTCAATTTAACGCTTTTTTAAACATTCAATTAAATAATTCACAAGCATACACATGCTACTGCACAAATGTTGAATGATTTTTTAAATAGTATTATGATTAATTAATATTAATAGTGATGAAATGTACAATTTTTAAAATTGAAAAAAAAAAAAAATATCTTTACTAGCAAATATACATACATACATACATACATACGAATGTATTTATGTATTTATATAAACATCTGTTGTATGCATGTGTGTATTCACAATACTAAAACAATTAGGCATGGTTAAAATTTTAATTTGAAAACAAAATTAAGTTTTCTTTATTCACAAATATGTGTACATATGTACTTCAGTTTACTCACATGCTTGTAAGTATGTAAATATTGTTAAGTTTTTAAATGGTTACCTTATATTGGCTAATTTCCCAATAGTTTTGGAAAAAAAATTTAAAAGTTAAAACATATGGACAATATCGTTAATAGCAGGGCGTAAATGGAAACATAAAAACCGATTGGCAATTCTGATCTAGACATTGTGATAGTGAACTTTATTATCATTAATAACCTCATTTAAGGCGACTTGTGGAACAAATTTTAAAATTTAATGCCTTCTTTGACTTTTCAACTTTTTGGGAAAATATGAATTGTTACCAAAAATTTTAATAGCCTTGACCGAAACCTTTAAACGAGCCACAATTTTTTTATTCCCAAATTACGTAATAGTTTTTGGCTGAAATAAATTAATTTTTCTCTACGTCTTGTTTAAGTTTCCTTTGACAGTTAAAGCTGGTTTTGGTTTTATTAGTTTCATTGACGAACACGAAAATGCAGAAAAAAGCAGCTAAAAAGACCTGGTTAACAACATTTTCTACGATATTTTAAAATCAGTAAATAAAAAAAATTAAACAGCTGAATGAAAAGTGGCATAATAAAATTAAGTTCATGCGTTTTGTATTGGCATATTCAATTGTTACTCGATTAATCGAGAAATTCGGAGCAAAATAATTAATCGAATATTTATTTTGAACACATATAAATCAGTATTTATTTAAAAAATATCTGTTAAATGTTCTCCTTCAAAATGGAGAAGAGGGCCACATTAGAATCATTCTTATCATTATAGTTCCAACACAATATTACTATACGGATGCCTAGGGGATTTATTGCCTGCTAGTAATATAGTTTGATTGCTTATGTCGCATGAGATCCCATCTATGGAATACGGTAGTTAGACATTGTTGCAGGCCAGAATAAATGCATTGAGAATTTTTCGTAAACATTTGTCGGCAAAGGTTTGTATTGAATAGATGTCTTGTATTGACACATTCCACGTTTCACATCCATGCAACAGTGTAAATTTGACGTTGGAGTTAGACTTGTTTTAGTACACACGTTTTAGTCCGCATAAATACAAGCTATTAAGACTCTGAATTTGTTAGTTTTATAACGTTGAAGGTTATTCTTACGATTCTCGATTGAAATTGTTTATCTTGAATTCAACAAAGAGTGCCAATTTATTAATATATAAATAAAATTTTAATTTAACAAAACAAACTCTAACAAAGTCCAATTTTCATTGGACTTTGTTAGAGTTGAATAAAATCAATTTTTGGTCTGACTGTAAAATGAGTAAATAAAAGTGTTCCACGTAGTTCCAGTAGTATATTCTTAAGCTGGTTTTAAATAAAATTATAATAAATACAAATATAAATAAATGATAAGTCTTAAAATAAGTTCACTTTAGGCGAATATTTAGCAAAATATCGTAACGACTGAAATGCTTTAATAAATGTGTGTTTCTTTTTATTAAAAAGTGTGTCAATTTTGACAAATTGTATTTTGACTATAACTCGGTGTAAAAAATACAATTAAATTTTAAAAACATTTATTTACCAAAAAAAAAGTGAATAATCTTATTTTGAAAAATATAGAAAATATAGAAAAGTTTCAAATCATAAAGCTTTTACACTTTTTCACTATCGCGTTGTCTTAGTATAAAAGTGTAGAGTAGACTTTGGTATAATTTATTCATATACAATTTTAGACAAAAAAAAAACACAATAAAAAAAAATTATTTACGAGTTTAAATTTAGAAAACAAAAGACAATTCTGGTATTCTTCGACATATCAGTTAATTTGCATTAATACAAGTATATTAAAGACGATTCCATATCTATTGTAGAAAAGGAAAAAACTAAGAGAATGTATGAAAAGTTTATTGCAATAAAATACAAAAAGTTTTACATCTCTTTGAGTCAACCAATTTATTTAAATCAAAACCCTCTTTTAAGAGTTATTTGATTAATCGAATAATAAAAAATAAATTAATAAAATTGGATACCCTATTTAACATTCACTTGACGGTAGATGAAAAAAAGCAACAAAAAATATAACTGGATAATTTCATAATATCCGGTTAATGGGGAAAAATATAGATTTATCGATACCACTAACCATTTTATTTATTTTTCATGTGCTTTTATTGGTAGTTTTGTTGAAATAAACTACTGAGTGACAATTTCAAAGAAGTTAACGATATAAAAAAAAACTTATTAACAAGCATTAAAAAAACTCTGTTTGAAAACTTAAAAAATGTCAACTATACAAATATAACTAATAATTATCTTTAATATGAAGTAAAACCACATGTAGTGACAAAAAAAGTTGTTATAAAGATATTCAAATAAAAAATAAAAAATCAACTGATTAAATATGAAAGAAACATTTATTTCGCCAGTCTTTTTTATGAAGTGTAGCAACCCTTTTCGAAAATTTTTAAGTAAAAAAACTAAATTAGGAAATTGGGTAACTAGTAAAATAGTGTAAATTTGCACATATTTATAATATTTGCTGTCACTTGTGAAATAAAAAAGCCTGCATAAGAAATAAAAATTAAATCAAAACAAGTAAGAGTGCTATATTCGGCCATGCCGAATCTTATATACCCTTCACAACGTGTAGTCATGCAATAACAGTAGTTTGTATCACCATTCATCTCATATGAAATACGTACATACATGTAAAAAACATAAATATAAAAAACATCCCATTGCAGAATTATAAATTGAGTTTACGTATGTAGGTTTCCACAAAAGAAAAAATTACAAAAAAAAAATTAAAAAAAAAATTGAAAAAAATAAAAAAAAAATTTTTTGGCTCAGCTGGGATTCGATCCCAAGTTTACTTTTACCAATATACAAGTTTGTATGTATGTATGTTGTTGTTGTAATGTTGTTTTTGTGAAAAAAAAATCGAGGTGGTCGTGGGTTTTTGCTCATATCTCAGTTGTTTATGTACCGATGTTTCTGATTTTCAATACCTCACCCGGGTCCGTCCCGGGGGGCTTCAAAAAGTTGATTTCAAAATACACACGGACAGACGGACAGACTGGCAGAGCTTAATCGACTCCCCTGTTCATAAGCTTTCAGAAAATATATACTTTATGGGGTCGGAAATGAAAATTGTAGAAATTTCACACGGAATGACAAACCTATAAATACCCTTTTTCACTGTGTGAAGGGTATTACAAGTAAGACTGCTATATTCGGCCGTACCGAATCTGATAAAACCCTTTACCACCATGTACATAGATATAGTGCATTTTCCCTTTTTTTTTGTTAAATGTATTCTACTGTTTAAGCCCTTTCATCTGAAAACGTTGCTTTAAGCTCTTAAGACACTTGCTTTTGTCCTTCTGTATTTTCGTAATTTAAAAAAAAACAGTGCAAATATGTTATCATATAAAAAATTTAATAAGAGCAAGGAGTTCAGCCATATGATAAACATCTCAAAACGTCAAAGTTTTATGTATGTTATCGATATATATAGATTTATGTATGTTATCGATATTTAGCTTCAAATTGACATTACTAGCATAAAAAGCTACAGCACAGCTAAGTTCTTAGCTTTATACTTGAATATATCGATTTTTATAAACTTTTTCACTGTCTAAATTTTGTATTAATGGGGTTGAAGTGGTAACACTTTTAATTACTAAATTTTACACAAACATACATTTTTTGTAAAAGTCATTTTATAGTTATATAATTTTATATATTTTGCTATTCAAGCCCTATGTTGTCCAGAAGCTGAAAACCAACAGAATTTTTGTGTTTATATCTCAGCTAATTTAAAATATATTATTTGATTTGATGTCCTTATCCTGTCCAAACATTAACTACAACCCTTAGTAATCTGATATATTTAAAAAATATGTATATTTTTGCAAAGTAACAAAAAAATAGTAACAAACTTTAATTTGATCAAACTCTGTTTTTGTAATTGTACAAAAGACAATACCAAGGAAAAATTTTTGATTTTTGGAAGTTCTAATATGGAAGAGGCAAAGAATTAAAAATCATTGAAATAAGTTTTGTATATGTATAGAGAAGCAGGCCAATTCACTATAATCAGTAAAAAGGGGAAGTGCACAAATAGACGCATCTTTGGATTTTAAGTTAATGAGAGGGCGCTTTTCATTTACAAGTTATTGGTCTTATAAGCAAGAATTTAAATGCTGCTGTAGAGTGTTGCACAAGTCATAAGTCAAGAATTGCTTTAGCTTGTTTAGGTTGTCTGCTTTAGAGGAAATCTTGCTTAACTCTTATTTATTTATTTGTATTTTGCATTAAATCAATTATTTAGTTATACTTTAATTAGTCATATATGTATTTGCTTAAGTGATTTTGTTTTTAATAATATTTAAAATATTCATGACAAGATATCTGTTTGCTATTGTTTGCTAATACCAAGGAAGTAGTTGTGATATTTTTTATTAGAAAATAAAAAAAAACACACACACACACAAACACACATTTTAATAAGCAGAAACTAAAAATATAACAAGTATGTACAGATACATATACATATGTACTCACATCTGTATACAAACAAAATTAAAAGTAAAATAATATTATGTGGCATGATATCTCATTCACATTCACATTCACCATACGTTAACGTTAATTAATCAGGCAAATAAACAAGTATTTTACTTAAATAATCACACAAGCGAACAAACAGACAGACATACCGATACACAAGTAGCTCTCTAAGAGAAAAACCAGCAGCCACAACAAGAGCCGCGTTCCAAAAGACATGCAAAAAGAAGCGAAGAAGAAGAAAAAAACCACATCTTAAATTGCCATGGCGGCAAGGAAGTAAATTGGTTGATAGAAAAGACACCAAACAGCAAAATAGTGGAATAACGAAAACTGAAATCTATGTCAAAAATACAAAATCCACTTACATCAAAGGAAAATTCATTTAGGTGACAGACTGTATTACAGAGACATTAAATAATTATTAATTAATTATGTTGTTTAGGTTTTTAACCACAATTATAAACAAATACAAGCACACATTGATACACCCAGTTATTAATAACAGCAACAGCAATAATAAAATCAACACATATTTGAGGCAAATCTTATAAATATTAGATCACTATGAAATATTTTTTTTTTTTACCGAGCAAAACCAGTGAACAACTTTAGCTTCTTTGCCCAAAACATAAGACATGTTTAAATACGTGTCTTTTTTTGTGTCGCAAAAAAAATATTCAATGTTTATTTGATTTCAAAATTGAAAATGCTGCTGCGCACCATTTTAGGTTGTGGAGAAATTGCAAACTCAAACTCTTCAAATTGAGTTTCAAGTGTGAATAAATGGTTTGATAAATTTACGCAATCTTTATCATTTTAATTGGTAACACCAAAAGTAGCTACAAAGTGTTGTTTTCAATGCGTAATAATCAGGATAAGATGAAAGAAATGTACGGTTTTGGGAGAAGGTGTCCCCAAATGCCTTAAAAATGTGTAATTCAATTTACAGTGATCCTCTTAAGTATACCAAGTTAAGACAGTTTTTCCCAACTCCTTATACAATAAACGCTTGGTTTAATGTAGAATTAATTAATGTTTTTTACAAGTTTTGTTTTTAAACTTTTATATTCGTTTTAAATTTGTTATTTTCCACATGAATGCCTTCCCCTAATATTTTTTTTTTCTTTTTTAAATTTTGTCATCTTAGCTGATTTACTACTTTTGAAACTGGTCTTAATTTATCCGCTAAAAGTTTTATTGGCTAAATGTCAAGTTTTTTACAATTTAAACGCACAAAAATACATTCCATCATTTAACGCTCACCTAACTAATAAAACGACAACTTTTAGCAACAATTTCTATCAACATATTGAGAAAAAAAATGTAAAAAAAATATAAATTGCGTTACGTATACGCCCTCATCAGCAATATAAAATTTATTTACACATATTTTCATTGCTAAACGAAGTATATTGTTTTCCAATATTTAAACTACTATAAGTTATATTTAAAATATTTTATTTTTAGTCACACAAATAAACAAATAATATTGTTTTTCTCATGAACATTAAACAAAATCACAATTTTAGTTTAGTAATTGTTGTTTGATGATTGCCAAACACAAATCAAAATAGTTTTACATTTCTTAACGTGTTTTAGTTT
Source organism: Phyto melanocephala (assembly GCA_941918925.1). NCBI lineage: Eukaryota > Metazoa > Arthropoda > Insecta > Diptera > Rhinophoridae > Phyto > Phyto melanocephala. Next base: position 134,676,331 of record OW799235.1, on the reverse strand, counting down.
TTTATTATTTTATTTTCATTCTCTTGCATTAGCTCTTTATTTAATAAGCATATAAGGATACAATTATGGTTGTTAAGCTGTGTGTCTTATTGCTGCTAGTTAAATATATGAATGTAGTTTGTTGTTTTTTTTATTTGAGCCCAAGTAATAGTGTAAGTTGCCGCAGTTTCCCACACATTTACTTAAATGCTGTTACAATTGTTATAGTCTCGGCATTTCGCATATTCCATATCATGATATGCAGTCAAGCATTAAAAAAAACCCTTTTATGTTTTTACATGTGGCAGACAATCAGGTGTTGTAGCGAGCGACCATTTTTCTGCCGCAAAATACAATGTGTACAATGTGAACATAGTAACATGGCATGTATGCCAGTAGTACATAGATGTCATCGGTTACATACATACATATATGTTTGCATGTATTTTTTTATTATTTTTTTTTAATTTTGTTTCGTAAAATTTAACTAACAATAGTCAAACGGTTTCAACAGAAGCATAAATACAGTGCGAGAAAACATTTTACTACTGAGAGTTGAGTACAGGGGCAAAATTACGGCAGTCGATTGCATGCGAAATTAAAAATTCTTATTAGAACCTCTATCACATAAAACTCATTAATCGAAAAAAGTTTCGATAGAATTCAAATGCAAATACGTTGCCCCAGGTATTTATTATTCAAAGAAAAAAATTAAGGTGCTTCGACAGCCTAGGTACGAATGAGTTGTTTCATATACAAAGTCTGGTGTGAATATGCCACTTTATTAAAAATTTATTTTTAATTATTTTGCGAGATGTATCCAGTTTGTAATACCGAGTTTTGAATCTTTCTCCACTTGGTTCCTTCACTGGAGTTTCGGCCTTCCCTGTATGTGCTAGAAGTTAACGTGTTTTCGGCTTCAGCGTTCATTTCCATTCGATTTAATATATTTAAATTATATATTAATGTTTTATTCGAACTTTTCTCAATATTAAATTTAATTTATTTAATCAAAAATTTAGTTATAGAGATCACTTTTGTTTTCGTATAAAAAATCCTTTTTTAATAACCTTTAACCCTTATTTTATTTAGTCTTTGTTTAAAATTAAAAAATATCAGAAAATCTATTTTAAATAAATTTGTTTAAATCGTTAAAATTATTTCAGAGATTCAAAAAAAAAAATAATTTCTTAATAACGAAATCAAAAAAAAAAAAAAATTTAAAAAAAAATTTTTTTAAATATCTTAAGAAACTGCAGTTCTGAATTTTGGGGAAAACCCCAAATATGTACATATTTTAAAAAACTTGTTTTAAAAGATTACAAAAAACACATTTCATCACAAAAATCGTAAGCAACTCAATATTTTCACTGTGTAATACTGCAAGTAAAATACTTAATAATGTCATTTTAAATGTAACGAACAATATAGGCAACTGGGTAAAAAAGTACAATATTTGTTGAACCAAAAATTGTTAATGCTAACGATTTTTTTACACATTATTTTTTTGAATTTTTTTGGAACAAAAAACACAATAATAAATGAATAAAAAACTTTGCACCTGCTACTGTCTAGTATGGATGGACAAATAAAGAGCCGGACCGACAAGCAAACGTATTATTAAGGATTTTAAATTATTTGACTTCTTGAATAGACATCATCAAAATCAACTGCATACAACTCTATGTACATACAAGTATTTATGTATGTATATTTGTGCACTATTGCGAAAAAAATTAACAGTAACATACACAACAATGTACATTTTGGCTAAATTGTTTTCATTTTGTGCAAAAATGTTTGCAATTCTTTACCTAGTGGTCAAAAAATAACAATTTCAAATGTAATTAAGCATTAATATTTTCTTATTTTTATTTTAAGCATTTGAAGTTTTAATTATAAATACATACACACACACACACACATATTAATAAATTTTAGTATGGCCTGCAATCGACTCATTCGACCGTAATCTATTTACAAATTATTGTTAAATAAAATATTTAATTTTTTTCTAACAACTTATTTTCTTTCATTATTAAATCCATATATTTAAACTTAAATTTCTTTGCAAATATCTTTCTGTGAAAAACTAAATGCTGATTTTTTCAAGAGGCGTTTTTTTGTAGAGGCGTTAATGAAACAGATTTTATTTATTTTTATTCATTTAACTTTATGCCTTTAAACTTTAAATATTGTTTCTTTCATTTAGCCCATTATAATGGTCTAAAGAACCGAGATCTCTCTCTATTTCTTTCATGTAATGGTTTAAAGCTCTACTAGGGTCCCTTTTCAAAGATTCCTGTTCCAGTTCTCCTCATACACTGGCATTAGGGGATACGCTAAATCTCTTCTGTATTCCGAAATGTGCGATATGGAACATTCGTAATGTCCTGAGTGTTCGTACTAGAATTAAATGCAATTCATATCTTTCGGTTAACAGCAATGTTTACGTAATTTCCTCCGTCTATCATCATACAGAATTTTAAACTGGATAGTGCTGTGCTTAAATGTGGTTAATTTGTTCTAATCCTATACAGCATCTGGGTAGAGTATAAGGATGTATATAACCTATGTCTTACGTGCATCCATGAAAGTTTATTTAAAAGATCTGATAAGAACTAACAGGTAATGACGCCTCACAAATTACAATAGTTATTGTCCGCTGCGGCTAAAAGTTTTAATGCCTCTTAGTGTGTAAATAAGCTAGATTTTACACCTAATATGAAGGAAAGAAGTCTGGTATGTCATAGGGCAGGCAAGCCGATGATATAAAAAAATTATGTCAAGCTTGTAAAATCGAGCAAGAGGAGATGCGTCATCTGCAAAGTCCTTACGCTCTAAAGTACCAGGTTACGTGTTCTCATGATATTCATTTAGAGTTCTACCCATTTAAGAAGTTACATCTACTGCATCTGAAATTATCTTTCATTTAACAGAGTTCCTTTAGAGATTAACCTTTTCACACTTTGCAAGGCTTAATTTTTCCTACTTTTTGAAGTTTGCTCTCATTTTTGTTCCCATTCAAAAACATAAAATATTCTAACGAGTATTAAAGCAAGAATGTCGACCTGTGCAGAGCTGCAAATACAGGGGCCAGTCTATATTGTACTGGAGGCTTAAATAGTTATGACCAGGCTCATTTTTGGTCGCGAATCACTTGCGTATGTATATAAGGATATTTTAACCATAGAACCAACTAGAGCATCACTAAGTGGTCCATTCGCCATAAGAGTTAAAAATTACTCAGTAGCTGAGTTCATCTCACAGATAGAGAAAGATAATTCTTTGTTGTGCATCACTGTATTAGTATTAGTTTGATTTCTTTTTAAAAATTGTAAAGAGATTTAATGTATAAAACCACATATTCCAGAAGTCAAAATAATGGACGGTGGTATTTTTTCAAATCTTCAAAACTGAGACAGTGATTTGCAGGGGTATAAATTTGTCAAAATCGAGATTTTAAGAATTTTAAGGGCAAACAATTTTTTTTTAATTTTCGGCAAACTGATAAAGACATTTTGCTACTGATCTCAGAAAATTAAAAAAAAAAATTAAAAAGATTAAGAATCTCTGCAACAGATTATTATTTTTGCTTATTATTTGTGGATTTTCTTTTGTGTTGAAAAAACATTATGCACTTATAGTATTTTAATTATGTTTCCATTTTTATTGTTGGTATTTGCTGTGTTAATTTCGGCAACAATTACTTACACATTAAAGTATTTCGTTAACAAACTAAACAGTAGGTACCACAAACTCACAAATGTACATTAGAAAAATGTAGTACATGCTTGGAATGTATGTAGGCATGTATGTATCTACTTAAAGCAATATATACATATGACACCATGTATGTGCCGCATAAAAAATTTAAGACTCAAATGATTAATGAGTTTGTCAGTAAAGTAGAGCATTTGATATGCATGCACAAATCGACAAACTTTTTGTTTAATTATTTAACCAATTTTTTTTTAGTGAAGCACATTTTTATTATTATTTTTTCGTCTAATAATGTGTCTTTAATCCAATTTAGGTAATTATTTCAGTTTATATATTTTTGAAATAATTATACATTTTTTTCATATTTGTTGTACAAGAGATAAGTTTAATTTGAAAATAAGACCTTGGCTACAACAAATACTATTGTATCCCCAAATTGTTTGTAACAAATTAAAAAAATAGCGAAGATAATTGCAGTTTAACTTCACTTAGAGACTTAATTTTACTGCTGAATGATTTTTAAACGTTTAACCTAAATTGTATGGCGATTTATTTTTAAAGAGATCAATAATATTGTTGTTTTTGTATTATTTGTGGATTTGATTCTCACACAAAAACCAATGATGAAATGTTTGTGTATTCCATTAAAATGAATCGTAATTTTATATCTTGTAAGAGTAACAATTTTAAGTCTTTTGTAAAGTCGTGTCCATCTTGTCACAATATTTTTTGCTTTTTGGCCAAAGAGGCATTTTAAGGTTAACGATGGTTTTTAATTGAATGCAAAATGTTTGCAGAAGCCTTTAGGCAATTTTATTTTGATTAATCTGTTAAATAAATAATTGCAGTTCTATATTTATGGACATTTTTAGATATTTTTGTTTTTTTGTTTTAGATTCTAATGATGTTAACAAATTTTTTTTAATGTTAACAAATTGTGTCGTAATTTCTAAAGCTGATCTGGGTCAACTTCTAACAACTAGGGTTCGCGATTAGTTTATTGTATCAAATAAATTATTGCTGGGTCACACAGATGTCTTGAATTATGGCAAAGCGAGACAAAGAGAATGAAAAGGGGTAGAGACTTGACCGTGTTATCCATAAAAAAAGAAATTTTATCCGAAAACACCTGTTCAAAGTGAACGTAAATGCAGGTTAAAAAAAGTAAAAAAATGCAAAACATGGTGTGTGTGAGCCAACACTTGTAAGAATCTTAAATTTGGACATTTCATTTTAGAAATATGTAGCATTTACAGATATCTGATATTAGATTTATTCGAAAATTATATGAGTCGATCATAAATAATTAATATTAAAGGTTTTGTATCAAAATGTTTGTAAATATTTGTTAAAATTTCTTAAGATTAGATAATAAAATTTCATTAAAGAAAGCACTTTTAGATGCTATTTTTACACTAATGGTCTCCTTTTTACGAATGTTGATACAGTTTTTGTTTTTTCTTCTCTCTTGGAAAAAAAGTTTTGTCAAATGCCTTTAGCAAGTCGTTTACAGTAACCCGCATCTAGTTGCAAGTTGTTAATTAAGGCTGCTATAAAAAAAGGTAAAAATTTTGATTATTTGTTTTCTTCCTCTGCAGAAATAACGAAAAATATTACATACGATGTTATGTCAAAATTCCATCGATATGAAATTGATCTCTATTAAAATTTGCTTACAAATTTATTCTCGTTATCGCAATTAAATTACAGCTTAATCCTATTCACTCTGTTTTTTTTTCTTTCTTTCTTTCTTTTTTTTAGATTCTTACTGTGCCACTTTGATGTTCATCAATTTAAATTCACATACAAACGTGAATCATACGTGACCGTAAAGCAATTAGGTGTACCAAGTTTCATCTTCACTCATTTTATATATTATCGAATTCATGAAAAGTATTTAATGTGTTACCAGTGGCATGACAAATCAAATGTATCCTTCTCCTGGTTGAAAATTGCATAAATCAATTTGAATCGTTTTTCAATAAAAATTAGCTAAAATCCAAGCAACTATTTAATAGAAATGATTTCAGTAATAAATGCAAACTATTTTTTCATAGTGTGTCATACATTAATTTAACAATCGCTCGTTATACCTCGTTATACTTGCCAAGATATATAATAACAATATAAATATACTATTAGATATAAAAAAAAAATCATTCTTGCATAAAAAGCCAATCACTTAATAAATAATTACACCATCACCACAATTCACATCCAAGTGGTAGACCAATGGCTCTAACTATTACAAACTGTATGAGTGTAAGAAATTGTTTTTTTCTTTATGACCAAGATACTCAAATAAAATTCCCTAAAAAAATACTCTATATTTTAAAATGTGGTCAATGTGTAATGCAATGTAATGATAATGTGTTTAATATAATCGAACAAACACATAAGACCGTACCAATTTATAAGCAAAAAAAAAAAAATTTTTTTTGACAAAACAACTTAAGTCGAGATAAGAAAATGTCCAGTTGTTTGCACTGATGGGCGACTTGCAAATAGAGTTTAGTTTATCGATGCCTTACTTCCTCAACCTCGTATCTTAAAAAATAAAATTTTTCAGGAAAAAAAAATACGGTTCATCTCTGTATACTTCGGTGTTTGGTTTAAAGTTTAAATGCAATAATTAAGGAATTGATTGTCTTTATGTATATTAGTAGTAATAATATACTTATCTTTTTTAGTTTAAGCATAAAACAATCGTTTGATATGAAAAAGTCAAAACCGTATTTTTTGAGTTACGAGGTTGAGGAAGTAAGGCATCGATATTTATTATATTTTTTTACTCATAGTTGTTTTTGTGCTTTCCTGGAACATTGAAAACATGTATTGAAAGATTTTTATCAAAAGCCGACAGCGCGAAAAGTCTAAATAATTTTTATTAATCCTTGTTTTGCTACGAATTGGAGAAGACATATCACAAGAAAAATAATCAATTTCAATTTTAGTATTTTTTATTTGCTGTTTGTTTTGGGCTCTCGTGAAATTTTTGAAAATTCAGAATAAGTGCTTTTGTTAAGAGGCCACACTATTGAATATTTTTTCCATGTCAATTTTGAAAGAAAATATTATTTTTCAGCACTTAACTGTCGGATCTAAAGGTAAGATATAATAATATTTTGCCTCCAAAACCCCAATGATTTACTACAAAGACCATTGACCTAAAGTTTTCCGTTTTAGTACTCACTACTAGATCTCAGTTGCAACCACCCTTATATCTGAAAGTTAATACTTGTAAATTGTCATTAAACTTTTGCTAAGATAGTATGGCGATAACTGTACTAAATGTTTCTTGTAAGTTTTTAGACAAAAATATTGCTAACCTCGAGGAAAAACATCCCGAAAACACAGTTCAATATCTAACTGTAAATACCAAAAAAAAAAAAAAAAATAATTTTTAAAATTTCCCTATATTCGTGGTACGGTCTAATGTTCATACAAACATATGTATTGTAAGCATGTTTGTAAGAAGGATAGTTTATACATGTATTTTACGAATTACGAGTAATATAGAAAAAAAATAATAAAGCAAAAAGAAAACAACGGCGACCGACCACCTTCTCCAAACAAAATATATAGACTTCTCATACGTTTCATTTTTGTTTTTTTTTTCTTTGCACAATTTTACTTCAACTGTGCAACACAATAGAGTGTGAGTATGTGTTGCTTTATTAAACAATAAAAAAACAATTTTAAATGGTTTATTTATTTTTTAATACATTTGTTTTTGGAATTTGTTTACTTGTTGTTGTTGTGTTTTTTTTCGTCTGTGTTTGCAGCGCTTCATTTGTGAATGTTGTTAAATAAAAAACTATTGTGTATGTGTGTGAGTGCCTTCGTTGCTGTTGCTTCTGCTGCAATCAATATTGTTGCTTACTGTTACTCCTATGTATAACTGTCTATTTGTTTGTCCGTCCATCTGCTGTCTGACTACTCAATGATGTTTGTTGGCTTTATGGATAAACCAAACAATTTCTTCCTAAATATATAAAAGCAACAAATTTTCATTGCAACAATATTATTCCGTGGTGGAAATTCATTTGGTTAACAACGTTTCAGTTTATACATACGTTTCAGAAAAGATCAGCTTTAAAACAGTGATCTCTAAAACTAATTTTTGTTATTTTTATATAGAAATCAAATAAAATAATTCCTAGAAATAAAAATGGCCATTAAGGTGAGCCTAACTAATTAATTTGCAATGAAAAGGATACTGTACAAAAATTGAAAATAAAAACAAAAACAAAAAACTAAATGCAAAACTAAAAATGTATCAAAAAGGAACTTACAATGCAAAAGTGATTAAAAAAAAAACAATTAAATGTAAAAACAAATCAATTAGAATTGGAATAATTCTACCACAAAGCAAAAACCTAATGCACGGAAATAAGTTATAAAAGAGAATTAGTGTTAAAAAATAATTTAAAAAATAAATAAAAATAAAATTGTGTTTCCCTCAGAATGTTAATTTTAAAAATATTTGAATATGATCATGTCTTTAAAGAACGTTATAAAAAATATTATTTCTATCGTTTCGTTTAGTTTGTTATTTTCGCTTCGGTCTTGTGTCTAACATTGGCTTATCCTTTGGATCATCATTATTACGAAAGTGAAGGCCATGGTCATGGCTATGAGACGGAATTGGCCCATGATTATGGTCATGGCCATCAAGTCGAACGTGTGTCATTGGGCGAAGAACACAGCTACGGACATGAAGAACACCATGAAGACGAACATGTTGACTATTATGTAAGTGACTCTTGGATAAGAGCAGAAAAAGAAGAGAACTTTTAAAATATACTTATTTGCGTATGACTAAATGAGCTGTTGTTAATGTTGTGTGCTTTTGTGTGTGTCTTTTTTAGGCTCCTCCAAAATATGCTTTCAAATATGGTGTCAACGATTTCCACACCGGCGATGTGAAATCACAACATGAAACTCGTGACGGCGATAGTGTAAAGGGTAAGTTATATGTTAAATCTGCATAATATTTTAAAATCATTGGACTATTTTTACAAGCTTTCTAAGTTGGGCTTGACAGTGTCTACTAAAGCTATGCAAGTTTCAAAAAAGTAAAGCTGTAAATTTTCATTAAATATGTTTTTGTATGAGTTTCAAAGTACATTGTTTATAAATGGGACAAAAATAAGTTTTGTTGGTTATTCCAATTGATTGACACAACGATTTATTTAGGCGAAAACATCCCAATACCAAGATTGTTAGTTTTGTAATTCTGATTAAAAAAACTTTTTAATAATTTAAAATTAAATATCTGAAATTGCCATTGTAATTTTAGCCAAAATGATAGAACAGAGGGGTGGAAAACAAAATACAATAAAAACGTTTGAATTTTGAACAAAAAATAAACTAAAATTTAAATTTATGTGCTCATGCTGAAAATATGTTAGTTTTGCTGATAAATTCAAAAAAAAACTATAATTTATGCACGTAAATTTTAAAACATCAAGATGACTTGGTTTAAGATTATTAAAAGTGTTATAACACCTGAATTAATTATGTGTAATATTATTTAAAAGATTCAATGCGTTGTGCGATTCTACCAAAGGCTTTTTTGGTGCCCATTGTTCCTTTAAAAATTTCTAAAATTTTATTGATATAAAAATCGCTTGTGCAATGTTCTGGTTGTTGATGCCCCCATATTTTTCTTATGGCATCAAACTCTTTGAAAGATTTAGAAAAAGAAAATCGTAAATATTATTAATTTCGAACATAATTGTAGTTTGTAGAATTTTAACTTTCAATAGATCGATAGTACCGACTCTAAAGAAAATTCAATTTAAGCTACGGACTTCAACTGATGAAAGCACATAAATCAATTTAGTTCTGCTTCTGGTAACCTTGATATACATTTATTAATGTATATTTTCTGCAGTTAATTTAATTATTAAAGTTATCACAGAACTTTACGTTATGAGGGTTATACTCGTATAACATTCTGCGCGACTTGTATACCCCTGACAGACATATGGCTTCCACACAACAGTATGTATCAGACACGAATCATATTTTCTCGTATGTGTGTGGGGGGGGGACGGGAGTTGTGAGGTAGGGTTAAATTTTTATTTGTATATAAAAATTGTTTGTTTAGCGGCTAAAGTATTACTTACCAAAGGAATAAATTTTTTAAGTATCATTTTTCCTCCTCCTGGGTATATGTATAACAAATTTACACCATGTACATTTTTGTAGTAGTTTGTTTGATTGTGAAGTTATATTTTGCTATGACCCAAACGTAATAAATTTTGTGCCAAAAATTTTAGGTAAAAATCAGATGTAGTTATGCTTTTTGCGTGTAATTTAGACATCCATGTATGTGACAATTTCAGCAGAAAAATTAACTAAATCAAAGCTGACCGGCAGTAGGGATCGTCTCACTGGGGTCTATATTTGGTTTCTTTCAAAAAAACCCACGGTTAGAAGAATCATTTTTTTTTAGATTAAATTTTGTTCAAAATTTTCTTAACCTTTTATGAACCAATTAAGTTAAGCTTTTTTAGAAATTATTTTGAAGTACAATAATTTATTTTTCATAATTAAAGCTTTATAATTTCAACAAAAATTAATGAAAGTAAAATCCAAATTAAAAAAAATAAAATAAAAGTTTCTAATAATTACATGTGTAAGTTTATATTTGCTATCAATTGAGTCTTAAATAAATGCTTTTTTGAAGATGTTCTCAAACAAGATGGTTTTTTGGTTTAGCTGACATTAATTTGATTACCGTGGATTCGCACAGCTCCTTTTTTCCTTAATTGTTTACAATACAATTACAAATAATAGTATTAACTGAGCAGAATAACAAATATTATTTATCCATTATATTATATTTTATATTTTTTTTTTCACATAAAAATGTTATCGAACTGAGTTGAATAATAATGTTGCCTACAAAAAAGCTTAATTAATAATGTAGCTGGAATACAACATGTCGAGAAACTCTTATTCAATTTTACAGTCACATGTATGAAATGAGTACGCAGTATTACCTCATTCAGATGATTGTTGTGGCTTTTCATGATGTCACGGATACCATAAATTTCCAAACAATCGGTCAATTGTAGCTTATTGGTATAGATCTGCGACTTTATAAAACATAACCAGAAAAAGTCGCACAAGTATAGACGAACTTCCACAACTGTAATGCTAATAGATTAAAAGACTTAAAAAATATTTTGTTTATATTTATTTTGCAGATTTTAGGACATACAAATGTAAAATAATGTCACTTAAATGACCCTCGTTGTTTTTTTATATTTGTAATTTTAGAGCTTGAATTTCTGCAAAAATTTAAGCCCTGAGTTTAAGATTTACCTAGAGATTATTTATATATACTAGCCCCATCAAATAACCCCAAAGAAAATATTCGGGTTCTGACAAATCTGGAAAATTAATTCCCGTAAAAGCGCCATTGTGTCTCAAGAAGTTTGAATAGTAGCTATATACTGCTGAAACTAAATTTCAAACTTGTTTTAAACAGCAGGCGCTACCGCTTATCCTTAACAGTTGCAGCACTTTTATCTTAAATTTTGAAGAAGTGAGGACTTCTTTCGGACTTTTACTTTCGGAATTAATGTCGCACCATACTGTACACCTAGACCTTGGAAGTCTATTTATTAACAAAGCTATTCAAATGAAAAAGTTATATTTCTAATAAAGTTGATTTAATTTCTGGCCAACTGTTAAAATTAATGTGAAAAATTTAGACGTGACCGATGATCTGCGGGTTTTAGATAAAAAAGAAAAATCCATTACATTTTTAAACGCCTTACTGACTTTTGGCCTACCCTGTAGTAAGACAATAATCGCTAAAAATATTATCTTTCTCACATCAAAACTAACCGATAATAAATTGAAAAATAAAATTATTTTTTACATAAATTTTTATGTAGTAGAATTAAAATTTTCTTTTATTGAAATTGCTAAATGTTCTTAATTTATTTTACAAACACACTAGAACTCTTTCTATAATAATTTAAACTAAAATTAATGGTTTCATACCTTGTCTATGACAGGCAATTAAACACATTTTAAGAAATATTTCTTAATTACTTATTAAAAGCAACAACAAAAAGTGTTCAAGAAAACCTTAAATCATAACGGTTGCAATATATTTCTTTTTTATTTGTACTTGAAAGCGTTATTTCTTTTATTTTTTTTTTCTTTAAAAAATTACTTCAACAGTATGGTTTGTAATTATCAAATCGTTAATGTGTTAAAAATCTGTTATTATTACTGTTATTAAATTTAATAACATTAACAGTAACAATTTGTATCATTATATTACTAAATTACTTAATTACATATTTCATAAATTCATATTATTATGATTTATTTTCAAATAAATATGTACAATAAAAATATAATTTTTTTTTTTAATTTTATTTTTAGGTCAATACTCTTTGGTTGAACCTGATGGTTCCATTCGTACTGTTGACTATACGGCCGATAAACACAATGGCTTTAATGCTGTTGTACACAAGACTGCTCCCGTCCACCATCACGAAGAACATTCGGAACATCATTATTAAATTAAAATTACTTAATAAATTAATATAAAAACGAGCCAGAGAAAAATCTCTACCCAAACAATTATCTGCACAACCTGATTTTGCCCTGATTGTTTTTTAAGAAAATAATTTAAACTGTTAATGGTGTGTTAAGCCATTAGTTAGTTCATTGTAAAAATAAGATTTTTTTAGCCAAATTGTTAATAATTTTTAAATGTAGTTAATCGAGTAAAAGTTAAAAGAAAAGAAAAAAAAACAAAGTTCAAGGCCAAAAAGAAAGTCAATTTTAATGTGCAACAAAAATAGTAAAAAAGCGATGCCTTCTCCCTCATATGTCAACTTAAACTTGTCTTTGTTTTTATGTAAATTAGTTATCTCTTGTATATGTATTATTAAATATTTTAATTTTTGAATTCGTTTATGTTTACTTCTGTGATAGCATTAAACAGGCTAATGAAACTAAACTAATCTAATCTAAACTATTGTATTACCTTTACTTTTTACTATTTACTTTTTACTATTTACATGCATACTAATACTCATTCATGTGCAACCTGTATGATGCGATGTTAGCAACTGAATGAATTTAAATAATATTTTTACAACTAACCAACATCAGCCAAGTTTCTTTCACTTTTATTTCATATTTAATAGACTGTATGGTGAAGTTGAAGTGAATATTTAAAAAAATTTATGCATTTCAACTAAACTCCTTAACTCTTGTGTATTTTTTTTTTAACTGTGTAATATTGTATACTTACGTTGTAGATAATTATTGTTTTTTATTTTTCGCACTCATAACTTTTACTAACCCAATTTTAATAATTTTTTTTTAGCTAAAAGCAATTTATTGTATAATTTTTCTTTTGAAGCATTGCAATTGAAATTGATATTTTCCTATTACTATAAATGTGTAAAGAAATAAAAAAAAGAATTTATAAAAAAAAATGTATAAATAATGCAATGTGTTATGGTATTTATTTGATATGGTTATAAAAGAATTAAAGAAAAGCAAAAACCGCACACAAAAAAACCTAAAAACTCTTAAACTAAAAGAGTTAAGACACGAACTTGTTACATATTTACATGGAATTGAAATTTTGGAAAGAAAAAATTAAAGAGCGCTATATTCGGCCGTGCCGAATCTTATATACCCTACACAACGTGTAGTCATGCAATAACAGTAGTTTGTATCACCATTCATCCCGTATGAAACACGTACATACATATAAAATATATATATATATATATATATAAAAATAAAAACATCCCATTGTAAAATTATAAATTTACGTATGTATGTTAAAAAAACAAATAAAAGAAAATAAAATAAAAAAAAAAATTTTTTAAAAAAATTAAAAAAAAAAATTTAAAAAAAAAAATTTAAAAAAAAATACTTAAAATATATATAATAAATATAAAACAAAAAAAAAATTAAAATATATATAATATATTAAATAAAAAATAAAAAAAAAATTTAAAAAAAATATAAAAAAAATAAAAAAATTTTTTTTGGCTCAGCTGGGATTCGATGCCACGTTTTCTCTAACCAGTATACACGTTTGTATGTATGTTGTTGTTGTAATGTTGTTTTTGTGAAAAAAAATCGAGGTGGTCGTGGGTTTTGCTCATATCTCAGTTGTTTATGTACCGATGTTTCTGCTTTTCAATAGCGATCTACTCTCGAATATTTCTAAAATTTTAATACCTCACCCGGGTCCAAGGGATGTTGGGGGGCTCCAAAAGTTGATTTCAACATACACACGGACAGACTGATAGACTGACAGAGTTTAATCGACTCCTTTCAGAAAATATATACTTTATGGGGTCGGAAATTAAAATTGTAGAAATTTCACACCGAATGATAAACCTATATATACGCTTTTTCACTGTGTGAAGGGTATAATTACGAAAAATTTATGTAAATGAGTATTATATAGCAAATTCTAGTTTTAAAGATAAAAGTGAAAAATTCTGCAATCCAGATTAAGTTCGTATATGAAAAATTATATTGAAATTGTTCTCCGAACATTTTTTAACATAAAAATAATTATAATTAATTTCTAAAATTCCATGTTGTTTTCTAATTTCGCTTAAATTCATTTTCATATTTGCTTGTTAATTAAAAAAAAAAACTAAATGTAATTCTAAGCAGACGAGTATACTGAAAAATTAATCCGAAGTAAAGTTATGACATAAATCTCTTGTTCTTACTGCATTAAATTGTACATCAAATAAAGATTCAAGATCAACTACAATTTTTTATTAAAAAGTACGTTAGCTGGTGTAAAAAATGTATTTCACTGGGCCATTCTCGTATCCATTTCACGGTAATTTAAATCAAATATTTTTGGATGCATTAACACTTATACAAATCAATCAAAGACAAAATTAAGGATTTCACCGTGAGAAGTTTTATAAAAAAAACTAAGAACTTAAACATAATTTCATTTTTTTTTATTGTATAGCAAACCAAATACAGGGTGAGACAAAAGTCGTAATAACTTTTTCGTTTTTATATTTTTTAATTTAATTACTTTTCAGATTATAAAATATATAAAACGAAATTTATTTTACAATTATAAAAAAAGTTTTAAATCAATGACCCCTTGTTTGAATTTCCCACTGAGGGGCCTATTTTATAGAACTTTCCATAAAAACTTTCAGCATTTGTGGCTATAGCGCTTGCATTTTTGCAAGAGTATTGGCTTTGAGTTTAAATATTGTCTCAAGCTTGGTAACATATACTCGCTCCTTCAAATAACTCTATTCTGATGAAAACACATCTCAAGTCTGTTTTCAAGAGCAGGACGTAAAATAAGTTGTATCATTAACTGCACTTCCATCTTCAGTTTTGAAGAAATAACCCCAATGATATTTTCAATTGTAATGCAACACCATACTGTACGCCTAATTGGGTACAACTGCCATTAATAAATGGCTTTTTCATTTTCGGAACCCCAAAACTTGCAGTTCTCTTAGTAACAAAGCCAATCAAATAAAAATGAGCTTCGTCACTCATAATCAGAATTACAATAAATAAATAAAATTAATAATAAAATTTTATTAGTTCGGTTCCCTGTTCAGCTGTAAGTCAGCTTGTTATTTATTCTTCAGGTGTTATTTATAGATTGTGAAAAAAAAATTATAAACAAAAAAGTTATTAAATATTTTAATTCCATATTAAATTTTGGCCTACCCTGTATTAGGCACCCATTATCTTATTTAGAGTTAAGCAAAATTAGTTGGAGATTTATTTTGTGATATTTGAAATAAAGTTTTGAATAATTTACAAAACTGCTAACCATTTTTTTCTAACATACTAAATTATGCAGTTAAGAGACTGACAGAAATTTAAAAATTTAAAAAAACTGAAAATAGTAACGCTGTGTACAAAAAATGTCTCGACTTTTTTTATATCGAACAACACTAATGTCCACTCTTCATTATATTTAACTTTAATTTTACTTTACTTGAGCCACACTGTAATAGTCCTCAATGAACTTTGCAAGTGTAACCTTGTTCATTTTAACTGACAGATTATTTTGAAAAACAAACCCAATCGAATAGCCAAACGGACAAAGCATATTACTTAGTAACAGTTTTAAAAATCGTTCGTTCGTTAAGGAAAATAATTTTTTTTTAAGTTTTGTGAGAGACTCAAGATATAAACAAGATGACAACAAGTGAATAAAAAAAATTAATTTATTACTGTTGTAATTATTTTAACTTAAAAAATTGTATAATTGTTTTAATTCTTAGTACTAGCGGGTGCCCGATACTTCGTCTGTGTAGTTATCGGAATGAAAAGTAGCTTGTGCAAAAATCTTGACTGTT
Source organism: Phyto melanocephala (assembly GCA_941918925.1). NCBI lineage: Eukaryota > Metazoa > Arthropoda > Insecta > Diptera > Rhinophoridae > Phyto > Phyto melanocephala. The sequence continues at coordinate 134,660,258 of OW799235.1, read as the reverse complement.
ATCTATCTGTGTGCTCATCACTTCAATTTCCATTCAGCCGTATTTGCGAAATTGTGGAAGAAAATTCCAAACATCCAACCATCTAGACATGCAAACATACAATCATTCTTTTTTAATTTTCACAGACTATATGTGCAATTTTAATTTTCTGTTTTAATCCAAATATTCCGTTCCGTTACATACTCCTATTTAGATTTTATCATTGGGGTTGCATGGTATAGACTAACAGACGCATTTGTATACTAAGCTACTTGTAAAGGAACAAATAAACCATTTATTCATTTAGTTATTTATACTCATTCCCCTTTAAAATATTACATTTCATTTACAGGTTGCAATTTTGAATAATTTACAATTTATTTTGAGTTCAAAGATTTTGCTTGCAATCAGTCCCTGATTTTACATAAAAGTTTTTTGCACTGCATACTTTTTAACGTTTACAAACGCGTTATGAATAAAATTGAACAGAAATAATTTGTTAATTGTCGACCTTTAATTGCAGCTAAATTTCCTGTAAATAAAAAATTTCTCTATAATTTTTTACTCAACGCAAACAATATTATGTTTTGTATTATAAAGTAGGGTAAAATATGTGCTGTTTTTACCACTAGTTTTAATAGAAATAGAAAACCATGCTCTAGGATAAGCAAAATAAAAACTGGAAAAATAACCTGAAAGCTTAGTCAGCTAGTGGAAAATCCTTGCAGCTTGCACATTCAAGTTTTTAAATGTTTTTTTTTTAATTTTTTATTTGTTTTATTTTACACTTGTTTCAATAAATATGTACGATTGTATGCGTTTATATCACATTGAATGAAAGCCAAGTTGTTCAACAAATTACCAAAAACATTTAGTTGGCTAAGATTTGCAAGATGGTTATTGAACTTTAATTTTAAAGCGTTTAAACAATAACAATCCGGCACAACACCCATCCATGTAACACACGTTCGCACATAAGCTGACGTTTTTAAAGCAAAAATATTTGAACAACCACATCACGCATACAACACAGAAAACTTGTTGCTAGTCGTACCTATATAAATGGACATAAATATATTTATAAACAGTATTTGGTATTTTTCATTTTAATTTAATTTAAAAAAAACACACAACACACATTTGTGAACCAAGAGTTTAAAACGTTAATAAACACTCAATGCACACCGGAAATAAATGTTTAAAATTTTTATTTATTTTAAAGCCAAAGAGAGGAATGTATTTTATATTAGGTGGATCCTGTTTTATTATTATTTTTATTTTTATAATTATCGTCATTGCACAAATGTTTCTGTATTTAAATTTATCTATAATTAAATTCGCAGCTTTTAAAAAACAGCAATAGTGGCATTTTGCATTGCTATCTATTATCTCTATTATAGTTTACAGCCTTAAGTTATGCTACAGATGTGTATCAAAAATCATGTATATGTTGTATTGCTAAAGATATGGTGTGGTATTTTGTTAAGAGTACTTACAAAGTCCGGTAGGAAATTTATGGCAAAGATAAAAATATGTTAAAGATGACTTGATTAAGATTAATAATTGGCATTTAAAATGTCTTTAATTAGAGAGAAGATTAAGAATTTTAATATTTTTTTATAAAAAATATATGTTTAATACTTTTACATGTTTTTATTTTATGTCGCAGCTTTTAATAAATAAAATATAAATTTTAAAATATTGAATGCGAATATTTAATCGTAAATCAAAAATACACATTCAAATAAAAAATATTAAAAATTTATGGGAGCATATCTCGAATAGCTTAGTAAATTATCTAGAGGACGTTAGGCATGTCAAATAACAAATAAAGACACGTATAAGATAGTTGTGGTTTTTATTGGAATATAAAAAATTAAGTACGAAATAAAATATCCATAAAAAAATCCCACGGCTCTGATGTCACTCCTCTCGTGAAGTTTTCCATATCTTTTTCACACAGATGTTGCTGTATCTCACAATGACGCCTTAGATATCGGATTTAAACTAATGAATTATTTCTGCTTTATTAGCATTGACCTAAAAAATTTCAAAGAACCCAAAGGAATTGCACAACTTTAAGTCACGTAAGCATTTGCTTCTCATGGATTTTATGAGGATTTTCTGAGCCTCAAATTCCAAAATTTTGTGTATTCACGAAGCCATTCAGATGGAAATACGCTTCATCGGAAAAGATGATTTTTTCGAAAAATTTACATTAACTTCACTTTGTTCCATGACTCTTAGAAGGAATTGCCGGAACTTTTTATGGTCTGCAGGTTTGAGCTTTTGAGTAAACTGAATTTTGCAAGTATAAAGGAGGAGCTTTTTTGTCAAAATTCTCTGAGTTGTTGAGTACGTTGGTCAATTAATGTTTTCTGATTTTCGATAACACACTTGTTTATTACATGACGACCTATATATTAACGTAAAGAAGTCTTAGTGCACTGGTCTCAAACTTTTAGGAAAACAAATTTTTGTAAAAAGTTTTCACAATTTTAAAATTGTTTTAGTAACTATTACAAGCATATGTGAAAGTTGTTAAATTTCAGAGTTATCTCATGCACAAAAAAATTATACTGAATTTATAGTGTATTTATAAAGAAATAAAAATATCTCTTGATTTATTCCGTAAAATTCCTGTGATATATTTTTTGGAAAAAGCAAAACGTGAACTTGTTACAATTGAACAAATAATTTTCGGAAAAAATCTTCATGTAGACGCTTAAATAATTTGTTAGGTGTATATTTTATGCATTTTTCACTCTAGCAAATGAACTGTTTAACATAGCATAACAGCTGTTTTGTAGAATTCCGATAAGTTTGCGCGAGAATTTGATCTAATTAATCTAGACTCCTTTTGTGCATTCAACAAATCGTATTTTTGATGAATTGTATTTTATAATTCAGTTTTACTTTGCATGGTTAAAGCAGATATAACATTTATAATTGAATTGTTGTGCGTTTATCTGCACTTGGACATTATTAGCAAATTTCTCTAAACATAGAAAATTGTCATTTGATTCAAAAATGCTAAAAAAGATTCTTATTACACTCTCATGTTTAAAAGCGTTCAAGGTGCAATTGATTGTGGGCAAAAATGTTTTTTAAAGCTCAAGACAAATATTTGTTTTGACAAGTAAATTTAAAATGTGTCAATACTATAATGAAACCACAAAATAAATTTCCTACACAAGTGCTCATAAAATAACGCACTACTTATTTAACAAAGCATGTAGATAATTTGTCAAAATATTGTATAAAAAAAAACTTACAATTACATGACTAAACACTAACATTAATAATCCCCAATACCGGACAATATTTCAATGTCAGTGTAAACAAGTAAGAGCACTATATTCGGCTGTGCCGAATCTTTTATACCCACCACCAATTTTGTGTACATTTAAAGCACAATAATTATTATTTTGTTAATGGCTTTCTTTGTAGAGGGTGGTTAAATTTTAAATTTAAAACAGAGGCCGAATTACGGCACTCGAACGTGATTGAAATTTGAAAACTCTTATTAGAATCTATATACCTAAAGCATACTCGATCGTTCGAGTAAAATTTCGATCGATATCGAATGCCGTAATTCGGCCCCAGGTCTGTATAAAATGTAAGAACATCTATGAATGCCTTCTAAATTCGTTAAATGAGAAGCATTGCTGTTTATCGCGATAGTGTGGCAAAAAAACAGTCAACTTCGACTCATCATCGTGCCAAACAATTGAGCATCAGCAATGTTATTTAAAATTTGGACTATCGGATCGAGGTGTGCCGTTGAGGTCGCGGGGCCATTTGGCCGATATTTTGTTCCATACATAATTGAACCATACAAATATTATCATTAAAAAAGAAATGATAATAATTTCCTAAATAATTTGTGTTTTATTCAAAATCAACATCGGCCCTTAAAATTTAACCACCCTTTATAACTTGGATATGCTGGTAAAATGTTTTCGTAAATTAAGTGTTTCAGTGAAAATGGACGTTAAAGTAAGCGTGTCAATAAAATTTCTGCTAATAAATACAACTTAGATATTTCAATATAGTCCGTAATTCTTCCAAAATATTTATTCATTGAGAAATTATATGAATTTGAAATAAAGCATTATATAGGATGTGGGCGTAAGAGTGGGCGTATCACCTAAATTTTCTGGCATAACAATAACATTGACTAGAGGGATTTCCGTAGCAAATTTTATCATCATACCTCTAATTTTGTCGGTTTTATAAATTTAAATTTCATTAACAGTAAATAACGTGGAAAGTGAGCGTTATAGTAGGTGTGTCGAAGTTATTTATGCTAATAAATACAACTTAGATAATTCAATAAAGTCCTTTATTATTCGATTTATAGAGAAATTATAAGAATTTGAGAGAAAACGTTGTATGGGAGGTTGGCGTGTCACATTTATTTTCCGTCAGAAGAAAGCCTTTGACCAAAAAGCAATTCCTGCAAAATTTCAGAATCGTAGATCTAAATTTGTCACTCTTATTAGGTTTAAAATTTTTAACATATTGGAAAATACACTGCGCGGTATAAATTTTCGTACATTTTGATCTCTAACTCCCTTCCTAATACATGCATTTAGGCAATTTTTCTTTCTTCCTTATACTCCGATTTAGCCAATTTTCTATTCCAAACAAACCTTGTGTATAAGACATATTCTGGCAAAATTTGAGCCCACTAGCTTTTTCGATGGGACCTCTATCGTGCTTTTAACAGACGGACATACGGACGGACATAGCTAGATCGTCGTCAAATAAAACTCCGATTAAGAATATACATACCATTTTTTTGGTGGCGGATATAAAAACTCAAATACTTCAAAAAAACACTTTACAAAAAAATTTGTTTAGCTCTTTTACTAAAATTTTGCAAAAAATATTTGACCTTGTGTCACAAAAATTGATCTGCTGATCACGGTCGGATCGTAACGGGTATAAAATGGGGTATAGGGGTATAGAGGAGAGTTTTATCTACTAAATGGTGCTAATTTCTTTTTGTTATCTTATGTTTTCTAGAAGTTATGGTGTATTAAAAAAAGGAATTTAGAAAAATTTAGACCTAAAGATAAAAAAAAAATTGTTTCTAAACATTATAAACAATTTATTTTCATGTACTAATGGCTAACAAATTTTAAAATTATACAAAACTTATTTCGTTTGAAAATCTTCTAAAAGTAAAATGTTATAGAACTTTAAAAATCAAAATCTTACTAATAAATTTCCTGTTTTAGCAAAATGCTGAGCATGTCTATTTTGAGTCACCCTGTGGCTCTTAAAATTTAACCACCCTTTACAAAAAAATAGATAGATAAAAAAAAAATTTGTTAAAATATGTATTTTAAATATTCAAATACTTATTTTAAATCTACTGATGCACATTTTTTTTTAATATTTTTAAATCTTAAACCTCATAAGACTGTGTGTACAACTATATGTAAAGTTGGGCACAAATCATTACTCTAGTTAATTTTTGTCAACAAACTTCGGTCATTTTCGTTTTCACAAACCCCTATAAAATTCCTTTGTAGTTTGTGCAAAAAAATGTTACTAGAGTCATCTAGTGTTCTACGTGATGTTTAGCAAAGACATCATCCTCAGTGTTTGCAAAATGTAGTGGCGCCTTCAACAGATGTCGCCATCTGCAATGAATAAATGCTAATGAATATGACTAATATATTTTTATAAAAATTTAAAAAAAAAGTGGGCGTGGCACATTTATTTTCCGTTATAACGAAGACTTTGACCAAAAAACCATGTTTGCAAAATTTCAGAACCGTACATATAGTTTTGTCAGTTTTATTACGTTTTAAACTTCAAATATACACTGAGCGGTATAAATTTTCGTACATTTTGACCTATAACTCCTTTTCTAATGCATAGATTTAAGCAATTTTTGGGGAGAAATATTCTTTTGACTCGAGAAATATATATTCGAAGTTTCATGACTCTACGTTTATGCGTTTGGACACAATTCCTTTTTTTTCGATGTTTGAAGGACACGGGTTTTTCGACCTATTCTTGCTTTACGAGCTATAACTCTCTTTCTAATATTCCGATTTAGCCCATTTTCAATACCAAACAAACCTTGTCTATTAGAAAGATTCTGGCAAAATTTGAGCCCTTTAGCTTTTTCGGTGCGACCTCTATCGTGCTTTCAACAGACGGACAGACGGACAGACGGACGGACATAGCTAGATCGTCATCAAATCAAACCCCGATTCAGAATATATATACTTTATGGGGTCTAAAATGGATATTTCGATGTGTTACAAACAGAATGACAAAATGAATATACCCCCACCATTTTTTTGGTGGCGGGTATAAAAATAAGTTGATATTTTCCCACTTATTCTTTCTAAAATCTATAATTAAGATTGGATTATTGATCTTATTATTACTTATTTTTTTCAATTTAATACATAACTAAGTATTAAGAGAATTCGAAAGGTTACTTAAACGCCCTCGAATCTATAATGAAATGAAATAATTACTTGTTTGAGCATTACTCATATTACAATTACCGAAATGAAATTACACTCAAACATTACAAGTCACAAGTAAAATGGGCAACTTAAGTAATACTTGGTAAATGGCCAATAGCCTATTGACATTTGAAAAATTGTAGCAAACGGTTTTTAATTTAAGAAAATTAGTGGGTGTTGTTTTTAACGCCTTAACAATTTTCAAAATTTTCAACAACAATAACAATAACGGCAACGGCAGCAGCAGCAGAGTTAAGTATTCATTACAGGATATAAAAACTTATGACATGACAAACAACATGAGTGTGAAAATGTCTAACTCTAGTTTTACTTACTATTACCACCACGAGAAAAAAAAAAAAAAACAAAATTTAAACGATTATAATCAAGACATAAACGGAAAAAGGCTGCTTAGTACAAATACCTTAACAAACATTTAACAAATAATCACAAGAAAACAAAACTCTTAGTGACTTAACACTAAGAAATATTAGTCACAAACAATTTGGTTCGTTTGTAGTCCAAAAATATACAAATTCAAAAAAGTTCTATACAATTAAGATTTAAAGTTAAAAAAAAAATAAAAATAAAAGAAAAAACGTGTGTTGAACTTTTATTTTAATGCAACACGTTTGTAACAGTAATGCGGCAATATCGAATTGACTATGACCCTCTTTGTTTTTGTACAAATAAATAATCTTGAAATCTGCGGTGGTGTATTATAAAATAAAATTGTGGGTAGCGAGCCATCTTATGCTATGTTCAGACATACATCTGAATTGCGCAATTAGAAATTTAAGCAAGGTTTCACAAGTCTCTTCAGTGAGGAAACAAACTTCAATATATTAGATTCGTTTACTTAATTTTTTTATTTTTATTAAAAAAATATTATAAAATTCAATTTTCTTTAATTTATCAAAAATTAACTTTTAACCAAAGAAAAAAACAAGTATATTACGAAAATATTTTTATAATATTTAATTACGGGATTTTATTACAAAAGTAAACGAATGAACCTAATAACAAAATCATGAAATCAATGAAAATAAGTAAAAGTTTTTTTATTGATTACAAATTTAGTAAAAAAAAAAACATTTTTTGAGACTATTTTTTTAAAAATTATAAACACTAACTGCCGTATTCATAAAATATATTTCAGGTTTATTTAAGGCTTATTTAACAGATGTTGTAGAGAAATTTGTCAAATAAGCCTTTAATAAACCAAAAATATTTTTTATGAATACGGCAGTAAATTTATAGAAAAGAAATAAAAATTGTTTCAGTTGCCAAATGCTAATTGTAATGCTAAAACTAAAGATGACAACTCAATTTAAATTTAAATCACCTCAATTGTGATGTGCTTCTAGAACTTTTTTATGTGTGTAAAGATATACCTTAATTTGTAGAACCTGGGGTCAAATTACGGCATTCAAACGTGATCGAAACTTATAAATCATAATTATATTCTCTATACCTAAAGCACAGCGAACTAGATCGTTCGAGTAAAATTTCAATCGTGATCGAATGCTGTGTTAGCGACTTAACAGTACTAAGATAAACATTGGGCCAATTTAAAGTGGTTGCATATCAGTCATATTTGTACTATTTCATATTATTTTATGCATGCATAAAATTTTTGTTAGTAATTTCCATACAAAAAAAATAACATGACTTTACACATTTGTTTCCTATGTATGAGAAATTGTTTATGTTATACTTTTAACCATACTGTCTCTCAGAGAGAATTTCTTCGCTTCTCACCTCTCAGAGAGAATATTTTCTATTTTCTTCTTTCCTGTATACATGCAATTTTTAACAGCGTCATCTCTTTGTCTTCCTTCTTGTATTAAATACATAATTTGTTAACAAAAGGTGTTCAAAGTCACTAGTCATATTAATATGAATTATATGACATAGTACAATATGAGAGTCTACTTTGATTTGGCCCATTGTAAAGTTTGTTTATTTTATACATAAAAATACTTTAATATATCGAGCCCTAAGAGCAAAAATAACGTAACTGACATATTTATCGAAACTGACTTTTTGATGCAGAATTGATCACCTGTTAAAATATTGAAAAAAAGTAAAATAAAAAATTTACTAATTATTCAGGATATTCTCCCAATGATTTTCAAAATTTTAGTTTTATTGGTTGTTGTGTTTAAGCTGGTCTGTATGCATTTCACTGGTGCTTATGCCAGATCATCAGTAGACCTTTAAACTATAAAATTTATTAAAAAGTTTAAAATTATTACAAGTTTTATTTAAAAATTTTCATAAACAATATGAGAATTTTAAATAAATCAAGAAACAAAAATAAAAACTTCCTCATAAACCCAACCAACAATTTTATTCAATTTTCATTATTTTATTATTCTAATATAGACCAGCTTAAACACAACAACCAATAAAACTAAAATTTTGAAAAAGTAAAATAGTTACAGAAATACAATCCATTAAATTTTCACATAAACGACATTCACCTTTTTATAAGACTGCAAAACTAACGCAACTAACATTAAAAAAATGTGAAATTCACAGAATAATTAACAAAAATGTGACTTAATAATAAAGGGCAACATGTCGTTATATTTTTTCATAAAAGTCCTAAGTTACAAAATAATTAAAATCAACTCTTTGATTGATTACGATGCACTATATCAAAATAAGTAAATACATGTACCAGTAAAATTTTACACTCCTACAATTAAAGCTAACGTTATAATCAACAAAATTCTAAAAGCCTTTAGTTTAGTCGCAGAAATTCCAAAAACAAAAATGTAACTAATGCCTTTCGATATAAAAAAAAGTGTCAAACAATTTTTTTTTAAAGAAATGGGAACACCTACATAATCGCAAAGGTATTCACACCAAAATATTGTTATGATTTTTACACTAATTTACTGCATGAAAATGGCTAATATCGCTGCAGATAATATTGGACTACTTCGTCCATTTCAGCTGAAATAGACTTGTTACAACATTGTCCTATTTAATGCAGTAATAAACAATGTCACATCAAAAATTTTTATTATTCAAACCTATTCAAATGTTTTATACAACCCCACTGCCAATAATACACGTTTTATATTTAAAATTTTTTTTTTATTAAAAATTTTCTTATCGTTCTTAAGGAATTTTGAATAAAAAGGCAAAATATTACAGCGCTTGGCTTGACGTGTAAATCAGAGTTCGACTGCAGGGAAACTGAAACATTCGACTCTTCTTTTGTGAAAAACTTTTATTTTCAAATAAAGGCAAAATATGAGATGAGATTATTAAAAAAAGTATTAAATATGACATGTGAAATTATGAAATTATATGATAAATTAAATTAAAAAAATCTTTTTCCTTTAAAATATATTTGTGTTACGTTATTTTAATTAAACCTTTTCGAAATGTAGAAAAACTAACGTAACTGACAAAAACATTTCTATATGCCAAAATTTACCTGATTTTCAGCTTAACTTACGGGTGCGAATTATTTGGAAACTGTGACTCAGTTAGCAAAGAAAATTAAATATTTTGTTTAATAATATTGCTAGATACGTATACGGGCTGAAAAGGTTTGATCGTATAGCATCTGTTTCGAAAAATCTTTACGGTGTTTCTTTTGACAATCTTCTAAAAATACGTACTCTTGTTTTTTTTACATAAAATAATAAACACTCAAACACCTAATTATTTATTTGATAGATTGCGATTTTTTCAATCAAATCGGAAAAGAAATATAATAACTCGTATAAGAATGGCAGTGATACCACATGCCACTCGCCTTTGGAACGTTCTTCCACTAAACCAACAATTGAATAGCAATGCTAAACTCAATAGTTTTAAAGTATTATTTAGTTATTTCTCGTAAACCTTTTTTTAATATGTTCTTAATGTTTGTAATTAGTTTTATTTATGTATTATGTAATATGTACACTTAATACGTTTCTGTACTATAAATATAAGATTCCGTCTTGTTGTACAGAAAATGGGAATTAATTAATTAATAAATAAATAAATTAAGGCAAAACTTCTCCATATATTGCATAAGATCATTGGCAGGTTACATTTAAATTTTCATAAAAAATTTCACCTCCAAACTCCTCCCAGAAGCTAAAGTCTTCTAATTTAAGTGTTGTTTATTCAGATCATCGATTTAATCAAACTTAAATATAGGGTTTTTAAACATTTTTATTTTGTCTCTTATAAAAAAAAGTTTGATCATGTTTGTAATTTTAAACAAAGAAGATTTTTTTTTGTAAAAAGTTAACGAAGTACACCGTGGCTCCACAGATAAATATATTAAAAATCGTTGCAACTAAGTGTACAGTATGTAGAACATGCACACTAAATATACTACGTACAAACAGGGATATATTATTCTAATGTCAACAACATGTGTATAATTCTAGACACTTGAATGTATTTTTATGTAGCGAAACTTATTTGTTTAATTTGTATGAAAATAAATATACTTAGCACATACATATATACATACGAAAGTATTTACATGTGTATACTTGTGTATGTAATTAATATTAGTGCACAAAACACGATTACGAATGTGATTTTTTATACCCTTCACCTGTGGTGCACAAGGGTATATATAGCTTTGTCATTCCGTTTGTAATTTCTACAATTTTCATTTCCGAACCCATAAAGTATATATTTTCTGAAAGCTTATGAGTAGAGGAGTCGATTAAGCCCTGACCGTCTGTCCGTCTGTCCGTGTGTTAGTTGAAATCAACTTTTAGAAGCAACTATATGTTCCTCAGATCTGTATATGGTATTAATCTCTTGGAAATATCCAGGAGTGAATCGCTATTGAAATTCAGCACAATCGCCCCATAACTTTCTGAGATATGAGCAAAAAACCACGACCACCTCGTTTTTTTTCACAATTACAACAACAACATACATACATACATACATACATGTAAAAAACATACCAAACAAAAAAAATTACAAAAAAAAAAAATATTAAAAATAAGAAAAAAATAATAAAAAAAACTAAAAAAAAAAATTTTAAAAAAATTTAAAAAAAAATTTAAAAAAAATTTTTTAAAATTTTTCTAAAAAAATTTTTTAAAAAAATTTAAAAAAAATATAAAAAAAAATAATAAAATATAAATAATATATTAAATCAAATAAAAGAAAATTTTTTTGGCTCAGCTGGGATTCGATGCCACATTTATTTTAACGTGTACGTATGCACATATTTTATATGGGATGAATGCTGATACAAACAATTGTTATTGCATGACAACACGTTGTGAAGGGTATATAAGATTCGGCACGGCCGAATATAGCACTGTTACTTGTTTAAATATGAGTTTGTTCGTGCAAATTACTTAAATGCAAGCAAGAATGTCCGCCTTGTTTTGTGTTTGAAAACATATAAAAAAAAGAATTAACGTAATAAAAGTGTCGACGGAAATTCAATTGTTTCTTAAAAAAAAAAACAACACGCTGAAATGAATCAGCGGCAAACAAATGAACTGCAATGAAATGCGAAAATTTGTACGAGTAAAATTTTTAACTCATAAAAATCATTGTTTATACGAATACAAGAGTTTTGCCGTAGTCTACTGATTATTAACAGTCTAAGTAATAAGAGTATAAAGAGCTGAAACCACAGCTGCTGTGTAATGCACTAAATGAGATACGAGATAATCGTAATATATATTTACGATTATTGGTATAGTCATGAGGTTACAGTGGTTTTATTTAATCATAATTTTGTGTTAAGATATTTTTCGACGTTTGCTACCCAGCAAGAAAAAAAACTATGACAAAAAATTGATTTTGTAGGCGTTCAACTGGTGGCAAAGTTCATAAATTAAGGTGAAACACTAATGATTTTAACATTAGCGTGCCATTTAAAATCATGTTTTTACATGAATTCATTAATCAACTGCATTCCCGTCTAGCAAATGCATAGAACTCATGCATAATTGGTGAAGAGCATCCAATGTTTCATGAGTTGATTTTTTTACATGAATTGTTTAAGATGTTTTGCATGATGCTGCATTCGTTTTTAGGCACATCATTTATGACAAATTATTTCGCATCTAGGCAGTCATTTAGAAAGAAGTGTTGAAAATACAATTAACTTTGCACTCCTTTCAATTTTTTTCTGGGAGGCTTAGAGATTTTAATTTATGGTTTTTTTCAATATGTAATATTTTTTTCATTCATTTTTTAATATAAAAAGGTAGAATACACCGAATGAAAAAAGATTTTTTGTTGCTTGGCAAAAGTGCCCGTCTGAAATTTTTTCCTTTTATATCATTGATTGAAGTTCTAGTAAAAATATTTTAGAACAAATTATAATTTATCCCTATATCCCTTGTGAAATTTTCCACAATTGTAAAGCATTATATTTAAGCATTACTTTTGGTTCCAATGATCAAATTTTGTTTCCTTTCAATTTATGTTTTTTCTCTTCCAAATGATGTCCATATCAATATTAAATATTTTAATTTATACTATAAAAACCTTCAACAATTTAAAGTCATGTACTAAAGTGGAAAGAAATATTGAAAAATAAAAAACTGATTATGCAGCAATACTAAATTTTCAAGTTCGGATGCCGAGGGGAGAATATTTCACACAACGACTTCCAAACAATATTTTTTTTCTTTGCTAAGTAATAATTTTGGCAGCAATAAATAAAACAATTCATATAAAGGGTCCGCCAAAAAGCTTTTTTTTTGAAAATGCTATAAAAAAAGTGTAGCTTTGGCTGTGTGGCACGTAGCGCCGTCCTGTTGAAACCAAATGTTGCCAATATACTCCTCTTCAATTTTTGTGAACAAAAGTTCGTTCAACATGGACCGATAACGATCGCCATTGACTACGGCCACTCCTTGCTCATTTTCGAAGTAAAATGGCCCAATTATGCCTCTGGACTGAAATGTATGCGTGCGGGTTTTCTGTGCCCCAAATGCGACAATTTTGCTTGTTTACATACCCGCCAAGATCAAAATGAGCTTCATCTGAAAAGATGATTTTTTTTTGCAAAATCGGCCAAAGTAATGTCGCAATATTTCCCAGCGTTGTTAAAGCGTATACACAACCATATTCGTTCAGCGGAAGGATAAAACTAATTATCTGTCAAATTAGACATGAGCTAAGTGTTACCATTCACGAAATAAGCACTAAAAATTACTCCCAACTAACCACTGTTGCAATTATTATAGGTACTCTGAAATGATCGCCGGCAACCTTGTACTTAAATTCACACAAACAATCAAACAAGCAAATGTGTAGTACGATAACGTAAAGATCATTCATACAATCAGTCATTCACATTCACTCTGTAATTTAAATTTAGATTGGTTTTTTTTAGAATTATCTATGTAGTAACAACAACAACAACAACACTAATAACACTACTTACTTATTGACCATTGTCTCTGCGAGTGCTCCACCTTTAAAAAAAAATAAAAACTACAACAACAACAAATAGATTGTAATTGTAACTACGAAATGCAGTAACAGCGACAGCTAACAAAATCCAACACAACATGATTCATGTTTTTCAAGCCAAAACGACAAATTGTTTTCATGCTCCTTCACATGATCTTAAAGCTGTTTAGAATATTTATCAAAAATTATATTGATTTTTTTTTTATTCAATCTACAAAAGTTGCTAAAAGATTAAATTGAAATGAAAATTACTTTATTTGTTTCTAGTATTTTATTTTGTGGTTTTAGTCATTAGATGATGCTATGGGCAATTATCTAGTTGCATTTAAATACACAATCTTTTTTTATTGATTTCTTGATCACATGTTTATTAGACAATTTTCGTATTATATGCGATCTAATGCTGTTTTTGAAATACTGCTTCGATATTTTGTTAAACAAGTAGAGCGTGATTTAAATCAAAAGTGCAAGTAAATTATTAAAATAAGTATTCAAACAAGTTGTGAATTAATTTTGCTGCAACTTTAATTCATGTGTGTTAAGTTCTTTGTGCCACTTATAGAATAAAATATTTGTTTGTTTTTTTGTAATTCCGCAGTTGTAGTTGTAGCTGTTAAGCACGCCATTATTAATTGCGAATTACAATTTTAATATAAATATGTTTGATTAAAAGGTGAATTTCCCACGAATATCGCTAGACACTTATTTACATATAAATAAATAGACGATTGTATGAATATCACTTTAACTAATTGTAATAATTTTACAATATTTTATTTGAGCATGAGTGTTTTAATAATTATGTTTTTGGTTTTTAAGAAACACACATACACACAGACACAGAAAATGATTTTTATATCCATTAACTGGTGATATGAACTGTAAATGAAATATGATAATTAGAATTTAGGGAAAGTAATTTTTAAATTAAAATTCTTACCTTATTGATTCCGAGAACCTTTGAATACTACTCAGCAACAAATTAGGCCTGGTATATAAAGGTTGGTGCAACCATAGTGCACGATTTAATTTTAAATAAAACGAAAAGTTTTTAGGGAGTGATCTTAATATTATGTGTAAAATAAAATATCGGCCAAATGCTTGCCAAGCCTTCGGTGGCATAATTGAGGTTCAATGTCGTAAATATGACGAATTATCTCATGCAGTTTTTCTTTTAAATATTCCCAAAGAAAGAAGTCAAAAAGGGTCAAATCACATAATTGTGGTGATCAATAACATCGCCATGACGTGAAATAACACGACCAATAAATTTCTTGCGCCAATTAACCATCGATGGACTAGTCAGCAGTGTGCTGTTCTGCTAGTTTGGGGGTTGCGGGTTCGATTCCCGCCGGAGACTCTGGACTTGTCTGCTTCCTTTCTATTCTATTCTTACTTTTCTATTCAGGTATCACAATGGGATCAATATAATGGACCCAAATGAGCTGCACAGCAGCTGCCTGTTCTACCTAACCTAACCTAACCATCGTTTCGTTGACTGTGTGGAAATTTTTTTTAATTAAATAAACAATTAATAATTATGGGAGAAATAAATATATTTATATTAGCGGTTACGTTTATTTCCTCAATTGTTTGCCTAATGTAAACATACCTTTAGGAAATAGATAATGTAGAAGAAATGAAATGATAAACCTATTAGTGATAAACAACACTATAATGCATTCATTGCGTATCTAGTAGCCACTAGACTCCAAATCCAATGATATTCTCGAAGTTCGACTTAATTCATTGTGGAATCACTTACCTAACTACCAAAGTAACACACATCTTCATAATTTCTATATTTTTCCGCCTAGATCCAGATTTTTTATGAATCTGCTTTAAATTATTATTCTCTGCCAACGAGCCGGACTAATAATAGAATCTCAGAGCCAATAATGAATGACCTCAACAGAAAATCTTTAATCCTACTATCCTACTCCTATCTATATATATAAAAGTGAAACTCTGTGTGTGTGTGTGTGTTAGCTATAGACTCTGAAACTGTAAAACCGATCGGGCTCAAACTTTGGTAAGTTGTTTTACACATACCGGGGAGTGTTTATGGATGAAAAAAGTGGGCGGGGCCACGCCCATAAAAAATTAGTTATCAGTTTTAGCTACTTGCACTTGACCGATTTTTCTGAAACTTTGCACACATATCGAGCTGTCATGACTAAATAATTTCGTGATAAGAAAAGTGGGCGGAGCCACGCCCCTAAAAAAGTTTTAACTTTGAGGTACTTGCACTGGACCGATTTTTCTGAAACTTTGCACACATATTAAGCTGTCGTGACTTTATAACTTCGTGATTAAAGAAGTGGGCGGGGCCACGCCCATAAAAAAAGGCTATAATTTTGAGGTACTTGCATCAGACAGATTTTTCTGAAACTTTGCACACATATTGAGCTGTCATGACTAAATAATTTCAAGATTAGAAAAGTGGGCAGTGCCACGCCCATAAAAAAAGGTATCATTTTGAGGTACTTGCACTGTACCGATTATTCTGAAACTTTGCACACATATTGAGCTATTATGACTTTACAATTTCGTGATTAGAAAAGTGGGCAAGGCCACGCCCATAAAAACAATTTTAATTTTGGGATACTTGCACTGGTCCGATTCTTCTGAAACTTTGCACACATATTGAGCTGTTATGACTTTACAATTTCGTGGCTAGAAAAGTAGGAAATGCCACGCCCATAAAAAATTATAATTTTTAGGTTTTTGCACTTGATATTCAATTAAAATTCAGAATGCATTTCGATTCATTAAGGGGCGTAGCAACGCGCGCCGGGTTTGGCTAGTTAATATAATAAATGTGAATGTTTGTATGTTTGGATATTTTTTACTCAATCACGCAAAAACGGCTGAACGGAACTAAATGAAATTCGGCACATATGTAGATAGATAACAACCTAGATTAACACATAGGCTACTTTTTATCGCGATAATAACGCGAGGACTATGGCAAACTCATCGTTACACATCCTAAACGGATTGTTTGTGTTGTAAATATTTTTATTTTTGTTGTTAATACTAAGTCTACCTTTTACCCCGATAACTACGCTGACGAAATCGATGGCACAAGCTAGTTATAAATAATTTAAATAGTTTTAAACACATTTCTTTTATTTTCTATTTTTTTAATACTATAAAATGTTTGCGACTTATTAACATTTAATTAAAATATAAATTTTTCATACTGAATGATGCCCTAGACTTAGCAATTGCAAAAAATCAACTTTATCTATTGACCTAAATGTTGGAATTAGCATGAAAATAATTCAAAATTTTTACATTTAAAGTTACTTATTTTACGTTTAAAAAGACTGCTGTTTAAAGAAATCAAATTTTCAACCTCTTAAAAGGCGGAGTTGTACGTTAAATACTTTCTGGTCTATTGGGCCACCCAATGTTTTTTTTTATTTAATACTTATTAAATTCTTTAAGAATTTTATTCATTTTATTCAACAATTTTTTTTTAACAATGAGCATGCAAACCTATAAAATTATGAATTTTACACAAACTAAAACCATAACAAATCAATCTGTAGTAGTGTTTTTGAATATTTTAGTGAAAAAATTAAAAAAAATTATTCTTTTTTCGTTTGTATCAGAGGGTGTTTAGAGTGGGTGTCACTTTAACTGTCAAAATTTACTACATAAAGATTTTTCCTTAGTTTACTTTGCGAAAATAAAAAAAATCATGAATTTTTTATAAATCAACTATTTGTTTAGTTACACAACAAAAAATAGACTGCAAATAATTGGGGGTATTTTTCTACGTTACAGGCGTCAAGTTTTTTTGCAGGCTTTAACATGATTAAGGAGTTACTAAAGACGCAAAAAAAAATTAGAAAAAATCACTATCACTACAACAATGTTGAGCTTTTGAATGAAAACGCATGTTAAAGCAAAATAATTTTGTTGTTGTTGTTATTTAATATTTTCTAATAAAACTTCTCATATTCTGGCTTTCTGGTAGTTTTTGGTTGAGACAAATTAAATATCTACACAAAAATTTTATCGAAATTTGTAAAAACTCCTTTCAAAAGCGTGTCTCTACATTCATGTTAACATTTCATTTCATTCCATTTATTTAATTTCATTAATTGTTTGCCATTCTTTTTCTTTTTTTCTTTTTTTTTGCATTTAATCTTACATAATAATCCAGTTTTTCGTTACAATATTTGCTGGCAGACAAAACATTGTCAAGCATTTTTAAGCTAAGAAAAGAAAAACTATAGAAAATTGTATTCAAATAAATTTGTTAACAACATGAACTCCCCTAAACTAATGTTTTGAAATCAGCACATTTTCTACAAGTTAAATAGACAAAATTGCAACTGGACTTTGCAACATTTTTTATTTGATTCAATATTTAAACAAAAAAATTGAAAAGCACTTTAACTAAAACGACAAAAAGTCATCTTATTAAGAATCGGTTGTTATTATTTGCTCTTTGTGTTAAACTTAGTTTTTTTTTTTTATTTGTTTACATTTATAGACTTACTGCCATGTGCATAAAAATTATCAGATATTTTTAGAGGGTTTATTAAACTGATTTTCTTTTGAAAAATAAAAAAAAATAATTTTTATTATCTCGTTTCATTGTCTCTATATTTTGTAAATTTTTCTAAAATTTAAATTGAGAATTTTTTTCTGTACATTGCAATATACAATATATACTTAAGCTAGGCAAGGTTGTATATTCGGCAATGCAGAATCTTACATATCACTCACTAGCAGTCAGCACCAGCAATAAGTAAAAATTTCAAAATTAGCCTAATCAATATGGGGCATTAATCAGACTTGACGACTATTATGAGGCGGAGCGTAGAATGAATAAACACTTTAATGCTTGTTCTCTAATAGTCGCACTTTCGAATTTTGTTCTTTTGTTTCAGAAGTCATCTGAGTTTTAATTTTTAACAAGATATACTGTATTCATTTGCCAACCATATTCAGGAGACTTAACAAATATAACACAGCATCTGCTATTTGGTCTGCTGTATTAGGCAAAATATAGGGGCAGTTGTATTTTAGTGCTAATAACAGTTTAGAAGCAATTTTGTTGCTTGTTTTTTAAATAATTTCTATTGGTTGTCTAAAGTTTAACTCGGAACTGTTTTTTATAAAAAAAGTTTTGTTGCCTCGGCAGCATGTTTCCTTGGGTAGTATCAGGTATAGGTATATTGTCAGTATAGGTTGGATCCAAAATTGTGGAGCTAAAGCCCCGGTCAGAGTATACGATGAAGACAGACAAGTAAGTAAGGAAGTAGGCCCCGAGAACTTGTTTTAGATTGGTAGTTGGTGAGGTCTCTTTGGAGAGCACATGGTAGCTGTGCTCGGAAGTGGTGTATTGTCTGATGCTCGAACTTAGTCGGATTTCTGGCAAGCACTAATACTTATGGAGTACTGTTGCCGCTTCTACAGAAATAAATTATGATGGTTTAATTACTGATGCTTGTAAAAGCGGTGCTGGAGTCTTTTAACAGAAGTAGTAACTTGGTGAATTTTTTTTAATTCTTTTAGGCCAAACATCCAATTCTATTGCTGTTCACACTCCTTAGAGATGTGGATTTACATTAACCAAAAATTAGTGTAAGTAAATTTTTTACCTCTGACATGTTAAGTGGAACAACTTGATCACATGGGTGCTTGTTGGGCATCGGAAACTCAACTCGCTAGTTGGACCTCCATCAGATTGGCATATTGTGCAGGTTTTAACGGTAATCACACCACATATTGTCCAAGATATTGCTAATTATTAACTGCTTTGTCAAAAATGTTCTACAATATTCCATTAAGGTATGTGAGATATGAAATTAATAACAAACAAGTCTGAATATAGTCGTAGAGCTTAAATTTATTTATTTTTTAAATAAAGATAGTCGTTCTGCTCTTTTTTTTATTTTAACACAGAAAAGATCAATTTTGCTATTAATGTTAAATTGTTTGCTAATTATTACGGTTTCGTGCAAAATATGGAGTCTTAAAATATGGAGTCTTAAAATATGGAGTCTTTATTTAAGACTTGGACAGACAGAACAATTCCGAAATAACATATAATAAACCTTATGACAGTGCAAAAATACCATTGTTGCCTTAAAAATAAATTTTTATAATTAACATTTCTTCTACTATTTAATTGGTAACACCCAAATTAGGTGTTCCTTATAGATGATCACCCTATAATGGTTTGCTATTGACACAAGACAGATTAGTTATACGGATGATTTCTAGAGATAAAACTTTCAACTCTGATTGTCTGACAATCTGAAATATCTTTTTTCTAAAATTCGGTTAACTATCATAGATGCCTTCCTGAACCGACCTAAACCAACATCATTTGGCTACCTATAACATGAACTTTATTCAATTTTCTTTAATATAAACAAATACGCTGTATTTTTTTGTTACAACAGATAATTATAAGTACATATGTATATAACATCGAAAGGTTTTTGTTGTAAAATTATTTTTAAATGAATTATTCACGCACTTGAAAATTTTTAATAAATACAAATACATTTGCACTCTTTCAAACCCTACCACGAAACAAGGTCACTGCTAATAAGACGTGTGATTATAGAGATGTTTGACACATGTCAAATTCGATTAATACATGTTGTCGGCTGACTGAAAAACTTTTAACAACTATTTAGGTCAAGGGCACACGTACTTAAAACTCTAGCAGTTCATTAACACCCACCCAAACTGGTGACGTATGAACAATATCAGTTAATGTAATTTTCAAAAAAATAAATTTAATAAAGACTTGATTTTTTTATAGATAATTACAGGTTTTCCATAGTTTTTTCTTCCAAGATTACAGGAGGCTGGACAGACCTAAACTAAAAACTTGAAGACGCCAAATCGACTGTGAGTAGAACAATCATGGATTATCCCCAGAGTTAGTTAGAGCTAATGTCGATTAATAAAATACAAAAAAAGAAATAGTTAGACAGCTGTCTATACGATCGACTTAGTGTATTTAACACAAAGCACACATCCTAGAATTATATTATTTTTGCATAGTTATTTTATGAAAAGTATCAGTAAATTGATACTGATGAAGTTTACAAGTTAAAACTAGAATATAAAAAGAACGAAAAGAAATCTTAATGAAAGTAGTGACTAATTGTGGTTTTGTTCCTGAACCAGTAAATGTTTGTTGTTGCCCATAATATGCGCGAATAGCTGTAAAACTATAAAAAAAGCAAAATGTTTTCTTTCAACAAACATATGAATTTAAATATGTTTATGTATATGTATGTATGTATGCAAGTAAGTAATTTTAAGTAAGTAGTTTTATTGATTGTTTGTACAACAATAAATGGAATTTTTATTTAACGTACAGAAACTGGCAGGCAGTAAATGGCCTTGTCAATGTCGTTAAAAATGTCTATAGCCACCAAACACTATATTCTTGTATGAATGTTTATATGTAAGCATTGTTGTATTGCATTCTCTCAGTTACTTATACACAACAACATCTCAACAAATGTGTATGTGCAACAAGCACTTGTACATACTAACATAAAAGAGTGAATACGTTTTGTAATTCGCTACTGCATTTGTGTATGAGCACATTCTGTTCAACATGTATTTCATTGCGGCAGCTATAAAGTAATGAAACCAAATAAAAATAAAAAAATATAACAATAGCAAAAAAAAAAAAAACAATAGATTAAAATTCAAACCATATTTTATAGCATACCACACCTTTTGCAGCAACAAAAAAAAATAATAATAATAATCAAACATTTGGTAATAATTTCTTGCCATCAACAACACTGTTGCAAATATTTCATCTAATATGAGTAAATAAACGTATTCATACAACAGTTACACTAAAAGGTGCCTTAAAACTAAAACAACCAATTGTGGCATGCCTTTGTTAAGAGTGTGTCATTATGTTTTCTGTTTATTTTTGTCTTTGCTGGAAGCTTTTAATTTTATTCGTTTAATTCGTTTTATAGTTTTCTTTTTATGTTTTTATGTGTCGTTCATTCGCTTTAAAGTTGTAACTAATTCATGTCACTACTATTGGTAGACGATTTATAAAGAAACTAGAGTAAATTGAAGCTTAAATAGGTTTATGTTACGTTTTTTTGATACTAAATTTATTAAGAAATATAATTCGGTGCATTTGGCATATTATTTTATTTACAGTTTATTAATCCCTGATTAAGAAAATTTTCTTTTAGACTTTAAACTTTACAGTTTTTCTTTGTAATTTTTTTGTTGATTTTTTTGGTGGGTTTCTTATAAATCATTTTCATGTTAAGAAAAACATGGCTATAACAACGATAACCCATTGTGACACTTATTCGTAGACTTATTTAGCTTAAACTTACAGAGTGGTGCTTGTATTATATGCCACTAAGTAGTTCAGAGTTGCACAAACATTTTTTGATTTATTGTCACTAATTATAAACATACTTTGATTTATGCTGACTTTGATTACTATTGACAAATATCGAAGATTTACAACCAAATTTTGAATTCTGTTATAGTTTTTATTTTAATATTTTTCAAAATCTTTACAAAATCCTATAAAAATATTTGCGTTTTATTATGACCGTAATTAAAACTAGACATTTTTATTAAAAATTAAGAAATTTAACATTAAAATAAATAAAAGATTTGGAAATTCTATTCGTAATCCCGCAATACGTGTCTCTTATCATTATCTGCCGCAAGGTAAGTTGAAAAAATATATGTATGTGTGTGTGTGTATGTATATTTGCATTGATCACGTTTCTACTCTAGTATTATTTTCCTCATTTCTTTTAGTTTTACTATTTACTATTTATAAAATTTCGAAAAAAAAAACAAAAAACAAGAAACCAACTAAAGTACAAATAGTTGTGTAAAAAACAGCTGGTCTTACTTAAATTTTGCCTTAAATGAATGGCACCATATTATCAGTGACAAATGATCTCTCTTTCAATTCAAACTTAGTTTATAATATTGGTCATTCCAATATTCAGTTACGAAATAGTCACTTTATTAAAATAATTATATTGCGGTTTTTTTTTAATTTTATTGAATATTAAACTACGAAGTAAGTATGTAAGTGTGTTTCTTAAGAAATTTAACAACAAGGAGATACAAGTTATTTCTTATGAGTACGATGTTGTAGTGTAAAACATACCAAGACTTTCCAATGGTCTGCAAATGCTCGTTAATTTGATCACAGATAGTGATTTGGGAGTTCATTTTGGAGGTCGAGTCAAGGATACAGCGGTAGCATTTTATGCCTTTTGTAATATGTTTGAAACAATATCAGTGGGAGCTTACATACCGGCCATTTTTAAGAATTCACCGATCTTTAAATGACAGTAATTTCAACCTATATCCAAGTGGGATTTAATGTATCTAAATGTAAAAGGCCCAGAATATATATTGTCTTTTGATAATCCTTAACAAAGCTTTTGATCATTATACAGCATATCTACTACATTACTGAAGAAGGAAAACCTTAATCTATATATACATATGTATAAAGGAGTAGCGTGACTAAGTGATTTATGATGACACAGCCCAAACGCAATAAGAAGAGACATAAAATTTGGACAGTTTATTTCTCATCTGATGTATAGATCCACTAAAAGGATTTCTAGGAATTCAAAGATTAAGGGTCAAAAAAAGAGTAATTACGAGTAGAACCGGTAATATTTTATCTTCAAAACCAAAAATTATACAGATTTTTTTTTTAACCCATTAAGGGCAAAAGCGGATAAAAACTATATTTGCGGTCTTTTTTAGTACGCTACGTAACTGCCGAACATTAAACACTTAAACAAGGGATTTATTCGGCGAAAAAATTTTAATACATTTTATTGGGTAAAAATTGTCCCTTTTTTTGGTCCTTTTTTTAAATTTATTCTTATATTATACAATAAGAAATAAATTGTGTATTTTATCGCTTAATATAATTATAATTGCTTAATACTGGACCAAATCTGATAAAATTTTTAATTTTCAGCAGACATAGAAAAATTCAACATGTAATATATTAAGACTAGAAGCACATTCATAACGGGGAAAAATGTAATTAGATCTAGTAAAATATTTTATTGTTAAATAGATATTTAAATAATTTAAACTTTGATTTTCTACATTGATTTGAGAAATCCAAAATAGTACTTTTTCCCAAATTTATGGTACTTTTTGTATTTTCTAAGTTAAAGAATCTAGATTTTTAAAATTATGGACGTTTGATATACCTAAATAAGATTGAATATATTGGGTGGCATTGGGATATTAATTTTACGCAATTTTAGGGTACTTTTTGTAATTTCTACGTTTATTAGGCTTTATTTTTTGAATTATGAACTATGATCCAAGTTGAGATTGAAAATATATTGGGAGACACAAAGGTAACTTTTTTGCATTTTTATTTTACTTTTGCACTTTCTACGTTTGATAAGCTAAAAGTTCGAAATTAAATTATACGATTTGAGACTGAAAATATTGTGGGTGAGCAAGAAAATAATTTTTATTATTTTTTTTTATGTTTTGAATATAGATAGAATTCTGAAATTAGGTACTATTCATCCAAGTTAAACTTGCGATCTATGAAGAAGGACAAAAAGTTACTCTTATTTTTATATTAAATTTTGCATTTGCTGAATTAATGAATCTACATTTTGGAGACCAAGAAATTGAAGATGAGTCGACGATATATTTTCACAGTACTTTTAATTTGTTGAAATAAAATCAATTCTTTAGTAATTAACAAATAATTTGAGTATTCAATAAACAGTAAGAACTGCACTAGTGAAGAAAGAAGCAAGTTTGTTTTTTTTACCATACTTTACAAAATTTTTCAGAGTGATGTGGACTAACAGAAAACTTTAAAAGCACAATTTCTAAAAAATTTTAGTTACGCCATTTTTATATTAAACCATCGGTATATTAACTTTGATTATTTGTTAACTCCAAACGAAATTGATTAAGGGTTAATCTACTAAACAATTTTGACTTAGGACTTATATGGTATTTGATTATGTACATGAAAAATTTTAGTGGAATTTTATTCGTATACTAAAGCGTTCCTGCTTCACAGTCAATTTAAAAATGCTATAAATTTGGGTTGACTTTTAATCACAAATTATCCTACAGATATCATTATTGTAAGGAAAGAAAGGAAAAAGTAAACAGATCTAGAAGTGCTTTAAAGTATACCATGCTGCATTGGTCTTAACTTCATGGTGTGTAAAATCAACACCAGAAACACAAAACATTATAATAATTGTAAAAGGGTTATAAGAAAGTAGTGCTAATAAAGGCAACGTATTCTCTCTGATTTTAAATATACTTACTCGACTTTGGATAATTTTGTAAATCAATATGATTTCATTTGTCCATCTGAAACTTATAATCAAAAAGAAACTTTCAAATTTTTAAAATGTGTCAACGGAATTTGGCTTTAAAAACATTCAATGTCAAGCGATTATATTTTTTGGTTTTAGCTGTAAGTGTTAAATAAAATCACGTTGTCTTTATGGAAATTTGCTTTTAAATTTAATTTTTTTGCAGATTTTATAAGTAATTAACATTTTTTTACATCTCTTTTTGTGACATAAGCACAAAGTGTTGTCCTATATTTGCACACAGTCGTTTAACCATATGATTAACTGTTTTTAACTGCTGTTTTGTTTGTTTGTTTTTCCTTGCGTCAACATATATCACGACAAGGTTTTTATGTTTTATTTTTGGTTATTTTTTTATTTTTGAACTTGTTAAACATGAACTACGCACATGACATTTGGTTGCGTTTTTTCCACACTTTAAATTCATGAATTAAAACTACAATTCCTGCAAAAAAAAAATAAGAAAAAATTAACTAACTGATAAACAACTGACCATTCAGGTATTATAACTGTAAAATGCGTAATTTTTTTTAACAAATGTGTTTAGCAAAAAGTATTAAACAACAACATAAACTGGTAAAACATGTCGAACAAATGTTTGTGAATGCATACAAGCAAAAATTAAACAAAATTTATTTTACGAATATCTGGGGTTTAAGTGATAAAACGAATCGTAAACAGTTATTGATGTTGAACAGATATATATAAAATAAAATAAACAAATAAACAAAAAAAAGAAAAAATCAAAAAATATTTTCCCATTGAACAAGTTTGCTGCTTAAGTCTTTTAATTTACTCTATACGTACGAATCAGTGGAAAGTTTACAAAATTGTCGCACCAAGATAAATCTGATTTTGTTTTTTTCGAATTCTTGAACTTGGCATAAATTTTAGTGTTTTTATGTTGCAGCAATGTGTTTGTATCTGTAAAGATATCTTTTGCTGTTCTGCCTAAATCTTCTTTTATTACAATTATTTTCCTTAAAATCGGCATAAATTTGAACACTCATATGCCGATTATTTCATAAATGATATTTAATATTTATCTGTAAAATTATATTATATTTAATAAAGTCTTTTAAGTTTTGTCTTAAATATCTTAAAAAACCGCTCTTGTAATTTTCTTTGATTTTTGATATGTTTCATGTGACGTAAGTCATTTGTTTTATTTTCTGTGAGGTCAGTATACAACGAAATGTTGACTTGACAACATGTAACCACCGATCAGAGAGTGCTGATGATGAAATCGTAGCTGGTTTCGAAAATGCATTCTACTCGGCTAGTGTCGGTAAAAATATAATTTTTCAAGATTTATTCTTTCATGTATCACAATTAAACAAATTCTTTGTAAAAATAAAGAATATTAATATGAACTCAAGCCTGATTAAAAATTTAAATAATAGTTTAAACAGAAAAGTTCGACAAAATAAAAATTTAATTTATATAAAACACAGGGCACGGTGCAAAAAAATCATTCATCCACTGTTAGTCAGTCAACATTTCGTTGTATACTGACCTCACAGAAAATAAAACAAATGATTATAAACATTGATTGTTAAAAACAATTATCTGTTCTTATCGCTACCTAACTGGTGGCTAGAGCAGGACAAAAATAGTGATAAATGAAAGATAATAACAAACAAAAAGTAAAAAGGGTTGCTGTTTGGTTAAAATTTCAATCTAACTCATTGTGGTAAAAAATATATGAAATAGGAAAAACTAAAAAAATTAGTTACCGAATTCAATTAACATAAGTCCCGTGAGTTAAATAGATGATATTTACAACCAACATGTAACCACCGATCAGAGAGTGCTGATGATGAAATCGTAGCTGGTTTCGAAAATGCATTCCACTCGGCTAGTGTCGGTAAAAATATAATTTTTCAAGATTTATTCTTTCATGTATCACAATTAAACAAATTCTTTGTAAAAATAAAAGAATATTAATATGAACTCAAGCCTGATTAAAAATTTAAATAATAGTTTAAACAGAAAAGTTCGACAAAATAAAAATTTAATTTGATTTTAATAATCTTTATCATTTTATTGACTTTTCTGTTAGTGTTAATATTATTAAAAAAGTGTTTTTAAATTCGTAATTGTAATATATTTCTCTCACTTTAGTTTAATAGTCTGTAAGGATTTATACTTACATAAATAAATAAATAAAGAAATACTTACATCCTTATAAATATATCTTCCTAAAAGAAAGTTTCTAGTATGCATGTGAAATACATTAGGGATCGGTTAACTATTAGTCTTAGATCCTATACAGCTTACAAATAGAAACTTTTTCAACACTTAGAAACCTTAAAACTCCTTCTAGTAAAAGTAAGATTTACTATTAATCTATTAACTTAATTTGCTGGTGACTGTTTTATAATTAAACTTAAAAATCATATAATAAAAATAAAATATGTTTAAATTTAACATATACCATACTTGCCCATACCCATTGTGTGCACCATTGCATACTGTTATTTATTAAGTTTTAAGATTTCAACAATTTGTTTTATTTCCAATAAATCATAATTACGTCAAAATATGCAAAATGAAAAGCAGCCAAAATAAAACAATTGATATGCAAAACAAATTCAAAACAATTGTTGAATAACAATAGGAAATGGTTGATTTGTTAACACACAGGAAAAAATCAATAAAACAATTCTGCCAAACACACCCAGTTCGGTGAATAAGTAAAGTTGGACTTTTATTTTAAACTGCATAACTAAAGGAACCGAAAATCTAAGTCATAAAATGCCATACAATTTTTCTAAATTTTTTTGAACCTTGAACGAAGGATTTATGAGTTGTAAATTAGAATACTTAAATATAACGCATTTAACCATGTTAGTTAGATACTTAGTGATAATATAGATACAAATTTTTTATTGAAAGTTTTATCCTTTGCAAAAGTTGTGGATAGAATTTGTATATCCTTTACCTGTGGTGCCCAGGGTATACATAGATTCGTCGCTCTGTTTGGAATTTCTACAATATTCATTTCCAATACCATAATGATAACGAAGGTCGATTGGGCAATGTCCGTCTGTCTTTCTGTCCGTGTGATATCCATCCTTTTGAAATATAAGCAAAGAAGCACGACTGGCACTGTTTTTTCCTATTTTTTTACAACAAAAATTAACATTTTCAGCTTCAGATTAATATTTACGTTTAGAGAGATGGTGTATATTTAGGGCTTTTAAAAAAACGTTGATACATAAATTATTTGTAAAAATATATTTTTTTTGAATATATCAAGTTTATCTAGAACCTGATTAATACTTGGACATGCAAGAGTCATTAAACTGCCAACCATGGCCTCGAAAATTATTCCTAATGACGAAATCGGTCTGAGAAAACTGAGGTATGAGCACAAATATACAAAAAAAAAAAAAAAAAAAAAATGGGGAACAAAAACCATCAGCCTGTCGGTAAATGCTTTTAATTTTTCAACTGGCGTAAATGTCAGTTCGGATTTCACTGAACAAATCAATAAGATTTTAACATTTTAAACATCAAATAAACACAATCCAAAAAGCAAATCTGAAGTTTTTTCATTAAAAAATTTACAGACCGAGAATATTGGGTAACAACTTTTGCACCACCTTGTCTTTACTTAGTATGCATTTGGTTATGTGCGCTTTTGATTCTTTTTACAACAACAATGTAACATGATAAATAAGAATTTTTAATTCTTGTCTAAAAAGTATTTTTTTTTTCTTTTTGTTAACAAAGTCAAAGATTATTTCATTGCAACATTCATTATTGTTGTGTTAACTCCTACTTGTCAAATCAAAACAATACGAAAACCAAAACTTTAAAGAATAAAAAACTAAAATTTAATTAAAAAAGAAAACCTCTAGATGACCTTGCTCATGGTAAGTATAAACAAAAACCCAAATACAATTTGACAACAAAAACTTAATGACTGTTTTATAACAAACCATTTCTTAACAATAAACATTGTTTTATTTTCATTGATCGGCAAAAGAGCACTAAAACCAATTTTAAATAAAAAAAATATTTTTTTTTAAATTAAAATTTATTTAAGAGAACAAAAAACCCTTTATTTTTGGTTTGAACAATTAAGGCAAGTGATTACTGGTAACAAGTCAAGGCTTTGTGGCACAAAATATAACAAATTATCAAATAGTTTTAAATAAAATAAAACTATTATTTTAATTGTTTAAATTGAAATTTTTGTAAGCTTTTGATTATTTTTTACTGATTGATAAGTTTGCTGTTTGTCTAAAGTTAGAGGTGCCAAACTTAACATTTCGATCCCAATTGCAAATTTCCTGGGATTTTTAATGAATTTTCGATCTTGAATCGGTCTATTTTAGTTTTTAAGTTTTTTGTTTTATATTTTAAGTATTATTTAAGCATATTTTAGATATTAAAATTATTGTTTTTGATATAAATTCAAAGGTTTATTTATTAATACAAAAACTAAAAAATATCTGCTAATTTGTTTAAATTATTAAAAATTTTACGGAATTATTTTTAATCTTATATTTTGATCCTGCACCATCATTTGACAGCCAGAATTTTCTTTGTCAAAATAATATAAGTAAAGAACAAGTCTTTTCTGCTTTGCCATATATTTGGTTTAAAATTCTAAAAAACATTCATTCATTTGCATTCAACGATTTTTATGGGTTAAACATAAAATCCCTATTTAGGTATTTTTAACATTATTAAAAAAAATTTTAAAAAGTACAGAAATTGTGTTTTTCATTAGAACTCACAACAAGTAAGAATGCTATATTTGGCCGTGGCGAATCTGGTATTACCCTTCACCATCTTCTCGCCTTACTTAGCCAAGATTATCGATTTTTGATTCCGTTGCCATATTCCATTCTGAATTTTTACATAATTACCTGTATTCTACTAGTAAAGCCCTTTTCATTTGTTACCCATTTATGCCATCTTGAATTTTACCTTTTTCATAGTTTACTGTGTTCTACTTGTTTAGCCCTTTCAATATTATGGGGATTAAATTTTTACATAATTTCATTCTCATTAATCATCTCTCATTATGTTCTTTATATCGATTTCATCTGCCTAAAAACATCCTATCGTAAAATTAAAGAATATGTTACTTGTGTATATATCAATAATTACAAGAAAAAAATTGGTTTTGTCTCAGCCGGGATTAATTTCTGGATTCGCTTTAACCACTTTATCACGTTTGTATGGATGTGTGTTGAAAATACGATATAGATTTGGATTTTTTCTCATATCTCAGTATACCGATCTGCTCCCAAATATTTTGTTATTTTTATGCTACACACGGATCTGAGCGATATCGGCGAGCTTTAAAAATCTTAAACATATACACGGACAGATGGACATAACTCAGTCGACTTCCGTATGTATAAGTTTTTTTTAGAAAACATATACATGGGGTCGTAAAGGAATATTGTAGAAATTTCTCTTGGAATGACAAACCTATAAATACTCTTACAATCTCTATGAAGGGTATAAAATAACCGAAACTTCAAGCTCACAATCATAAAACAAGACAAAAATTGGTCTGATTTGATAAAGACTTATTTTTTTTATAAAAACAACTTTGTAAACAATATTTACAAGAGATTATATAAACCCGAACTTAAAACAACTTGATACTTCTATTTGTATGTGTATAAAATATTTTAAATACTCACATGCCATTTAACATTAAACGGGCAAATTCGAATCACTGTACTGTACTCATACAACTAAACTACTTGAAACAATTGAACTCGTCTTAGTAAATTACCAGACACACTGTAGCAAAAAATATACACGGGCAATTATTGTAGTAGAGCATTTTGAATGGCCAACTATTTAATTATCAAAAAGAAAATAGTTTTAATTAAACTAAAACAACACGTTGAAAAAAATGTTGTTTACCATCGAGAAGCATTGCCAGACAAGACCGTTTAAGCAGCACCCTATACTTACCAATGTCGTTTTCACACGCACACGCACAAAGAAAACATTTAGTTTGACTTTAGTTTCCCCAATAATCTAATATGAAATTAAAGTTTGATTGTTTTTAAGAAGAAAATATATTATTTTGATAATATTAGGTATTAGTTTTCAATTTGTATCTGTTTTGTTGAGACTTGGAATGATCTTTTGGCGGCTATAAGGATTATTTCAATATAATAACAAAAAACGTTATAATTATTTTATCAAAAATGTTGGCTTGGCTGTTGCAAACATTACTCGCTAAAAATTATATTTTTTTCTCTAAAGTAGTGTTGCGTAAAACTGTAACTGTAGCAATGGGTCGCTAGATAATTACTCGTACAGATTTATTTACTTTTTTATGACATACTTATGTTTATAACAGTTTTGCTGTTGCTGTTGACTTGCAAAAATTATTAATTTTATTATTTCGACTGTTTGTGCAGTAGATATTTAAATGTTGTGGACATTAAAATTGTTTAATTAACTATTATTTGTTTCAACAAGATTTGTATTTTGTTGGGTTGGTTCGGTAATAAGTATGTCGCTGAAACTGAGACTGTCATATTTATTTACGTATGTACATACATAAATGTATGTTAGGCATGTATGTTTTGTGTATGAAACACACAAAAACAAATATATATTTGCTACTTTAATTCGACCTTACAATATCCTGTACTTATTTTAATATGAGTCATTTAAATAGCTAATTGTCATGTAATTAAATTAGTTCGGTCAGGTATTTGGATATAATTTAAGTGGTTAAATACCAGCTACTTAATTTTTATAAAAATTTCATTAAGACTAGATTGGTGATTTAAAATAAACTGTGTTAATTAGTGGAAGTAGTTTTTTGCAATACAATAAAACACAATTTACTGCATAGTTACGTATGTCTGCAATGATTGCAGAAAGATTTGTTTTAATTTTTTATTTTAAAAGCTCTCTTGATTACACTATAATAGATTAGTTTTATTGCAAAAAAATCTTTTTCTTTTTTATTCTGCAAATTATTTTACTGATCTTTTTGGTTTTTTTAATAAATATGGTGGCAGTAGGGTATACATCAAAAAGATCGAAAGGTTTTAACAATTTTTTTTAGTTATGCTGCAAACTGTTTTTAAGTTATATTTAAATTTTTCGAATGTCGACTAAATTGAATCAGTTATGTTAAGTTAGACTAAAAAAGAGGCATTAAAAGCGCACAGTAATACACGTACGTCCAATTTGTATGTTGCGTGCCCTTAAGAAATAATAATTACTATTCAAGAACCAAAATCCTAAACTCAACTAATATTTCAACTAAGTCAAGAATCCAGGCCTTCCAATGCTATTTCTTAGGAATTTCCCATTTGAATTTCTAAGGTAATTCAATTTCGGCAAAGTGTTCATGTTAAAGTTCTCTAATATGCTTAAGTACCGAATATTGACAAAGTTTGTCTTCCAAGGTCTCATTCTCTTCTTCATGGGAGCTAGATGAATTTTCATCTCCACGTGACCTGTTATTTCACCATTTAATCTCCTTAGTGTTGGCCTACTCAGTTTTAGAATCTCCTTTGATTTGTGTCACACCATAGTATATTTATCACTATATCGACAGCAGGATTTCGCTACTTTCTTATGTATTCTTCCATCGTCCCAACTTTAAATTTATTTTTTAACCTCTAAAAGGATTTAGCATTTTCTTATGTGATGATGTTTAAAAGTGATCCATTTTGGATAATTTGATGGTTAATTTGTTTTCGATTATGCCCTGCTGGTCTGGTATCAATAATGTCTCTAGACGTTTACAATTCGCAAGCGAGCTTATTATTGCTTTAAAGAACATTTCGAGATTCAAATTTTTCGTTCATTAGAATCTTGATAACCGATTGGCTGTCCGCAAAGAAACAAATTGCAGCTTTGTTGTCCATTTCCTTTATCCGTAATTTATATAATCTAGCAGACGAAAGCGTTAACCTATGTTTCGGCTAATGTTATATAAAGCCTTTTTAGTTCGGTCACCAATCTTCGGTTCGTTTGTATAAATATCGATGTCTTGGGTTTTTTTACTCTAAGAACTTCGTCTCATTCTACCTTCTGATGACACTCTCATATCTTATTGGGATTTTGTCACACGTTACATTCTTTGAGCTTTCCCCACTCTACTCTCTAACCTTGTCTTTTATTAATCTAATTTATCTTATCTTGAATTATGGGGCATGTCTACAGCAGTATCTTCCTCTTTCTTGTAAACAAGAAGATCTTTTTTATGGTTGCATTTTTCACAATTCAAAGAAACTCTCTGCGGAGATGTTTTGTGTAGTAAAGTGTATATAAATATTAAAATCATTTAAAATACCTCTCTCTACCATTCATTCCATAACATGTTTTCTTGAAAGCAACCCTATGCATTTCTTTAATAGAGACTTTCCCTAAGTATTGAATCAGTGAACGAAAAGCTAATAGTATTAAGGATGAAATTTATTAAAACTTTTATAAGAATGTTATTAAAAAAAAAATTATTGAATTTATCACTTAAACAATTTACAATAAAACTGAATGCGAAAAATTACTAATTTCTTAGTCTTCACAATAAAAAAAATAAATTGTCAATTGAATTAATTTTTGCCACGCTGTACATACTTACATGTATCTACATATGTATACAAACATGCATGTACTTGCACAATAATTATTGTTGTAATAGCAAATAACGGTGGGAGTTGTTCAAGACCACAAAACCAATTGTATTTTTATGGTTTATTTTTTTAAATAAAATTTCATTCAATTTCAATCATTAAAGCAAATGAAATTTATTTATTTATTTTTTTTTTTTAAGCAACCTATTTGTTAACAGTTTGGTTAAGAAAAAATTCAAAGTTCTGCTTCATTTAGTTTTTTGTTTATTTGTTGAAAATCCATAAATAAAATTTTCTGCCATTTGATTTAATTCTACTTCTATCCTATTGACTAAATATAGATTATTTTGTAATGAAGTCTTTGTGGTTATCGTGTATTTCGTTTGAGTTTATTGAAATAGTTAAATTCTTTAGTTCACATCAAGGTAATCACGACATAAAGTGGATCAATAATGTGTTCAGATATAACGGTAATAAAGTCATAAAACAATATTAAATAACAAAAATAAAAAATATTAATTAAGATACAGTAAAGTTATCAAACAAGAAAATAAAAGAGATTTTCAAGCACGATTTAACATAGCTGAGGCAAAACGCGAGCTGATGTTAAATATGTATTAAATCCGATAGATTTTTAATGTTCAACAAACTGTTTATTTGCTTCATTTAAGGAACTAATTAATCAATTCATAAGCACACGATAATCTTTATATATATGTAGATTTTATAATAGTTAGCTGCCAGCAATAAGATCTCTTGTTACGTATTATTGAATATAACGTTTTTGCATAAAATCATGTTTGGTCATGCTCTGGTGCATTTTCAAATTTTTTTATGTGACCAGTAATTTTGAAAGACAAGCCAACTGAACTAAAATATTTTTTTTTCATGTTACAAGATCTATCACGAAAAATAAGAATAACTAATAACTATAAGACTCAATTAATTGATGAAATTAAGACACAATATTAGGGTGATCGATTCGGTTTTACAACCGGTGGAAAATCCGGTTTTTTCCAAATGTTAATTTTTCGAATAACGAATACACCGGTTTTTTTACTCATAGAAGCGGGTTTTTTTCATTTTTAGTTTTATGTTCATTTATCTTTGTAACCAAACGTAGCATACAATATTTATTACTCAAAAAATTTCCAATAATCAGAAAATTTATTAAATACTCTTCCATAATATTGTAAGAAATTTATTTGTTGTTTCAAAAACAAATGTAAAATAAGAAATATATTTAGGCTTAAATATTATTTGTTTTGAATGAAGAGCATGTATTTTAAACGTTGTTGCGCTTATAAATTGCTGTGATAATCAGCTGTTCATTTAAGTTTTTTAACATAATTATTGTTCTTTGCAATATTTTTTGATCTCATTTTCGAAATTAATTATATTTTGCTTCTACAAAATGTATCGACTTGTACTTAAGACTACCCATAGCTTAACTAATATTTCTGATAACATATGATTTGTATACTTCAAAAGGGTCATTATTACAACTTGGCTATAAAGTTAATGTTAACAAAAGGTAATTTTGACTACCGTGAGCAGTGAAGTGACTTTTTCATATTTTTCATTATTACAACCTCCTTTTTTTAGTATGACAGTACTAGAGTAAATACCGATTACTTTTAACAAATTAATTTAGTTCTTAAAAAATGTAGTGGCAACAATGTAAATTTATACATTTTACTTACAAAATAAAATAAAATTTTTGATTACTTATTTACTGTCTTGTCTCACTTATAAAGGGTGTTTTTTTAAGCCCGATAGAACTTGAAACTGTAAAAAATAACACAAAAAATTAAATTGTAATCAAAATTTTTTTTTTATTCGAAAGATCAATACGTGACATTAACATTTGAAAATGATTTCGGGCATATGGGCACCGCGGCTGTTCTTGACGAAGCGCATTCTGGACGTCCAATTTTGGGCCAGTTTTTCGAGCACTGCTGGCCGTATGTCACGAATAACACGAACAATGCTGGCCTCCAAGGAGTCAATTGTTGCTGGTTTATCAGCATAAACCAGTGACTTCACGTAGCCCCACAGGAAATAATCGAGAGGTGTCAAATCGCACGACCTTGGAGGCCAATTGACAGGTCCATTTCTCGAAATCAACTTATCGCCAAATTTTGATTTCAATAAGTCGATGGTTGCGTTCGCCGTATGGCACGTAGCGCCATCCTGTTGAAACCACATCTCCTCCGGAACAATGTCATCCATATTTTCAAACAAAAAATCATTGATCATCGTGCGGTAACGATCTCCATTGACCGTAACGCGAGCTACGGCCTCATTTTTGAAGAAATAAGGTCCGATGATGCCACCAGCGTGAAAACCGCACCAAACGGATGTAATGCATTTTTCTGGATGTAATGGAGTCTGTAGGGTCTCTTTTGGATTGGTCTCGCTCCATATGCGGCAATTTTGTTTATTAACAAACCCGTTAAGCCAAAAATGCGCCTCATCGCTGAACACAATTTTGCGATAAAATTGGACGTCCAGAATGAGCTTCGTCAAGAACAGCCGCGGTGCCCATATGCCCGAAATCATTTTCAAATGTTAATGTCACGTATTGATCTTTCGAATAAAAAAAAATTTTTGATTACAATTTAATTTTTTGTGTTATGTTTTACAATTTCAAGTTCAATCGGGCTTAAAAAAACACCCTTTATTAGAAAATACTTAATATAAAAAAAATAAAAAGGTCGAAGTAGAAAAAAAATGGTACAATGGTATTTTTAAATTTATAAACCTCAAAAGTTAAAGTTAATTGAAGCATAAACTTAACTTTTCGGTCACTTTTCTGTCCTTTCTTTCATCTTTATTTTAAATAACGTCATTTTATAATAATGTCATTAAATGTGTGTCAACTTAAAATGTAATTAAACCATAGAATAAACTAGTTGATAACTATATATGTATCTCTCTTATGGGTATAAGAAAGAATTATATTTTATGTGTTCGACCGGTTAGCCGGTTTTTTCTAAATTTTTATAGAGCTACCGGTTATTTTTTAAATCAAAATTTCAAACTATTTGAAACCCGGTTTCTTAAAAATGTCGAATAATCGATCACCCTACACAATATGCACAGTAGGATTGTTTGCATGTAAACATATATATGTTTGTATGTGAGCATGTAAGTGTGTGTATTTTAACCTGTAGCAAGTCTGGGGTCATGTGTCACCACTTTGTCGATTATTTTGATGCCTGTTTGGTGATATTGCCAATAAAACGTCCACGCTTTAAAATAAAATAAAAAAAAACAGTAAAGATGCAAAAATTTGTCAATTAAAATATTTTAACTGATAATTTGTAGTTTTCTTTAACATTTCAAAATAATATTTTAAGTTGACGAGGTAAAAGGTACCAAAAGTGAAGTTTAGAATTACTAAAATAAATTTGTGAATACCTGGCTCCAATGTCGCCATATAGTCCCATAAGAACTACCCAGTCAGTAGTTCTAATGTCACTAGTGGATTTTATTTAATCTCATGTTAAATGTCTATTGCAGAGAAGTACTGTTTCACTATAGACATTTCCTGCTGGACAGTTTTACATTTTACATACACCACTTCGCCTTCCGCTTGCCTTCTTCTTAGCTTCTTTTAATTACAAAAATTGTTTGCAAGAATATTTCGAAAAATTGTACAATAATTCCCAAAACATATTTATTCATCAGGTAATTGCAGTTCGGAGAGAATTCTTTTGCTTATATTTTTTATATATGAAGATTGACATTTGAAATAAATTTAAAAAGAGAGAAAATTGTTTTTTATTTATGCATTTTGACAGCTGAAATCAAGACAAAATTTTGACGAATCAAGAGTACCTGATGAACAAATATGCCTTGATAATTCCTTAAAACACATGCAAGTGAATAAAAACAAATTTGATATGAATTTCTTTTGCAATTAGTTTAGTTGCCAATTCAAAGAATGTCCATTTAATTGATTTTAAGTTTATAAAATAAAAGTCAATTAATTATTTTAATTTTATCAAAAAATAAATAATATTTTAATAATTTCTATCGTCAGTTTCAAGCCAACTTGATTTTATTTAATTATTCACCAACACACTGCACATAATCAAAAATAAAAAACTCGACTTAATAATAGAAATATAGTGTGAATTTTATTTATTGTTAAGAATTTAACGTGTAGCAATTTTCTTACAAGAATATGATTGCAAGAACAAAAAAAACTTATAAAAAAAAATAACATTAATTTTTTGATACTGCAGGTATTCACAAGAAGAAATCAAGCAACAAATTAAGACACAACGTCACTGTAAGACACACACATCGTTTTGAGTTAAAGACGAAAAAAAAACAGCAGCCGTAGTCGTGTTTTTTTATTTTTGTCTAAAACCAATTACTACTACCAAACAAATCAAACTCTAATCATAGACTGATTTAACTTCTATTCAAACAAATACTCTCGCTTTCAATATTAAACACAAAAGATCGTACTCAAAATTATAGTGTAGAAAAATAAGGTTGGTTTACCGCCACTTCAGCATTAAAATAGACAAATGAATACAGTGGGATTATAATTATGTTTTATTTAAATTTATCATTAATTTGAAAATATTTTCTTTGAGATGTTTAAATAAATTTGATTGTATTTATAATTCACATTAATTAATATTCAATTATAAACTACACTTCTATATTTAGAGTGACCATAATGTACCTGCACTGGTGTTTAAATGTTTGTTAGCCTTGTTGGCCATATAAGATGTTTATAATTTAAAACATAAAAACAAATTAACAATATCATGGAAACTGATAATCCAGTACAGAGTGAAAAAGGCTATGGTAGCCTGGTACACGTGTCGTAAGATGTTTGGTGTGAAATGGGGAGGGGACTCAATCCTAACTTGGTGAAGTATTGTATGCGGCTGTACTATGTCCATTTTACTTATGGATTTCTGGTATGGTATACTACAATTGGTCACAAATATATTTTAGATAGAAAAAATAGGTTATGCAGCAATTGTGGACAGGTTGCCTTCGATCTTGTTATCCCTATATCTTATATGCATTTCGGCAGAGCGCTTAATATTTAAGATCCCTCCAGAAGTCAATGAGAAGGGTTGACGTTGCCACGATTTATACGGATGATTCCAGGGTGGCCCTCAGGGTTGGATTTGATGAATTTTTTGGTGAACTAGAGATAGAGCTCTTGCAGCTTATACCAGGCTATATATCCGGGAGGTATGTAGGATACGGAACTAACTAATTGGTTTGGATGATACGCTGAGATACCTCACGGATATGGGGTGTATCTAATATATTGACTTATTCTAAGAGAAACAGAAGCTGGCAAGTGATTAATTTTACCTGTAGAAACGGTGTCATTTGGACTCTACTTGGCAGTTCGCTTGAACTACCACATTAGCCAACCAAATAATCAATGGGTTTTTATTTTATTCTTGTTCCCGTGTAAATCAAATTTTGTTATCCACAAACTTTTCCTCAAAATCACTTAAAAGCGCATTAATCTTAATTACAATTTAAACACAAAAACTTATCTGCCCTGAAACTCGCTAAGAAATATATTTTTGTATAATAAATTTTGTTTTTTTCAACATATTTTAAGCTAAAAAAATAACTAACATATAAATCTCGATCCTAGTAAATACTAGAACTGTTCCACTGTTCATGTGTTTAGAAATTTAAAAAAGTGCACATGCAACACAACATGTAGTCGGACAACATGTAAGAGTAAAAATTGTACTCAGTGTTGTTGTTGCTCATACTCGTATATATGTTGGCAGTAGTTGTTATTGTTGTTATTGCTTAATTTTTGTTTATTATTATTTAATCTAATTCTGCCAACTTTGACAGTATTTATTTGTTGTTGGTTTTATAGTTTAATTTAATTTTTGTTGTTGTTTAAGTACAAGTATTAAACAAAATATTGTAGTGTTTCTGTTGCTGTTTAGCTTTTAACCCTCTTTTATGTTGAGTACTGTGGTTGTCTTTTTGTTTTTGTTTTTTATTTATTTATATTTGATAAAGTACATTTTAGTTTAAATTTTTTGTTGCTGTTTTAATTTTTTTTTTGTTACTATTTACTACGGGTGGAGTCTGTGTGTATGTTTTAGTATACAATGTGAGTATTTTAAGAGTTTTATGTTTTAGTTTTGTTGAAATATTTTGTATATAAAAGCAATTTCCTTCTTGGTTCTAGTTATCAGTTGACTACAACACATTGAGTCGTGTAGAGCTTTTAACTGCAATAAAAAGATTAATTAAAAAAAATCCTTAAATTTAAAAATGGCTTTCTTTAAAGTGAGTGCCAGTGCATCAAGTGCATGCAATAAGAAAACAAAATTAATTGCCTAATAACAAGGACTAATTGATAAAACAATTTTTATAATCATATTAAGTTTTCATTGCAATAAGAAATATAAGATGTTTAGTGTGTGTATGGGTGGTGTTTAATAAAAGTGCTTGTTTTGTTTATTTCACAGTCCTTGATCTGCTTGGCTGTTGTGGGCGTTGCTACCGCTGGTGTCTTACATGGTGGTCATGCTGGTCCTGCCTTATATGCCGCAGCCCCAGCTGCATACGGCCACGGTGCCCACCCAGATGAGGGCTTGGATTATCATGTAAGTTATCAGGGGGTTGATTTTAATATAAATAGAAAGGATAATTGAAATTAAAATGCTGAATATCATTATTGTATAAAAAAAAGAATCTAAAATACTAGGAAATCGTAATTGCACTAACCACGTGCATAGTCTAAAGAGCTTTAAAGTAAATGAAAATTCAGACGCAGAAATATATTGTTTTATATATAATTTAATATAAATATTTTGAATGTCAACAGTTCATTAAAATTTAGCTTTGGAATAACTTTTTTTATAATAAACTAATCCAGACGAAGAACCTCTGAGATAGTAGCCATATAGGTAGCACTTTTCTCAATATTCTTAATGTTTAAAAATATTAATATATTGATAAATTAATCTTCTTAAAAATGCACAAAGT
The DNA here is from genome assembly GCA_941918925.1 of Phyto melanocephala. Classification (NCBI taxonomy): domain Eukaryota; kingdom Metazoa; phylum Arthropoda; class Insecta; order Diptera; family Rhinophoridae; genus Phyto; species Phyto melanocephala. Next base: position 134,619,371 of record OW799235.1, on the reverse strand, counting down.
AATGTTTTCTCGGTATAAATGTTCAAGTATGCAATACGTAGAATACTGTGGCTCTATTCTGCTTGTCGGCGTAAAAGGAATAAAAATATATAAAACATGGTATAGATCATATTCAGTAGAGATATGTATGTATGTAATTAGGTAAAAAAGAGAACACTTAGCAACAGGTTTTTTATTAAAAAATCCGATAATTAATTTTTATAATTAAATTTAGATTTTTAATATTTAAACCCGCTATAAAACCAACTTTTTACTCACAAGCAAACTATATTTTGCCACCGCAGTACAAGAAATATAATTTAAAAATATATTTTATTCAAAGAAAAAAAACATTCTCCCACAAATAGTTGCAACAACACACATGTGTACATACATGCGTGTATAGTATTTTATTTCAAAGACGGTACAATTGTTTTACTATATTTAACCACACTTCTATTGCATCGATACAATTTTTATGATGCAAATAATAAATATTAATTATATTTATTATATGCTTTTCTTGCAATTAATACAACAATTATAGTTGTGACATACAAGAAAAAAATTATAAGACAATACTAAATGACACAAATATGATGAATTGCTGAATACTTAGCCTTCACTGGTTCAAATAAAGGGAAATATTAGTACAAATTGCATGATTGCACACGAAACTTTAAAATAAAAGTAATTGTAAAAAATAAGTAACATTGACGTTAATCAATAAACGGCATTAAGTTAAATTCAATATTAAATTCCAAACAAATAGTTTTAAAATTTCCATATTTGTTGGCAAGCCGAAGAAGAAAAAACACACTGTCAATATTTTGCGTAAAATATTTTAAATCTTTATACTAATGCTTTAGAAATGCATTAGAATGAAGAGGGCTTTAAAGTTAATAAAAATTTAGCCGTATAAATATATTGGGAGCAATGCTTGTTCTCTGAGTCTTTTAATAAATATATACAGCAGAACTTGACACAGTTCAAGTAAAGAAAAACTATTTTACATATGTATCCAATTACTTTATAACATTAAGTAAAATGATTTTATGTACTCAACTCCATTCATTCGCTGCATCATGTTTTCTCTAAATGCGTAAAATTCACCGCAATAAAATTAACATGATGTCTGGAATTAAGAGAGATAGTAAATACTTGCTTGCACCATTATATTTTGAGGGAGCAATATTTATAAAAAATTTTTAACGAAACTTTATGATATGTTCCACTCACTAAATGCATTGTTAGGCAAAAAACTGCGAATTTTGTTACATTGTATATTTTTTTGAAAGAGAATATGACATACTCTGATATTACTGAATTACATACATGAATTTATGCTGAAATTGTTATGCCCACAAACACTTAGTCACACACTTTATTCATACTAATTTCTAATTAAGATATTGATTAATTTATAATACCTTTGCAAGACTAATAAATGATATATGTACAACCGTAGTTTGGCCTGGCTATCCGTCCGTATAAACTTAGCGAACAAATTGCTCGAATTTTGCACAAAAAATATTTCGGATTAAATCAAAAATAATACTAAGTTCGACTGTAACCAGTCCGTGATTTTACTTTGCTCTCTGCTCATCTGTTTTGTATAACTTTTTCTAATATGGAAGTCGAAATACAAAATATGTAAATTCTTTATTTAAATAATTTATTATTAAAATATGGGAAGTCATCAAAAGTTTTTTTTTTTTAAATAACGTCCAACATGCACATGCATAAAATTAGAAAATAAATTTTTGTAGAATTAATAGAGTACAAAATTGATCTCAACAAGAATCTCTCTTTTATAAATAAATTTATAAAATTAATTTTAAAACAAAAATCATTAAAAATTTCATTTTGTTGTTGGCATTTAAACTCAAAACTTCTAAACTCTATCTATCATTGAATGTGCACTAATCTTTGTCGAGAAAAATATTAAATTAGTGATATTCACAATAATACTATGATTACTTTAAAAATTGTCATGAAACATTTACGAACTTTAAAATGGTTGATTCAAAATGATTTTATTTTTCTTAATTGCAAAAAAGGCGACAGAAGTTTTTTTTAAATATTTGAGTAGAACACGATATAAGTTTGTGTCTTGAGTCTTTTGTTTATATCGCCCTTCAGTAACTTTATTACAAAATCTCCAAGAATACTTAATATTTGAACAAAAGTTACACAATTAACGTTTATTGCAACATTTGGTGAGAGAAAAAATGCAAAGAATTTTTTTAGGGTTCATTATTTATTTCCCAGCTAAACAAACTAAATAATTACGCTTTTGCAATAAAATAAAGAGTATTTCATTATCAAAGCTTGATCTTGCCTCATTCAACATAAAATTTCGTTCAACTATGACTTTTTACTGCCTCTGCTTTATATGCGAATGCATGTATACATGTTGTGATGTATGACTTTTGTAATATATTTTATTCTCTTTGAAAGACTGTGTATTTCTTCTATTTTTTATTTTTTTTTACAGTTTTTATGTGCCTTACATATTTCTGCTTCAATTGTATTCACTATTTAATCATGAAAACTGACATACATTGGGCGAATAAAAGTTATAATCAAATGTAGCACATCTACTTTTGTATGTCAGTATGTGAAAATGGACAGACACAATCTTGCAGAAATGTAAAGCCAGTAATTTTATGACACAACCGCAGCTACTGTCGCTGTAACTGCAGTCGCTTGCTGCCGTAATGATGATTTAGCTACTGTTTTGCTATCATTTGAATAATGGGTAATTTTTGTGAGCGCATTTTTTGAGTTTGTGTTATGATCAGAGCTCTTACTTAAGCAATTTTTTTTATATTTGATCGGTCATTTATATTTGGTATTTAAAAATGGTATTATAAATCTAAAGACATTGTACGTATCGCCGATCCTCTGATCTGATCGGTTATGTGACACTTTATTGGTGTTACCAAATCGCACCGAACCGTTTGAGGATATCTTGATTGGTTAAAATATAAACAGCTGCCGGTATGCGTTAGATTATTACAGTAGAGTAATCAAATGAAATGTTTTTTTTTTCTCCCCTAAAAATTCAGTAAAAACATAGAACTAAATTTCTAAGTGCAAAAAGAAAATTATTTTAACTCACATCTATTTTAATTTTACAGGCTTATCCCAAATATCACTACAACTATGGTGTAGCTGATTCACATACTGGTGATGTTAAATCTCAACACGAAGTACGTGATGGTGATGTAGTCAAGGGCTCATATTCTTTGGTTGAACCTGACGGCTCAGTGCGTACCGTTGAGTACACCGCTGATGACCACAATGGTTTTAATGCTGTTGTCCACAAAACCGCCCCCACCGTACACGCTCATGCTCCTGCCCCAGTAGTGCATGCAGCACCCGCTCCAGTCTATGCTCATGCCGCTCCCGCTGCCTATGCCCATTCAGGTCCAGCTATAGCTCATCATGTTGCTGCTGCTCCCGCAATCCCTTATGCCTCTTTGGCGCATCATGCCCCAGCTGCAGTAGCTGTTGGTCATGGTTATGCAGGTTATGCTGGTCATGGTGCTCACGGTCACTACTAAATAACTATTTTTCACTTTTTCGTAGACAAAAAAAAAACCATAAAATGTTTGTAAATTATTTAGTTTAGTAAGTCAATTACCCCACTAGCCCTTTAAAGCAAGTCTCCTCAATTCTACTTAAAACATTCGCCCTGTTGACGACCACGATTATATTAAGGATTATTGTTAAAAGCAAACTTGGAAAGAAAACAAAGAAGAAAATATAACAAGAAGATTAAATAAACAGTGAAATGGCAAAGTTTTCTCTTCACACAAACCCAATCCATACACACATACTTTTGTACATAGAATTTCCTATCCAATCTCTGTCTATATCCCTCAAATAAAACTATTTAAAACAATCATTACACATAAATATCCTGTGTCATTCTCTCTCTCTCTCCTCTTTACTCATCATATTAAGTTACATTTGTAGACAAATACTCCATTTACTCAAAACAACTTAAACACATTAATGTCTGCCAACCGATTTGTTCATCTATTTTTAATTTATCTAGTGCCTTTAACACTGTTCATTTTTCATTCAACATTATTTTGTTTTTGTTTTTTTCTTTTTTCGTTATGACTTTTGCATGTCACACACTCACACATCATCATTAATGCAAAACAAACAAATTGCCCCTAGTGTTGGAAAACAAAGAAATAGTAGAAATCCACAACAACTACAACGAGTATTTTTATTTAATTATGTGTCTTTTACTTAATACTTTTGCTTAAATGTTATTTATAAGTTAAATATTTTTTACGATGTAATGAACTGCGTTAAAACGCTCTAAAATAAAGGAAAAAATGTAGTAAATTTGATGAAACAAATAAAAAAAAAACTTAAATAATTTCAATGAATTTTTATTCATCGGCTGGATGTTTTCAATTTATCAAGGTGTGTTGTTTATTAAAAACCTATTTAAAAAAAATTAATTATCCTATGAACGTTCTTTTCATAAACAAATATTTACAGAGTAAAAGTCGGTCCTATTAGCATAATTTTTCTTATCTCACATTCAAGTGTTTTTCCAATTTAATATAATTGAGACAGTTGGAAAGAGAAAAAAATTTAAATAAACAAAAACTATTATTTATTACATTCATTTGCTTTCCTTATTTATATTTTATAATTTTTAAAGAATTTTTTTTAGTTTATATCAATATTTAAACAATTTGTTAATGTATACACAAATAAATTTTATATTTCTTTAAAAAGAAATTGATAGTAATCAGTACTAGTAGTGGACTGCTGACAAAAGTGAAATGTTTAAAAAAATAAATTCACATTTTTTAAACTAGAATCACTATTTTTAGTCTAAAGTTTTCATTTATAAGATATTGTTTAATTGATTTAAATTATTAATCACTTTTGTAATATCCAAAATAGGATTCAATAGACTATTGGAAACTTAAATTACATCTATAGACATTAATACTCATTTTATATTTTGAAGTATTAATTATTCGATCATTGCTCAAAAGCAATAAATTTAATATTTCATTGATTTTATGTTCTGAAAAGCTAATATTGAAGTCTCAAATTAATGCTTAATGTAATTCTGATTTACACAACAAAATATAATTTCGCGTATGAAAATAATAATAAATATCTACTTTTGAATTAAATAAGGCGTTTTGAGATTTTTTTTTTTGCAAAAGTAAAATTTTAGTTTTGATAAATATAGAAAAATAAATTGCTTACATTTCATTTAAATAATTGACTTTTTGATATGTTTCTAAATCTAATCTTAATTATTTAAATTAATTGTTTTAATTAATATTAATAGAGATGCCGTTCAATTGAAAAAATATATTATTTTAAATACAATTTTTGGTATATTTGATTTTGAAGTATAAATTTAATATAATTGTTACTCAAGATGCAGAATAATAACAAATAGTGGAAAGTCTGCAGGAGAAAGTTTTGGTAACTGCACACATACATATAATAAATATGTCTTGTTTTAAATACAGTTAACGGTTTCACTTTCATTCTAGATGTGTTCATAGCCAATATTTCTTGTGCCCTGGAATATTCCTCAAGATTCTCATTTTAAATGGTAAGTTAGTTGAATTTATTCACTCTGCCTGATCAAGCCATTTCACCGGTAAATATTGCATTATGTATTGGTCGTTGATGCTACCAATTATTTTCGGAAATCAGGCGTATAATATAGTATAGTATGGTTACATGCGGAACCCTATATCTTATACTAAATTATTATTATTAAGGAAATAAAATGTAAATAAAAATATAGAGTCATATGTATGCTTAAAATAAATATAAATTTTTTTTTTCAATTTGGATTATTTTATTTAGAACTGTCTTAATAATGTATATTACTGATACAATAAATCCTTTAACTTTATAATTCCACAAATTCAAATATAGGCATTATTAAATTAATTAAAATAAATCCTAAAAATTATGGGAATTATCATTGATTTTTAACTACTGCTTTAATTGATAGTGTTCGCAATACATATTTTTGAAATCAGAACAATTAATTTTTATTTAATTTATAGTACCATTTTGATGATTGGAGCAAAATCAAATAATCTTTTAATTAATAATAATAATTTTGTAATCGAAATTCATATTTATTTATTTATTTTTTTTTAACAAAACAATTCATGGTATTTGTGTTCAATAAAAACTGCAGAAGCAACAAACATTTTTTCTTTTACTTTGTGTAACGCAATTAAAAAAAATACATGTTTTCTTTGTAATTGTTGTAGAATTACAAGAACAGCCTAATGCGTTTGCCAATGATTATAATAAAATACAACTCTGATCTAATGAAATGCTTACTTTTTTACGCTTTATTTGTCATATGTTCATCCCAATATTACAATTTGCTACAATTTGCTTTTACACAATTCTACTCTGCTCATTCTACACGAATTTTTGACTGGTCTTACGATTTGTATTATAGTTTAAATTGGCCTTAATGAAAATTTGTCGAATAACTTTATGTTGTTACTTTTGTGTTTTATTCCCTAAATGTGTGTTCGTTTCTTAAGTCTTTTAATTTTAATTGCTTGATGTAAATTGCCTTAATTTAAAAAAATATTTATTTTATTATGTTTCAGCACGCTAAAATATGCTACAAATTTCAGCAACTATAAAAAGGTAAAATTAAATAAATGTTAAACATACTTTGGGGTAATAAGGTAAATTAAATATCTACGACTTGTAAACGTTTTACAACACTTTTATTTACTAACAATTTAAATAACAATCAACATCAAAGTACTAATTAAAACCAAATCATTTCCTGTTAAATGTTACAATTAAAGTTAAACGTGATTAGTTTAAGTAAATAATCTCTATTTGCTATTATTGAAATTGTTAGGGAGATATATTTAAAAATCAATTATAATCAGGGCTGCCATATCTGACGACTTTGAGAATCGTTAGGTTAAATACGAATAAACAATACTTTTAGTCTGATATTTTTATGTATAAAATCTGATCAATTTAAATGTATGCGAAAAATATATGGCTGGTTTTGACGGTGTTTAAGGAATTTAGCATCCCTTCATTTTTTTTTTTTTTGTTATCATATTAGAGTGAATGCGCATGCATAAATGTTTGTTATATGTGCATGTAAAAACTAAATAGTTTTTTCAATAATAAACTCCATTTTAGCTCGCCTACGAAATCAAATACAATATAAATTGTAAATGGAACGTATTGCACTTCCTTTTGTTCCTCGCAAGATATGTTGAACAATTTTAAGTACCATACAATGTACTCCAAACAAGAGGAAAATGTGAAATGCTGTGGCAGCACCAAGTCTGCCTTTTGTTGCAAACCAGCAGTCTGGCAAGACAGACAAGAAACCTGACAGGAGAAAAGAAAAACTATTACCTCGTATTGTGTTCGCCGCTTCAGCTGAAGATGTCTTTTCATATGAAGAACATTATCTTTTTTGTAATTAATAAATTTAGTTTATAATAATAAATTGATTTAAAATAGTTCGTGAATTAAATAATGTGCTTTATTCAACAACAATAACTATAATGCCTTGACAGTGAAATCTATTTAATTTTGACAAATTTTAACGATTCCCATTACATTTTTTTTTTTTATTAAAAAAAAAATATTTTTAATAATTACACAAATAAAAAACCTATGAAAAATTAACATTGGTGATTTTGGAGGTTTTTAACATTGAATTCGGCAAAAAAAAAGGTCCAAAACAATTTGACAACCCTGATTCTAACAACAATTGAACAGTACTACAATAAATTTTTTTTTGATATTTTAAATAGATACAAATAGTAGTTACTTAATTCGGAAATATTATTAAAATAATTATAAGACCGATTTTCTACGGAAATTGAATCTGCAAACCTTTTGTAAAGCTGTTTTAGATCAAATTATTTATTTTAACTGAAACTAATGAGATTATTAATAAATATTTAAATACATTATATATTAATAACTTTTGTTAACATTAAAGCATTTTATTTTAATTACCAAGTTATCAAATGTATTACACTAAATAATAGAACATCACTATGACTTTAAGGAGATAATATTTCTTGATTTTTGCACACACAGAAAACTGATTTAATGTGACAGCGATTTTTTTTTTGTCATTCATATAGTTAAGGTTTTTAAATTTAACTTTTCTTGTCTAAAATTAATTACTAAATGCTGACGAATTTAACAAGAAAGAAGGGAACAATTCTAATTATAAAAACCGAAATTGTTCTCTATGCGTTAAATATATGATTAATGAGTATGATGAGTGAGTTTAGGTCTTTATAAATCATATAAATGAAGTTTAGATGCTAAATGGTGGTAGCTAATGGCACAATTTTTAAAATATATATTTAAAGATTAACATTTACCATTTAGTGTAGGTTTATGTAAGAAACAAACATTTGTTCAGAATTTATTTATATATAAATACAAACAAAGTTCAATTATTATACAACACATATACCTAAATATAAGTCAATTAATCAATTTTCAAACTTGAAATTGACAAGAAAAAAGCACAAGTGTAACAATGAATTCCAAGACAGACTTTAATGTCATCAGTTTTCTATGAACTAGCAGCAACAACAAATCTAAAACAAACAAAAACTGAAAAAACGTCTTCAAGAAATAAATAAAAACTATTAGAATCAGTTGGTTATTTGCAAACAAACAACTACAGAATATATTTGAGTTGATATGATATTTAAACAATGAGCACATGTTAGCAGTGAGATTGAAAAATTTAAACAGAAAAACTGTATTAATCAAAAGGTTAATAGAGCAGTTAGAAATAAGAAACAAAAAAGTTATTAAACAAAATTATTTTACATTCCCGGGGTCAAGTTATTACATTCCCTAACTATCGGAATTATGCACGTATGTTCTGTGCTTCTACTATTTCGAGAGTGTTCCAACGGCATAATTTTACCCAAATACATGTCCCAAGTATGAGTTATTACTTTTTGGCACTTGCAACCTTGTTTGGCATTTAAACATAATTTTTTATAATTTTTGTTTTTTTTTTATTCTTAAAATAATTTTGGATTTCATTAATTATGATCATACTTAAGCACCATGTAGAAGAGTATTTGGTTTTCCATTTGATATAATTTAATAAATTTGTGGCTTGATGCCTCTTGTTAAATTTTGCCTAAGTTTAAGTATTTATTTGTATTTAAATATTATTTAACGCCTCGTTGAGTTTATAAACTTAAAACAAAAAATATTATTTATTGCTGTAGCACTTTAAACTTATTGTTGTGGGAAAACCAAACCAAAAAATAAAATGTATTTGTTTAGACTAGGAAGAGTTTGTTTCATATTTTTTCTTCTTCATTTTTTGTTAAAAAGTTTTAAGAATTATGAAAATGAAATTTTAGCATGACCATAAATTGATATTTTTATTACAGTTCGTATGTATGTATTTCCTACTTCTCTATATGACGGAATCAGGAAGGGTTTAATTTTTTGTTTTATTTTATTTTTGTTTTAAATGTTCTAATCCAAGTGCTTGTGTTTAAAAACCGTTTTAGTTTTAAGCACATTAACATAATTTAATTTATCTACAGAGAACTTATTTACTAAGGAAATGTTGCGATTGAATGTTTAATAAAATTTTAGCCCGTGTCAAAATGATTGTAGCGAACTCTACAAAAAATTATTTATGTAGACCTAGTTCGCGATACACATACTCGTACATGCATATGTACATGTACTCCTTCTGTATACTAACTTGGTTGTGCTTTATTATGTAACTTTTATTCAAATGATTTATTTTTTTTTGTTTTTCGATGCAAAGCATTTTGAAAAATTTTAACAAATAATAAGAAGTTATAATCAAAATGTAAATACTTATAGAAACAAATATTTCAGATTTACACAGAGAGTTTTTTTTTCGATTAACAGTTTCTGCTAATTCCATTATTTTAATAAAGTGAGGTAGAAATGATTTATATCTAAGGACCATTATTAACTTTTTCTTGTGCATCAAATATTTGAAAACTTAATAACTAAAATAATTATTGAAATTTTCAAATGTTTTTGTTCCGGAAATCCACGTTAAATTTTAGCAGCTGAATTGCAAAAATCGTTTGTTTCAAATATTTATTCTGATGGATTTTTAGCTCATTGTGAGAAGATGAGGACTGATTCTATCACTTTCCAAGTTTTGTAATGACCTAAAATTGCAGTTAAGAGCAAAACTGGTTTGTTGCATTTACCATTTATTTCAAAAATATCTCATGTAAAAAAGGTCGCCAATATCCAAGATCCTGTATGGCAAGCTTCCAAAATGTTATTTTTTTTTTAGTTTTACTTTGTATTTCTTTTTAAGACCTTAATTGCTAAAATGATCCTGCTGTGTCTATTGTCAAAATTAATATTAATTTGTAATTTCCAAAAACTTATTAAAACCTTATTTCAATATGCATCAACAAACATACACTTTAGCGCGACACGTTAAAATTTTATGCAAAAAATTTAGAATTGTGGATTGAGTTAAAATTAAAGTGAACACTGGGATTTCTTTGATGAATTCTGAATATTATGGACAGGTAGAAGCAAAGTTTCTATGTCTGAAAAACGGCTGTAGCTTTAGTGCTACATAAAGGAAGGATGACTCTTCAAGGATAGATTAATTACAGAACCTATTATTGCAACCCTATAACAATAAAAAATGTATCACTTTATTCTACAACTACTGCCCATCAATATGGCAAAAAAGAACTGAAAAGAAGAAAGAGGTTTTTTTTAGCGCACGACTTTGGGGAAAATTGGAAACATAAGCGAAAAACTGAAGATGAAATTTCTTCTTTATCTGTTTAAAAATTCATATTTATTTCTTAAAATTTTATTTCCTTTTTTCATTAGTTTCCATAGTTTAAATAAACTTATAAAATTTAATAAATTTAATTTTACTGGTGGGCTACGGTGTGCTAACAACCAATTTCGATACCAAAACTAGATCGTCAAAAATGTTAATATTCTATTTTTCTATTCTATTTCAGTAAGTTTTAAGTTTTCATCTGTTGAGCTTTTAATCAAGAATGGCATACAAATTAACAATTAATGGCGTTCAACTAATTTGGTTAATTTAATTTGTCGAAAAAATTATTATTTTTTCCCAAAAATTTGGTTAATATGTAACGAACAATTTTACATTTAGCTAAAAACTTGAAAATAGAAAAAATTAAAGTTAAAATCCACTCGGCTGGTATCGGGATTAAAACTTACTTTTCCAATATATTCTTTCATTATCACATATAAAATAAAAATTGATTTCTTCATATAAAAATAAAAAATTAAGTATGAAAATGAACTAGAGCCAAAATAAAAATAATAAAATTAAAATATTTAAATTCTAGAACACAAATTGCAAGAGTTTCAAGTACTGATTTTGTTGGATTCTTATTTTTATTTCGGGTTTCTAATATTTTTGCTCTTGAATTAAACGTAAAAAGTTTATTCAAGCTTAACTCAGTTGTAATAATGCGTTCAAACATTATTTGTGTCATGTAAAAATACCACAAAAATATCTTAATGTTGAAATTTTTAATTACTTTAAACTGAAACGATTTTAATAGCGAAACATCAAAACGTCTATAGAATACAAATTACGTAAGCGAAATATTTCATTGAAACTTAACAATACCAAGAGTAAAACGTTTGACTTTTAAAGCAATTTTTTTTCTCTAATCTAGTTGTTAAACATAAAAAACGTTGAATAAATACGTTTTTGCGGTCTCTATTGACATTAAATATTGAATGAGTATGAATCTATTAAATTAATTCATAAAGAAACAAAATCAATTACAATCAGTTAAGAAGAAGCATGTGGAATTATTATTTTTTTTTTAATAAATATGTTTCAATTTTTCTTTAATAATTAAAACCAATAACTTTTACGGCATTAATTTACGGCTTTAAACATAAAATAAGAGCAAAATACTAATTTTAGTATTTTTTTTATTAAATCAAATGTATGTTCTGCTGCAAGTGTGTACACTTTCATAATTTTATTGTAAATTTCAAAATACGTTGAAATTCTTATTACAACTTGTTATTTACTGGACTTCAGCACCGGTATCAGTTAAGCTAGACTAATCTTTTGGATTATAAAAATTTTCGAAACCACAGAACATGATGGCAGTCAAAGCGACTTACAGATGACGATCAAATAACGTAAAATCGCCTATTGAAATTAGCACCCGGAATATTATAGAGCTCTCGGTGGCAATAACGTTTGTTGAAACAATTAAACACAAATTGTAAATTTAATATAATTTTTTTTTATTTAAGTGAAAAAATTAGAATTAGAGATATTTTAAACAGGTTATATATTTTACACATATAAATAGTTTATTTATTTTCAACAATTTATTTAGATATTCAGCCCTAATGGGAGTGACAAAAATTACATCTCAAACAGAGTGTCCATATGAATAATAAACTTTTTTTCCGTAAGCTGGTTATGTAAACATCTAAAAATACCCAGACAAGTTAAGATTTTTAAAACATATATTTTTATAGCTTAATGGTTAAACATTTGTCAAAATTTTCTTTTCGGTAAAAATTTTTCATAAATATTTATTGAAAAATATTAATTTTATTGTAAAAACTACAATTTATTATATTATTAACCAATCGGAGTCACAAAGAGAATTTAGCTGTTAAAACAGAATAGAGTCTAGGGTGATCGACTCGGTTTTACAACCGGTGGAAAACCCGGTTTTTTTCCTCTTTCAGCTGGCGGTTTTTTCTAAATGTTGATTTTTCAAATATCGAATACACCGGGTTTTTATCTGAAAAATCCGGTTTTTTATTTTTTTTTATGTATCTCTGTACCATAATATATTTAGTACGCAAAAAGCTTCCAAAAATCAGTAAATAAAAACTATTAAATATTCTACCAAAATTTTGTAAGAAATTTATTTGTTGTTTAAAAAACAAATGTAAAATAAGAAAAATAATTGATCTTTAATATTATTTTTTTATAGGATATAAACCTAATGTTTAAAGTTAAAGGTAATTGAAGCATAAACTTAGCTGATCGATCAATGTGTAGTTACAATAAAGAAAAACCAATAATCTTTACTTCCAGATCCTAATTTTAAATAATGACATTGAGTTTCTGTCAACTTAAATTTCAATTAAACCATCGAACAAAATAGTTTATGCCTTTAGTTGTACGTCTGTCAGGAGTATAAGAAAGAACATTTAAAATGAAATTTTAAAGATTTTCTCTCTAGCCTTTAAAATGTATTTCAAATTACAGAAATAATTTCAAACCAAGTACGTTAGTGCATATTAGATAAAAAGATCTATTTAACATTTAAAAAATGTACCGAAGGAGATACAAAAATTTATAACAGCCTTATAAAAAGTTTTATTTATTTATGTATTTATTAATTGTATTTATTTATTTTACTTGTAAAGAGTACCTTTTGTCCTTAAATTCAACTAATTAAAACTAATTAAAATTAGTCAACTGCATTCATATCAGTTATTGCGTAATTGTGCAGCCAAACGTATAAAAACTGTAAAAATTTCATATTTATATATAAATTTAATTATAATCTTTTTTTACAATATTTTTTAATTTTTTCTTTAAATATTATATATTATATATTCGAACCGGTTAACCGGTTTTTTCTCAATTTTCAAAATAGCAACCGGTTTTTTTTTTAATTTCAAATTTCAAACTATTTAAAACCCGGTTTCTTAAAAGGCGAATAATCGATCACCCTACTAGAGTCTCTGTCAGGTAACGAAACCGTTACCCACAGGCTGCTTTACTAGCACACTACTGAGTAGTCTACCGGGGTGTATATAGTGCATAATAGTTTTTTAGAAATTTTTATCAAAAAAAGGTTGTTAAAAATGGAAAACTAACTTTTTTTGGTATTAAAAATATTTTCGAACAACACTTTATTAGCTCTCTAATTACTGGCTTTATTTTTTGCTCGATATTTGATATTGTTTAAAACTTAGTAATTCAAAACTATAACCGGTATAAGAGAAATTGTGTTCAAACTTACATATATAAATTAAAATTGTATTTAAATTAAACAATTCATTTGAATAAGGTTTTGAACAATTCTCTGCTTTTAAAAAATCTTAAATAAATTTTATATAACATGAAATAGATGATAAAATCCTAAGTTATACTAACTAGAATATTTTTTTAAAATTTTAAAAAGTTTCAAACCTCTTTTTTTACCATTATTCATTTTAAAATTTTTGACAAATTTTGACAATGCGACTCTTTAGATTTCATGTAAATACATCAAATATTATTTTTCCAAACTGGGAAAATTTTAAAATTAGCATTTTAACAATTTGAAAAAATAATGAATTAAAAGCAAGTAAAAGCAATATATTCGCCTGATCAGAATCTTATATATCATTCACACATAGTTATTACCATCATGTAACAATTAAATATGTTAGTAGATCAGAAAAAAGAAAACATATATTTCCTTACTCAAGCCTACACATTAACCGAACAAACTTAGTAAAAATAAAAAAACGCAACAACAAAATATATTTGCGAAGCATGGTCGCACTCTCTTTTATTATAGCCTTCACCTGTGGTGCACAAGGGTATATATAGCTTTGTCATTCCGTTTGTAATTTCTACAATTTTCATTTCCGACCCCATAAAGTATATATTTTCTGAAAGCTTATGAATAGAGGAGTCGATTAAGCCCTGACCGTCTGCCCGTCTTTCCGTGTGTAGGTTAAAATCAACTTTTAGAAGCAACCATATGTTCCTCAGATCTGTGTATGGTATCAATCTTTTGGAAATATCCAGGAATGAATCGCTATTAAAATATAGCACAATCGCCCCATAACTTTCTGAGATATAAGCAAAAAACCACGACCACCTCGTTTTTTTTCACAATTACAACAACATATATACTGGTTAGAGTAAACGTGACATCGAGTCCCAGCTGAGCCAAACAAATTTTGTTTTTATTTTATATAATATTTATATTTTTTTTATATATTTATTTTTAATTTTTTTTTTTAAATTTTTTTTTGTTTTTTTTTTTTGTTTTTAATATATTTTTTTTAGAAACATACATACGTAAACCCAATTTATAATTTTACAATGGTATGTTTTTTACATGTATGTATATATGTACGTATTTCATATGAGATGAATGGTGATACAAACAATTGTTATTGCATGACTACACGTTGTGAAGGGTATATAAGATTTGGCACGGCCGAATATAGCACTGTTACTTGTTGTTTTATTATGGTTGTATTGAATGTCTAGCAGCTTATACTACTTTTTGGTTGTTCATCTGTACAACTTCATATAAAAAAATTATTCTCTGCACAATTGAAGTTTCAAGCTCTATATAGTGTTCAATATTTGTATACGATTAATGCCACCTTAATATGTAAAAAGAAGTGTACAAGGATTTGTTTTTAAAATTTAGGATTCATTCTCTGCAAATAACAGAGTCATTTATGTGCCAATTATTTCGATTTTTAATACCAAAATCTCACGAGTACTACCGACATTCGTGTGTTGCTAACATTTTCAAAATTATAAAGCAGATAAGAAAATAACAAAAATGTTTGTTTATGTTTATTTTTACAATGGACAGGCTTTACATAGTATGCATTTACATGTCGGAACAAAGACAAACATTTTTCCGGGGGCTAAGCATAATAGATTTTTGCATTAAAAATTCGTTACAAAAAAAAAACAAAATTACTGTGTTTATGCTTATATGTGTTTCAGAAATTTATACAGAAATTTTGTTACTTTCGAAAACTCAACTAATAATTATAAGTTGCAACTGTAACCAAAACTAATTTAAGAAATCAATAACTTAAACTTTAAATTGGCACTTTTTTATTTTCAAAAAAACAACTGATAAAAATTTGTAGTACCATTCAAAAAATTATCGAAATTAAAATTTTATTTTACACTATTTACATGTTATAAATAATATTATGTAAATTTCTTCGATCTCTTTATTATAATATATATTGTTTTTTTTTTGACCCAAAGATCACTTTTTTATAAAAAAATTATTATTTTATTATTTCGATATTTCGCTACCACATTGGGTAGCTTCTTTAGGGAAAAAAGAAGAAGCTACCAATGTGGTAGCGAAATATCGGAATAAAATAATAATTATTTTTATATAAAAAAGTGATCTTTAGCTCAAAAAAAATACAATAAAACAATATGTTATAAATAATAATTAAAAAAATTGTTGATAAGGACAAATAAAACAACCAATAAATTTAATTAAATTGAATCAAAGAAGAGTTGAAAATATTTTATACAGAATGGGAGACAATAAATTAACTACAGGGTTAAACAACTATGATTTTGATATGAGTTTATATTTTTGTAAGTAGAGTTGCAATGTTATGTGACGCCCTAGTAATGTCAAAGTTAAAAATCTAACCATCACTTGTTTTATTGTTATTAATGCTTTATTTTATCGACCATAAAATTATTGACAATTTTGTTTTTAATTAATATTTCTTTTACCTCAATGCCAATGCAAGAACGTCATGCTTGTCAAAGAGAAAAATTTGTTGGTGTAACTAAAAACACATGTTTTTTTTTTTTTTTGTTGCAATTTTCAATGCAAACTTTAACTTAATAAAAGCACCTAAAGAAAAATTAAATCAAATTAACACAAACGGCCTGTCTGGTCACTGCTGCAAGGTGGAGATAGCAATAAATTTATAGCCACTAATGTTTAACAAGCTGCTACATTTTCATTGTTTAAACTTAACCAGCGGTTAGGTACGGACGGACATACAAAGACTACACCAACAGCAGGTAATAAAAAAGAAATAAAAAATAAAAATGTGATTTTTATGTCAAGTGCATGTGTAAAATTGCGGACAATTCAAGAAAGAAATGTGTTAATTTGTTATAAAAAGATTTTAGCCATCCATGGCAGATAGTTGCAACATCTTCAGTGAATACGTTGAAATATACACACTGACACACAAATGATGACTGTTAAGCTACGGTCACATATATCAAATATTTGCTCAAATATGCGTGACCACTAATTCGTTTAAATGATTATTTAATTTAATGCAATTTTTCTTACACCAAATAATGTCAAAACATAGAACAACAGATTAATATCGCAATTTGATCAAATCAAGGCAAATTTTTAATTAAATAAACATTTATTAATTATGGAAGAAATAAATATATTTTAGTGGTCACGCTTATTTGAACAAATATTTGCCATATGTGACCGTAGCTTTAGACAGAGTGACTAACCTACTGACTGACATGTAAGTATTAGTAACATTGCTAAGTTAACCACTACTCATGGTCTAATTATAATTATTGTTATTATTTATGATTGTTTTTCATTTTGGATTTAATGAACCAGTTGACTTAATATTTTTGTCAGCGCCAGCTAAACAGAAGCTTAATCGAATTTCGACCACAAACCTATTTATTAGTTAAAGCTTTTCTCCTCAATTGTGTCGATAAATTAGTTTTTTGTTGTTATGAACTACAACTTAAATCCTTAAACACGCAAGAGGCTTTTTAAGATTTTAGTTTCGATTTTAATACAATTCGAGGTTAACGACAGTTTAGTTTTTAAATTCAACAAAAATTTAAAGAAAATAATTTTTACATTTTGTTTTATTTCATTTTTTTCTTTTATTTTTCATGTTACCCGTGTTTTATTTATACAATTATGGTATTAATTTACTTTGAAGGTTGTTGCTAAAAAAAAATTCACACACACACACACACACGCACACACATCAAATGTTTAATAGGGAAAATAAAAAACAAATAAACTTTTGGAAAATATTCAAATTTGCATAAGAATACAAATAACAAAATAAAAAAAAATAAATAAAAAATTCACAAGTACAATGTATGAATTTATTTTCCACATAAAGTCAAGTGGTTCGTTTGTAATGCTTGTGTAGAATGCGTTAATTGTGGGAATTTTAGAATTAATTATTCTTTTTACTTTTTTTCTTGCCAGTTTAAAAAACGTTCATGTATTCGAACTACTGTTATTCAAAATTATTTTCAGTGTTTTTGTTTTTGTTTTAGTTTAAAAGTTAAAATTAAATTTTAATGGTGCTTGAAAAGAATTAAGACCGAATCATGCAATTTTATCCGTGTAATTAAACAGTCAACATTAAGTCAGAGATCTTTTAATGTTACAAATTGCAAATTAAATTTCATAAATTTTAAACATTAACATCGGAATAATTTTCTAATACTTTTAAATGTTTACAATTTGATTTAAAAATGTTGTATAATTTAATAATATTTTACAGTAAATTTAAAATAAAATTTGAATAAATATCAGCTTATTATTAAAAAAAAAATTAAATATTCCTAATACGAAATATCCCAAAATTTTAGAAATTGGGCTGAGGATGTTGCAGCCAAAACATTTAGCGTGCCACTAAAACGACAGCTGTGGGTAAATAACCCAGCTGCTGTCATTTAGAAATATTAGCCTCGGCTTTAATCTAAAAAAAATAAGAAACTAGAGATGTACTTGTTGAGAACTATATAAGTCTAGTGCTAATCTAATATAAAGGGTTTTGATTCCTGCTACTGGCCCTCATCCATTAAACAGCAATGAGCTTTTATTAAAATTTAATTTTTTTTAATTTATGCAAACTTCATGTCAAGTAAAAGTCGAATAATAATAAGTTTAACGAACTATTAATTTATTCTTATTTAATTCAACGAAATAATCAAAAATGTAGTCTACCAAACTTACTTGAAAGACTTTGAAATATTACACCCGAAAACAATACATAATTACTGCTCATTAATCACATCTAAATTATAATTAAATGGTTTTCAAAATTTGTAAACTAAACTCAACTAAGCTGTGTACACAATAAGTTCAATATTCTCATTTGTATTCTTTTTATACCCGCCACCAAAAAAATGGTGGGGGTATATTCATTTTGTCATTCCGTTTGTAACACATCGAAATATCCATTTTAGACCCCATAAAGTATATATATTCTGAATCGGGGTTTGATTTTATGACGATCTAGCTATGTCCGTCCGTCTGTCCGTCTGTCCGTCTGTTGAAAGCACGATAGAGGTCGCACCGAAAAAGCTAGGGGGCTCAAATTTTGCCAGAATCTTTCTTATAGACAAGGTTTGTTTGGTATTGAAAATGGGCTAAATCGGAATATTAGGAAGAGAGTTATAGCTCGAAAAGCAAGAGTAGGTCGAAAAAACCGTGTCCTTCGAACATCGAATAAAATGGAATTCTGTCCAAACGCCTTAACGTAGACTCATGAAACTTCGAATATATATTTCCTGGGTAAAGACAATATTTTCCCCCAAAAATTGTCTAAATCTATGCATTAGGAGAGGAGTTATCGATCCAAATGTACGAAAATTTATACCGCACAGTGTATTTTTTGGTATATTTAAAAACAAAAACGTCATAAAAGCAACAAAATTGGATGTACGACTCTGAAATTTTGCACACTTTAGTTTTTGGTGACACGCTTTCTTGTAACGGTAAATCAATGTGCCACGCCCACTTTTACGCCCACCTCCCATATAACGTTTTAACTAAAATTCATATAATTTCTCTATTAATAAAGATTTTGGAATAATAAAGGCCTATATTGAAACACCTCAGTTGTACTCATTCGCAAAAATAACTTTGGCACGCCTACTATAACGCCCACTTTTCACGTTATCTACCGTTAATGAAATTTAAAAGCTCATAAAACCGCTAAAATTAGAGGTATGATGATAAATTTTGCTACGTCTATCCCCCTAGGCAATTTCATTACTATGCCAAAAAATTAAGGTGCCACGCCCTTTTTTACGCCCACCTCCCATATAACGTTTTACCTAAAATTCATATAATTTCTCTATTAATAAAGATTTTGGAATAATAAAGGACTATATTGAAACACCTAAGTTGTACTCATTAGCAAAAACAACTTTAACAAGCCTACTATAACGCCCACTTTCACTTTTGAATTGTGTCCAAACGCATAAACGTAGAGTCATGAAACTTCGAATATATATTTATCGAGTCAAAAGAATATTTTTCCCTGAAAATCTATGAATTAGGAAAAGAGTTATACATAAAAATGTACGAAAATTTATACCGCACAGTGTATATTTCAAATTCTGAAATTTTGCAAACATGGCTTTTTGGTCAAAGTCTTCGTTATAACGGAAAATAGATGTGCCACGCACACTTTTTTCCTTAAAATTTTATAAAAATATATTAGTCATATATATTAGCATTTATTCATCTTACACTGCGACATTTATTGTACTGTAGCTAAATATAAGATAAAGATGATAAGATAGATGACTCTACTAGCAACTACTAGATGGCATGCTAACAACTTATGCTTATGTTCTCCTTAAGTTATGCTCTATTAAAAATGCGAATTTCGAAAAAATTTTGACCTAAGTCAAAAAAAATTATCTCTAAACATTATAAACAATTTATTTTCATGTACTAATGGCTAACAAATTTTAAAATTATACAAAACTTATTTCGTTTCAAAATCTTTTAAAAGCAAAATGTTATAGAAGTTTAAAAATCAAAATCTTACTAATAAATTTCCCGTTTTAGAAAAATGCAGAGAATGTATATTTTAAATCACCCTGTGGCCCTTAAAATTTAACCTTAAATTCACTTTCTTCCTCTTAAATTCATGTAAATTCTCTATGAATAAAGATTTTGGAATACTAAAGGACTATATTGAAATATCTAAGTTATGTTTATTAGCAGAAACTTTATTGACACGCGTATTTTAACGGCCACTTTCATTGAAAGACTAAATTTACGAAAACATTTTACTAGCATACCGAAGTTATAATGGGTGGTTTAATTTTAAGGGACTATGTTGATTTTGAATAAAATTATTATGAAATTATTATCATTTATTTTTATAATGATAATATTTGTATGCTTCAATTATGTATGGAACAAAATATCGGCCAAATTGCCCCCCAACCTAGGCGGCACACCACGATCCGATAGTCCAAATTTTCAATGACACTGTTGATGCTCGATTGTTGGGCACGATGATGAGTCAAGGTTGCTTGCTCTTGCCACGTTATCGTGAAAAACAGCAATTCAACGAACTAAGATGACATTCACAGATGTTTTCACATTTCATACAGACCTGCTTTGCAGACATTTAAATATTTTTAACAATTCTCACGATTGTGGTCGAATTCGAACGATTATGTTGACCAAAAGAATCACGAAGTGCACAAAATTAATTTTGATTTGAACGCCAATTTTTATAAAAATCTTTAATATTTAAAAGTGTTGCTCGATTGCGTATCTTTCCACGGTTCAAATTGAGTTAGTCTGAGATTGAGAAATGTCAAATGAAATACAAGAAAATAGTTGAAGGTTACATGTGGTTCACGTTAAACATGGGCCCTTAAAATTTAACCACCCTCTACAAAGAAAGTGATACATATTTTATTATAAAGAGATTATTCTATAGCGATTAACAAAATAATAAATATTGTGCTTTAAATGTACACAAAATTGGTGGTGGGTATGAAAGATTCGGCACAGCCGAATATAGTGCTCTTACTTGTTAAGTTTCAGTTACACTTTTTAAACAGGGTCGAATCATATAAATCACACAAACGACAACTCAAAAATATTTTCTAGCTCATGTGAATCTAAAGAGATGAAAGAGAAAAAAATTCAGATTAAGTTCTAAGGGAAAAACGTTTAGTTTAAGAACAAGCATTTATTGTTAAAATGGCATTGCAAGTCACTCTACATTAAGTTAAACTTAAATTCAAAAACAAAAATATACATCTGGTTCATATTGTCAATGACATGATCATTGTGGTTCAAAGAAATTCAATCTCACATGTAATAAAATTAATATGAAAATTAAAAGTTTTCTCGAAGGGCATGACCACAAATGAACTTCATTTATGTAAGACTTGTTATTCTTAAGCAAATGCATTAAAAAGATTCTTTGTAAATATTCTGAATAATTCTCAAGTAATTTACCCTTAATTCCAGGGCCAAAACGCGGTGTGTAGGGTACAAAATAAATAAGAAAAATGTATTAAGTCTTAAAAGAACTTACCAAGGTTGCACGTAATTCTATGGAAATCAGTTTATGACACAAAGTACAAATTAAATGAAAAAAAAGTAGATCAAAACTATTTTTGCAAAAACAAAACACCAGTGAGAACCTAACAAATTGTCGGTAATAAAGTACTTGTGTTCGAATATAGATGTTGTTGTTTTTGTTATTATTTTTTAACTTAAAGTATCTTTATCTATAGTTGATTATTTTTTTAACACCGACAAACTATTATCTCTCATAAAAAGTTTTCTAAAATGTCATAATATGCATTAAAGTCTTTAATTACACAATTATGGTCAATTAAAAATGAGCAATAGTCTTGCTCTTAAATTAAAGAAAATACCAGAATATTTATAGAAAATAATTCTTAATGAATTGCATGTCAAAGCTGGCCAAAAGGTTGGTTTTTATATTGACTGAATAGACAATTTCATAAGTATTGGTGTCACCGGCTAAGAAATGTTAAAAATAAATGTTTTTTTTTTAAGTTTGTCAATCTACTTTTTTGTAATCAATTGTAATAAGCCGCATATACGTATGTGACATGGCTAGCAAATTCATAGAGGAAGTCTATCAGCTTCAAAATACTTGACTTTACAACACACACACACACCTACTTAACAAGTTTATCTAAAAGTAAAGAAAATTTTGAATTCCTCTACAAAATTTTAATAAGTTCTTACATATAATTGTAAGAAATTTATGTCTGTACATAAAATAATAATATTTTCAAATTGATTCTTCAAGCTCGAGGTCTTTATAAATATTTCTTGTTTTATTTATTATTCAATATTTCGCTACTCCTTTGTGTAGCATCTTCAGGAAAGAAATTGTGTGTTTTTACAAAATTTTATATAATTTTCTCTATTATTATTTATATTTATATCTATTATTAATTATATAAAATTTTGTAAAAACACACAATTTCTTTCCTGAAGATGCTACACAAAGGAGTAGCGAAATATTGAATAATAAATAAAACAAGAAATATTTATAAAGACCTCGAGCTTGAAGAATCAATTTGAAAATTTTATAAAATAAAGGTCAAATAAGAGCAATAAGAATAAAATAATAATTGAAAATGTTTACGGCGGTATGTAAAGTCAACGATTTCTATCTGTCTGACTATCTACCTGAACTCAATTGGCTCAAAAACTACTGGATGAATTTTTATAACCCTAATATCTAGGTTACAAACGGTGTATATATGATTCCGAGATTATATCTCATTACTGCAAAATAAAATTAAATTTTTGTTTAAGTGGTTAATAAATATAAGGCAATAACTTGAGCAGGAATATGTGAGAAATTTCTATAAATTGCAAATACAGAAATATTGTTGGGGTCAGGCATTGAGCTATCCTTACAAATATAAGTGAGGTCGTCAAGCATATTGTTATATAGAGCAAAGCGTTTACGCTTGAATAGCATACGTTTTAGCATACTTACCTAATTATAAATACAAGTAAGTAAGTTTAAGTATTACGGTTGACCCATTTAAAATGAGTTTTTAAGCTAAAATCATGACTTTATTCTAGCAATTTTCTTTTGATCTAGTTATTTATTTCAACGTTTAGACGTAGCATCAGCCAGTTAATCTTGATGAAAATAATTTCAGTTAATTCTTAAGGGTTCAATATCAAAAACAAATAAATAAATAAAAAATGCAAGAAAACTATCTTTTATTCTCATTTTCAGAAATTATGTTTTTAAATCTGTTTTAACACTTGATGAATTCAAAAACAAATAATTTTGTGATCTCCTTTGAGAAATAGAAATAAAAAATGAAGCGAGTCCTACTCCTGTACTACACAGTCTACCTCTGCGTTTTGTTCCTGGGGCATTACGTCTTTTAATAATTTAAGCTCTTTTTTTCAAAATGAAAATATTGCATAATTTTAACCTAATAACTGATTTGGAATTTTTCTAAAGATTTTAAAGTCAAAGTTTAAAGAAAATCAGAAACATCGGTACATAAACAACTGAGATATGAGCAAAAAACCACGACCACCTCGATTTTTTTTTTTTACAAAAACAACATTACAACAACAACATGCATACATACAAACGTGTATACTGGTTAGAGAAAACGTGTCATCGAATCCCAGCTGAGCCAAAAAAATTCTTTTTTTAATTTTTATTTTTTTTTTTTTTTTATTTTATATATTACTAGCCAAACCCGGCGCGCGTTGCTACGCCCCTTAATGAATCAAAATGCATTTTGAATTCTTATTGAATATCCAGTGCAAAACCCTAAAAATTATAATTTTTTTATGGGCGTGGCCCTGCCCACTTTTCTAATAATGAAATTGTTAAGTCATAACAGCTCAATATGTCTGCAAAGTTTCAGAAAAATCGGTCCAGTGCAAGTACCTCAAAATGATAACTTTTTTTATGGGCGTAGCACTGCCCACTTTTCTAATCACGAAATTGTAAAGTAATGACAGCTCAGTGTGTGTGCAAAGTTTTAGAAAAATCGGTCCAGTGCAAGTACCTCAAACTTATAACTTTCTTTTATGGGCGAGGCCCTGCCCACTTTTCTAATTACGAAAATATAAAGTCATGTCAGCTCAATATGTGTGCAAAGTTTCGGAAAAATCGGTCATGAGCAAGTAGCTTAAAACGATAACTAATTTTTTATGGGCGTGGTCCCGCCCACTTTTTTCCACCCATAAACACTCCCTGGTATGAGTACAACAACTTAACAAAGTTTGAGCCCGATCGGTTTTACAGTTTCGGAGTCTATAGCTAACACACACACACACACAAACACACACAGAGTTTCACTTTTATATATATAGACTAGCCAAACCCGGCGCGCGTTGCTACGCCCCTTAATGAATCGAAATGCATTCTGAATTTTAATTGAATATCAAGTGCAAAAACCTAAAAATTATAATTTTTTTTATGGGCGTGGCATTGCCCACTTTTCTGGTCACGAAATTGTAAAATCATAACAGCTCAATATGTGTGCAAAGTTTCAGAAGAATCGGACCAGTGCAAGTACCTCAAAATTATAATTTTTTTTATGGGCGTGGCCCTGCCCACATTTCTAATCACGAAATTGTAAAGTCATAACAGCTCAATATGTGTGCAAAGTTTCAGAATAATCGGTCCAGTGCAAGTACCTCAAAATGATACCTATTTTTTATGGGCGTGGCACTGCCCACTTTTTTAACCACAAAATTATTTAGTCATGACAGCTCGATATATGTGCAAAGTTTCAGAGAAATCGGTTTGGTGCAAGTACCTCAAAATTATAACCTATTTTTATGGGCGTGGCCCTGCCCACTTTTCTAATCACGAAATTATATAGTTATGACAGCTTAGTATGTGTGTAAAGTTTCAGAAAAATTGGTGCAGTGCAAGTACCTCAAAATTAAAACTTTTTTAGGGGCGTGGCCCCGCCCACTTTTTTTATCACAGAATTATTTAGTCATGACAGCTCGATATGTGTGCAAAGTTTTAGAAAAATCGGTCTAGTGCAAGTAGCTAAAACTGATAACTAATTTTTATGGGCGTGGCCCCGCCCACTTTTTTCCACCCATAAACACTCCCTGGTGTGTGTACAACAACTTGCCAAAGTTTGAGCCCGATCGGTTTTACAGTTTCGGAGTCTATAGCTAACACACACACACACACACACACACACACACACACACACACAGAGTTTCACTTTTATATATATAGATTTATATTTTTACTATTTTTTTTTAAATTTTTTTTTTTTAACATACAGACATACATACTAACGTAAATTTATAATTTTATAATGGGATGTTTTTATATATGTATGTAGGTATTTCATATGAGATGAATGGTGATACAAACTACTGTTATTGCATGACTACACGTTGTGAAGGGCATATAAGATTCGGCACGGCCGAATATAGCGCTCTTACTTGTTAATTTAAAAATTTGATAAAATGTCTTTCAATAAGAGATTACAATTTAAATTGTAAAACAATGAGTATTTTTAATAAAAATTATCGAATGTTAATTTTATTGTAAGAAAGATGGAATGCCATTAATAATGAAAAATAATAATTCAGTCAAATCATCGCCACGACTGTAATGGCAAAACCATTACGATAACTTCAAACATTTCATCTTCTAGCAATTTTCCAAAATTTGTGGGGAATCGATCTTATGCACTTTACTCATTGACCATTTGTTCTCAACATTTGAAATTAAACATAGGAATTGGAGTTATTTTTATGTGGACGACATTTATTCTGAACGATACTGTGGTATGTGCCAAGAATGAACCACAGCTCTTATGCGCAACAACTTCTCCAAGAGGCAATCAAGATTGGCCACCAATATATTGTGATTCCAAACCTTAAGACCTTTCTTTTTTAGACTACGTGAAAGATAAGGCCTATCCAAATTATTTCTTAACAAATTTATAACACAAAGTAAGTATTTTTAAGTTCTCAATAAGTTAATGTCTAAATGCAGCAATTGGCGAACACAATATATTTTGGAGACAGTAGAGAATGTTTTAAATAGTTCTAGCTAAAAATAGCCATTCCACCCCCAAACTCACCACTATAGCTCTACCATATTCTATGACAAACCAAAGGAAATAAAAAAACTCTTCTACTTAAAACGGCTTCATTTAAAGTAGTCAGTTAGCGAAAAAGCTAATAAAGACATAAAATAACAATCTCTAAGATACTTATTTAGACACAAATGGGAGCACTTCTTATAAGAAACTGAATTGAGTGAATGAAAGAGAAAACTTAATATTCAGTATGTTGTTGGCTATGATTTTATTGTTGTTATTGTTTTTGTTAATTTTATACCCCTTAACTGCTTAAAAGCTTTGTATCAGCCATAAACAAACTGCCGGCTGCTAACATGGCTTAAAGCAGTGGTGCTCATTTTACACGTACTTACTTCTACCACTACTCATGCTGCGAGCAAATGAAAAAGCAAAAACAAAAAAACAAACAATAAAATAGTTGGTGGTGGTTTCTTTTGATCTGTTGTTTATACGTATAAAATGCAAACTTGATCTTAGAATTGTTACAGTATTCCGGGCAAATTCAAAGTGTTCGAAACGGTGCCTACGAAATACCAAAAGTAATTAATTTTAAAATTTTTTTAAAAAGTAGTGAAAACTAAGAAAAAAAAATTTTTTGTTTTTAATTTTCAGATTTTAACGATAATAAGTAGTCTTTAAAGTTTGTATTAAAAGATATTTTAAGCAAAAAGCAAATATGTCAACCACCAGCAAAGTGATTATCCTGTTTGTGGCGTTAAGTGTCAGTGCTGTTTGTGCACGACCAGGTTATGCTGTTGATTATTATGTGAGTGTAGAAAATGTGAAAGACATTAAAAAAAAGGACAGTAAATAAGAAGGACTAAATTTAAAAAGAGTAAATATGTGAGACAACGAAGACAACAGATTTTGAAAACATATTTGTTGTGTAATAAAATAATTTAAAATAAGAAATAATTTATTGGAAAAATGTTAAGTCAATCCAATTAAGCTAAACTGAACTTTTTTTTCATAAAAAATAAATAAATTGAACACTATGTGTGGTTTATATGAAATAATAAATTGTCAAAAGGATAAAAGTACTTAAAATTAAATTAAATTTATAAACTAAAATTGAAGTGTAAGATTGTTTGCATTTTCTAATTATTCTTGTTATCAAATAAACTTGAATGCATTTGCGATCAATAAGAAAATAGTATTTACAAAATTTAGTTTGTATTTTCAATTAAAAACACAAGAGTTCAACAAATTATTTTAATTATATGGATTGCAAATCAAATATATCCGCTCAAAAATATTACTTGTCTTAATCACATTCAAAGGAGTGTAGGTCAATAAGCTGGAATGAATATCCGTTGTAAAAAAAGATACCGCTCACGTGGGTCTATTACATCGGTGCCTGCTTGGCACCTGAAGGAAAATAAAAGAAAAAGGAAGCTGTATTAAGAA
The DNA here is from genome assembly GCA_941918925.1 of Phyto melanocephala. Classification (NCBI taxonomy): domain Eukaryota; kingdom Metazoa; phylum Arthropoda; class Insecta; order Diptera; family Rhinophoridae; genus Phyto; species Phyto melanocephala. Next base: position 134,591,278 of record OW799235.1, on the reverse strand, counting down.
GAAGGATAATAATGGGGTAGAGAAAATATTAGTGCCCATACACCGATCTGCATTGCTCTAGAAGTGGAGTAGATATTAATGCCTCTTATTTTTGTTGTATCCCTACTACACCGGATAGAGTCAAAGTATTTTAAGCATATGAAAGACGAATGGCAGTTTCCTTTTATTCTACGATATGGAAATTTCTGTACAAGTCATCATTTAGAAGACATAGTCTTCTGGTGTGATGCTAAATTTTCTGTAACTGGTAATGGCCGTTATCATGCTTTTAAGCCAAGACATGTCTAAAATGTCCATTAAAAGAGCCGACAACTTTTATAATTTTTTTTTCAAATCTTTAAAAGTTTAAAGTAAAATTATTTTTAATAATTTCGATTTTGGCTTAAAATAACTCAATTTTAGCCCTACAACTCAACTAAATATTATTGAAAAGTAATTAATTGACATTGATTGTTAAAATTTTTACAACAATTTTTTCAGGATCATCCCAAATATGCTTTTAATTATGGTGTAGCAGATCATACTACTGGTGATGTCAAATCTCAGCATGAAACTCGTGATGGTGATGTTGTAAAGGGTAACTATTAAACGATTACTAAAAACGCTTTAACACCTTAAATACTACTAATTTAAATATATTTTTAACTATTTATAGGCCAATACTCTTTAGTGGAACCTGATGGTTCTATTCGTACTGTAGACTATACTGCCGATCCTATTCATGGCTTTAATGCTGTAGTTACCAAGTCAGGGCCCACCGTGCATGCTGTAGCCAAGCCTGTAGCCATAGCTCACAAGCCTGTGGTAGCTTATCAACCAATAGTTAAACATGTGGCACCAGCGCCTGTAGTGGTGGCCTCTCCTGCTCCTTATGGTAAGTTTATTGTTCGAAGTATTACAAAAAACCAAAGAATTTATATAAAAATAAATTAAGGGAAATGCAAATCACCTTCTAAATGCACGATAATGTCCACCTTTTAAGTACAAAAAGCTCTGCGATTTGTAGTTGGCTGTATGCGTCACTAAATAATGCCTCAATGCACCTTGTAAAGACCTTTATTACCACGCCACCACTAGAAACCCTCTCACCCACCAGTTTTGTTTAAGAAAAAAAAGCAACAACAACAAAAATATACTTTGCAATGTTTTTTTTTTTTTTTTTTGCACAATAAATTTATGCTAATTGTTTTTTTCTTAATATTTTCGCAAAAAAAAAAATGAAATAAAAAAATAATTAACATTTTCATACAAATCAACAGAAATAGAAAAAAATGCATTGTCTTTCTTTCTTTTTCTTCTTCTTTTTCATATATCTCTCTGTTTGTCTTTGGGTGCGTGTGTGTATATGTATGTGTGCATTAAAACTTTCCCACATTCAAATTCAACGATGTAGGCATTGACACATATCGTATGTTGAAATTATTTCGACGTCATGTCAACTACAATAATGGTCAGAGGCTAAAACTACGTTCCGACAATGAGCCACTGGCTGAGGGTGGTGTTTACGAGGATGATTTTAGTGACTATGGCCAAGGAATAGATAGATCTAACAATCAAGCAGATTATGAATATTATTAATTTAAATATTGAAAAATAAATTTAAGGTTCTTGCTTTTATTTTTCTTTTTGATTAAATTTAAATATACTTCCATTATTTGAAATTTGTATACAATAAACGAAAACAAGTCCAAGGACATGATTGTGTTAAATCGTCATGTTATTAAGATCTGTTTTTACATGTTTGTCTTAAAATGTGATGTGTATTTTTTTCATTTTTAAAATCAATGCTCTTTATCTATTGCTCCATCACTCCATTGACCTGCAGCCATCCAAAAAGATGACAAAGGTTGCACAAAAAAATTAACAAAAGTTGCAAGTAATACAGCGTTAACAAAAAAATCAGAAAAAAAACTGCAACAAAATATAAAAATCATTTAAATTCGTTATGGTTATTGAAACCGATTGATTTGATAAAGATGCTGTAAAGAAAAAATTAAACAAAAGAACGCTTTGAATAAGTAATAAAAATGAATTGTGTTTTTAAAAACTATTAAGGCAAAAACTCTACAGTGTTACAAATCTTTACTTTTAATAAAATTGTAAAAAAAAAACTGTGTCTGCACATGAAATCATTTTTAAAACCTATGATGGTCATGGTGTATATAGTCAATGATATAGAATACAAAACTTTACAGATTTTTGTCTGACTGTCCTTCTGTCTGTCTTGATTTGCCAAATGGATTTGCTGAATGGATTTTGATAGAGTTTGTTACGAAGGTGCCTTGATAACTTGGTTAATACTTATACAAAGTACTTTCTATTGCCAGATAATTACCCATAGTGAAATTTCAATACTTTACTAATTTAAATGGTACTAGAAATTAAGTTGGAAATTAATACTTAAACAGGCTTGACAGAAACAGGAAATTGATTTGAAAATTTTTGTTAGAACTAACTTTGTGGTCCGAGCTACTAGTAATTTAAGAAATATAACAGAAATATTGTATTGGGGTCAAAACTCGGTCTTAGACATTAACAAAGATTTTATAAGGCATTTTATTCGTTTACATTGAAATCATAGTACCGATAAAAAAATAAGACAATTCGTTGAAGTTTATAACGACCTGTTAAATTAAGTAATTTATGTCCTTCTTTATGTCCATATAAATCTAGCAGCCAAATAAAAGTCAGAATTTTAAAAGCAAAATTTGGTGTCAATGAGGTCAGAATATTTGTTCAAAAACCCACTAGAAGAAACTGAAATTACATGTACTTTTGCTTCCATAAGTCACTTTTAAAATATTATTATTTAAATATTGTTTTTTCTTATTTAAACAAATGTGCCGTCGTCAATTCGTTACTGATCTTAACTTCGATATGTAAAAAATAAATTCCGAGAATCATCTTAATGCATAAACCGCTTAAAAAATAATAAAAGTGATGCTGGTCGGATCTTATATAAAAGCTCAAAACAAATAATTTTTTATCTTAAATGATAATGTGTAGGTTTAAATATGGACAGGCTTGACTGACTTAAATTTCCTTTCTAATTTCTGGTTTTTTATTTTTATCATAAAGTTCTTTCTATTAACCTTTCATGGAATTTGAGATGATATTGTTGATTATGTAACAACCACAGAAGTACTTTCTTAGTTATTATAGCAATTTGCGTGTATCTGACTGGCTGTTCACTAATTCAATTCAATAATTCAATAATTCCTTTAATTAGGGAAATACTCATTCTGCCATAGAGGCTGCTCTTAATCACAATCCATATTTTATGTGCATCTTATGCATGTTGGCGCAGATTCAACTTACAACTTTGTATGAGGCGGGCATTTGCGTACATGTATTTTTATGATTATCACTATTAGTCAACAACTAATAAAGTTTCCTAAAAAAGTATTAAAGTTTTTTACTTTTGATTGACATTTTTTTAAAATAACTAGCCAACCCGGCAAACGTTGTTTGGCCATATAAATTATTACATTAAAAAAAAAACATAAACCATTTGTGTTCTACGGTATGCAGATATATCTTAGTTTCTATCTAGCTTCATCGAAGTCGTTACATTATTTAGGTGAGGCATAAATCGTCCCTTGGGGTGAGTCACCCTAAATATGTAGGAGTATAAAAAATAGATGTTGACCGATTCTTAAACGTTTATTTTTGCATTGGCTGGACTATAAATTGTGTACAATTAAAAAAAAATACTGAAAACACTATCGATGCATGTACACAAATAAAAACAAAGTGACCGTTAAAGTAGGCGTGGTCAACAAAAGTATCCTTTTAATCATACCAGCTCCTTAGTTATATTTTGTTAAAATTTCAAAAATATCGGTCCAACAGTCTGGCGGCGTGAAATATGGCGTGGCGTTGAGGTGTATAAAATATAGATGTTGACCGATTCTCAGACCTACCCAATATGCACACAAAACTTAATGAAAATCGGTCGAACCATTTCGGAGTAGTTTAATCACAAACCCCATTTATAAAATGAACAGCTTGCACATGACAATAGTTTTCCTTTTCTAATTTTTTTTTTATAATTTAATTTTCTTGAAACTCGTACTCAAAAAATTTTAAAAATATGTGACTTAAAATTAAAATCTTTCATAATTTTATTTAAATTAACACATAGCATGTCGTGTCATATTCAATTGATTTAGATGTTTGAGGTAAAAATATTTTTAAAGTTTAACACTTATAATTTCATGTTAATTTCAAGAATTTAAAAAATATAAATGTAAAACAAAATTGCATTTAACCTTTAACTTATTATTGTTTTAATATTTTAAATTGTTTGAAAATATCAATTTAAATAATTGCATGTTAAAAATGATATTCAGCCTAATAGAAATATTTAAAGGTTTTATAAAAATATTACAATTAAACTATATTCAATCCCTTTATAATTTAAATAAATTAAATTAAAAGTTTATTGTGGAACTATTTTTAGAAAAAAGTGGCATGATTACATTTCAATTTGCAATTTTAAATTGAATTTAAAAACAGAAATGTTATTTATATTATTTTAATTGAATAAAAACACAAACATTTGGTTAAAAGCCCGAAGAAATTTGTAAAAAAAATAAGCTTCAGCTCTGTGTTTAATCAAAAGACTTAAGAAACATGCAAAATAAAAATATTGCGGTTTGACAGCTCCCAAACATACAAATTTTAGTTTGACAGCTCGCAAACATACAAATTTAATTTGACATATTTTGTGCCTATATTATCGTGTATGTATGTTTGTTTAAAAGTTGATGTACAAATAAAAGAAATTTGCACGTACAAATTACTCTGTGCTCCCCTCCTTTTCTCTCTTTCTCACTCGCCAACAAAATCATGAGCTTAAAAATTTTAATTTGTGCGTGTAAGAGCTGTCTAGCATAAAACAAAAACAATAAAAAATGGAATAAATGAATCTTCTTAAAACAAATTTCATTATTTCTAAAAACATTTTAAATCAAATCATTATAATGTTACAAAACATGCACCATTCAATTACACTTGGAAACAAGCACTATAATAAATTATACAAAAATTAAAACAAAAAACAAAAAAACTTTTCGCATTAAATAGGTTAATTATATTCTAAACAACAGAAAAAGTTCCCACTGCCATACAAAAACAACAATAACGTAAAATTTACTTAAAAGCTTTAATTACATTAACACATTGCAAGAGATGTGAATTAGCAACTTCAAATCGAAAAAATTTTGTAAAACATTATGCTACAGATGTTGTTTGCTGTTTCTGTACATATTTCCATGCAAAGATGAATGTATGAATCTGTTATAATTTTCTCACCATCCAGCTTATGTTACAAGTCTTTAGAAGAAATGCAAAAATAAATGCAAATAATATTGAAGATAAAATAGAAGATGCTGCAAGTTAAATTTATGCAGCTTATGATATAACGATTACGTGTAAGATTTTCTTTTCATAAACAAATTCCTAAATGAACATGTTCCATTCAATACTTATTTCACACAAAAAACAGTTGGAGTATTTACAAAAAGTCGTAAGGTGTCATACTGTTTTAATATAATTGAAAAGTATTGTATTGTTTGTTGTAAAATGTTTAAGCTTTTTGGCAAATTTTAACAATTATGACAATACGAAACTCAAGACATCTTATGAATTTACAAAATTTAATATACACAAGTTTGTTATAATATAAAGTGGGTTAAATAATATGTTGTGTAATGAAGAGAGCAAAAAAGCGATTAATATTCGATTTAATGTTAATTACTTTATGAATAAAATAGTTGAAGCCTTAAGTAGTTGCTTTAAGAAACAATAGTTACAGGAAAAACCTTAAACAAATTTTCACGTACATACACGCAAAGAAAAACCATGATAACGACATGATCACGATGGTCATATTAAATTCTTTATAACAATATTTGGTTGCCGAAAACAAGTTATAGTTAAATTTATTTTATTTCATCATAGGTTTTTTCACGATAATCAAGCGTTTATTTGAGTTTTATCATTTAATGTTTACTTTTTGTATAAATTTAAAAAAAAAATTGTTATGACAAAAGAAAAATTATTTTAAAAGCATTTACAAATAATAATAAAATAATATGTGAGACAATAGTATGATTAGAAAGCAATCAAGGTATGATTTTTTATAATAATATTTTGATTTCAATTGATCTTCTTCTTGCGGAATAAATTTTTATTATTTTAAAAGTTTAAGATGTCAAAAACATAAACAAAAATTTTGAAAAAAATTAAGGAAAATTCAAAAATAAATGAGAAAATGTAAATTAAAATTATAAGCACAATTAGTTTATCTAACTTAAAGCAAAATGCAATAATTTGCCGTAAAAAACCAAAGATTATTGATTTCAATTGTAGTCATATATATGACTATTACATGAATCTTCAATTAAACATAATAATGATAATTGGCAACCATTACACGTTTTAACGATAATCATACAATTCAATCATAGTATGCTGCTCTTAGATTATGATTACCACAACCATATTTTTTCTCTGCGTGTAAATAAAATAATATTACTTTCATTGATATCTAAGTAATTTTATTAACTTCTCCATGTCATAAATAATTGTAAATAATTTAATAAAAGATGTTTACATTTGAGTTATCATTTTAGTTTTAATAAAAATAATTTTGCTTTGGGATATTTAAAAATTTAAATTTTTTGCAAGTCGTTCCATTTAAAAATTATATCGGTTCGGCAGACTTCCAGTCTTTTACCAAAATTCTCAATCATGTTTTTCTATCAAATGTTATCAATGGTTAATATCTGCTCGGTAATGTTGTTTTAAAGCTCTTGAACTATTGTGGGATTATTGCCATACACCGATTCGATTAAAAAACCCCCTACTAAAAATAGACTCAAGGTGTCAAATCGCATAATTTTGGTGGCCAATTCATTTATCGTTTACGAGAAATAATGCGACTTTCGAAATAATCATTGCTTTTCTTGATGTATGGCAAGTGGCACCATCCTACTGATGCCACATATTCTCTACATGTATGTCCCAGTAGCGATTTCCATTCGCCATTGATACTTTAAATTTCGACATCCTAAGCAAGCAATACTTATGTCTTTAGAGCAATGCCCTGTTTAGGTTTTTATTCACAAAGTTATGAAATAATGTATTTTGTTTTTAATTATAGTTTAGATGTTCTCTTAATAACTAAATAATATTTTGATTTCCACAGGCAGTAAAAACAAAACATTAGAAAAATATATAAATAATGTCATCACTTTGTTAATTTCAATGAAAAACTAGGCAAGATCTTTTTTCTTTTTTTTTTTTTTTTAATTACATACAACATATAGACATGATTGTAAGTCAATGTAGGCTATTTGCAATTAAACTAAAACAATGATTATGTTGTTTCAATAATATTGTTTTTCTTATTGTTACATTAACAATATGTGTCTGTTATACAATGGTTGAGTAAGTTTGTTAACTAAAACGTTCCCAGCATATGCATAGACTATAAGTACTAACTAAGTTTACAGTCAGTAGCTGTAACATCATCTAATTTATTTTTTTTAATAACTTACTTGGTTAATATGAGCTGAAATATTTGTGCTTATTGTGAATTTATGTTAATGCTGGTTTGGCATAAATCAAAATTAGCAAATACTTTATTTTAATTACAACTTTAACACCTTAATTAATTCCTCTTCATGTTTAATCTGTATCTAATTTCAGTTCAAAAACAATATCTTGCTCCCATAAATTATGATTATGATGATGCTTACTATAGCAACGGCCAATACGAGTATATTCCGCAGTATCCTCAATATGGTGTTGGTGCCCATTATGGTGGTCATTCTCATTATTCTGGACACTATTAGATTGCTGAGCATACTAAGAGGCTGCAATGAATAACAAACAAACAAAAAAAACATATAAAATACTAGTACAACAATTTTGTTATAAAATTTTACTTACAAATTAAGGAAAATTGTAAAAAATTATTATTTCGTTTTGCTACTCTATTAACTTATGTACATTACTATTAAATTGTTTTTAATTTTATTGTTTTTTAAAAAAATTATATAAATAGTTTTAGAGGTTTTTAAGACGCCGCTTCATGTTTATCATTAATATTTTCAAATGTCGAATTTGACGTTGCTAAGTCTTAAGAAAATTTGTGTGTTATAAAAGAATAATTAGGAATATGTATGTGTAAAATTACAAAAAAGAAAATTAAAAAATAAAAAATACATTTTTATACTAAATATAACCCCTTTTTGTGTATTATTTATTTTAAATCAAAACATGTAAAATATTTAAATAACGTTACAAATAACGATATGTACAAAGTCGCTCGTTAGATGACATCGATTAATTTGAAGCCTTTATGTCTTTATTGTAGTTACTGCCCTTCATCAGCATACTCGCCATTAGGCACATAATTTGTGACATCATTAATATTGAAATTTTAAAAACCATTATTTCTATAAATTACTAGTATACATACGTACATTAAGTAATAGGACTACAGCGCTACCTAAAGGGTTAACAACTTAAGGGTTTCTGTTTTGAGACCAAGGCTACATGATTTGTGAATATGACATGTTATGTTGTACAAATCCAATAGTTAAACACAATCCTTAATTTTCTGAATATTTCAGTTTTCCAGAAAAATTATTGAATTTAATTTTCTTAAAATATTCTTTGGAATATTTAAAACACTAGAAAAAAAACTTATAGGAAATAATGACAAAACATGAATACTTTTAGCAGGTACACGATGGATTTAAACCTTTTTTATATTTTATTTTACTAATTTTTTTTAATTTTTTACTTTGGCCTCACAAATACCAAACTCAAGTAAGCATCACTAATCAAAAACTAATACACAACATAAAGGATAAGGAATAAGTTTAATGGAGTTCTTCTTTAATTAAAGGGACTTCAACTTCCATTCACATAAAGTCTGGAGGCAGAATGGTATTGAACATGGCAATCAGAATGGACTAATCATCATTAATAAGGGATACATCGGTGGGGATGCCTCCGAAAGAGATTGCAAGTGACATGACAAATTGGATGGCCTTAGAAGATTACATGGAAAGCTAATAAGAATTTGTCATGTACAGCTTAGAAAATAGTGGAATATCTAACCAACCTAACATCACAATACCACGCTAAAGTTTAATGTAAAACAAAACAAAAGAACTCATTAACAAAGCAGGCAAAGAAAGCAAAGCAAAGTCTAGAAGACATTGGAAGGATGCTGCATACTGGGAGAAAGAAACGTCAAACCTACGTGGATGTGCTTAAGACGCCAGTGTCATACGAACAAATGCCGCAATGCTAGATGCAAAGGATGACAAAATGACAAAAAAATAGCAAAGGGATGCTATATTTACAAGCAGGAATTAAAAATTTAAAGAACCAACCTCAATAATGACTGGGACTTACGATAGAAACTAGTCATACGGAAACTAAAAGCATCTGTTTCAACTTTAGATTTGAAGGAAGACGGAAGGATTTGAAGGAAGAAGGAAAATTTTGTTAACACCCTTTTGGTGCAAAATCAATCCCACCATCGAAAGCAGGCCCCACCAATTTTCTCTTTAACAGAACTGCTGTGATGGCATTTAAGAACCAAAACGCTTCAGGTCCAATTGAAAAACATTAAAATAATATGCAATCGCTATGTACAAAAAGCTGTCTTTCCAGAAGTTTAAAGAGACCAGATCAAAGTATCAACACCAGTGAATTCTAGACACCGCAGGAAATTCTGATGGAACTACGAATACACGCAGCAACTCGATTCCTTATTTAATATATCAGCTATGAAAGACTGATTTGATCTAAATCAAATAATCAAAATTATAGCTTTTTTAATATTTACTTAGATGTCGTTAAAAGCAGGTATTAAAAATGATTAAATTCAGAACTTTGAGTTTTTCTGTATTGTTGCTTGAAACTGTGAAAAACCCCCAACGCGAAAAAAAATCCAGAATTTTTCGAAACATTTATAAAGATTGTCACAAGTAGAAAGGCCTTAAATCGTATACGATACATATGCTTGGCCTACAATTAGAAACAAGTACATATGTTTCTTGAAGGCCTTTTGATTTTATTCACATTTTACTTAAATCCATGAAAATCACTTGCAAGAAATTAATTTGTCATCAATGTGCATCAAAAACTAAAACTTTTAAATTTTATTCAAAACATATTTCCACGGATTAATATTCTTTTTTAAGTTTCCTTCTTCAAAGTCACAATCCAAGGTTGTCTAGCACAGTAACTAAACAGCATCATACTGTAACTTGTACGCATCACACAGAATTAAATATACAAATCTATTCTACAAAAAAATATAATTAAATCTTCCATAAAACAATGCAAATGAAATACATATATGCCACATGTACATATCAATAACTAACAAAGAGAGTAGGCTTAGAAAGATGAAAATATTAACTAATAATATTCTAATGAATGTAAACAAAAAATTCTAATAAAATTGAGACGTGGGCAGCATAATTATTTCTTTTTCAGAGTTACAAAAAAAATTGAATACAAATGCAATTAGAAAACGTAATCTATTACGACACAGTTTTAAATATTGCTCTAAAATAATGATTGAAAAAAAGAAAGAAATGCTTTTAATTAACACAAAAAAATACGTTTCCTTAACTTCCTGCTTAATAGTCAAAATTTATGAGACCATTTTAGTTTCATGGTCTGCTGTTTTTGTATTTTCCTATTATTTACAACATCAACAACTTTGAACTCATTTCCATATCAACTGCAATCGTTATCGATTGCACAATTTATACTTGTAAATGGTGCAGTAGAAAAAATTTCAAATTATAAAAAAAAGTTAAAATGCTCTTTTTTAGAAAAGCTTTAATATATTAAAACTAAAGATTAACGGCTATATGCATAAAAAGTAGTTATTTTATGGTTATAGTGTACAATAGTTATTAAACGCTTTTTGTGTTATAAACCACTAATAAGAATTTGTATTTATAAACGTACAATAAACCTTTTATAGTTATTAAATGTTTGTAGTGATTTTATTAGTATGTATGGCAACGCTTTTTATATTTAGTTGTCATTTTATTGTTAGTGGTGTTTATAACTACTATAAGATTTACCCGGGTATCAAGTAAAGGTAACATTTTTTATAAAATTAAAGCACAAAAACAACATCGAAAAAATCAAAAGTATATAACTTTGGTATATGAAAAATTTTGAGCAAAAATTATAATACAAATATTAATTATTTACCTATTTTGTTAATAACAATAAGAAAAGTATTCGGGTTAAAAGTTTGTTTACGTTTTTCTTACATCACTATTATAATTTTTTAATTTTATTTATTTTAAAATTGTTAAATTTATTATTTTCTTTTGTATAAATTGCACTTAGATATCTATATGTCGAAATGTGTTAATCTAATCAATTGTAATATTTCAATTGCTTTTTCTTAAATTTTTTAACAAAATTTCTTTAAAAAAATTTTTTAACGCAAATTTACATAAAATGTCGCCTTATTTTTGGTTTAAAGAAGGGTAAATCAAGCAATAAAATTTTTGATTTTATAAATGGTTTATAAAAGGTTTATACGTCTATTAATGGTTTATGAATGCAACAATAGTGAATTTTGCTTAAAAACGACTTATAAGCCTGTTATAAGTTTTTATACATATGGCCGTAACCCTTTTCTATTATAACAACCAAAAGCAATGTATATACGACCAGAAATTCAGAATTTGTATTATTAATCTGTAATAAAAAAAATGCAAGTTGCTATGGTTTACTACTAAAGGCGGGTCGATAAATAAATTCAAAATAAAACATGCTGTGCAAAGGGTGCTGTATATGGAGGTATAAAAAATATAAATGGAATAAAACAAAGACGACTTTATTTAATTGACATGAAATTTACGACGATTTTTTCCCACATTTGTGGCCGTATATCGATAACAACGCTGAAAATATTATCCTACAAGTGGTCAATCGTTTCACGCGTATCGGCGTATACTAGCAGCGTTAAATCGCACGATCTTAGGAGCCAATTCAAAAGTCCGAAGCGCGAAACTATGCTATTACCAAACGTGTCCTTCAATAAATCAATTGTGGCATAAACTGTGTGACATTGCGACATCTTGTTGATTTATTTGACAAAAAATTCAGTATTCATGGCTGTATAGCGGTCACATTTGATGTAACGTTCTGACCAGCATCGATTTTAAAGAAATACGGACCAATGATTCCACCAGCACATAAATCACACCAAAAGTGAGTTTTTCTGGATGTAACAGTGTCTCAATATATACTTGCGGATTAAAAAAAAATTGAAGGCAACGAAAAAAGTTTTGAAGAAATGGGTTAAATTTGAATTTGCTACAAGAGCTATTAAATGATACAATAAATATAAAATTTTATATATATGTTCTTTATGGTTAAAAGTCACACTAAACAAGTAAGCTTTTGCAATTGTATCAACTAAATGAACTTTTACTAAACAAACGAAAATTGTACAAAATATAGCATACGTTAAGGCTCAAAATTTATATGATTTAAAAGACTTAAGCAACAAACTTAATAGAGCTTACAGAACATCATATTGAATAAAGTTTTTACATTTGTTAACTTTTACAAAGCATATTAATTTTAAAAGTAAATGGTTTTCTTAGAATAAGTTAAATAATAATTTAAATACATTTTTAACCTTTAGGTATAGACAATTATTTATCTATAGCTAAAAGCACCAACTGTTTTTTTGTTAATAATTCCAGTATAATTATTGTAATTTCATCAGTTCCGCTTTTGATTGTAACTAATCTTTGATATTAAATTAATTGTTTAAAACTTCTTTATTCATAAATTATCATCTTTGTGTCATTCGTTTAACATTTAGCATTATCTTGATTAATAAATTATTATTTTGTTATTTAAAAATAAAATTGCGAACAGTGTTTACAGCTAATGAAAATGTGTTGAAAAAACTTTATATTAAAACTTAATGTTAAAAAAAATACTATTTTAAGGTTTTTTTTTATTACAAACTTAATTAATTGATAACTCTACAATTGTGTGCACTTACAGTTTAAACACACTTATAACTGTACAATGTTTTAAACACGATTTATTTTATAAAGTTGCCTCCAATCACTTAAGCAAATACGTGTTTGTGCTTTGTTACATAAAAAATTCATATTATTATTTGATTGAATAAAAAACTTCTTAGCGTAGGCTAGCATTTAAAGTTTTACTTGTGGACTTGTGCCAAGATATCATGGGGATGTTTTGTCATTGTTGCCACTCTTATTATACGAGTATGTGAACAATAAAAAATTCTTGTTTACAGAAATTTAAAACAGTCAGTATTTAAGTCTAGTTTCTTTACTTTCAGGTTCAAATGCGATTTAAATTACCTCTTTAATTTATAAACTTTATTTGCAATTAAAAAAAAACACACACACAGACTAAACTTTATCATATCCCATAGAAGAGAAATACGTTTGGCTACTGGCTTTAATTGACATACTTTGGCTGGTGTTGTTATAATCTGTTTGCTGACACTACAATTCATACTGCAGAGGTGTAGTTAAACTAAGCCAAGATGTTGTTCAGTTGACTTCAAGTAGTTTTATCTTCAAGTGTGTTTATACCTAATACGAAGGGTATTTACCAAGCAATTACTGCTATGTAACAAGTCGATTGATAATGATTTTCTATACCTAAGTCGTTTTAATGTTAATATAAATTGGCTTAAACTTAGCAAAATTAAGTACACAAAGAGAGAGATAGAGAGAAAGAGGCAAGTCTCAAGCTAAACCAGATCCACTTTGGCACAGCTTAGAATTTTTTTTGAATAGCTCACTTACTTATATGCATTCAAACCCTCATGAGACATTGGATTGGATGTTCCAACAGGTCTACTTATTTGCACCCACTTGTCTTTTAGTTAACACCGACTGAGGTGGAAGAATTTCTCTAACTTCAATTCCCACTCGCACCAGACTATATGAATTAAAAGTAATTAAATTATTTATTGCCATTTTCTTTTCTTTTTTTATTACAACAACAACGGGATTTTAAAGATTTAGTCTTTATTATTTCATATAATACCACTAGTGTAGGGTGCTGCTGAGACATATATGCCAATTAGAAAAACCATTAATAAATTTGCATTAAATTGCAATTAACTCACAATGCATTTGTAATAATTTAAATGCATTTACATGTTGATTTAGTTTTGTTTCTACTTAATTCGAAATCTTATTTTAATATATGCGCAGATTTAAAAAACACACATTTCTAAATAAATCACATGTCACTAGACAATATTTTACACAAGAAGAATTTCATTTAATAAAATGTATATATTTTTTCTTGGTCTTTAAGTTGAATGTCAAACACAAAAATATGTTACACATTTCAGAATTAAAAATTATAATTTATACCTACATGTAATTAACTAGTATAAACGAGGGTTGGAGGACAATATTTCTACGGTAATTGTTATTGAAAATAAAAAATTCAAAGTTGGCTTGTAATACATAAATTTCTATTCATTTACTTGAGATTTTCAACCTTTCCAAAGACTAAAAACTTCCTGTTGCAGGCAACACTAATTAACAAATGACAATAAATTCAATGGAGTTCTTGAACTATTGTCAAACAATATGAGGTTTTGCAGTGAATAGCCATTTAAATGTTTATGATCAATACATTGTACTAACTTGCAGTGCAAGTTGTTGGATAAATTTATTTATTTTTTTTTTAAATCTAAGAGCTGTAAGCGTTTTATCTGATCTGTTAGCCTCTTGTAATTGGCTTTGTTTAAGTTTGTAATTTATAATTAATTTGATTTGTTTTATGGCTATTCACACTAACTGACCATACTGGCTGCCAGAGAGTTTTGTGTTGACTGAATCTACAGATTTTTTTGTGTAGCAAAAACGGATGGCAGCAAAATGTTACAAAATGAAGTGGAGATTTAACAAAATTTCAAGGTTAACAGCAACATAAATTCTTCTTAGAAGAAAAACCATCATATCACTTATTTTAATTTTAGAATTTGTAAAATAATTTTTTTTGTTTATTTCGCTTTTAAATAACAATCATGTAATGATTTCTGTTCTAACATTGGGAATTTCCACATGGTAATAAACATCAATTCGAAAGACTATTTAAGCTAATGCAGATGTTAATAAATCAAACAAATTATGATTGAGCAAAAAATTAGAAATACTTTTGTAAACAATTAAAATGTTAATATGTAATAACAGACATTTTGTAAAATGGTTTTCTTAATTAATTTATTAAAAAACTACTTATTTGGAAAATAGAGTCTACCTTAAATAGGATCTCGTTGAAAACAAGGTTTTACTACAGCAATTTGTAAACAGATTTTTAGGACTGTGTCGAGTTAGTTTGCTCTAGAGTAGTATTTTGAAGTCTAATGGGTTAAATAAATCATTGAATAAATCTAATCGAGATTAAAAATAAGTTTTGGTTTGTATTTCTTTAAATATTATTATTAATTTTAAAAGTAGTGACAAAGAATTTTTTTTTCACACTGGTGCATTGTTTGGACCACGAGTTGTTCGCTACCAAATTTTTACATGTAAAAATATGTTTAAAAAGTTAAAACTATTTCTATTTTCAACGTGGTATAGAGTGTTTTGCCTAGATGAATGATTAAGTCTTATTTTATATACATTTTCTATTTCAATATCAACACACAAAGAATTGTACGAAATAACTCAGTAATAATAAGTAAAATAATTTAAACAGATTCTACTACTCCCTTAAACTCTCAGACATTTTGATAGCTATTTCATTATGAAAATTTATCAAATTACATTTAAACTTCATAGAGCTTTAAATTGCAAAGCTAGACAGAACTTTTAAATAATTTGACTTTTTCGAACTTCTTTAGAGCCATTTGAAACACATTTATTATCGTACAGAACATAACCCACATAACTCAATATTGTTCTGTCATGTGTTCGATATTTAACAATTAATTTATTATAATAGATGTATGTACCAGAGATGTGTATGAGCTGTTTCACTTCTGTTCATTTTTCAGATGTCTACTGTTTTCGTTAGGCTTCCAATCATTAACATGTGCTACGAATATTGTTGGTAGTTTTTGCTCTTCACAAATAAATATCCTTCGTATGAACTTTATTTGAGTGGCCTTGAAAATAATATCTCTAAATTTGTTTACCCAATCAGCTTTATTAACTCGGCGCTTTTTTAATGTTTGTCTCAATAAATTTTTTAGTTGGTCCGTTTTTTTTTAATTTTATGTAATTTTTTTGTAGCACCTTATGCTAAATTATAACTAAATTTTTTTTTTTTGTTTTATTGAAGAATTATTTTTGTTAATGACAAATTTTTTTGTCAAATAAAAATCTACAAAAAATTTTATCCATTATAAAAGTGGGTCAGTATGAACACATTTTATCCTTTTGAAATAAAAGCACATACATATTTCTGATATATTTGTGTAGCTCTGAGGACAGGCTATTACCGAGATTTTTTTAGTAAAACGAAAATCAAAAAAAGAAAAGAAAACAAATTTTTATTCCAAAATTTCACAGAGCAATAACTGATACCCTGATGTAGTAAAATTCAAGTAGCATTGTGGTCAGATTATAAGAATTTTATAGACTTAGGGCCGTATTCATAAAAAATATTTTAGGTTTATTGAAGGCTTATTTGACAAATTTCTCTACAACATCTGCCAAATAAGCCTTTAATAAACCTTAAATATTTTTTATGAATACGGCCATTATGTTTCATATTATCCATAAAAACTGAACTTTAGTTTATTTTTCAGTTGAAAAAAAAAGAATTTCAGAAATCAACTGAACCCTAAAATCTGTAAATTTTTTTTAAAGTAATTCTTACATTGGCAACGGTGAAGCTAAAGTTGCCACTTTCTTAAAATAATAATATGATAATTATAATTTTAACTATAATTATAATTATAGTTGCACTTTGTAAATATGATTAATTACAACTCGTTGATAATGAAAAGTTCCTGGCTGCTTTTTCAGTACAAATTTTTGCCTCTGTAATTATTTTATAGCAGCTTGTGTAGTTGGCCACAAGCAGAGTTACGATTAGATATTTCAAAAAAATCGCACCAAAAAGACTCTTTTGAAAATAAAAAACGCACTCATTTTTTTACGATTTTCGCTTAAAAAATATATAAACAATTATAGTCACAACTCAAACAAAACAGAAAGCATAAAGCATTCATTTCAAAAGCCATTTTAATATACATACATATGGGCATTTCCACGTAATCGAACATAACATTTGTACTCCTATAAAGTGGAGTAGTTTTTTCAAAAGTTAGAGTAACTGAAACAAAATTAGATCTTTATGTTTCATTCGAATCATTGTTGTCTAAAATATCCAGAAAAATAAGAATATATCGTTCTAGACATAAAACAGAAGTGATTTTGAGGTATATATGGAAATATGAAAAAATCTGCGAATCTTGGGAGGTATTTTTTCTTTTTTTTTAATTTCTTGTACTAAACCAAATATTTTTCTTTTAAAATCCATTAATTGAAAACAATCTTTTAATGATTTTATAATAAATTCAATTTAATATCGTTCGTGACATATCGTACATGACAGATTTTTCTCTAATAGTATTCTTAGGTAATAAAATTGATATTATGTTAAGGAACAGAGTTAAATTCAAAATTAGGTGCTTTTATTTTGGAATGACGGAGACAGATAATATTTTTGCACTAAGTACGTGACATTAAAATACCATCCAAGGGAAATAAAAAAAAAATACCGCTAATTGGACTCTATATTTTCTTTTTTCTTATGGATCTTGTTAATTATTATTGTTGCCTTAATTTTAACGCATATTTACAATTACAATTTACTCGCTAAAAAAAAATAGCTGATTGCAATTCTTTAAAATAAGTCAAAGTGATAATTAGATAAACTCTTACTATTGCTCCTAAAATAATTAAATAAGCTCTTAATACCTACGCATAGTAACATTTTAGTGTTTTTATCAATAAACTTATATTGAAAAAATTTCAAGAGTTTTTATTTTTAAAGTCGTGGTTGACATATTCATGGAAATGTCCATATATTCATGGAAATGTCACATACATGGACTTACTGCAGTAAAAAAATATTTTAGCAAAAATAAACTTCTACTGGTACTGCTATAAATTTTATCGAAAAAGAAATTGATTTCAGTAAATTTAAGTAATCAGTATAAAAATGCTGTATAACACTAACAATTATTGAATTCACAACACTCTATTGTATTCTGTATCATCTGTTGAAATACAGTTTTGGTTTATATACCTGTGAACATAATTTCTGTTGTATAGGTTGTATTGGTCGACGTTAATTGATATTAAACATCAGAATATTAAAAAAAACATGTGAAGGAAAGTTAAAAAATATTTTAAATTAATTTTTATTAAAAATGTTTAAAAAATGTAAAAAAATCCAAAAAAATATTTGATTTAAAAAATATTATATATTTAAAATTTTCAGACCTAAAAAGTATAAAAAAACATTTTAATTTTCCATCCCTGTATGAATCCAATATAACACTTTAAAAGCACATGAATAAAAATTGTATTTTATACAAAATGTTTTAAAAATAGACAATAGTTAAAAACAGTACCAATAGAACGATACATCTAGGGTTGTTAATTGAGTTTATATTATTAAAGACTTTTCTTGTTAAATAAAAGTGTGCCGGACTAGATTGCTGTTCGTCATTTTGGCAATAATTTTTAAAAAGAATTAAAAAATAATGAAATTTAAAATGTTTTTAAAACAAAATTTGTTTTTGTGGGTAACTTAACAAAAAAAAATTAAGTTTAAAAAAGTCACACAAAAAGTCACAGACCACCAAAAAAGGATCAAGCTGCATCTTGAGTCGACAAAGCCGTAATCGTGGTCGCAAGTAGAAAAGCCATAACTCATTTATTTATTTTTATTTTATTTACGATACTATTGCATTCAATTTTTGCGTCGAGGTGTATTTATATAAAATGTATTGGAACCACTGAAAAAAATCATTTGGTAAATAAACAGGGCCTTTTTTACGAGTTACCATCGGTTTGTTTTATTTTACTATAATTAATTTCCAAATAATGGAAAATTTTAACAGTTTAGAAAAATAATAAATAATTTCAAGTTCCTTAATTCTGTATATATGTATAGGAATAATGAATCATATCACCTTTCGTTTAGTTGTAGTAGTAGAATAATTTAGTACTCTTCTATATTTACTTTTACGTATGCCATTTGAATTCCACTCATGCACATCACTGGTAAAGATATTCCGTTTTATCACCAAAAATGAACTTTACTACTAATAACTAATATTATATAATTCATAAATCATTTTGGTTTTAATTATATTCTCGATTATAATCCAACAACAGAACATGTGTTCAATATCACATTGTATTTGCATAGAAAAAATTAAATAAAGTAAAATACCAGTAGCGTTTAAATGTGTGTACTTGTGGGTGTTTGCTATACATATGTTAATATTGATACAATTAAGTTTATCTAAACAAAAAATGTTAATGTATGAAAATTCCGAAATAATTGCACAAATACATTTATAATAAATTAATAGGGTTAATTGTTAGCAAAAGAAAACATTATAATTGTAATGCAAAATAAAAACCAGCAGCAATTAAAAATTAAATATCGCATGGCAAATTATTGGCTTAAAAAATATTAAATTCAAAGTAAGAAAAAACCAATTGTCATTCTTCAGCATTTAATTTTTAATTGTTGATCATTCATGCCTAAGTGTCGTTTAAAATTTGAATAATAAAATATTAAATGAAATATCTTAAAACGATACAACGTTTTCATGGTTCCAATAACTAACTGCTACACTATCGCTTTCTGTTAATTGTTTAAGAAATCATTTTTCCCCTAACCCAAGATACATTAAAAAAATAAATATCGATAATAAAATATGTTGGCAACTCATAAAAATATGCAATAAGAACACCCAGAATTATTAAACACATATTAAACATTATTTTTATGAGGGCATATTAACATTTATTTTTTAGTATTGTTTAACTTCAAAAAATATATCTATAAATAGATTTTTTATAGTTTTGCCTCTTTGGTTAACAACAGTTGTCGTTAAATTACAACAACGCAATCAACAATATATTTAATGACCCACTAATAATGTTTAAAACATATATTTTGCGGTTACTTTCATAAAATATGGCCCGTTTTCTTAAATAAGTTTATTTCATCATTAACGAAAATTTTACAAAAATCACAAATTTGTAAAGAAAAAGTAGAGCAACTGTTGAATTGTTAACACTTTAGGGCCTACTTATTGTGAAACATTTGTTGTAAAGATTTTTTATAAATAATTCACTATTGAAATAATTATGCCGAATTTATTTCAAATTACTGTGGTTAACTCCAAAATTTTGCAATATGAAGCGAAACTTTTAAACTAAATGATTATTACTCGTAATTATTGTTTAATTATTTAGCTGATAAACTTGATATTAATTACTATACATTTCAACTTTATTTTACATTTTTGATTAATAATTTTCTAAACATAGGGTGGGCAATCATCTTACATTTTTATTTTTATTTTTTTTATTATTTGAGCCCATTTAAATATTTTCTGTATGACGCCATTAAGAATAAGCATTACGCTTACAATCCAGAGACAATTAAGTCTTTAAATTAAGAAGGGGCCATTCAATAAATTTAAGCCGAAACGATCAAACAAGAATACTATTATATTTTTTACATACTATTGTACTTAATTTTTAGCTAAAAAAAATATTTATTAGGTTTTTACAATAGCTTTAATATAAAATTTTTGATCACCCTCCCTCAATTACTATACCTATCAACATATTAAAATAATTAAATTATAGCTGAACTATAAAGAATCAAAATAAAAATAAATTTTGGCACAAACTTTTAAGTCTGAAATATTCAACTGCTGATCCAGGGAGAGGAAATAGGATATTTTTCCAATAAAAATAAAAAAAAAAAACTTTATAAAAATAACTAATTTTTCTTTTAATTAGTATACTCTTGCAGTGATATCTTGTAATAAAAATTTAACAACACACATCATAACAAATGGGTCAGCTGGATCCACACTAAGACATTAAAAAAAAATAATTAAAATATATATAATATATATAAAACAAAAAAATAATAAAAAAAAAATTAAAAAAAATAATAATAAAAATATAAATAATATATTAAATAAAAAATAAAAATAGCTGATGGCCTTGGCTGCTAATGCTTACACTTCATATATTAGTCTTATATTTACCTATAAGCCTAATATGAAATAAATAAATAAATAAATAAATAAAAAATAAAAAAAAAATAATAAAAAAAAATTAAAAAAAATATATTAAAAAAAAATCATAAAAAATTTTTTTGGCTCAGCTGGGATTCGATTCCACGTTTAATGTAACCAGTATACACGTTTGTATGTATGTATGTTGTTGTTGTAATGTTGTTTTTATGAAAAAAAATCGAGGTGGTCGTGGGTTGTTGCTCATATCTCAGTGGTTTATGTACCGATGTTTCTGATTTTCAACACCGATCTACTCCCAAATATTTCTGATATTTTAATACCTTACCCGGGTCCAAGCGATGTCGGGGAGCTTCAAAAAGTTGATTTCCACATACACACGGACAGAGCCTAATCGACTCCCCTATTCATAAGCTTTCAGAAAATATATACTTTATGGGGTCGAAAATGAAAATTGTAGAAATTTCACACGGAATGACAAACCTATAAATACCCTTTTTCACTGTGTGAAGGGTATAAAAATTGCACAAAAAGTTGTCTTGCGTAACAAACTCAGCGATAGATTTATTTCTATTTCTTACACTGATGAACGAAGAATAATTCAGTGTAGAGTGAGCATGTTTTACTTTATTTTTTTTTTGTTATTTTATAAACAAATGTTACTTTTTACATAAAAAAATTCTCCTTTTTATTTCCAGCATAAACTTTTAGGGCCGTATTCATAAAAAATATTTTAGGTTTATTGAAGGCTTATTTGAAAAATTTCTCTACAAAATCTGTCAAAAAAGCCTTTAATAAACCTAAAATATTTTTTATGAATACGGCCCTTAGTTATTAAGTTGTTTTCAAAAATAAACTTTTTGTTAATTAATTAGTATATATTAATTAGTATATATTACTAATTGAATTAGTATATATTTTGTTTCGAAATATCGTCACATAACAAATGCATACAAATTTGTGGATCTTTCATTGTTATTTATTAAAATTGATAATAATGACATAAATATCGAAGAGGTTAAACAAATAAATATTTGTATAATTTGACATCCAACAATTATAAATGTCAATTTTTTTCATATTTGTTAAATTTGTTTCTCATACTCCAAATAAATTTAAATGATATTGAAATTGTTTTAAGTCGTCCTAAGTATATTTCATTTGACAAATTTACGCAACAAATTTCTAGGGAAAAATTCGTTCTGTTGTGCGAAGTTCTTCGTTCGTCCCAGTTGTGTTTATAGCACTACTCTTAATCGGTAACTTCTAAAGTAGCTCATACACTACATGTTTTATACATCTGACTTAGTAAATTGGTATTCATATGCAATTGTTTATGTATACCAAAATTTGTAATTAGCACTTAACCGCCGCTGACTATTTTCTGTTATCAGAGATTCCTGCCAACAGATGATGTCAGGTGGCTTGTCAGAACAAATTAGAACACGCTCTAATTGACATGTTGTCAGATAAGTTATCGCATGTGCTTTACAGATGTAATGCTTTAATGCTAACACACGACATGTACGACTTTAGCAGCGAAGAATTTTACAAGTCAGATGTAAAAAACATACCGTGTAGTAGCTGCTTATGCTGCTTATAAAAATATCGGATACTTAGGTAAAACCGTTTAATGGGACTAATGAAGGCAAAAGCACGATAAATCGAACAATGTCACCTTATTATTCTTTCTAACAAAGTAAGACACGTCAAACAATAAAAATTAAATATCAAAATTGTAGTCGGAAAAAAATTTTATTCTGAACAGATGGGTGTATTTTTCTGTACAAAACTTTAATACAAAACAATAAAAATTATTTAAAAACTTAAAATTAAAAGAAAAAATACATAGAATAATAATTACATAACTACTCGTAATATGACATGAAAACATTTCAATTGAAAAACAGAAATTTTAATTAAACTTCTAAGTCTATCATCTTCCGAGCATTAAATTGTTCACGTTACTTTAAATTAACAATCTCTTAACTTCTTGACTTGAACTGATACATACAAAAATGTCTACACATGCATGTACAAAAACATTTAAAACTATTCTTACCCTGCTGTCTGGGGATGTTGGTGAAACGTATTGGAAAAAGCAGATCAACAACAAATTATTCAATTCAAAAATATTTTTGTATAAAATAGGTTAAAGTATAAATACAAAGAAGCTTATTTCACACAATTTTCTTTTTGTAAAAATAAATGGAATAAACAAGTGATGAGTTCACGAACTAAAGGGTACATCTACTTTTAAAAATATATCTCTTAAGTAATTGTTACAGTTCACTTTTTTAATTTTATAAGTTTTACATTGCATCGCATAAATTGAGTTCAAAGATAAACATCTTTGAAGCAGGCAAAAACCTAAACCAATACAAACATCACTTTTATTTTCAAACACCCACTGCATAAAGTTGCGGTTTATAGTCAGTTAAATCGCTTGTCTCTCAACATTTAAGATGCACAGAAAAACCTGAAGATTTATTTACAGCCAAGCAGACTTTCAGACACACAAGCTGATCATACACAGGCAACGACAAAGACTTTAAGCACATTTATGATGTTGATGTTTGATGGAATGATAAGTGGAATGAATGAATGTTGTAAACAAATCATATCATCAAGAGATCAACTCAGATTTGGTTTCGTTTTTTGTTTTGGTTAATCTCAAGATTACAAATTAAAATATCTTTTGAGCGCTTTATAAATCGTGTGTAAAAATAAAACTGCATATTAATTACAACACAATTTAGTAAATGCGCTATAACACGGACTTAAAATGGTTTTTTTTTTTAATATTTCTTTAGGTTGAAGCGTTTAAGATTTTGTTACAATAATGATAAAGATGGAATTGGTTTCTCTGTGTTAAAAACAAATGTTTGGGTTAATGTTACACTCTGAGCTGGTTTTAATTTATATTGTGATTTAGAGGTCAAGTATTAATTGATTATTATATGTTTATGTGCAGATAAATTGACGAACAGTGTAATTTTCAGTCAAATGACAAGATGGTAAATACATATATTTATGACAAGATTTTTAATTGGGTTTTTTTGTAGGATACTTATATGGAAGTGATAGTATGTACAATTGAGTCAATTGAATACTTAACTACAAAGGAATACTAATTTTGTTAGCTTTTTAAAAAGCAAAACAATTTCACTGTTTGAAAGATTTTTATATATAAAAAGCTTTTTTGGAATATATGATTGAAATGAAGAAGATAAAAAATTACGTTAACTGTAAACCAGCACAGCAACATATTTTGAGGAGAACAGATTTGGTACTGAATTTTACTTTTCTAAATCATATTATTCTTATGTCGCATATTAATCCAAATGTGAGTTTTTGTAAAATTTTTTCCTTTTGATTAATTAATTTAATATAATTTTCCTTAACACAGGGCAACATTTTTCAGCTCATTTATTTGGGACTCAATTCTGTGAATTCCACGTGAAAGTAGCCCCTAAATAAAAACTTCTGCATTATTCGTTTTATCAAGTTGGATGCATTAATAACATAATAAATATACGAGTTTTTGTTTTTTGCTAAAGGTTGGTTTGTATCAATTTTTGTATATTTAAACATGGCTATATATGGGTTTACCATTCGGAATATCTTTTTTCTACCTGAAGTTTTAGATATTGAATAGAAGAAAAAAACGGAACAAGCCCACCTACGCCTAAGAGCCAAAAATCATTTAAATCGGTCAAAATTTACAAAAAATACAAGCATCTAAAGGTTTTTTTTTAATTCGAGGTTGACAATTTGAACTCCTCTTTGTGCCAACACAGGGTGCCTCAAAATATTCGAATTGATAAGACTTGACCATCTGCTATATGTCGGAGTTTGCTTTATAGAAATCGGATAAACACTTTAGAAGCAAACACTGTAGGGTGTTATTCACAAACATCAAACTGTATGATAACTAACAAACTGTTGTATTACTTTAAACGGAATTCTCAAACAAAAAAGTTAGCATCTAGTTAAATAACACACAATTTATTTTTATGAATAACACTTTTATGCTTAAAGGTTCTCATAATAAATTATTATTAACAAAATTATTTTTATATATTTTTTTTTAAACCCACCTACAAGAACAGAAAATAATTTAAATAAAAATACGAAAAATATTTGTTACTTAATTAATAGGTCATGTTGATTTTACAAATATCTCAACTACACATGCAAGTAGCTTGTCATTTAAATTAAGTTTACAAATGCATTTTTATTATGATTCTACGTTTTAGCAAGGCACCGCAACAACAACTACAACAACCGACATGATTCTTAAATTTAAAATGTTAAAGCCCTTCTAATTTTTGTTTTTTGTTTTTTTTTTTTTTGTTAGTCTTGGTTAGTATTTGACTATTTCGGTATGTCTTTATACTTATTAAAAGCAAATATATTTTAATTTTGTTTTTATGCTCTCGAATTCATACAAATTGCACGAATTACCTTCAAATCAAAAAGAGTGCAGTATAATGTACAAATGTACAATGTACTTGTGTATGTAGTGCGCAGTGCACTTTAGTATGGCAACGTGTTGTGCAGCTGTATATGCAGCATTACAACAGCATTGCTATTGTCACATCCCATTATAAATGAAAAAAAAACAGAATCAAGAAAAATTTATTTATTCATGTATTTGTTAGAAAAAAAGTTCTGTTATAGGTACGTTAGCAAAACAGGGCAGTAGATGAATAAAAACTTTAATTGAACCGTTTTGAAATTTTTGCAATTGTATGAGATTTAAGAATATAAAAAAAAAAACATTTCTTCAAGATCGTACCTGACTTATAAAGAGCTTAGCGTTTAGACAGACATGTATTTGAATATGTATTTTATTTTTTTATTATTTTATTATTATTTTTTTTATACCCGCCACCAAAAAAATGGTGGGGGTATATTCATTTTGTCATTCCGTTTGTAACACATCGAAATATCCATTTTAGACCCCATAAAGTATATATATTCTGAATCGGGGTTTGATTTGATGACGATCTAGCTATGTCCGTCCGTCTGTCCGTCTGTTGAAAGCACGATAGAGGTCGCACCGAAAAAGCTAAAGGGCTCAAATTTTGCCAGAATCTTTCTTATAGACAAGGTTTGTTTGGTATTGAAAATGGGCTAAATCGGAATATTAGAAAGAGAGTTATAGCTCGTAAAGCAAGAATAGGTCGAAAAAACCGTGTCCTTCAAACATCGAAAAAAAAGGAATTGTGTCCAAACGCATAAACGTAGAGTCATGAAACTTCGAATATATATTTGTCGAGTCAAAAGAATATTTCTCCCCAAAAAAAAATCTATGCATTAGAAAATGAGTTATAGGTCAAAATGTACGAAAATTTATACCGCTCAGTGTATATTTGAAGTTTAAAACGTAATAAAACTGACAAAACTATATGTACGGTTCTGAAATTTTGCAAACATGGTTTTTTGGTCAAAGTCTTCGTTATAACGGAAAATAAATGTGCCACGCCCACTTTTTTTTAAATTTTTATAAAAATATATTAGTCATATTCATTAGCATTTATTCATTGCAGATGGCGACATCTGTTGAATGCGCCACTACATTTTGCAAACACTGAGGATGATGTCTTTGCTAAACATCACGTAGAACACTAGATGACTCTAGTAACATTTTTTTGCACAAACTACAAAGGAATTTTATAGGGGTTTGTGAAAACGAAAATGACCGAAGTTTGTTGACAAAAATTAACTAGAGTAATGATTTGTGCCCAACTTTACATATAGTTGTACACACAGTCTTATAAGGTTTAAGATTTAACAATATTTTAAAAAAATGTGCATCAGTAGATTTAAAATAAGTATTTGAATATTTAAAATACATATTTTAACAAATTTTTTTTTTATCTATCTATTCTTTTGTAAAGGGTGGTTAAATTTTAAGGGCCACAGGGTGATTCAAAATAGACATGCTCAGCATTTTGCTAAAACAGGAAATTTATTAGTAAGATTTTGATTTTTAAAGTTCTATAACATTTTGCTTTTAAAAGATTTTCAAACGAAATAAGTTTTGTATAATTTTAAAATTTGTTAGCCATTAGTACATGAAAATAAATTGTTTATAATGTTTAGAAATAATTTTTTATCTTTAGGTCTAAATTTTCCTAAATTCCTTTTTATAATACACCATAACTTCTAGAAAACATAAGATAACAAAAAGAAATTAGCACCATTTAGTAGATAAAACTCTCCTCTCCTCCCCATTTTATACCCGTTACGATCCGACCGTGATCAGCAGACCAATTTTTGTGACACAAGGTCAAATATTTTTTGCAAAATTTTAGTAAAAGAGCTAAACAAATTTTTTTGTAATGTGTTTTTTTGAAGTATTTGAGTTTTTATATCCGCCACCAAAAAAATGGTATGTATATTCTTAATCGGGGTTTTATTTGACGACGATCTAGCTATGTCCGTCCGTATGTCCGTCTGTTAAAAGCACGATAGAGGTCCCATCGAAAAAGCTAGTGGGCTCAAATTTTGCCAGAATATGTCTTATACACAAGGTTTGTTTGGAGTAGAAAATTGGCTAAATCGGAGTATAAGGAAGAAAGAAAAATTGCCTAAATGCATGCATTAGGAAGGGAGTTAGAGATCAAAATGTACGAAAATTTATACCGCGCAGTGTATTTTCCAATATGTTAAAAATTTTAAACCTAATAAGAGTGACAAATTTAGATCTACGATTCTGAAATTTTGCAGGAATTGCTTTTTGGTCAAAGGCTTTCTTCTGACGGAAAATAAATGTGACACGCCAACCTCCCATACAACGTTTTCTCTTAAATTCTTATAATTTCTCTATAAATCGAATAATAAAGGACTTTATTGAAATATCTAAGTTGTATTTATTAGCATAAATAACTTCGACACACCTACTATAACGCTCACTTTCCACGTTATTTACTGTTAATGAAATTTAAATTTATAAAACCGACAAAATTAGAGGTATGATGATAAAATTTGCTACGGAAATCCTTCTAGTCAATGTTATTGTTATGCCAGAAAATTAAGGTGACACGCCCACTCTTACGCCCACATCCTATATAATGCTTTATATCAAATTCATATAATATCTAAATGAATAAATATTTTGGAAGAATTACGGACTATATTGAAATATCTAAGTTGTATTTATTAGCAGAAATTTTATTGACACGCTTACTTTAACGCCCATTTTCACTGAAACACTTAATTTACGAAAACATTTTACCAGCATATCCAAGTTATAAAAGGTGGTTAAATTTTAAGGGCCGATGTTGATTTTGAATAAAACACAAATTATTTAGGAAATTATTATCATTTCTTTTTTAATGATAATATTTGTGTGGTTCAATTATGTATGGAACAAAATATCGGCCAAATGGCCCCGCGATCTCAACGGCACACCTCGATCCGATAGTCCAAATTTTAAATAACATTGCTGATGCTCAATTGTTTGGCACGATGATGAGTCGAAGTTGACTGTTTTTTTGCCACACTATCGCGATAAACAGCAATGCTTCTCATTTAACGAATTTAGAAGGCATTCATAGATGTTCTAACATTTTATACAGACCTGGGGCCGAATTACGGCATTCGATATCGATCGAAATTTTACTCGAACGATCGAGTATGTTTTAGGTATATAAATTCTAATAAGGATTTTCAAATTTCGATCACGTTCGAGTGCCGTAATTCGGCCTCTGTTTTAAATTTAAGATTTAACCACCCTCTACAAAGAAAGCCATTAACAAAATAATAATTATTGTGTTTTAAATGTACACAAAATTGGTGGTGGGTATAAAAGATTCGGCACAGCCGAATATAGTGATCTTACTTGTTTAATTTTAATTAAGTTTAGTGTCAATCATCGTTTGGCTAACCCAGCATCTAATAAATAAAAAGCAAATAACAAATACAAATTAATAAAAGACTAATTTTATTTTGTTCTCAGTATGCTACGAATCAAAATTCAAAATGATTTCATTCTTTATAATCTCAACAATATGTGGGCAACTACTCCAACAAAAAGATCGTCGAATTCAACTGATCTGCACTGCATTGCATTGTAAAAATTAACAAAAAATTTTGTACAACATCTTCTTAAAGGTTTTTTATGAACAAACAAAACAAAAAAAAAACACAGAAACTGAAATGAGGAAAAAAAATTTTAGAAACACATTTGTTTGTGTATTATTAAACCTAGATTTTTCAGTATTACACATAAATTTGAACGTTCACCATAAACATTTTAAGTTTGGCATACGTTTAAATAACATCATCATATAAAACTAACGCAACATTTTGCTTCTAAAATCTACGATTTGAATTCAATTGTAGAATATTTTCGATATAAAATTGTATTCATGAGAGAGAGAGAGAGAGAAAAAAATAAAACGCGCAAACGACAGACAAATAGATAAACAATTTAATCGATAGACAGGGATATAAACAAACAATCCACGAATTACAACAACAATGAAAATTGTAATAAATATATAAAACAAATTACAAAATCATCCGTATGTATGTACATATGTACATAAAGAAATCATCAAACAATCATACAAGAAAAAACATAAATGTGTGATCATACTCATATGGATGTACGTACGTACGTATACGTGATGTGAGTAAATGAGTGAATCTGATGTGTTTTTGATTATTTTTTTTATGGCCTGAAAATACAAAAACAAACAAACAAACATACGAGTTACGAGTATTTGGCAATTCTATCAATGATATCAAGTGTATTTAACAAAAACCAATAAAAATATTGTGAAAAAAAAAACACAAAACTTCAGCAATTGTGATTTTGTGTGCAGTTGTATGTTGCCAAGAGAAAAACAAACTTAATAAAGAAGAACTAAATGCAAATTTTGTATGTAAATTAGATTTGTTGTTGTGCCTTCGCAAAACCTCGAAAAATTGAAAGTTTAACATTTAATTGCACAAGTTTCGATTTTAGTTTTTTAAAAGTGTCTTTAATACTCGTAATAAAAACAAAACCAAAAAGTAAAGGTATGTTTTAGTTTAATTATAAATCATCGTATTAATGTATGTATAAAGTAAACAAAGTTTATGAATTTTCTACTCCTAAATCTCTCCTTTGTTGTAAATTAAATTTCAATTTTATTTTTGACTTTTTTTTATTTATTACTTTATAAGTAAAATGTTGAACTTTTACCTTGTGTTGAAAGCTTCCTTTCCATTTTACTTGCAAATAAGTAATTTCTTTTTAAATTTTAACAGCAAATTATTTCCTTGCAGTTTTTGCTTACTTTGTTGCAGTAAGCATGTCGTTTTGTCTACGCTATTTGTGTAACACTTTGTCTGGTCTGGTTTAGTCTCTGCAGGTACTCAATGCCTTTTGTTTTGCCCTGAACTTCAGTTGAAGTTGGTTGTTAAAATAAAAAAAATATTTTTTTTTTGATTTACGGTTTTTTCATTTTGATTTACAATGGCAAATCTGTGTATCTTTAATTCATTAACAAATTTGTAACATGTATGTGCTTTTCACAGGTAGCATCAGTATATCTAATATTTATGTTTAACAATGACACATGCCTCAATTCACAACCTGTAGTAGGAGACGGAGGTTGTAAGAAATTTACTTCTCCAGATTTAAGAAAAATAGCGATAGTACTTACTTTTCCAGCTATGATGTACATATTAATATGTGTTGTTTAAGAAATTAATAAAGAAATTATCAACAAAATGTGTATAAGTAAACGACTTTCTTGTAATTTAAAATTGTATTTGTTTCAACCTTTTAATATTTGTAAATTTGAATATAATTGTTAAACTCACAACCTATCGCCAAAGTGGTGTGCTGTAAGAAACTCAAAAAAAAAAAAGCAATGACATTGATATAATTTTGTCCATCCCTGATGTCTTTAAAAGGAGTAAAATTTAAAGTATATTGACTCATGAAATAATCCTAATTGGTCGATAGATAAAAATTGAGTTTCTTTCTTCTCTCATTTATTTGAAATGTCAAACTTCATATATAAATTATTCGAAAAAATAAACGTTATCCGGATTGTTATTACCTGATGAATAAATTTGCCTTTGAGTAAAGTTGTTGTATGGTGTTGTACAAAATATTAATGAGTAAATACAAACAATTGTAAAATCCAACGAAATACAGCTCGTACGGTAGGTTGTGAATTAAGCAATTGTTGCTTAAGACACGTAGTACATGTAATATATACATTTATTAAATAAATTTCCTGTTAATGAAAATTGCATTAAATAGACAAGATGTTAAAAAAAAGTGATACAACATTAATTTTAACACAAACTTTTAATTTATCAGATAGTTTTGGTGTATCTTCTAATTACTTCTTTTCACTTTTTTTAACTCTACTCTGATAGTTCATTGATAAAAAATAAATTTCTTTCGCTTATTTCATATTTCCAGCTTTACATATAAGAAACTGAAACCACAGAAACCATTTAATATTCCTATTAATGGAATAGGGAATCCTTGCTTCTGTTTCATTTATCTTTTTTTTTTATATAACTAGATGATTAGTTTACTCAAGTGAGAATACTGTTTAAGCATTTAAGGGGAAGTTATTGTTAAAATAAACAATTTGAAATAATATAAAAAATATGAATTGTTTGTTTTATGGCTTCCGAAGCGACAACTTATCAAGGAAACAAATTTGGTTTGAGGAAAAAACATCCTTTACCTTACCACCTCACCCCCAATAGTTTCACGCTTGGTCTACTGTAGCCTGATCCAAAATGATGGGATGGCCATCTGTCACCTGCATATAGTGGGGTTCTTGTTCCTGAACGTCCAAGGTATACTGACATTCCTCTGATGCCAGAAACCTTTAACTTTTCTTTTTTGTTAAAAATTTCTAGATGGGTGTTGTCTTTAAAAAAAAAAAAACTCGAACACCCCGATGTACATTGTTTATCTCTAGCGGAACCCGAACCTTCGGTTTCAAGTTTCGAGCTCTGCAATTTCCTCATGAATAAGATTTACTTAGCACAAGTTATCAAAGTAAATATTAAAGTCAATGAGAAATACCAATAAATATTAATAAAGCTGCTACATACAGTATAGAGAATTGTGTTATAAAAAGTTTTTGGAAAAAATTAATTTTTGCTACAAAGATTTGAAAAATTTCAATGTTTCAGCAATTTTTAATTTATTGTATATTAACGGAAATAATATATTCTTCTACGGAAATTTCTATTTATGGTGAGATTATGAAAAAGAAAACACTGTTCACTTTTTGTTTTGTAACAAGTGTAGCATGTTGCTGCATGTTGTTATTAAGTAAGTCTGTTGACTTTTTAAGTAAAAGTGTTCACTTGATTCGATTCGAACAGCAATAAAACCCTTATTTATGTTCAATGGCCGATGTTTTTTTCTTTCTACTGCCACTTTTCGTATATTTTTGTTGCACTTTGATTTACGTGTAGTACCAAAGTCATTGCAACAGCAATATTTCTTTCCGTGGTTTTCATATAAGATTAATGTAAATTTATTTGTTTTTTTTTTCTTTCAGTTAAACTTGGTCTTTATGTTTGTTAAAAATCTACCATTTTAATTTTTCGTTGTATTTTTGTACATAGTTTTTGTTGTTTCTTTTGTATTTTTTTTCGGCCATTTCATTGTTTGTATGTCTGTTTAATTTGCATTGAAAACATTTAAATCGTGATTGGTCGTATTTGTTAAAAGTATGTTGTTTTTGTTTCAGATTTTTGTATTCTTGTTTTTTGAAATATTTATTGATCATTGATCAATTTCCGCAGTCCTAATTGTGTAAAAATAATTTTAAATTGACTTTTGTTTGTGTATGATTAAGTTTTATTTTAATGTTTTTTTATGAGCGTTAAAAGAAGAGCTAAAACTGTTGAGGTTTATTAAATTTTAATTAATATATTTAATATAATATTTTCATTAAAGGTTTAAAAGATTTTTAGGAAAATTTAGTTTATTTATATCTTTATTGTAATCAATGTTGAAATGAGGAGGGCTGGCTGTGAAAGACAATTAAATTAACCCAATATTTTCTACGAAAGTCAATTAGAAAGGTAGTGGAAATTATATTTTAAAGTTTAAAATAATTAATAGAAACTACAAATATTTGAAAGTGTGTTTTTGCTTCTCTTTTTGATCCAGGAAGTTTCTTAAAAATCGCTTCCATGCAGTAAAAATGAGCTTTAAACTTAACTTAAACACTATCAAATACACATTCACATATAATTTTTTTTAACATTTTCCACATATAATAATGAGTAAAATAATATTCCCTGTAACTTTTTAGATTAACTTCCAAATAAAAATGTCAATAAAAATTACCAACCACCAACATCAACTTTATTTCAAAAGTTAAATTTTTTCATCCATTTAAAAACCCATCAAATGCCAAGTTGCATTTTAAACTTTATTTTCATGATATCGAAAAAATAAAAGATGGAAAATAAGACCAACAACAACAACAAATTAAACTTTTCACCTTTAGTAAGAGAATGTTAAAATCAGTATGAGAGATAATTTTTTATTATTTTTTTTTTTTTGAATTTTGCACTAGAATAATATTAAAGCGACAACAGTTGT
Organism: Phyto melanocephala; assembly: GCA_941918925.1. NCBI lineage: Eukaryota > Metazoa > Arthropoda > Insecta > Diptera > Rhinophoridae > Phyto > Phyto melanocephala. The sequence goes on along the minus strand of OW799235.1, from coordinate 134,557,343 downwards.
TTTCCACTCATATTTTTAGTTGAAAAAAAATAGCTCTATAAATCATTAACAGAAATAATTTTTATATGTATGTGTGATTAAAATGAAATTTATTATAAAAAATATATACTTTTTTCTCGTCTTTGTAGTTGCACTTTGGTTTAATTTTTTTTTTTTTACTTTTTGCAACAGTGTTATTTACTTGGTTTGATTTGTTGCCTATTTTTGGTTACTTGTTTCCAAAATAATGCCACTAGCTGAAAGATACTGCAATAGCTTTTACTTACAACAATTTCGAAATATTTCTCTTTTTGGTTGCTTCTGCTGTGATATTATGAAATTTTATTTAGTTTTTCGTCTTTAACGAAATGTTGCCAAACTTACCAAAACCTAAAAGTCCAGTTTGGTAAGGCTCTCTTGTTTACGTTGTATCGCTAATGGATTTTTTTTTTTTGTATTTTAAGTTGAAATTTTTCTTTTCTACCCGATTTGACATTTTCCAGTGACACAATACTAAGAGGACCCGAGTCGGCTAGTAATAACATAATAGTTGCAACTTGTTTTTATTTATTTAGGCCAGACATAAAATTGTTAATAAAAAATAAAAACCAAGATAAAAAATAACGATAGAAGTAAAAATATTAACAGAAATAAATTTGTGTGTAAAAAGAAATGTCTTTTTTAATTTATAAACATTTTCTTTTTATTACGAAATAAACTTACCAATATTTGGAGTATGACAATTTAACCTTTAAACTGGTTGAAGATGACTTTTGCATAAAAATTTGTTAAAAGTTCAACTTTGTAAAATTTTTAAATTTTTAATTAAGTCAATACCGAATATAAGGTTTAATTATAAAATTTGAGTAAAAAGACAGAGACAGAGAGACGACTGTAGAATTTTCTGCAGGCGTTAGAATTTTAGCATGAACATGTAATATCCAAAAAAAAAAACAACTTATTCAAATCAGAAACGTTATTTTCAATTACCGATTTGCTAAGCACATCCCCAATAATATTGTTAATAGCACGGAATGTTATTAAATAAAACAAGTAAAAGTGTCATATTCGCTTCACCTAATTGTTGTGTGTGCTCATCTTCGTGAGATGTACAGTGAATAATAGAAAAACTTTGTAGTTTTTTAGCAATACGGCAAAGACTGCATTGCATACTTTTACACTTATTATTCATAAGTATAAAAAATATAAAAATTAATTACAACAAAAACCCAAATAGTTTGTACCATCATGTACACTAGGGGTACAACCAAATTAAGGCTCTATCGCCACACTGTAGCCGATGATGTGCTGAAACCGTTGTTTGTTTCAGGTCATTTCGGAACAAAAACGTTCCGCGTCAAAGCCGATTTCTGAAAGCCCTTTAAGATTTTTTTATTTTTTAAATATTCTTTATTTTTTCAAAATTTATTATTTTATAATTATTTAACTATTTTCATTTCTTAATGAAATTATATGATTATAATCAAAATCACAATCTAAAAACTATCTTTGTTAAGTGAAATTTTTATTTTTTTAGAACTTACTTATCCCAAACTTAATTGCATTTAACGATATCGAAAATCTAAAAATATAGTTCTTATTGTTTTTTTATGCACTACATGATACGGATAGGGCCATTTTGTTGAAAGTGTGGCAACACAATTTGAAATTTATTTTAAGCCCTTCTCATATTAAATGCAACTCTATACTTTTAGCATCTTTTCTGCTCTTTCAATTTTTATGTAATTCCCAGTTTATTGAATTTCTGTACAGTACCATTTTTTTCTCTGGTTGTTAAGTTGTTTACCGAAAAAAACTCTAAATAAAAAAACATTTTATTATAATCCCAATACATTCTGATATTTTCATAAATTGTAAAAAAGTTGTATTCCTAATGTACACATACACATAAGTCGTATTAGCAATTGCTTGCGTTTGTTGTTGTTTTAATAAAATTTTGTTGTTGTATTTGTCTCAATAAAATTATATATTTTTGCCCATAATGGACAAAATCAACTCATATTTTCCATGAGTGTTCTCATATAAATATATATATTTTAGTAAGGCGCCAATTAGTTATCTGTGTGCTGCAAAAATTTACTGTATTTACTTATATCTCAACCGCTAATGGGTCGACATTAATAATTTGTAATAACAATATCTTTGCAAGTATTTCTGATAAAACAGTACCACATACGAATCTATAAGATGTGTTAGGGCTTCAAAAACTTGATTTCAACGCTCACACGGACGGACAGATGGACATACATTCATAGTTGAATCTAGTAACCTATCTGCAAGCATTCAGAATACATGAATACATTACATACTCTATGCGGTCGTAAATGAATACTGCAGAAATCACAAACAAAATGTCAAATTTATTTATAAGCTTTCGCATCCTCCTGTAAAGGATGTAAAAATTAACATTAAATTTCAGACCTGCAATTACATTTTTTGTGACACCAATAGGGTTAATCTGTGAACAACGTTTTACGGCAGCAGAATTACTGTGTGTTGAACTGAAGACTCATTGCAGTTTTTTTTAATACCACCCTCTATTAAAATCTTTGAAGCTGTTAAGACAATACATCTGAATTATGATCTTCTTTGTTTAATGCCAAGCGTGTAAAATTAAAAAAAAAATCAAATAAAAACTTTTCATTTTCTGTTAACAGTTATGTACTCGTACTTGAATTAGCATAAATTAAAAGCAAACAACAAAATGCTAAGAAGAAAAACTATTTATTTCTTTTTTGTATATTTTCAATTTCGCAATTTGGAAAAGCAAACTCATTTTTTTTTGCATGTTTGAGCAACCGGTTTAAAATATTTTAAAAGGAATTTAATAAACGAAAATTGTAAATATTTTTTAATTTTTATATTTTTTGTTAATTTTGCAATCTTGTTTTTAAAGTGGGCCATTTTATATTTGTTTTGCAATTTTAATTAAAATTGTTTTATTCATATAAATGAATTGCATTTTATTAGAGCAATAAAATTTCGTAATTTTGCACCAAACAAAATCTTCAAAATCTGATATGAGTGCATGTGTAAAAGTTTATTGTCTTTTTTAAGTCACGCGTAGGTGGTAAATATTGTTTTCCTTTTACAACTTTTAAGTTGTTATTCAGCTAAAGTGCATTGAATTTTGTGACTTTCTTTTAAAAACGACTAGCACGCAGAGTGTCTTAAGATGCCTCTAGCAATATTTTAGAACATATTTTAATTTTATTTGGTTAAACTAAATACTAAAGAATTATCAGCTATTACTTAATACTTTCATCCATAGATGGACCGACAGACAAGTTTTAAAATATATTTATCAATACTCTTCCTTAACAGGGTTTTGCTTGATTAATTTCCTTTAATCGTACAAGTTTTTAAATAACGAAAATCTCATCAATGTCATCATGATGTGGTAAATTTTTAAAATTTATTAAAAAAGATTATCTTCCTTATGCCATAACATGGCTGAAAGTATGTAAAGATCTTAAACTAGCAGGAAACACCTTTAGATGCCTTAAGTAAAATTGTAAGCATTTACTACTTAGTTACGAGTGTAAAATGAAGGGTCAATTCAACACAACCTTTAAATTGTAAGAGGGGAAAAAAACTAAATTAAATAAAATAAATATATAAACCAAAAACATTTTTCAAGATGATTATCAAATGAAAAGAGCAAAGATTTAAACCTTAAAATATGTCTTAAGCAATAGGAGTAAGTAGCGAGAAATGGTAATAATGGCACTAAGTAAGTAGTAGTATAACTAACAAACACGTCGCTATTGTACTTGCTGATGGTGTTTTCGTATTTTTTCTTATGTTTTTTTCTTTTTTTTTTTTTGCAACAAATTGATTAAGTTCATTGAGATCGACATGAAAAAATCACATCAAAAGCGGCAGACAAAACAATAACAATTTTCGGGGCTGGCTGAGATTCATTTTAAGTGGCAGCAAGTGTGAAAAATGTTTGTTAATAATTTGTAAAACGTTTCAATAGAAACGTTGTTTAACGTGACTAAGATATAACGTAGCAACACTTAACTAAACAAAGTAAGCCAACTGCTTAACTTAAACTCTTAACCAAAGCATAATCATTGTTGTTTTTATATTTAAAACTAAGTGTTATATAAGACAGCACGTTCAGTCTGACACCTAGAGAAGTGACTAAAAAATAATTTTTAATATTCCTTCCCTTTTACTGTTTTCCTTTTCTCTTCTTTTCTATTTTAGCAAATTTTAAAATATGTTTCAAAATACACACAAATTTCTGTCTTTCACAATATTTGTGTTGCTGTTATTTTTAACCAGGAAATCATTGGGTTTGGTCAATCCTTTACATACCGAATATTATGCAAATTACCACAATAATGGTGACGATAATAACTATGAAAAGGTAAGATGGCAAATAAATTTAATTTTTTTTTTTAATTTTTAAAAAATCTCTTTAAGTTAAGTATATACAACTAAAAAAAATTTATTTTTTAATTCTGTTAAGTCTTTAAATAACGCAAGTAAAAGAGATTCAAAGAATTCACAAAAGACGTTTGGAATTTTTTAAAAAACATAATGGCAACAGGTATTTAGTTCCCTTATTTGTCAAAATCAAGTAACATGTTTTTAAATATTTTTTCATATTTTTGCTTGTTTAAGGTAAGAACAGGGTGGTCCAAAAGTCACAACGGATTTAAAAATTAAATAACTTTTTCGTTTACATATTTTTTTTATTACAAAAATAGAAATTTTTTACATTAAATATTGAATAAAATGTTACATAAATGACCCCCGTTTTCTTAACATCTTTCAAAATTTGTGACTTTACGGCTCAAATTTCTGCAACAATGTAGACCTTGAGTGCAAGAACTATCTCAGGTGAGCAGTATGCCTTATGGTTGATGTTTCTGGTTTTTCGTAAGCACTTTGCTCTACACGTTCAATATTTTCCGATAAAGTTATTAAATTTTTAAACTCCGTTGTAGTTACTTAAATACATTTGTTTTAATGTTTTTTTCTTTCACAATTATTTGTTTTAGTTATTTAATCTTATGAAAATATATACATACTTTTTTAAACAATCAAAAGTAAATAAACTTTGCCGAGTGAGAGGAAAATAAGACCAAAAAACAAAACAAAGCAGCTGCTTTCTTGTGGCGACTTAATGTGAATTCTTTTGTTAAGTGAAGTTACATTCCTCTTAAAGACAAAAGTAGTTTGACGCGTTCCAAAATTTATCATATAAGAAGGCTTTTGTTTTTTTTTCTCAAAATCGACCAGATTTTATTTTAATGGATTTTGTAATATTCACATATAAAAATAATGTCTCCTACAAGCGTTCTTAAGAGAAGGTAAGCTTTAAGTAAGCAATTCCAAAAACTTTATTTTTTTACTCTTTTTACTCTTTACAAATTTACTCAGTCGGTTTAGGTTAATATATAAATTGCTTACAATTGTCTATTACTATATACTCAAAAGAACAGTTCAAAAATATCTGGTACCAGAAAAAAACCCTATTAATTTCGGTTTATATTATTACGTAGCCACCTAGAAAAAGTCCCCCTGGAATATGAATTTTCATTTAAGCTGGCTTACCTTTGTTAAATCAAAATTTCTTTAAAATCAATACTGTTTTAAAGATTTTTTTAATAAAAAAGTTCTGCTTCTTTTTAACAGATTTGCATTTATTTTTAATCTAACTACTTCGCAGAGAATAAAAAAAAGACCAAAAATTTAATATAAAGAACTACAAACTGAAAAAAAACAATTCACCTTACAACGTGTAAATAAAAAAAATTAAAATCTGTTTTATTGTACTAGCTATGCTTACGATATATGTAGTCTGCGTGGCTGGTATTCTGAGAAGGATAAAAATTGCAATTGAAAAAAATTTCTATAAATTAGTTAGAATTTTAAAATAACAATTAAAAATTCACTCGAAGATCTGATATTGGGAATTACATTTCTTTGTTTAAAATGAATTATTTTTACTGTAAAAAGAATCCGTTACATCAGAAAGAAGAAGCTCGTAACCGATTATGGCCCATAGGCTAGGTTATTGTTATTGTAATAGATTAATTGAAAGTTGAAAAGAATAATTTTAAAGAAACACATAGTTCTTATTTTAAACTAGAACATGCCCATGATTTCGTCTACGTATGTAGTAGCTTTAATGTTAATGAAGATTGTTATCTATTTGTGCTGCAAATTTCATTCGTTATTGAATAAATAAAATTCAATTTTAAGTCCCTTAGGCAACTTGTAATAGTGCTGAAAAAACACAGTAAAAATATTTTATTGATAGCAAATCTGTTTTTGGAGTTTTACCCCATGATCTGTTCTAGCTAAAGAATTTCCTTTGTGGTAATCCAGGTTATTAATAATAATAATAAAATAAATTTACTTTTTCTCCGAATTTTATGCGTTCGGACGTTATATGGTGTACAAAAAAAAAATACTTTTATCACTTATGGGTTAAAAATGTTAAAAAGTAACCATGCAAGGCATATCCATAAAGTATATGCATCGCGGCAACAAACACAACAATAAAAAACACATGTATTTTGTTTTTGTATATATGCCGGCATATGTCAAAAAAAATTTTTTATTTTCTTCTTTAATTTGAATAATTTTTAAAAAACTTTAAAGCGAAAACTTTTTAGTCATGGTTTTGTATTTTTTAAAACGTTTTAAACCAACTGAAATTGCGAATTATTTATTGTATAAGTTGGACGAATGCAGGCAAGACTTTTAAAAAAGTTGGTAACGCTCAAGGCGAATTCATACAGCACATGGTGATGGGGAAACACAATGTCTAAATTTGTTGAATTCTCCTTGATTCCATTTATTAATGCAGGAATGGAAAATTAAATTTGTGATTCCATTTAACTTAGTTGTGCTTTTTTGATGAGAAATTTACCATCTTTATGTATATTTGTTGTTCTTACACAATTTATATTGTGCTTCACAAATACATATACTTTTTTTAATAAAATTTTATTAAATTAAACATATAAAAACAACTTTTCCATCTCTGTTAAACGAATTGGCCTTGACAAAAAAAAATCCCCTAAAAATTAGCTTTGTTGTATCAACTTGCCGTTGCATGTACCTGTATGAATATGCCTTGGTAACGCTTATAAAATTTATGAATATGCCTTGGAACCATGCAATGCCCCTCGGAATTGCTTTTGAGAGAATTTGAAAAATTAACTATTTAAATTAAACCTTTGGAGCTTTTGCCGCCACTAGACAATGCAAAAAACAGACAAAAATTCTAAAAAGTTGTGTTTAATTAATCCCTGATTATATGCACCGCCTGAAAATGTTTGAAATACTATTTAGCGGCCAACCACATTTTTTTTATATTTTTTATAAGTAAAGATTACAAAATTATTAAACATATATTTCCTTTTTTGATGATTGTTTGTTTGTGTTATATTTATTATTTTATACAACCATAAGATTTGTCTTCATTCGTTATATCGGATGCGCAATGTAAACTGTTGATTGTTCGTTAAATAGCGGATTCGTTTAATCAGAAATCCTCAGTATTTTTTTCAATATTTTATGGTTAACGTTGCTTGACTTTTTTTTATCACTCTCACTTTACCTCGTATTAAGTTGTATTTTGTTTTATTTTTGTTTTTAGTTAAACTACAAATTTCACTACTTCATCGATCATCCACCAAGTAAAGTTCATATGATGCATTTGGAAGAACGACAGGGTGACAAAGTGGTGGGTCAATATGGTCTGCTCGAGCCGAATGGTATGGTGCGTATGGTGCATTATCAGGTTGTGGGTGATAGTGGCTTTCAAAGTGTCGTACAAACTAGAACACCGCACAGTCGAACACACGTACGACTGATAAATCAAAAACAACCAAAACTACCGATAATATTACAACAACCAGTGGCTTCTGTTATATAAGAATATAATTTCTCTTTATTTTTTGAAAAATGTAAAAAATTGAAAAGAAAAATAAAATTATTCTTCTTTGGCTAAAATAAAAATTTATAAAATTCTGACTGTACATTTACATTTGTTTCTTTGGAAAGTAGAAGAAAAAATAAAAATAAATTATTAAAGATTTTAAATATCCATTATTAGATTGCAAATTAATATTGTAGAAATTACTAACGGAATGACAACCTCACACATTACCACAGCAACTCATGTTGTTTACTGGGATGTCTAAGCATTTTTTAAATTTACACTTAAATTACAGTGTTGTTAGGAGTCATGCTTACCTTACCTTACTCAATGGAATTAGACATATAAGTTTTTCCACGCTAATATCAGTTTTGAAAACTAATATTTAAAACTATTTACAGGTATTTTCAATCACAGTTTCGTTTCAAAAATATTTGAATATGCAAAGCTAAATCTTATAAATTAGATAAAGTGAGTAGAATATTTAAAAAAATTAAAATCCCTTATTTAGCTTGTCAACCTGTATATTAAAAATAAATTTTGTACTCACATTTCTGTCGAAACATTTTGTAACATTTTCATCATATTTTAATTTAAATATATAAAATGCATTATTTGGTTTCTATCATGCATTCACCCCTCATTGTTAACATTTATTATTGAATAAGTGTGCGAATTAAATAAACTTCAAAGTTCTTTATAACCTCAGGTGTATGTTTGTATGTAGTTTAATCTTAAAATATTTTTAATTTAATTGTATGAATTTTAATTCCTTATTTCATTATTTATTCATTATTGTATTTGCGTTGCAATCAAATGTGCTTCACATTTATTTCATTGTTTCTTATTAATTAAAGCAAAAAAAAAACAACAACAACTGGTACTAAAGTTTAAGAAATACAAACAAGAACAAAAATTAAAAGTTCAGTGTCCATTCAATTGTGTTGTTTTTAAATATCAATAAAGTGATCTGAAGAGGATTATCTGTATAATTATTGTCATTTATTTTCTTTAACGTACTTTGCTCTGAACAGTTCTTTTGTTGTGACAATGTTCAAATTGTTTAAATTTATAATAATTAATTTTATCTTAATGAATCTCCTCTTTATATATGAAACGCAATTGCCGCATATGTATGTAAAATGCCAGCTTAAATGACTTTGCTTATTCTTTTACTGTTATATTTGCAATTACCAAAGATTTGTAGGATAAAAAAACACAAAAGTGGGCGTATATGAAAAAGCATCACTTTATAACGACTCCACTGATCTAATGTTTGTTGTTTTTTTAACTACTAGAACAACTTTTATATGGAAAAAAACATTTTAGAATGGGCGTGGTAACTCCAATAAAAAGAAAACGGATTTGCTATACAATTGCTGTATGTTTGTCAGAGCGTCTATTTTGTAATTCCCAGGACTAGGTTTGTATGAAGGAATATGATTAAAAAATAAGATGTAGTATTCCTAAAATAATTAAAATACATTTTAGGGGCTATTTTGGGAACTATAGTTTTAAATATTTTAAAATTTTTTATTTGACATTTATATTAAAAGATATCAAGTCAAAGGCTATGCTTTTCATGCGGAGTGGTATAGAATATGAATCCTTTACGCTTTTTGAAACCGAATTCAACATGTCCAGAAAGGTGAAATATCTGAAATGGTGCTAGAAACTAAACTGGAATGATAATGTTTGGACCAGGTAACAGAAGACAAAGAGGATTTTGCTTCAGTGTAAACGGTTTAAGTTAGGGAATATCACCTAAGGCTGCACACTGAATGGTGGTGGTGAGATCAAGATTCCTTTACATGTCTGTTGTGGATACAAAACAATTTGATGATAGGCTCGTATAGTTCTCAGATAACCTCTTGGCAGGGGTGCATTAAAGTTACTCGGATTTAATATGATTACGATGAGCTGGATAAGTGCGTTGATTACAGGACATGGAAACTTTAAATTTCATTTGAGAAGGATGCAAATCGAGGATGATGATATTTTTAGAATATGCTTGGAGGCTGCTGAGACAGCAGCGCATGAAGAATGCAAATGGAATACTGAGAATTACTGGCAAGTACACATTATGTGTCGATGCTATGGGCGACCTCAGTTTGAAGGAAATTCTGGCGATTACAGAGGATCATGCGATGAGGATTGCCGACAATCACCAGTCGGCAGTGTGAAATCGTTTTCTAGTCTTGAGAAAACGCCGATTGTGACAAGAGACTTACTGAGAGATGAGAGATACAAATCGGTAGTCACGAAATTACTGAGGAGAAAAGGGACTCGAAAAGGTAACCAAACTAGCAATTAACATAAATGTTAGTCTGAGTGTCACATGTAAAATGTTAGAATGTTAAACTTAAATCTAAAAGTACTTACATTTATCAAAAAAAAACATTTTAAAAAATCAAACATTATTTAATTTCCTACAAACAATAAACTGCTTTTTATTTACAATTTCATTTTAAAAAGTACAATAATTTTACAAAATTTTGTTGTTTATGTCGTTTCATTACGTACCAATAAAAATATGGCAAAACTTGGGATTTTTTGTTAAACAATTTTTCTTCTTACAGCGTTTGATTCAACCACTGATGTCTTTATAATTTTTGTATATTTAATCTTTATTATTTTAGTTTAAAAAACATATTTATTACAATAATAAGAAAATATATAAAATTAGTAACAATTAAAATTCTATGTTATTTAATTTTATCAATGTCACAAACTTAGCTCTTCTTGGCCTTATCATTGAATTTTCCTTTTGGCTTGACTGTCGTATCCTTGGCGTATACATGTTTGATGTACGATTTTTTAGGCATTGACGACTTAATTGGATTAAAGGTGGTATTGATAGTGATATTGTAGGGACTTAAAAGAGGCGACCACTGTTGTTTTTTGTTGAGATCAGGCAATTCCTGTTTGCTGGATGCCTTATCTATTTGAACTGTTGTTAAAGCTTCAGTTGTGTCAATTGCGTTGGGCTCGAATGTCGAATACTAAAAAAGATTTATTAAACTTGTTAGCGTATGAACAATGCTAAGCAGGTGGAGGATTAATGAAAACTATTGTAAATGGTATGTTATATGAAAATTAGGAATTAAAAAAAGAACACCATTGCCATTAAAGAGATAAAACAAAACGAAAAACACCAAAGGGCTTATTTCTGGGGAAAATAAATTTTACAAAATAATTATTTAAACAAATTTTGGTTTTTCTTATTTTTATTAATATTATCTTTCTTTCATCATCACTTTATTTAACTTAAAAGCTAGTATTTTTACTATATTGTAATGAAAAAATATTATTTTATAATAAATATTAATAAAGCCATAGAATATGTACAAATAAATATTTATATAAAGCTTCACTGAGGCAGAAACAATATTAAATGTTTTTTTTTATATATATAAATGTTTGCTTTTTACAATAGACAAACAAACGAATAGAAAAGAAAAAAATATAGAAGTAAAAGAAGCTAAACTTTGTTTGCTTTTAGAAATAACGATAATTATAGACTCTTACATAATTAAGTGGCACATATTTGACCTTCTCGTATGCTTTGTATTTTTTCGTTTTGACATTGTATTTGCCTTGCAACTTGTAAGAGGTCTTGTCATCCGGTGAAAGTGTATTGGCCGCTGATGCCTGAGCATATTTATTGGGTTGTGTTGTCGATTTGGGTACTACAGCCACATATCTGGTACCTACATTAGGTATGTACTGCGGTGACAAACTTGCCACTTGAGGTGAATTGTTGTTGTTGTAGTTTTGTTGATAATAAGTGTTTGCATTTTGTGGTGTTACAATGCTGCCATAATTTTTATTATTGTTGTCGTTGTGATTAAAGTTGATATTTGTGTTAAGACGTTGCTTAGGACGTGAAGGTGGTGGTGGCACATAACTAATCCGTAAGCAAGAAATCCAAGAAAAAAGAAATATTTTGAAAAAATTAAATTTAAAATTTGTTAATGGATATTTTCTAAAGTCTTTCATTGTAAAAATAATCACACGTGGCAATTATTTGACAAAATACATGTACTTCCTAAAATGTAATCATGTCTGTTCTAAAAAATAAATATTAACTTTTTAAAAAAGTCTCATAATGTTAAGAAATTTCAATTTAAATGCATTGATATATCTTTGTCTATAGAAAACAATGTTTTAAGTCAATAATTGCAGTTTGCATTTTCAATTAGGTTTTACTAAATTTGTTCTCTCTTTAATTTGTATCTAATATTTAAGGGCAGCACAACAACTTCTAATCGTAATCATTTGGTCTTTACGTAGTCATTTGGAAAATTGCATATATTATTTGGCATTAAGTAAAAAGTGCATTTTCTGACTTAAGACTTTGTTGGCTTAATTCAAAGTCATGTTTTGAATATATTTATTGCAAGAAACCCCACATACATTAAATAAATATTTAACAGAAATTGTGATTACACTTATTTAGACAAGTATATTTTCCTAAAGGAGTTTTTTTTTCTACTGAATTTAATTTTATAAAAAAGGTAAAGAAAAAGAAAACGCGTTGATAAATTCATATGTGTTTTAAAAAATTATTTAATTAGAATTTTCGCTTTGAGACTTTTATTTTAAACACACAGCTTTTCGTGATCGCAACATTCAATTGAGATTTAATTTAAAAAAGTATTTTTTAATTAAAAATAAAAAAGAATTTTTTATATTTACTTACATGTAGGGATTTGGATTGGGTATATCATTACTGAGATCTTCCCATACTGGTGCCGGCTCTCTAAATGGCGGCACGGGTCTCACGGTAGTTCTGGGTGTTGGAGGAATAATTGGGCCCGTATTCGTATTCCAATCCACTCTTATTGCCTTGCAAATACTAACAAAACAGGTGACAGTGACTAGTAAAAAATGTATATGTGACAGCTGAAAAAAGAAGAGAAGAAAAACCAACAAAAGTGTTTAATGAATTATGTATGATAAATTTAAATTTTTGTATAATTTAATTAATTTAAAAATAAAAAATTGTACACTAACGATTATCAATTAAAGCAACAAAATCAAAAACATACATACAAACATAGTATGTACCAAAGTTTGATGTATTACATTGTGTGCATGTATTTTGGGTTTAAGCATTTTGTCAACGTCATATCTGTCATTATTCAACATTATAATTTTTGTTTATTTATTCAAAAAATTTTGTTTCACACCTTTTGCATTCAGTCAGTCAAGTTTCGTTTTAATCATTTATTTGTTTTAGTGTAATTCATTTGTTAAATTTTAAATATGACAAATAACGAATCTTAACACACGTCTTTTCTTAACACAGATCATTTAGCATATTGCTGTTGTGTACTTGTATTTATACCCTTCACACAGTGAAAAAGGGTATATATAGGTTTGTTATTCCGTGTGAAATTTCTACAATTTTCATTTCCGACCCCATAAAGTATATATTTTCTGAAAGCTTATGAATAGGGGAGTCGATTAAGCTCTGTCAGTCTGTCCGTCTGACCGTCTGTCCGTGTGTATGTTTAAAGCAACTTTTTAAAGCCCCCCGAAATCGCTTTGACCCGGGTGAGATACTAAAATATCAGAAATATTCGGGAGTAGATCGGTTTTTTTAGTTTTTTATTTAATATATTATTTATATTTTTATTTTTTTTTTTAATTTTTTTTATTTATTTTTTGTTTTATATTTATTATTTAAATTTTAAATATTTTTTTTAAATTTTTTTAAATTTTTTTTTAAATTTTTTTTTATTTTTTTTTTTATTTTTTTTTTTATCATACACACGTTAATTATTAATTTTACAATGGTATGTTTTTATATATGTATGTATGTTTTTTATATGTATGTACGTATTTCATATGAGATGAATGGTAATACAAACTACTGTTATTGCATGACTACACGTTGTGAAGGGTATATAAGATTCGGCATGGCCGAATATAGCACTCTTACTTGTTTTTTTTTTATTATTATTATTTTTTTTAAAGCTTATAATATACATAAATAATTTCATTAGCTGAAATATAATATTAAGAGTGAGAGAGTTGGTTACATGTTAGCAAATTATTTTTATTTGAAGTTTATGCAATAGTGCTTAAAAATGCTATTCAATTATATATTCAGAAAAATACATACACTATGTAAAGGGTGTCCAAATTCGACGTTACATTATATCTTTAATATAAAGAGATTTTTTGAGATTTAAAAAAAAATGTATGTCAGTTTATTGCAAATAGGTTTCAGTTAAAATTTAAAAATTATGTTGGTCAAGTGACCCTCCCGTTTTCCAAAATTCTCAATGACGTTTTTCAATTAACTGCTTTCAGCTCTATAATGTTGTTTTCAAGGTATTGAACTAATTTCTAAAAAACCCCAAAAAAAGTCTAAGGGAGTTAACTCGGATGATCTTGATTGCCAGTTCACATGTCAGCTACGATTTTTTAACTTTTCTTTCAAAAGATCCATTGTTTCTCTTGGTGTGTGGCAAGTGGAAACAACCTGTTGAAACCTCATAATCTCTACATCTAAATCATAAATTCTCTGCCACAAAAAGCCTTGGATAATCTTCCATCTTTTTTCATTCACACTGATACTTTAAATTGGTACACCCTGTACATAGTCTACATATTTTCCCCACTTTGAAGACAACCCATCAAATGTTTCTATTTGTATTAGAACAGTATCAACATAAGGTGTCATAAACATTGTGGTTTAGCTTGAAACAAGTTTGTCTCTTAAATCTTTTAATTTTATTACCTAATATGTAAGTAAGTATGTATGTATATGACTGCAAGTCCTTGATTTTATTTATTACACTTTTATTGATTATTCATTTGAACAGTTGCAAAGTTTATAAGTATTTTTGCTTAATTAGCTAATACGACTTCAACTATTTATTCATTGAACTTGACACTATAAACTAAGTTATTGGAAATAATTGTCAATTATTTTCACTTTTTTACTAATGACCATTTGTGTGATGGCAAGCGAGCATTAAACAAATCCTTACATACACACGTAGAAATAGACATAGAAAGAATGTAAAACAAGTGTCATTCAATTATTAACTCATACAATACAACGATTATTGATGTTACAACAAACACCAATAAAATAAATTTATTTTTGTTTTTGTGAATATTAGCTTACTCAGTCAGTGTGGCTGTCAGTCAATTTTTTTTTTTTGTCGCAATGACATCATAGATTTTTTATCGTTTGCATTCCGACAAACACACCATTCTCTCACCTATTCGATTTGATTTTATATCTTTTTCAACTTCTTTTTTAACATTTTCATTTAATTTATTTTCCACAACTTGCATTATGCTGGTGTTGTTTTTTCTGTTAACAATTTCATGCTTCATGTTTATTTATATTTGCTGTTGCTGTTTGACGATTGTTGTAATTTATGCAACATCTCTGGCAGCAGATTTATAATAAATATTCACTTTACAGCGTTAAACTAGTAACCTAGTGTGAGTAAAATTTTTTATTATTTTTCATATATTTTTTATTTATTTGTTTTCCTTCTTTCTACTGAACAGAGCTGGTTGATTAATTTTATGCATTTGAGGTCTAGTGTTTTTTTTTTTCTTTTTTTGTTTTTATTAAGTTTACAATAAAACTTGTTAATGAATATTCATTGTTGCAGTTTGTTTTTGATATCCATGCTCATACATATGTATGTCAACACCATTTCTAAGGTGTTTGCAAATTGTAAACTTTCAAACTTTAAAATGTATACATTTTGTTTTATAGAAATAGCAGCATTGATATTTTGTTACAGCAGTGAAAATACTGGAAATTGTTGATGTTTTTTTCAAAACTTTTAGTTTTGCAAGTGAAATTGAAGAACCTTCGTCACATGACTTCATAGAGTTTTAGGTAAGTAAAAAAAAATAGCAATCTTACTGATAAATTTCACACTAAACCACTTCTTGGGAGAGACATAATAAATGTTTTAAAAGTCGCTAACAGAAAATCAGTTTTTGCAAAAATATGTTATAGAATAAAAAGAAAAGGAATTGAAGCATAGTTTAGATTACAAAACAAGATGTAACACACCTCTTGATATGTGACAACGACTTTGTCTATTGGAAATACCAATTTAAAAAAGCATTAATAGCTTTTAAACTACCACAAATAAATGATAATAAATTTTCTATACTTAGACAAATAGTACTTAGTTTAAACCTAATAAGAGTAACAGATTAAGCCCTTTGCCGCAGTAAAGAATCTATATAAAGTCGATGTTGCCATCTATTCATGCCTAAAGAAATTTCGAAGTCAATTGTGATGTTTTGGGATAAAGCTCTTAAAATAATAAAAAAGAGAAAAACAACTTATTTACATGTTACATTTACATGTTTTTAATCTTTTAAAGAATCCAAAATTAAAATGTGATTTTGATAATAAATAATAAATTTCAAAGTAATGAAACATCCAGGAGCTTGTCTGCAGAAAATTCTGATTCGGATTTATCATTATTTGAAGATGACACTGTCGAATCAAATTTGTCCATGCGATTAACATGTTATGACATGAAAGTTATGATATGTATATTGAAAAGATAATATACCTTTTAATTTCTGGGGGCAAATATATTTCCCAGCTACCTGTAACTACTCATCAACTATATTACATGAAAACGTTGAGTTCGAACGCTGTTTTTTAACAGCTACATTTATATGTAACAGAATTGGATCAAAACTATCCGATAAAATTTGAAATGCCTTAATTAAAAAAAAAAAACCTTTTTGAAAAAGATTGTTTAGTTTGTTTTATATACACGTATTTTAGCCCTTCACTTTGAATGTGGTCCAAGGCCATTTATCATATCTATACTTTTACATGCTTAAGGAGACAAAACATTAACGCTACTTCTTAACTTTTTTCTTTATATTTCAAATTTATTCAAACACGAACTTTTTAAATATCTTTACATAAACGTCTTAAAGTATCTTAAAAATAAGCAGTTCATGCATTAATTCTCTTATTCAATAAAAATTTTAATTTTTCACTTTTATCCTTTTGCTGTTATTTATAATAACACAGTACAACACATGATTTGCCAACTCAATTCTGTTAATTGTATGTGAAATTAGACCCAAAGAGAAGAATTTCTTCATTCGTTTTGTCTTCTTACCTGCGATTTGAAGTTAGTATCGATTTGAAGTTAGTACTATCGTATAGGGGAGTTTATCACGTTTTAGGCCTTGTTGTTTGACATAGCTCGACAACCACTAGCCCAATTTAGTTGAAATAAATTTAAAAAAATTAAAAATTACAATTCCCTTAATCTGTTTATATATTGTTTTCCTATACAAGTAACACTTTCGAAGTTAAAAATGAATGTATGAAGGGAAAAAATTATTTTTTGCCTAAAAATTTAAATTTTTTTTTTTTTAAATACATAAAAAATCCAAAATGGAAAAAAGTTTCAAGTCTAGTTATTTTTTCGCAAAGTCACATAACCTATGAGCAAAATGAGACAAAGATCATAAAAATCGATGCACGCGTTTCGCTTTTATTCGCAATTGAGTAAATGTATGAATTTCAAAAATCAGTTATAGCCACCACCCTTAAAATAAAAATTAAAAAATTATCATGAAAAAAAAACTTTATTTATAAAAACTTAATGAAAATAAAATAATATGCAATTAATACGCAATTATAATATGCATAAAAACAAAATTTAGAAGGGTAGTATAACAACTGTTGCACACTGTGTTCGGCGTAAAATTTGCACCACTTAAATCTGCTTTATCGAAATAATTACAATACGCTGTTTTGAATTGCTCAGTAAACAAATTTTTTCGATCTTTTTTCTGTATTTTTCGGACGATATGACCACAAACGTAACAATATTCATCCAAATATGGGCACTTGTTGTTTTCCATATTGATATATTTTATGTTTTGTTGTTATTCACTTTTAAAAAACTGGAGAAAAATCACTTTTACTGTTCGCGTTCGTCGGCACTGGCTGAATGCCAAAAATCGATCAATGCACACCTATAAATACTACGTATTTTTGAATATTTTACTGCCAGGTACTTATAAATGGGCGCATATTTTAAGGGCGGCTGGCTATATACCTGATTCAGCACTTGTACGTTTCAAACTGTGCAAAACTTTCAAAATAATGACCACCCTTAAATGTGGGTTCAATTTCTGTAAAAAAAATGATATAGGTAGCCACCGGAAAAACCAAAATAATAAAAAGGTCCACTTTCAGTTTAATTGTCCACGTACATTTATTACCGCAATCATAAAAATCAAATAACCTTTTGTTTATTCCTTTTTTTTAATTCTCAGAATCATGAAAAAGGTGTCAATGTTTTCTCCAAATAATGTTGTGCATATCTCGAGCAAATTTTTGAAATTCATACATTTACTCAATTGCGAATAAAAGCGAAACGCGTGCATCGATTTTTATGATCTTTGTCTCATTTTGCTCATAGGTTATGTGACTTTGCGAAAAAATAACTAGACTTGAAACTTTTTTCCATTTTGGATTTTTTATGTATTTAAAAAAAAAAAAATTTTAATTTTTAGGCAAAAAATAATTTTTTCCCTTCATACATTCATTTTTAACTTCGAAAGTGTTACTTGTATAGGAAAACAATATATAAACAGATTAAGGGAATTGTAATTCTTAATTTTTTTAAATTTATTTCAACTAAATTGGGCTAGTGGTTGTCGAGCTATGTCAAACAACAGGGCCTAAAACGTGATAAATTCCCCTATACGATAGTACTAACTTCAAATCGATACTAACTTCAAATCGCAGGTAAGAAGACAAAACGAATGATGCAGAAATTCTTCTCTTTGGGTCTAATTTCACATACAATTAACAGAATTGAGTTGGCAATCAATTAACTGAAAAATGTTGTACTGTGTAATTCTTTTATATTTTAAATTAATAATGTAAAATAATTATTTTACTTTAATTCTATAAATTTTTTTTAAGGTTTTTATTTTATTGAAAAAATAAATTTTAAATTATTTTAGCAAACTGTGTTTTGAATACTTACATACACGCATACATATAAATCTAGGCATATCCATAATGTACTCGCATCCAATCAGCTGGCTGTTTTTTTATATACATTTTACAAGCATTACCAAGGCATATTCATACAGGTATATACAACGGCGAGTTGATACAATAAAGCAACTTTTTAGGGGATTTTTTTTGTCAAGGCCAATTCGTTTAACAGAGATGGAAAAGTTGTTTTTATATGTTTAATTAAATAAAATTTTATTAAAAAAAGGCTATGTGTTTGTGAAGCACAATATAAATGGTGAAAGAACAACAAATATACATAAAGTTGGTAAATTTATCATCAAAAAAGCACAATTAAGTTAAATGGAATCACAAATATAATTTTTCATTCCTGCATTAATAAATGCAATCAAGGAGAATTCAACAAATTTAGACAATGTGTTTCCCCATCACCATGTGCTGATAATTTGACCTGTTTGAATTCGCCTTGAGCGTTACCAACTTTTTAAAAGTCTTGACTGCATTTGTCAAACTTAATTTTTTTAATTTTATTATACAATAAATAATTTGCAATTTCAGTTGGTTTAAAACGTTTTGAAAAATTTAAAACCATGAATAAAAAGTTTTCGCTTTAAAGTTTTTTAAAAATTATTCAAAATAAATAAGAAAATAAAAAAATTGTGTGACATATTGCCGCGATACATATACCTTATGGATATGCCTTGATATAAATTTTCAAAATCAGTCTATTTGCCATCCCTATTGCCAGCAAAATGAATATAAAACATTTATAATTACTAATGGAAACAGTGTTACGCTTTCAATGCAATTTGCAATATTTTTTCAATTGTTACAATGAATATTATTTAAGGTTTGCTTTAGAAGAATTTAATTCTCTATTTTATTTCCACAATCTGTCATTTGCACACTGATCCAATAATATTCTTTCAAATGATGCATTTTTAATTTGTTTGCCTCATTTATTCAATTAATTTTTATGAAAAGATTATTTAATCACAGTGAGATAAAAAACACAATCTTGAAAACATTTGTTTGCATTTGAAATCGTACAAATTAAATTAAATTCAAGTTTATGAATTTATTACACTGATTTTTTTCTTTCATATGAACAATGTAAACAATAAATTACTTTAAAGTTAATGAGCTTTAAGAGTTATTTCAAGTACTAATATAAATAAGTATGGCCCTTTTAAGCTACTCGCTACTTGCTAGGCCACTTTACTTCAATTTACAGGTTAATCTTTATTTTTTTTATTGTTGAACTTTTTAACAAAGACTTTATTAATAAAGTCTTCAATTTATAAGTGCTAAATAATGTAGCAATTTGATAAATATTTATTTTTAAAATTACGTTTTTAATTGAAATATAATTAATACCTCTTTGAAGCAAATTTCTTACTCTCTCAACCTTTTAAGAAAGAACGTGAATATTGTTTCTTAAAAATGCATCAAATTTGTTCAATATTTAAATTATCAAATGAACAATGACCAGGAATTTAATTTTTTTCAAAATCTAATATATTTTTTATATATTCACAGGGTGTCCCGAGTGTAGTTTTATTAAAAAATTTACAAAAGTTTTGAAAACTTATAAAAAAAAAAGAGAAAACAATAGTTTTTTTTTAAATAATAAATAAATGAATTTTTTCGATCTTTTTAATTTATATAAACATTTGTTTTTGTTTCTTTTAATTTTTAAGTGTTTTTTGAAAAATGATGACATTATGACAATACACTTTGCGAATACACCAATTATAACTATATAATAGAAAAAAGTAATATTTAAATATCTGTGGCTTGGAGCTAAAAGGGCCAATGTCAAAATATTTACTTTTGAGAAAATTGGAATTGAACTTAAACTTTTATAGATGCTTTCATAGTGACATTGGCCAGCATTTTATTTATGAAGCTGTTCTGGTTTGAGTATGAAATAGAGCAAGAAACCAAATCTAATGCAATGATTTACTCAAAAGAGCAAAAAAGTGACATTGGCCCTTTTATATTAGTTTCTTAGATCTTTCTTTTTCAATACGTTTCACTAATTTTCTAGCTTGAGATCAGTTTTTCATTTGCAAAATTATTTTATTATTACACTGGTCAACACAATTCTTGTTTCCATATTTTTTTCTGTCTTGGTAATTTCTACGCAATGAAAAATAATGGGAGATTTCAGTTCTATTTTGACAAAAAAGTTTTAAAAAAAATTTTTCTTTAAGATTTTCTCAAATGAAAGACTTTCGGCAGATTTCATTGCAAACTCTAGCACTAGTCTGCCACTATATACACCATCTCTTATAATACTGTAAAGCAAAACACTTTCAACTTCTTTTGCTGCTGTTAATTGTTAATTGTTATTTGTTAATTGTTAATTGTTATTGCAAAATACTGCCAACATCGTTGCAAAAAACGAAATCGTTCTCTTGAGAAAAATAGGGTAATAGGGTTTTTCTCGGGTACTATATGGTTTTCAAAGTAAACACATTTTTTTCTTGTAAAAGTTTTGAAGATCCTTTCGATTAGTTTAGATCGCCTACTAAATACGTAATTTAGTTTCTGATTAAATTGCTGTTGATCTGACAGGCTAAATTTGTGGTCTAGATTAGAGTCTTAACTTGATTCATTTTATTTGGGTTCGCAGAGATTTGAATCGTCAGAAGATTGCATGTGACCCCTTTGTTCAACGTTTATTAAATTAATATTTCTCCTGTGTATAACAAGTGCTAATTAATTATTCAAAAAGCGATTTAGTTGGCTTTAACTTAAAAACACGCTTGGCGTGTTGAAAAAAATCGTAATAATTTGAGATAGAAAAAAAGGCAACAAAAATTTTTCTGATGATCAGTGTAATTATATTTTTCGGTACCATATTGGATATCTTCTTCAGGGAATGTATTGTACTTTTACTATAATTTGTATGATATTTAAATATAAAACTGATTTGCTTAGATTGTGTATAAAGCTTTTGCTTTTCTTTAAGTAAAGTTAACACAATATAGTTTTCACAATTGTTTTTCAAAAATTTCTTGAATTTTCAAGTTTTTGTTTGAGTTTATTTAATAGAATATTTTATAAATATATACTGAATAAACTGCAAATATTATTTTAAGCAGAAATTCAACAACTTATTAAATTATTTCGTGAATGTTAAAATGTTTGTCAATGTAGAGACAGAAAAATAAAACAAGTTATCTTTGTTTAAGAATCCTAGGATCAACGAAAAAAAAGCTAAAAATAATAATTCCTAGTTTACATAAAAATTTCAGTTGCAAATTTATATATTTTAATGCATTTCATAGCAGCCACTTTAAGACAAATTTGAAATATTGTGGAGGCAAAAATAAAAACAAAAACAAAATCCTTTCAAAAATGCCGTTTCACTTTTTGCTTAAAACTTCTGGCAACAAGTAGCATCTGATTATTTATGACTACTATTTTTGTTTCAATGTTATGTAATCTTTTGCAACAACAAAAGAAAAAAATCAACAAATTATATTTGAGAAAAACTCAAAAAAAAAAATAAAACATTTGCCTCCAAAACTCAAATGCTGCATCATTATTATTGTAATCGTTTCTTTTGCAATGGACACACGAGAAGTTTAAAACAAAAAAAAGAAGCAAAAATTTGAAACTAATTTTTTAAAATTTATCAAAAAACACATTTAGTAGTGTAGTACTCTTTATAACTCGCAACAAACTTGATATTAAAAGCAAGTGAGTGAATGAGCGAAGCAAAGTAGTAATTTACTTAATTTGAACAATATATTCTTAACAAGCACAAAAACAAAAATAAGGCTCTGATTAATTGTAATTAAATTTATTAGATGAACTGGGGCTACAATGATGTTAATGATGTGCGATTAAAATTGCACACTGTTAAATACAAAATGTTTAATAATTAAATATATTGTCATACTAAATATAGTGTGTCAAAATATGGGCCCAGTTTTATTGTGTTTTGCTAAACAAAAATCAAAAAAAGCTTGCAAACTTTCAACTATTTTCAATTTAATTATGAAATAGATTCTAGTTTACTTTAACACAATATAGGTTGTCTTTGGCTTGTTTTAGTATATTTTTTAATTAAACTTTTCTTATTTAGCTTGGAAATTCAATTAAAACATTTTGCATTAACAACTAATCAAGGTGAAACAGAAAACGTGTCAGTGGCATGTGTTGTCTTGACTAAATTCGGATTTATCGTGATGAGTACGCTAATCAAACCGTGATGAGATTATTAATTCATTTGTAACACCCGTTAAAATAAAATTTACAAAAATGTCTATCTACGATTGAAAAGTTCATATTTTTGTTTCGAGGTTATTTATAAAATCATCTTTTGCAGCTTTTTAAAACTTTAAAGCTTTAAAATCTAAGTTAGAAATCGAATACACTCAAACAACACATTTAAACTAAATAAAAGGTTTTCTATTAAGAGTGATATGACTTCTTAAAAAAAAAACACACTTATTGTTAGGGAAATTCAAAAGTTTTTATTGAATGTGAATCGATACAATTAACTTCTACATAAAACGTCATTTAAATGGCCTCCACGACTTCTTCTGCAGGAACGAATTCGATGAATCTAATTTTTGAGCATTTTTTCCACTAAATCAAGTCGTATGGCATGAATGGCACGTTCCATATTGACTTGTTAAGCTTGAAGACAGTCTGATTTATTTCCAAAGACCAATGACTTCAAATAATCCCACAAAAAATAGTCTAATGGTTTTAAATCACAACATTTTACAGGCCATTCAATCACTCAATTTCTTGAAATATTCGAATCTCTAAGCTTTTCTCGCAATAATTCAATTGTTTCATTTGGTGTGTGGCACGTAGTCCCGTCGTATTGAAACCAAATATTGTCAAGATCAAATTCTTCCAATTTCGTCCATAAAAAGTTAGTTTTCATAGATATATACCGCTCTACATTGACAGTAACGGTGTTACCAGCGTCAATTCGAAAGAGGTACGGACCAAAGATTCTATCAGACCAAAAACCACACCAAACTGTCACTTAAGGTGTCTTATTGGCACTTCAACATTATGTAAATAAAATGTAAGCTCGCAATTTTCAACAATTCGAAGAATAGTGGACAATTATAACGACCATAAAATGACAAAATCACACGAAAAGTTACAATTTGAGAACGATTATTTTGATAATAAAACTGAATAATTTACGAACGTTGTTCTTGCGTATATCTCTCCATTGTAAACATTACTAAAGGCAATGGAAAACAAATGACAGATCATGACATAATACAAATGGCCGAAACTGCACTTCAAAATCATATCATCCCTATTGAAAAACCTTTTATATATTATTTCTTCTTCATTTACTTATAGTTACTTTTTCTTTATTAATTTTTTTTTTTAGAAACCTAAAAACGTTTGATTTTTTTTTCATTTAAAATAAATATCTTTAATGGTATTAAGACATAGACGAGAGCAGGCTACCGACTGCAACCTCTCAAAGTTAAAATACATGTGTGTAAATTAAAATAACACGGCTACATGGCAACACGACCAACGTTGTAACTGTTGTCATCTTAAGCTAATTTGTATTTTTCTAAGCTACAAACAGCTGTTTATTCTGTCAATTGTTTTTTATCACAGAGCAAAGCCGATCGGTTGATAGCCGATGTAATATTTCCTTGTACTCTATCCGCTGCCGAATAGTGTAGCCAATTTCGGCTAATGGTAAGAAATAGATTTGACATTCATGTTGTATATTTTGAAAAACTTTAGTATGCGAGGCCAGATTACAATACTTAACTTTAGTGTCTCCGAGAAGACATTTTTTTACAGAATGTTATTATTATTGGAATCTGGCTTCATTTTTGCGCGTGGCGGCCCGCGGCCGTGCTTACGGGTTTTCTCCTCCAGTTGGACGCGGCAGGTGGCTTCGCTGATAAAGTTTTCTTGGGTGCGTCACAAGAATTAAAATTAATTAATTATAAAAATAATTATAACAATATTCTGAAAAAATATGGCTTTATCTCTCATTTGCGAAAAAAAAAATATGGCTTTATCTCTCATTTCGCAAAATTTTAAATATGGCCTTACCTCTCAACTATTGGGCAATAAGGCCATTATGGCTTTATCTCCCATTCAATTGAGCAATAAAGCCATCATGGCCTTATCTCACATGGTATTAAAGCACACCCCCCCCCCCCCCCCTTAGCTTCAGCAAGCAATAGCTGCTGGTGTGTTTAATATTTATTTATTTAATATTTACGCGCTAGATTAAAGTTAGTGCGAAATTATTTTATAAATATTTGCTGTTGTGTTTAAAAAACTGTCGTAGTTAAAAACTAACTGATAAGTTAGGATTTCTGTCAATGTATGTGAGTAAACAATAGACAGACAGCTTTTAACGTACGTAGTTTGTGATTACATTTGCTCTTTGCTTAAAAAAATCAAATTTGAAGAATGTTAATAGAATACAGATTTTGGATTTTCGAAATTTCGCCAAAAAACAATAACCATATCCATTCCGTGATTTGAGAGTGACGGAAAGAAAAAACGTGTATTTTAAAACGACATAAAGGGTCCACCAAATAACTTTTTTTTTTAACAGGGCGCAAAGCATCGAGTGTAGCTTCGGCTGTGTGGCACGTAGCGCCGTCCTGTTGAAACCAAATGTTGCCAATATCCACCTCTTCAATTTTTGTGAACAAAAATTCGTTCAACATGGCCCGATAACGATCGCCATTACCTGTAACAGCCACTTCATTCCTCATTTTCGAAAAAAAATGACCCAATTATGCCTCTGGACAAAAATCCGCACCAAACAGTTACTCGTTTTGGGTGTATCGGCTTTTCAATGTATGCGTGCGTGTTTTCTGTGCCCCAAATTCGACAATTTTGCTTGTTTACATACCCGCCAAGATCAAAATGAGCTTCATCTGAAACGATGATTTTTTTTTGGCAAAATCGGCCAAAGTAATGTCGCAATATTTCCCAGCGTTGTTCAAGCGTATACACAACGATATTCGTTCAGCGGAAGGATAAAACTAATTATCTGTCAAATCAGACATGAGCTAAGTGTTACCATTTACGAAATAAGCACTAGTTGAAAAAAAAACGTTAGATGGCGGACTGTATTTGGATAATCCAGTAAATGTGGATAAAAATTTAAACACATTTCAATGTCTCGTTTTTAGACCAAAGCCTTAAAAATCAGAATAAGGAAAAACAGGAAATTCATACAAAGTCCATTAGAGTAATAAAAATTTTATTTGTAAAAAACATATGACATCTGTTATCTATTTTAATATCGAGATAATGTTTTTGATATTCTAAAAATGGTATTCAATTAAGAAAAATTACCTAAAGTCAGATTATCAATTTATAATTAATTTAATTATAAACTCTGTTTAATAATTTCATTGTTTTTACTTCTCTATCTGTGCAAAGTAAATAAAAGTGATTTTGAAATTTATGAGTGTCCAACATTTAAGATGATTGAAAATGTTTATTTTTTTAATTTGATCAAAATATAAATAACTATGTATTTTAAAAAATTTATTTTTTCAAAAAAAAAATCGCTTTTAAAGTATGAATTTCAGTTAACTCAATTAAATTTTTTTTAGTTTTCTTAGCCCTGTCATTAACAAGTTTGTTACTTAAGTCTTTTGTTTTTTACAAACGAATTTCCTTTCTTTAGTTCTAAATTATATATTTTCAATAAACACTGAAACCCATTCGTGGTGTAGTCGAATTTGCTACTACTTTTTTCATTTCGATTAATGATAATTATTCTTCAAACACATTTAAACAAACAACATTAATATTGTAGTTGTTAAGCATGTGTCATAAATAAACAAATTCGCTAAACTACAACATTATTATTACAACTACTCATTTAAGTGCTGAGCTTTATTATTATTTATTTTAAATAATTACACTTTATTTGACTTCACTTGACTGCACGTAGTTAAGGTTTATAATTTGACAAAAACAAATAGAAAAAAGAAAAAGAGAGAAACCAAAATTAACAACAACTGCAACAGCAACGGTTACACCAACAACACTTCAATTTAGTTAATTTGACATGAAGCATGTATCATGTCTGCCACACGACGACAATCAAGGTTGATTTTAATTGATGACTTTAGTGTGAAATAAAAAAAAAATTGTTTAAATAAATATAAAAAACCTTTAAGTGTGTATTAACTTTAAAAGCCATATTTCATACAACACCGATTGGAGTGGTAAACAGCAGCGGAGAAACTTTTTTCATTTATAGTTTAACCCTGAACCTAGGGAAAAATCTTAACAACTTGTTTGTGTAATCTATAAATCACTAGAAAAGCCGCATCACTTATGAGGATGTTACAAAATCGTGCAGCTACTAATATGCTAATATGATGTTAAAGCAAACTAATAAGCTATCGGAAACAATGACTCTGTGTTAAACTTAGTGGAATCGAATAAAACTTATTAACAAACGGAGGAAAATATTAAAAAATCACTTGAGTTGTGCTTAAAAAAGACACTATTGTTCTAAGTTTTTAGCTTGTCAGTATCAGGGATATGATTAACATTTGCACCTGGTCTTTGAAAATTTGTTTTAGTCTTTAAATATTTTGGGCCGTTGAAGGATTATTTGACAAATTTCTCTACAACATCTGTCAAATAAGCCTTTAATAAACCTAAAATATTTTTCATGAATACTGCCCTTTTTCTGTAAATTCATTTCAACATATTTAAGTAGAACCTAACTTACAGTTTTTTAATAATTTTGCAGTTTCAATAATCGAAGAAATACGTCTGTCGTCTTATTTTGTTAACGTTAAATTTTTATGAAAAAATAAAAAATAAATAAATTTTTTAACAAATTTTAAAAACTATGAAAGTTAAGCTAAATTTTTGCAAGTCGTATGGTAAATATTTTTTCGCAATTAATATTTATGTACACCAGAAACAATTCTACGAGATTAAATGAACTTAGCGAAAATCTCAATTAACTTTTACTAAACATTTTTACCTTAAAAGTTGTTGGCAAGATAAAATGTCAATATATTGGTAACAGTTACAAAGTACTGAATCATATTGAGGTTTTTATTTGAAATATTTTAAAAAGTAATTTTTGTCAAAATTACGAATTTCACATACTAATTTGCTGCAATATCAAAATGATCTCCCCTAATCAAAAAGACATGTTTAAGGGCAGGTCTTCTTAAAGAGTGAGCCTGAAAAAATTTATGCTTGTATGAAATTAAATAAAACTAAAACCGTTCAATAGAAAAATTCTCAAAAATACGCCAGTTAATTACAATATTGTACAAATTTATTTAAAATTAAAATATTAGCATTTTACTCGATATTTAGTGGACAAGGCGGTTCACCTACAACTAAAATCGGACATGACCTGGAAGATTTTTTCTGTGTTCTTAAATATTTTTTTTTTACAAAACCCAATACTTTTCCACTGATCAAAGTTATGGACAGTTGGGTGGGTTTACCTCCCATGGTACAAAATAGACGTTATTGACCATTCAATGGTTTTTTCCATGGTGGCATGATGTAAATCGGGCAGGAAATAAAGAGGCACACTTTACTGTTTTAAGAAAGGTAAAAGTCGTTTATGTACAATATATTT
Organism: Phyto melanocephala; assembly: GCA_941918925.1. Taxonomy (NCBI): domain Eukaryota; kingdom Metazoa; phylum Arthropoda; class Insecta; order Diptera; family Rhinophoridae; genus Phyto; species Phyto melanocephala. Next base: position 134,528,801 of record OW799235.1, on the reverse strand, counting down.
CTGTGCTTAACGTGCCTGCTGTTACAAATTATTGACTTTTTTCCACAACTGCAAATGGCTTGCAACACATGAATCTATTTGAGAAATTTTGTTTTTCCTCTGGAAGTTGAGGAAAGGGTGGATTGGATCATTATTCAACCAACAGGGGTATACTTTTTAAAAAATTTACCTCAATTTTTTGGCTCATTCTTTCGCTTCCAAGATCTTTACCATATTGCAATCTGGAACTTCTGAACTTTATATGACTTCACTCAGCATTATCTTTGGCTTTGCGCAAAAAAAAAAAATCAGAGCATTTAATTTGCGAGCTGCTTTTTCGATAGAAGTGTAGGTTGCTTTTCGAAAGAGTTGTTCGACTTATTTTTTCTGATTAATATCTGTTTCATGTTTTTTCTCTTGATACCGTGTAACGATGAGCCTCTAAGTTTTTTTCTATTTTTTTGGAAGTCCATATTCGATTTTTTTGAAATTTTTTAATAATTTTTTCACGTACTTTGTTTTTTCACCAAAATAACAGTTGAAAATAAATCATGTAGGTGAGATAATATCTGACATGTTTGAAAAAGCTAGCGCGATTAAAAAAATAATAAATTTGTTGGACTAAAAATAAGTTTTGACCGGAAAAGTGCGTCTAAGTTTTTTCATACTCCAGCCAGATCGTTCAACAAAAAATGTTAGAATATATAGGAATTAAGTCATTTTACAATGAATTAAATAAAAAGTAAAGAGTTAAGTTACTAGAAATTCCACGTTATAGAAAATAAACTGCAAAAAAATATATATAAAAAGACTACTTAAATGTATTTTTATTATTTTATTATATTAAGGACACCAATGAAGTAGTCAGCATAGCCTATCAATATGAAGTCTGCAGTTTCAATTTCAGAATAGTTTTCATATTAAAAGACTTGTGAAAATTCAAATTTATTGCACACACACACACACACACACGCAAATAAAAGAACATAACTAATACAATTTATATATGTTCATTAGACAGACTAACAAATATATATTATCTTAACAGACATGTGTGTACGTGTGTGTGTATGTTTATATTGTTCACCTTTTATGCTCCAATAACTTTAATGAAATTGTATGTATCTTTTTCATTGCTTTTGTTATTGTTTCAAAAACATGATTAACAAAAGCTGATAATTTAATACACAATGATAAATCAACAAAAAGAAGACAATAATTTATGTTGTTTAACTGAAAACATAACAAAACTTCAAGTTCAAGGCCGAGAGCAACAAAATACTTCCACTAGCAGCAACAACAAAAATTAATAATATTTATTCAGGCTCTAGTAATAACAAATACACACTTTACACCAGGCATGTTATAAATATTATTACAATTTGTAATTTGAACAGAGCAACAATTGTATTTAAAAAAAAAAATCCAACAAGACAATTGTTTAGTTTTAATTCTATTAATATTCTTAAAACTTTTAAAGCAGCGTAATAAGAGCTTTAATAGTAAAACGCAATTCTATTTCGGACACAATAACGTTCTTAAAATATTTCACAAACTTTATCTATAACTTTGCCAATGTAAGGAGTTTTTCTTTATTAACTTTTAACAAGTTCTTTGTTCTCTGTCGGAAGCATTTAAATAAAAACAAGCCAGAGTTATTTATTCGGCTTAGTCGAATTTTAAGTGCTCTTTACAATTATAAAAAATATTTAAAAATATTTACACGAACAAAATAGATAATTGTAGCCGATATCTCAGTAGATTATCGTTTTATTTCTTATTAATAGAATCTTAAGAACAATGTCTACGAAACTTTGTACGTCCAAAGGACTTAAAAAAATCTCCATATAAAATCCAACTTATTGAAAAATACCTCTACTTCTTACACTTACAATGAACACATATAAGAAAACCACTTTAATTTGGCAAAATTTCAAAACGGAGGAAGTAATTTTTCACATACACCTAATATTTATTGTAAAACGGCGGAAGAAATGTAATTATTTCTTTACTGAAGGTGTGCAAAATAAAATTCACTAATGTTATTATTTTACTAAAAAATAAATAATCTAGTACAGATAATTAACAACAAATAAACAAAACACAACAAGCTCACATTGTAGATCATTAATTTCTTTGTTTTTTCTTTTTATACCCACCAACAGAACAATGGTGTGGGGCTACATTCATTTTATCATTTCGTTTGTAATACATCGAAATATTTATTTTAGACCCCACCCCATAAAGTGTATATTTTTTGAGTTCATCTTAGGACTACCTATGTCTGTCTGTCCATCTTTCTGTCCGTCTGTCCATCTGTTAAAAATGCGATTGAGCTCGAACAGAAAATCCTAGAGGGAAGAATTTTTGCCACAATATTTCTTATTTACATTAAAAAAGTTTGATATTAAAAATGGGATAAATCGGTCTATTAGGAAGAGAGTTATAGCTTGTAATACAGGAGTAGGTCATACAAAAAGGCAGAACTTTTGGAGGACCTTCTTTTGTAATATCTATGTTGAATGCAATAGCAGATATAACCGTGACATTTTAATGCCCTCCTCAAATATATGGCATATTCTACTATTAGTATTAAAAATTTCTATTAAATAGTTGTACTTTTTATCAATTCTAGCATTTTAAAAGTAGGAAGTGCCATGCCCACAAAAAATAATATTTTTTTTTCAACTACCTCTAGCTACCAAGTAATGCGCTTCAGTTTTCGTAAAACGAAGTGTATAATATTTCCTAATGTAAAAATACTTGGGTTTTATTTTGAGACTAAATATAGAAGAAAAGAAGATAAATTAATAGCAAAGTGGTCTTAAACAAAGAAAGTAATATATATTTTAGAATAAAGAGATTACTCCACAGCGATTACTGTTGATAACAAAATAATAAATAAGTTTTGTGTCATTAAAGTTCTAACGAAATTGGTGGTGGGTATCAAAAATTCGGCACAACCGAATATAATTATCTTACCTGTTAATCTTCTAACAAAGATCGTAATTTACTTAGAGCACAAAATCGACAAACTTATTTTTGTTTAGTGGCTTAAAGTAGTGCTGATCATCTGCTAAAGCAAGTGCCCTCAAGCACATTCATTCACATGCTACCACTAATTAACATGCTTAGGGCCATTATTATAACTTACCGATAACTAAAGTTAGGATGTTATTGGACAGATAACTAGTTTTTCGTTACTACAACTGCACTTTAACCTAAAAGTGTCCGATAAGTTAAAGGGAAGATCACTCTACCTTTAATTTTTAACGTGAGGTTTATAATTAAAAGTTACCATATTTTCTACCGTATAAGGGAATTGTTTACTATTTGCTTGTCGTTGCCACTTTGGTTTTAAAAAACTAATAAATTTGTTCAGCATTTGCTTTGGTGCTGCCATACTTAAAAATATATACAATTTATTTTACAGGCAGGTTGTAATAACGAAAAATACTTAATGGTCAGTTTATTGCTCACGTTAACAAAAGTTACCTTTTATTAACATGAACTTTGTCGGCAAGTTGTAATAATGGCCCTTAAACATACTTGACAATACAATAAGAAAATTAAGCAAATGAGTGCCTACATATTTATTAACCAAGTTTTGCTTTTGGTAAAACAACATTTTCTGTTAATAAATATAAAATATTAAACTGAAAAAAAAGAAACAAAAAAACAATTTTTTTAATTTATTGGTTGTGTAGACATAAAAGTTAGGTCTTTTTCATTCGATACGTTTTTGAAGGCAATGATAAGCATACGAGTCTATCACACAGAATTTGTCCATTTTGGTTTCTTTTGTATTTAAAAGTTTTATTATTTTGCTGTTTAATGTTTTAGATATCTGTGCATACAAAAATGCAATTTAAGTAACTATAGGTATAACTTTTTTTCATTTCTAATAAAATTTTTAAATTAAAATCATATTTTATAGTTTGAATACTAAAACAACTTAAAAATCACAATCTCCTAAGTTACAAACTTGTTGGGGATTCTTCTTTTTTTATAACTTCCTAGTTTTTAACTCTACGCAATTAGTTTTCATTGAAAATTTATTATTATTTATTCGTGCACTCGTCTTTCGATGCATTAAAAATCAATTTTCTATAGATATGAAAAACAATAGTTACGTTCTAATTAAAAATACACTTGAACAAACATATTTCCGCTTTTATTCAGAACCTTAACATTTTAATTTTAAATGTTTCATATTACCTATTGTTTGTTTTAAAATATAAAAATAATATTCAGTTTCCACCTTCTATTTAAATTTAAATGAAACAAGGTCTTTTAAACATGCAAATCAAACAACAAATTTTTCTTTCTTTTTTCTCCACCAGTACTGAGAGATTACTCACTCAAACAGCCGTTTCATGTAGCCTGTAAAGGTTTGTAAATGCAAATAAAAATTATTTAAATTTTTATTCAATGTTTATATTTACTATGGGATAATGCCATAATAATAATAACAAAAAGCTTAATCTGCTCAAGGTATCCAAACAAGAATATTAGATTTAAATTTTCGTACATTTTCTTTATACAACTTGTATATTGAATCGCATATAGCCCATGTGATTAAAGAATATGGTGAAGTTTTCAAACGAATAACGGAAAAATACGGCTCGAAAAGTAAGTATTATCGCCGTTTTTCTTCGACATGTCGAAGTGAATTTCTTACAAAATACGACTCCCACGACTTGTTGTGAATTGTACAGATTTTTATAAAACCATTCATCATTTCTGTTATGTGATTTTACAACGATTTATTAAAAATTCTTAAAACGCGTGCTTTGTATGTGACAACTGTAAAAAATACCGTAAAACTCTGCTGAAGAAAAGAGTGTCAAATCTGTCGGCATTACTGGAATTCCCCATGCATATGAACGTACATATGTAACACGTAAATAAATTGTAATAAAACCCTTGAAGTTAAAGTTAAACTCAATGGCACTACACTGTAACAATAACTTATGTTTTTGTACCCTTCGCATGACAGTGTAAAAGGGTATAAATATCAGAAATATTCCGGGGCAAATCGGTATTGAAGATAAGAAAAATCGGTTCATAAACAACTAAGATATGATGAAAAAACCTGGACCACATCGTCTTTTAACCACACATTAATACAAACTGGATGATCGTAGGTTCGAATCCCAGTTGAGACAAAATTTTTTTTAAGACATACTTAAAAAACTTATAAACTTAATTGATAATTTTACAATGGGATGTTTATAAGCGAATAAAATCAGTATAAAGATAATGAAACATACATACACATATGTATGTACGTATTTCATATAAGTGAGATGATGCAATGCTCTATAAAAAATCCAAATCTGAAATGTGTGGGTACATTTTATTATTTTTTGCTTTTATTAAGTTGCATAAATCAATTAGTATATACTGTATATATGTAAGTATGCATTCCTAAAATTATCTTTAAATCAATCTGCGAACAAATATAAACTCTGAAGTAAGGTTGATAGTCTAGTGGTTATGTCACTAAACTACAGAACCAGGGGAAGCTAATCCGAATCCCGGGTAGAGAGAATTTTTCTTTTTATTATGTTTTTTTGTTAATTATAAATGCATACATGCATAACCTTACCTTAACAATTGACATGTAAAGAAAAAAATTTAAGTATTTAGAATCAGATATGTATGGCATTAGAAATAATTAATCCAAATGACGTATTACGTTAAATCTGAAATCTAGGCCTAAGTTGCGCCGTGGTCACTATACCCATGTACAAGATGGTGAAGGGTATTATCAGAATCGGCATGGCCGAATATAACACTCTTACTTGTTTCATATCTGCTGATATAATATTAAATTCAACTTTTTCTTTCGTTATGATTTTTGTCTCTCTCGTTTGGTTCGTTTGAGGTCACGAGTTATTCTATTCTCTAAAGTAATAAAATTAGAAATTTCTTTTTAAGATACATAATTTTAGTTACAATAGAACAGAAAATCTAAGTTTTTTTTCTCATTCTTATTTTGCTCCAGCAAATAATAGAGCATAAGAATGAACTACAAAATATCTTAAAAATGTTTGAAAATAAATAAATCACTGCAGTAACAAGCCATTTGTTAATCTCAAAGTTATAATTACAAAGATATTAAATTCTATTTCCTTATTACCCTATAATTTGTATCGATAGTTGAATTTTTTTTTAATGAACCACGAGTAATTTTTAGAAAAACTAGGCTTTTGATTTCGATAAAAATGTTAAAAGTTTCCGTAATAAATGATGGTTGTAAATCAAAAAAGTCTTTCAAAGACTTGCTTGTATTCGTTAAAATAAATTTTTAATACTTTTTAACAAAAATCACCAAAAAAAAAATTAAAAACTGAATATCTAAGATTTGTTGGATTTTTAACAATGTCTAAAATAAACAAAATAATATTATTTTTCGCTATTTTGTAATAACTTTATCTTGAATTATTGTTTATTTTCCTCATCAAACTAAAGCCGTACAATAAATAAATTCTTAAATAAGCTTGACCCCATGCTTGAACTTTTTATGAGCTTTTTACAGAGTTATGGCTTTAGTATTGCACATACTTACATACACACTTAGCAGCTACCAGTTGGTCAGATACTGATTGACTATTTGATTATTTAATGTATGTAATGAATTTTTCTTATAAAGTAGGAGTTATCGTTGTTATTGTTTTACTTTATTATTTTTTTATTTATTTATTTGTTTTGGCAATACTCACGTTTATAGAAATTAAGCTTTTTTATCTTCAAGTAATTGTTCATAAGAAAAAAATATATGGAGGAATCCTAATAAGTTTGTACTACATATTTTGTATATGAAAACGGCGAAATTTAGTTGTGGTAATTTGATATGCATTTAAACTCTTGTGTATCCATTATCGATAGCGATAAATCCATTAGGATTAAATATTGTCTGTCACTATGTTAGCTATGTTAGCTATGTTGTAGCTATGCAATAATTCGCCTAAAAACTATTTCATTAGTCTGGGGGCATCTTCGATTCTTAGCATTTATAATTGTGATAAGGAGATAGTTGACAAAAGTAGTTCGTACTAAGTTTAATTGACGTCCCCTACTATGATCCTATCGATTGCAACCCGTAAAAGTGAACTGATATCGCAGCCAATTACACAGAATTTGATGCCTATAACACTGAAAAGTCTGCAGATATGCAATGAAATATTTTTTTTCTTTATGTGGGAGACAACATGCTCTCTTATTTGATCCTTTCCAATTATTTAAATAAATTGAACAGTTTTCATGTAAATTTTTGTTTAATCGACCTTTTTGGTATATTCTATTTTTCAATAAATTTCTTTTTTATTTTTAAGATGCCACGCCTACTGTTATTTTCCAGCTCATTTTAAGCTCAATTTTGCAAGTTATTGTTGAATATTAAAGACAGGTATTACAGCACTCTTGTCATGTGGCGAAAACTGATGATTTTGTTTGAGAGGTGCCACGCCCACTTAACATTTTAATAAAATTTTAAGTTGGAATCGCTCTTGAGTCTCATAGATTAAAATTAATAAATCGGTCCAGCCGTTCGCTCAAAAGTGAGCTTGGTCAATTTGTCTTTCAATAAAAACCAAAGTTTGGTTTTGGCAAGCCATTTCACCAAAACATAAAATTTTTTTAACACAGCATTACAGAAAAAAAGCAATACAAAACTTTACATTCATTTTAAAATTTCTGAACAAATTTGACTTTATAACAACACGACACTTAGGACACCCTTGCGGATTAGCCAAATATCTTTTGAAATATAACAAATAATTTTAAAATATAAAATAGAGTCGTCTTCACTACTTTACCACCAAGAATGATAGAAATAAAAAATTTGGATTGGTAATTGCGTGATCTTTATTTCTATAATTCTTGCCATTCTTTACCATCCCATATTACAATATTTTCCGAAAGTAATGAAATTATACAGGGTACATTTATACAAGGTGCCAGCCCAGCTGATAATTTTTTTGTGTTCTGGAGTATGTCAAACGTTTATTTACTATTACGCGTGTGTGTGAAACAGACTGTATCTAACTATTTGAAATGCGGTCACAGTATTGTTAATTATTTAAAAAAAAGTATTTGTTTCTCATATAAATTAATGAAAAAAAAATTTTTTTATATGTTATCCTCAATCACGACCTGGAGATCAATTTTTTTTAATCGATTTGCTAATTTGCTAATTTCGCTAGCATATCAAGTATAAATTCTATATTTTTTAAAATAATTTTCATTAAGTTTTATTTAAAAAAATAAATCTTAACCTTATGATTAAGGATAATATATTTATAAGGAAAAATAAAACAAATTCAAAAATAATATTTATTTTATTATAGATCGGTACTAACAATTTTTTAGGATTCTCCCATATATATAATAAATCTTGATTTATTAATTATTATTTGGGTAATTTTATTACGTAACGACTATTTGTTTTTATTTATTTTTAATTAAAATAATGTTTTAAAAAATTAATTATAAATCACAATTGCTAAACATCTTAATGTTATGAAATATTTATTTACATTTTTTTTAAATAGCAGAAGTTTATGTTATTGCCAAATCATTTTAAACAAATATTAAAAATTAAGAAAAACTGTAAACATTTAAAAGCATGACTTTACAACCGTTAAATAGTTATGATGATGCATGTAAAATAATATTTAAATAATTAACTTGGTAATGTAAAGAATTTATAATTGAACTAGAATAATTACAATTCAGTTTTAATACTTTTTTTTTAATATTTGTCATCTAATTAAAATATGAATGTGTCCGTATGAATGTGTGTACGTATATTAGTGTAATTTATTATTGTAATTTATTTTTATTTGATTTGTTTTTAACAACATTTGTCAGCATTAAAAAATCTCAAAATATATTAAAAAATAATGATAAAATCTCAGTAAAATTGTTAATTCGAAGTTCTAAAAAAATTGTCAATAAATCTGTGGACCTTTGACAGAACATGTTAAGTAAAAAAATAAAATTTAGACGAAAAAGCATCAAGATGCTTTATTTAACTGATTAAAATCTTGTTAACTGCTTTATTCGTTTTTCAGAGTAATTTCAGACTTTCTTTGATTATATTTTTTCAAGAGTCCACAGTCCACAAAATTCCTATTATTATTATTTATTTTTATTCTTGTCTATTTTTTGCTCTCCTGCATTTTAAAAGTTGTTGTGACAAAGTTCACAGAATTTTAATTTATTGTAAAATATGAAAATATTTAACTTTCAGTATTTTATGTTCGAACTTAATTTTTTTTAAATATTATTACAAATAATACAAATAAACTGAAAAAGAAAGATTTAAAGGCCATGTTTTTTTAATTGTCTAACTTGTTTAGTACACTTACAGAAAGTATTACAAAAATGTACTAAATATAAGAGGAAAAAACGCAATGCTTCCCATTTTCCAATTTCATTAAATTATAAAACAAATCGTAGTTTCAAATTTCATATAAGTATTCCGATGAAAAAACGATGGTTATTCATTTTTGAGTATTATAAAATGTTTACAATATAATTTGAAATATTTTAGAAATGCATAACAATTTATGAAAATTAATATACTTTTTTGATAAATATTATAACAAGAATAAAAAAATTATTATTATAAAAATTATTTATTTATACCAAATAGTAGGAGATTAAAACGGTTTTGGTTCGACCCCTTTTTTAATTTTTACTCAAGCCGGTTACTTTTAAATTTACATTTTTCTAATATCAAACAAATCGGTTGTTATTTTATAAATACCCGGTTAATTTCAAAATTAAAAATTTTTATACGTTTTTCTTACTGTTGTTGCAAAAACACTTGTAATTTAAGAATTACAATTGTAACATTGAGCTTGACTTTCATTGGCATATGGAAGCCTTAGTTGTTTCATAAAGATTTCAAAACAAATTCAAACAAAAAAAATTATAATACTAAAGGATAGGAATCACTGTTGAACTAGATGTCACAGTAATGAAATGTGTTAGACTTTTGTTTTACCTCAGCACAACATTTTAAAGTATTTAAAGTCAAGTATACGGTGCACATAATCATCCATCTCAGCAAGTAATAAGCAATACTTTGTATCGATTCATGACCACATTTATTCTTTTGGATAATATTCATCAAAATCGCACCCATACCAAGGCGCGAGTGTGATAGTGAGATACTTATTAAATTCCCCATGTCACTGCAAATCACATGGAGTATATGTATTTATTGCCTATATTTTTTCACTGAACAATATCATTTGATATAATGACTTATTTTAACTTATAATTTAGCTAAATATATGAAAGTCAATATGCTCTTTATTTTATAGGGCGCAAATTTATATAATAGCTTTTACTTTAAAGGGATTCAATTTTTAAAAATCAACTCAAACATTTAAAAGTGCTTTTCGGAAAAACTATTAAAACAGACATAAGCAGTTTTCCTAATTGCCACAGATATATTTCGTTTAGTTCAGATGATTTCATTAAATAAATTTGTGTACATTCGGCTGTATTTTTTTAAATAATAAAGTCAACTTATGTTATTAATAAATATATTATTAAACAATTATTAAGAACTGAAGATGTTTACTTCAGTTCACATTCTTTCATTCATTGCTAAATAAACTCAAACAAGCACATAAATGTTTTTTTATTTAAACTATTTGTTTTTTAAAATAATTATAAACAAAAGATGAAGAAAATATCGTGAGCATTTATCGATTTATGAGTTTGTGTTCAAAAATTATGTTTAATTTCTTAAAAGCTCTATTAGTATGTGAGTAATTAGGAATTGTTATTTTTAATTTAAAATCGTAAATTTATTTTCAATGTCAAAGAAAAACAATTTACTGATATGTTCCTCAAAATGCAAATATATTTAGTTATTAGAAAACCGACAAAGTGTCATGTTAGGAAATTTAAAAATTTGTTTTTACATTTGAAATTTTTACAACTCAATTTATTTACAATATTAATTATGCAATATTTGCTAAAGCAGATTTAAACATGATAAAAAATTGAAATGAATTAAGGGGCCATAAATAAAATTAAATTCAAAAATATATGTAAATATCACAAACTTGATTATTATTAAAATATTATCACACTAGACACATATTCGAATTAATTATTGTTTTGTCTAGAAAGATGCTAATTCCATTAATTAATTTCTAAAAATTCATTGACGACTCCCTTAAGTAAAAAACAAATTTGATGTGATGCTGAAATCAAATAGTCTGGAGATAATTAGTATATAAAACTAAAATCGGTTAATGATCTGTTGACACATAAACATACAAACATTACTGCATCGGTTTTTGGACATAAAAATAAGAATTTAACAGATCAAATTTAACAGAACAAATCCACAAACTTGTAATGAACTTTTGAACATGATTTTAATATTAGAAAATCGCTATGAAAATGACTGAGTACAACTCCTTCGGTATTTTTTTTTTCTAAAATTTACAAAAAAATTTTTTAAGAATAAAAAAGTCCGAATCTAAGATGGTGTCCGAAACAAAGTGACGAATATATGGATCACATATACATACTAATAACAAATATATCCCTTTTTACCCCCTCAAAGTGGATATCGAGGGAAAAGGATAAAATTTAACTTTGTAAACATTAAAAACACAAGATGGCGTCCAAAACATTGCAAGTTTTTTTTGTATAAAGTCATTTTAACCAATTTGCAAGTTTTTTTTTAATAAAAAAAACATTGCCAACACTGGTGTAGTGTAAAAATTTACACTTCCGTTGAAAGATGTTCCGATAATTTTTTAATTTATTTTATTTCTTTTGTTTTGGATTTGTTTTATTGGATATACTTGAAGAAATAAATTGTCAAAATAAAGTATTATTTTTAGCTGAAAATATCATTTACAACCAGATTGCGGTGAAGTGTTTCGACCGCAGTACATACATACTAGTTTGTATAAATATGCCTTTTTTGGGTTGCGCTTTTGTAAGACAAAACATGAGAAAATGTTTATGATTTTAATAAACATCTTTTTATTTATGTATATCAACTATAAATCGTAGCCCACATTGATTAATAAATTGTTTACATAAAAATGTGTGCCACATTTGCAAAGCTGTCAGATCTTAAAGAATCACTTAATTTACATTGGACAATTAAAACGTATTAATACATATTATTTAGATATGTAATCTTTAACGAGATTTTAATCTCACATTAGAATAAACTATCACCTGCGGCAATTTCTTAATGGCATTAAAAGCATAGTAGACTACGATTAAAATCGATTTTGTAAAAAAAAAAGCATTTTTGTTTAACCATGGAATTTTTTAATGTGTCTTTTTTATATGAAAAAAGTTATTTATTACTTAATAGTGGTATTTGACATACGAGGTATTTTGCTTTGTAAAGTCTTGAAAATGCAAGATTGTCACATTAGTTACGAGACTTGTTTGAATAAATATTTATTAAACTTTATTTACAAATCGAGAATACTCGTATATAAAAATACATGTGTATGTGTATGTAAACACACATATGCATCTGTTTTATATCTATCGCATTTATAATTCTAAGACCATTTGCATCAAATATCTAACTATCAAAAACAAAAAATATTATAAATAAGATTTGAGTAACTGAATTTGAAATTTCAAAAATTTTGTTCTTTATTGTAAATTGCAAAAAATAAGTTAACATTTTTAAAATTATCGCTTTTACTTTGTGTGGTAAATAGAAAAATCGCCCAATATTTTTTCTTAACCAATTATATAATTTTGAGCAATTTCTGAGCTGCTCCACAAAACAAAACAGATACCAATCCACCAAGACATTTTAAGGCGAAAATTTGGATGGATCGGCCACACGCTCAGATCAACAAATACAATCGCAAAAGCTGCTCTGACGTATAATCCACAAGGTTCCCGTCGACGAGGACGCCCAAAGACAACCTGGCGTACAACAACACTCAATCAAATATCTTTAGCACAATGTACATGGAATGAAGCTGTACAAATAGATCCTGATCGCAATCGATGGAAATCTCTTGTTGAGGCCGTTTGCTCCCAAGCTGGAGAATAGCGAAACATCATCATCATATAATTTTTAAAAAAAGGGTAATATGACAAAGTTGAATGTTAATTGTTTTAACTCAAAAAATTAATTTGAAGCGTAAAGCTTCCATTATTTCCAGCAAATTGTAATTTTACAAAATTGCTTCTAGAAGAGCATTATTTAGCATTATTTTAGCTGGGTACAATTAAAATAAGTTATAATAAAAAAAATATTTTGTATATTTTTTGTTCTTTTAAATTATACGATTATTTGCAACATAACCAACAAAAGTTAATTTAAAAAAAAAAATGTTATTAAAATATCACGTGATACCGGGTGGGCCAAAATTCACCTTGGGGTTTAGGATTTTAATGACTTTTTCCTTTTTCATAATACCTAAAGAATAAATATTGAAGAGATTTACAACAGCACAAAGAACCAGAAGAATATAATTTTATTTTTGAAATCAGGGAACAATTAAAGAGCATATCATTGATATTTTAACGTCAGATTGTTGCTTACGTCATTGTCAGCGCCAACATGGTACCAACAGAAATTTGTCTTAAACCGGTAGACTACGTTTAATTTGCACTGCGGAAAATATATGTCGAGCAAAGTTTTAACGAAACACCAGAAACATATACCAGATGGTGTTCTGCTCAGCTAAAAATAGCTCGTACGTTGCTATGACTCATGTAAAAAAATATTTACTATTAGTACCATATCATCATCATCATCATCGACAGCGCCTAAAGTTTACAATTTAATTTCAATAGTGGGCCGGAAATCAACTTTATTGCAACAACCAACACTTTCATTTGAATAGCTTTGTCAGTGAGAAGAGAAAATTCAAGAGCCATTTAATGACGCTTATTGCACCCCATTAGGAGTACAATATGTTGTGGCATTACATTTGAAAATATCACTAGGCTCTACTTTCTCGAAAACTTGGATGGAAGTGCTGTAGCCGTAAATAAAAAGCGGTATCGGTTTACGATAGAACAATGCGTTCGGAAGATTTGTCACCACCAGACTATTTTCATTGGAATTATTTGAAGAAACAAGCCTATACATGAATTCAACGCCAACATTGTTAGAGAAATTCTAGCGCTACAGCCATAAAATTTAAAAGATGTTATTTAAAATGGTCTAAAACGAGCCCATCATTACGAAACTGAAAACAGGTGTCATTAAGGTGATATTATTTTCCATACCTTGTGTAAAAAAAATTTTATTTTGTATATTTTATAATCCGAAAAAAATATCAACGAAAAAGTTATGGTAACTTTTGGCCCACTCTGTATTTTTAAATATTACATAGTTTTAAATAAAAAAGATATATCTCTTCTTTAAATATCTAATACAGAATCATGCAATTCTATACTATTATATAAAAAAAACACTCAAACACTCATTATTGTCTATTTTGAAATGCAATTGAAATGTCTGGGAACTGAAAATCATCGATCACAAATACTTAATATGTTAATTGTATTAGATACAAAAATAAGAAGATTTTTATTTAAATTTTTGCTTTATTATTTAAAATTTGATATGGTCTTGTCGATGATTTTAAAAATGCAGCATAATATTCAAAATTGTTAAGCAAAAAATTCAATAATACTTTAATAAATGGTGAAGAAAAATATTTATTTATTTATTTATTTTTTTTATTTGTAATTAAGCATTAACAATTTCCGCATAGTATAATCATACGTATGATGGTAAATAACTGTGTACATGATTGTTTTTAATATTAGTTGAAGTATTTTTTTATAAACGTTAACGGTGAGAAGACTGAAGACCTAAACTCTCAAATTGACGATTTAAAACCAATTGGTCGGTAATAGCTAAAACTTGTAGCTTAAAGATGTAATGAATACTTAAAATAAAAATATGACCTTTAAGATTGGGTTGTGCACGTTAGGCTAATTATCTGGTTATATGGTTATACAATTTAAATTTACCTCTGTGTATGACGTGAATAACTCTTTGTGATGGTTATGTGTTTAATTTTATTCATTCAGGTGCTTAAATCTTTTGTTTTAACAAACACAAATTTGTATGCCAAATTGGACGTTTAATGCGTAAGCAAAGCATAAAAGGAAAAACAATTGATTTGGACTTAATAAATTTATACCAGATAATTTGTAAAAGACACGGTTCCAATAAAGTTTCAAAATTAAATTTCTAGAGCATATTATGTTCGTATAACGCAAAAACTTTGCTATCACCTGTTTTAATTCCAGGTCCTGTGGTTTTAAATCTAAATAATCCTTTTTTTTAAATCAGCGTTTGGAGCGAATTGTATTCTATTTGTGTATGACCTACGCACAATTACTTTTGAATACTTTTTCAATGTCATTTAGGCGCTGCAACCATCATTACATAAGACTGTAGGCAAAAAAAGATTTACCGAATCAACTGACTTTAATACAAAATTGTCTAGGTGAGTACGTAATTGCATTGAAAATGTTATTTTCTACCATAAAAACCAAAAAAGACACTTACGAAAAAAATAGGGCTTACATGACGATGTATTAAAATAAATAATAAATAATAATAATTAAATCCTTCAATTTATCAGAAATTGAAATGGCTTTAATAATATTTTTATTTTTTATTTTTTTTCAATTTGTAATCAAAAAAGCCTTTAATGGCTAAAAGAGAATAATATTTAGATATTCGTAAATTTATTCAATGCTTATGCATGTAGTTTTCTTTTCTTAAGTATAATAATCACTGACTTAAACAATGAATGTTACAATCAAATTTTATCTTACAATCTAATATTTTAAATAATATATAATCAACAACTCACCATTGTTATAATATTTAAGGGGCTCCTTAGCAGCCGGTAGAAGTAATCCTTTCCTTTCGTTAAAATGCTTTTTCTAATACAATTGATGGAAATTTGAAAATTAACTTGTCACTACTAAATAAATTTAATAAGACAATGAATGTCAATTTAACCACAAAACACAACACTTTCTATAAACATATACCGACTTTATTACACTGTTAGATGCACACATACATACACACTCACACAGCAGTTAATTTTATTAATGACAATTAAGTAAATATGACAAGGTAAACAAACACCTTTATATTTAAGCCCAACGTTGGTTGGCTAATGATAGTTGTGTGTGTGTGTGTTATTTTTTTTTATTAAATTAAAATTATGTATATTATTTTACAAATTAAGAGGTAGTCGTCTTAAATTTAAGAAAATTGCAAAATTTTTTATTATTACTTTAACTTTAAACTTCTTAAGCCTTTTTATTTTTAATGTACTTTTTTTTTTTTTGTTTTGTTAATTAATACGAGTATTTTTACAATATTGAAGTACGTTTTTAACGATTTAAATGCATAATATTAAATTACAAGAAATATTTATATAAACTAAATACTTATGCTTAAGATACATGAAAGTAGTGCATTCTTATTAAGTAGCTCTTGTGTTGCTATATCTACAACTACTGCATATTGGATTACATAAACAAACAACCAAGAGCAGGTACATAGAAAAATCACCAAAAATGCGTTTGTATGCATTGCAGTGGTATTAAATATACATTGAGAAGGGCTTAGATGGTACTTAGGTTTGTTGAGAGTGCTGGATATATTAAACAGCGGAAATTGTTCAACATAATACGCCAATAGTTATTTGCCTTCTTGGAATATTATAATTTTTTTTATAAAAACAATTTCTTATAAATAGATAGATGACAAAAATTTTAAATTTATTAAAACCAAAAAAAATACTTATTTTTTTAATGAATAAAAAAAAATAATTTACTTCTATCTCTTCAAGTATATTATAAAATTAATTTAATTTTTTTTCTGTCATTTAAGTTTAAAATCAAATATCACCAAAATCTTTAAAAAAAATAAAATATCTTTAAATCTTATTTGGGAAAAGTTAGACTTTAGCTAGAAGAGTTAATTAAAACCGACAAATATTTTCAAAAAATACTCCAAAAACACTCAAAACAAGTAACAGTGCTATATTCGGCCGCGCCGAATCTTATATACCCATCACAACGTGTAGTCATGCAATAACAATTGTTTGTATCACCATTCATCTCATATGAAATACGTACATACATACATACATGTAAAAAACATACCATTGTAAAATTAAAATTGAGTTTACATATGTATGTTTATAAAAAAAAAAATAAAAAAAAAGTAAAAAAAATATATTTAAAAAACAAACAAAAAATTACAAAAAAAAATAAAAAAAAAAATTTTTTAAAAATGTTTTTAAAAAATTTTTAAAAAAATTAAAAAAAAATAATAAAAATATAAATAATATATAAAATAAAAAAAAAATAAAATAAAAAAAAAATTTTTTGGCTCAGCTGGGATTCGATGCCACGTTTACTTTAACCAGTATATATGTATGTTGTTGTTGAATTGTACTGAATTTCAATAGCGATTAATTTCCTGGATATTTCCAAGAGATTGATACCGTACACAGATTTGGGAAATATATAGTTGCTTCTAAAAGTTGATTTCAACCAACACACGGACAGACGGACAGACGGTCAGGGCTTAATCGACTCCTCTATTCATAAGCTTTCAGAAAATACCTATATACTTTATGGAGTCGGAAATGAAAATTGTAGACGGAATGACAAAGCTATATATACCCTTGTGCACCACAGGTGAAGGGTATAAAAATGCAGTTTAAAGTTTTCAGACATATAAGAGACATAAATCATGGAGGAATAACAAAGGTGTGCAAAAAATTAAAAAAGTAAAATAAGAAACATAAAGTTCATATTACGGTTAAGATAATAAATTAATTTATTTTTTGTTTTTACTTTTTCGCTGTTATTTCTTTTTCTTCATTTCATTTGATTTTCTGAGCACGTATTTATAACAATTTTATTATAATCAATTACGAGTACACGCACAAAACGTTGGTAACTATTTGCGGCCAACAAGAGTGATTAACTATTTTAAAGACACAACCTCAATAACAAATACAAGAAATGACCTAGTCACGCCTTTATGAAGCTTTTATTCAATTAAACTTTTTTTTCAAAAAAAAAAAGAATTAAATCAAATCAAACAAAATCAAAACAAGTAAGAGCGCTATATTCGGCCGTGCCGAATCTTATATACCCTTCACAACGTGTAGTCATGCAATAACAGTAGTTTGTATCACCATTCATCTCATATGAAATACGTACATACATATAAAAAATATACATATATAAAAACATCCCATTGTAAAATTATAAATTTACAATTAAAAATACAAAAAAAAAATTTAAAAAAAAATTTTAAAAAAAAATTTTAAAAAAAAAATAAAAAAAAAAAAAAAAATTAAAAAAAAAAAAAAAATTAAAAAAAAAAATTTTAAAAAAATAATTAAAATATATATAGTTAATATAAAACAAAAAAAAAATAAAAAAAAAATTAAAAAAAAAAATAATAAAAAAATAAATAATATATTAAATAAAAAATAATAAAAATATAAATAATATATTAAATAAAAAATAAAAAAAAAAATTAAAAAAAAAAATTTTAAAATATAAAAAAAAAATTTTTTTTGGCTCAGCTGGGATTCGATGCCACGTTTTCTCTAACCAGTATACACGTTTGTATGTATGTATGTTGTTGTTGTAATGTTGTTTTTGTGAAAAAAAAACCGAGGTGGTCGTGGGTTTTTGCTCATATCTCAGTTGTTTATGTACCGATGTTTCTGATTTTCAATACCGATCTACTCCCGAATATTTCTGATATTTTAACAGAGCTTAATCGACTTCCCTATTCATAAGCTTTCAGAAAATATATACTTTATGGGGTCGGAAATGAAAATTGTAGAAATTTCACACGGAATGACAAACCTATATATACCCTTTTTCACTGTGTGAAGGGTATAACAAACAAAAATGTACTGCCTAAAGTTGAGCCTTTTAAAGGCAGCTGACATCAAACAAGTGTTTTTGATAGTATTTTTGTTGCAAACCAAACATGTTGCGCTAAACTTGGCAAGAACTATGCAAAATATTTTATTCCTAAAACAAATAAATTATTTTTCAACTAAATACCAGCGTACTGTTGTATTTATTATTTTACATAAAATGTCCTCAAAAAAATGTCATAAATTTAGAAGTAAAAAACCTAACATTTACTTTTTAAATTCACACAAAGTTATTTAAATTTAAAAATTAACAAATTATGCAAAAAAAATCTGTAAAAGTGCCAGTCAGGATATCAGTCAGTCAATTTGACCCATGAAATGAACGTGTTGAAAAAATCAAAAAACCTAAACTTGCATTCAATTATTTATACATTTTAAATTTTTGCGAATATAGGACCAATTGACGTGCAAATACTTACATTTATTTCAGCAAATCAAAAAATATTTTGAGATGCACAAATTTATTTCTTAAAAAACTGAAAAAAATAATTATATTTTTATAGAACAACAACCTCCAGACGCGATTTCGGATTTAAAATTCAATTAACCATGTGTTTTTGCTTGCTACCACAAGTTTTTCAAATTAGGTTTCAAAAACAGAAAATAATAAAAAAATATTTTCCATTAAAATTGTAAGCAAATGAAAGAAAGCCTTGCCAAAATAAACAAAGCAAAAAATAGACATTTAAAAAGTTAAAAACTTATTAAACTTCGAACTACATACTTTCAAGTGTTAGCGACTTTTTAACACAATTCACCCACCAAAAACGGTATCCAAGGTTTATATCAATTACTTTTTTTTTGTTTAATTTAAACAGATCACTTGCAGTCATTTTCCTACCAAACCGAACTCACACAAGCCCCATGTAATAATGACTATCAAATCGGACGTTTGTCGTCAGCATTACACTTTTAATGTGATGTGATGATGATGTTGGTAAAAGTAAACTTTTTTTCAACAAATTGCTCATCAACCGCCTTTTAATCCTCTTTATTTTTGTTTTCTGTCAAGAAATTTTGTCATTTGGCCGTTTAAATAAGTGACATTTATTTTATTTTTGAACAACATTATAAATTTCAAGATCGCTTGATTATGATAAAATGTCACATACACAAAATGCATAAAGTACATTTATTATAAGTATTTTTGTTATAAATACTTACATACATAAGTATACATTTGTGTTTTTGTGTTTTTATTTCTTAAGTGGTGGAATTACAACACCTCATACACACGTACATACTTATTTATCATGAATTTTAAGTTAAAATTTTTAACGCGAGCACATACATATTTGTATGTCTTTTATTATTTTTGTACTTTAGTTTTAAAAATAATTTTAAATACAAATTTAAACTGTAAAACTAAATATACAATTTTTCGATTGTTTTTGGTAGATAATTTGGCAATTTAAGAAATAAAATCCAAAACACCAATTTAAGCAGGTGAATATTTTTATTTAATTTTATTAGCTGTACTGATTTAACGCACCCACCGTTTACATCCAACCAAAAAAACTGTTTTATCAAAAAGCGCTTCCTGAATAGCTTACTTAGTGCTTACCTGGTTATATAGCGCTTTTAGAAAACATGATTTTTATACGTGATGTCACACTTTGTAGGTATTATTTTTCAAATTATTATCGCTGATTTCATCTCTATTAGTAACAGCTTAATCAGCTTGAACACTGCTGAAAAAGATTGCAGCAAGTAAGGCAGAAACGCAAAAAGTGGCTATTGCAATAAATTGTTCTCCTTTTTTAAGAAGCTTTTTCCTCTCTGACTTGTTTCTGCTTCTTTATCTTTCTTGCTAATGATAAAAACGAAAAAAGGCGTAAATAAGACCCCGACTAGGTGGAACATCACGAAAAAGTATCATGCGTTCTAAGAATAGTCTTGGAAACTAGCATTAAGCAGTAGGTAGATCCAAATGCGCTTTTGGCAATAAATTAAATGCATTGAGGACAGCAGGCTATTGACGGCTAATTTCTATTTTTGTAGGCGATAATGAACAGATCTAGAGCTACCACATATTATTGTAAAATAAATACAATCTTATATAACAAAAAAAGAACATCCTAATAATATTATATTAATATTAATTATATTTAAAAAAAGTAATTCTATTTTTATAAAAGTGAAATATCTAAAAGTCACAACACTAAAATGTGTTTTTTGTAACAAAGAGCTTCAGTATCTGTTGCTCTCGTTTCCAAAATAACGCAGATATTTCAAGTGTCATTTCTGTAATCGAATTTGAAGTCATTAAACGTGTAAAATTTTTCAAAAGCGACGATATAATCTGAACAAAAAAAAATAAATAAAACACGACAACGACCCTTGTAATAAGACTGAAAGATTGCTAAGGATTTATTGTTAGTTCATAGTATTACATTGTCTATTTTTACACCCATGACATACATATAAAGGCTCCGCCCAATAACTTTTTTTTTTTTTTTTGAAAATGCTATAAAAAAAAGTGTAGCTTAGTCTGTGTGGCACGTAGGGCCGTCCTGTTGAAACCAAATGTTGCCAATATCCTCCTCTTCAATTTTTGTGAACAAAAATTCGTTCAACATGGCCCGATAACGATCGCCATTACCTGTAACAGCCACTTCATTCCTCATTTTCGAAAAAAAATGACCCAATTATGCCTCTGGACCAAAATCCGCACCAAACAGTGACTCGTTTTGGGTGTATCGGCTTCTCAATGTATGCGTGCGTGTTTTCTGTGCCCCAAATTCGACAATTTTGCTTGTTTACATACCCGCCAAGATCAAAATGAGCTTCATCTGAATCGATGATTTTTTTTTTGGCAAAATTGACCAAAGTAGTGTCGCAATATTTCCCAGCGTTGTTCAAGCGTATACACAACGATATTCGTTCAGCGGAAGGATAAAACTTATTATCTGTCAAATCAGACATGAGCTAAGTGTTACCATTCATGAAATAACCACTAGTTGAAAAAAAACGTTAGATGGCGGACCATTTACACATGTGGCAATAAGGAGAAACTGCTTATGTCTGTTTTTATAGATTTTCAGGAAAGCAATTAAAAGTGTTTGAGTTGATTTTAAAAAATTTAATTTTTCTAAAGTAAAGGCTATTATTTATATGAATTCGCGCTATATAAATTAAAGAGCATATTGGTTTTCGTATATTTAGTTAAATTAAAAGTTAAACAAGTTATTATTCCAAATGATATTGATCTTTGAAATTATATAGGCAAATAAGTTTTTACGCTATAACTTCCTGTTAAGTTGTTCAAAATAGTTGAAAATATGCCTGCTTCAAATTTCGGGATTTCAATGATGTGATCATCTTAATTTTAGCCCAAATCGACTTAAGCACTTTTTCCTTTTTGCAACAGATACATAAATATTTATATATGTGTATTAATATGTAAGAGGCAAACTACACCAAGTCAGACGAGTCAACTTACATGTTTTTGGCCCCAAATTTGACATAAGAGAAGGGGATTATAAGACTATCAAGAGGTGACTACTATATTTCTAGAGCATGAGTATTATGGATCTTGAAAGGTGACTGCAAAGTTTTTTTGACATTATGACAAATAGTAGGCTCAGCTAGTACTTATCTACACCTGGGCTTAAGTAAAGTTGTTTCGAAAACTGATTATCAAAATTCTCTGATTAGAACTAGGGTTAACAGATGGGATAGTGGAAATATTGTATTACAACCTAGACCGCTTTTCTAACTCCAATAAAATGGTTTCGATCATATTAATTAAAATTTAGATTTTAATATTCTTGAAAGTGCACAACAATAATTTTCAAAATGTATTTGGTGTTTTGAAAGTCCAAAGGAACACCCTAACAAATTATCCTACTAATATAATAAATGTGAATGTTTGTATGTTTGGATGTTTGTACTCAATCACGCAAAAACGGCACAACGGAACTAAATTGGGCACATAGATAGATAACAACTTAGATTAACACATAGGCCTAAATGGGTTGTTTGTGTTGCAAATATTTTTGTTGTTGTAAGTTTTGACTTTTCTTTCATATTAATACTAAGTCTACCTTTTATCCCGATAACTACGCAGACGAAGTCGCGGGCACAAGCTAGTATGAAAATAAAATCAAAATCATATATTTAATATATTGAAGTAGAAACCTTATATTTTTGGTCTACTCGTAATACAGCCAAGTAAATGAAGAAGTTTATAAAAATGAACCGTTCGTTATTGTTTAATACCAAATTATAATATTACAATTCGACCACAGCATCCAAAATTTTTGTGAATTGTGAATATGTCTCTTTGGTTGATAAATTTAGAGTTTATTTATAATACGACGACAATATGTCAATTCACATTGAGTATTTTAAAAATTTGCTGTGCACAAGATTTATTAGTGTCTTATAAAGAATGTTGCAGAACAAAGATTTAAGATATTGTTCTTTGAAATTTAATGAAAATAAAAACAGTTTTTGCATTTTAAAAGTTTGTTCTCTAATACCTGCAGCGCGTCTTAAATATAATCCCTCAACGTATAAACAGAAATTTTATTAATCGCTTAATTTTAGAATAATTGTTAAAAAGCAATTAATTATTGAATAATTCTTTGAAATACTAAGCCAAAGTGACTTGTAGGTACATTTACATCTGTTTTAAACAACTGTTTTATTAAAAAGTTCGTTTATTTCATTAATATTTGGATCAAACATTTTCTACACTTGTTTTAAGATTTGTTATTAATATGCTCCCTTAAACAATTAATAAGAATGATAATGCCTGTTTGAATTAATAGAAATATGCATATTAAAACACTAAAATAATAACTTGGATTCACATAAATTTAACTAGGAACAAATATTTTTTTTGCCAAATAAAAAAGGTTTTAATTGATTTAAAAATTACAAAAAAGTTTTTGTAAATAATTTTTAATTTTCTTAAATTCTATAATATTTCATTGTATATTTGAGTTTTAAG
Organism: Phyto melanocephala; assembly: GCA_941918925.1. Taxonomy (NCBI): domain Eukaryota; kingdom Metazoa; phylum Arthropoda; class Insecta; order Diptera; family Rhinophoridae; genus Phyto; species Phyto melanocephala. Next base: position 134,504,873 of record OW799235.1, on the reverse strand, counting down.
TAAATAAAATGTCAAAATTATATATTTTTCAAAACATTTATTACATTTCTGTTGATCGACATTAAAAATAAGGCTTTTAGAATATTTTGGTTTTTAATATTGTTTTTGTTTAATTCAATGAAAAATGTTTCCTTTTTAATTATTTTTATTTTATTTGATTTTAATTATTTTTGTTTTTTTTAAATTATAAGTCTTACATTGATTCACTGTAATTTATTATTCAAACGCGTTCGAAAAAAACGCGTTAAAAATCAACAGAACACTTTGAAGACACGAGCCACACTGAATTTACCAAATGCCAGCGATTTAACACAATGTCTTTTTTAAATAAAAACCTTAAAATCAGAAACAAGAAATAACAAAAACAAAGTCGCAAGCACACATTGGATAAAATGTAAAAAAATACTCGTTCTAAAGATAAACAAAACAAAAAAGCTAAGCAACAAACAAACAATTGTTTAAAGAGAGTAAATTGCGAGTTACAAACATAGCTGCCTGATAAAATAGGGGTAAAATCGTCTAATTTGGGGGAAAAAATCGTCAAAATCGTCAAATAGTTTACGCAAATCGTCATAAAAACGTCAAAATAAAGAAACGCATTTTTTCAAAACAATACATTTTTGTTATGGATAACATAACAAACTTTTTAAATCTAGAGAGACCAGTGGCTTTATTAGACTCTTTAAAGTTAAGAACATGGCAATAAATATAATACAATTTAGAATTCATTTCGAAAAATAAATACAAAAAATAATAAATTGGCTGCATTTTTTGGAGTATTTGACAAATAATTATATAATCATTAAGGGTAGCTTTAGACAAGCGGAAGACGAGCACAACACCAAAATAAACCACATCGTCTCTCTTTTTAGCCCATAAATTTATTTCTGGATCTGCAAACCTGTGAAAAACAGCATTAAAATTTCATTTAAGCTACTACAAAGTTTTGTATAAAAAAATGGTTGAAATTTCTACTTACAGAGGAAAAGCTGCAACAATTTTCATCATCTTGGTTTTCTATAGAAAATATAATGTTTGATTTTTAAGGTTTTAATGTATAATTAAAAAGAACTTACCATTTTTTCTAAGTATTAAAGCTATTAACTTGTCACTTATTTTCAAATAAATTTACTTAAAAAACTAAAATTGTTTTAAACGCGTTTCCAAATTTATATTTGTTCGTGTTGTAGGTATCAGTTGATAAAATGTGGCTATACTATGTTAAAAATGTACAAAGTGGAAAAATTATCCACACAAACGCATTAAATAATGATAGATTTATCTCTTTCACTCTGTTCTATTATTAAAAACGTAAAAAAACCGTTACAAATTATTTTTACTTAATTTACCCTACGTTGCCACAAGCAAGTATTTACTTGCAAGTAGTGTATACGTATTACTAACGAAAATCAGGAGAAATTTCAAAAAAACACAAAAATTTTTTGAGTGGCTACACAGCACAGTGCAAGTTCATTTTTAAAATGTCGTCAACAAATAAACTTCAAGCAAATTTAAAACAAACGGCGCTGCTTCAATTGGTAATTAAGTGTTGTCAATAGCTACTATTAAACGTTACCTTTAGACATATAACTTTTTAATATAATTTTTTTTATTAAAAATTGATATTTATATTAAAACTTACATTTTAAATGAATATTTATATTTTTTCTTAATATTCTTCATATAAATATATACACATTTATTAAAAAAAAACTAGCTGAATAATTATTTACCACAACTGTATGATATATTAGTGAGTTAACAAAAAACTCAGTATTAGACAACACCGTTTTTCGGCTTGTCACTTTACTTGCCGTAACTGTAAAAATTTTACTTGCTTAAAAATTTCTTCGCAAGCTGAGTCGCAGGTTGCCAAAGTGTAGTTGTGTTAGTAAAAAAGTGTTAGTGTATTGGTTTTTTTTCACTTGCACTTGCATGTGGCAACGGTAGGTTAAGGTTGATATAAAAGTAATAAAAAAAGTTACTTGAATTTTTGAAAATCGTCAAAAACATAACATAAATCGTCAGATCGTCAACATGTAATTTTTAGCACGTAAAATCGTCAAAATGACGATAAATCGTCAAATCTGGCAGCTATGGTTACAAAAGGCAACCGGGCTTGTTTCTTTTTTTGTGTTTTTGCGTAGAGAGCAATGTAAACAAAACTAACAACTTGGTTACATAAAGGCTTGCCGGTAACTGGATCTTAACAGTTTTTAAAAATATGCACTAAAAAAATATGTATATCGTCAGACTTCTTATTTCAAAAATATTTATTAAGAATTACATACTATTTCAGATACGAAATAGTATTTAAGTATTTCGAATTCAGTATAGGTACTAAGGAAAATTAAATGATGATGATGAATTCGTAGCTGGTTTCGAAAATTCTTTCCACTCGGCTAACATCGGAATAATTTTTAAAAAATTCTGAAAATATTTGTATTAATTTAAATAATAGAATTAATGAACTTGTACCAGAATAAAATAGGATTTAAAATAAATATCATTTAATTATATATTTATATTTTATTCAAAATTTTCTATATATTGAACTTTAATGAGAATCATTTTTATTTTGGTTTAAGTTCATTTATTCTTTTATGTATTCAATTTTATAATTCAAATTAAATTAAATTGCAATCATTTTTAGGAATATTCTATCTAAAATTATTTCCGATATTAGCCGAGTAAAATGTACTACATATGTATGTTACAATTCAATGAAATTTGAATTAGTGAATCATAGTACATATTAATTTTCAAATTTGTTATTATTAAATATACATATATTATAAAATATTAAATTATTAAATACATTAAATAGTATTTAGTCAGGGTGTATTTGCGTATAAAGTAAATTCATAGCCCTGTCAGCTGATTTCAATTTTTTTGCTTAGTTGTCAATCTGCATATTTAAAAAATAATTCTCTCTCTAAAATAAAGTAAGAAATTACAAACTACAGAAATAAAATATGTACGAAATCTTTGTTCTTACGGTAATAAAACTTTTACACATACAACAAGTTTCATTGTTAGGTGTCTTATCATGTCATATTGTTCTAAAATTCTACAATGGTTTAAAAATGTTGCTGTTGCTTTTCAAACAAAAAGTGTCTTATAATAATAGAACTTTGTACGCTATGTTTATTGTGCTGTCGTATTTAATAAGCAGAGACATGTGCTAAACGGCTAAGCCAAGCCGCAATAGTTTTTGTCAGTCGTCGCCGTTCATTGAATAATTTTATCGGGCCGACATTCAAATTTAAGCACAGTTGCTAATTTTTGATAACAAATCACTGGCGGCGTCAAATAAGATCGGCTAAGGACTCTGCTGTTTTTGTCTATCAAACAAAATTTAATTAGTAGTGATTTACATATTTACTTGAGTCTGCCATTACAACATCTAAAATGTACTTTTCGTACAAACTGGCTATTATTATTTTTTTTTTGAAAGAAAATATTCATTTTTATAATTGTTTTACATTAGCTGATTTAAATTCGAAATAACACACTTAATTATGAGGGGTTGTTCTCAATAGTCTTAATTTGTCATGCTATTATTATAGGACATATGATTTTATGACACTATTGTAAATCCCCCAATGATAATTATGATAATACGACACGAAGAAACCGCATTTAATAACTTATGGTTTAATTAATTAGGAGAATATTGTAAAATATCTTATGATACTTGAATTTTTATTTTTTTTTTGGTTTATAAAAAAGAAACTTGGCAACCCTCATCATAGTTAGTAATTTAAAGAGTAAAATTTACACTAGTTTGAAACAGCTGATAAAAATATGTTTATATAAAAGTCAAAAAGAGAAACATTTTTATTGTGAATTGATATGAAACAATAATTTATGCACAGAATTTTGTAAAACATTTTATAAAACAAAAGTCTTTGTATGTAGGTATAACTTAGCGGTTTAATTTTAGCCAGATGACATATGGTAGCATTATAAAAAAAATGTAACAAATTGGTTTTTAACATAACCTTACTTTCGAAAATAAGAATGTGAGTCTGACGCCTTATAAAGATGCATCAACTGCACAGTCTTAACACTAACGCAGCATGTTGTATGCTCTTAGATGCCCTCCAGTCTATGAATAAAATAGTTCGGCGAAAGGGCAAGACAGCCCCAAAGGTTCCTCAATAAAATTTGCAGCCTTTTATTATTGCGTTCCTTTTGAGGAATTCTTGGTTATTTTAATTTTTGCCTCCATTAATAAAATATTAATACGAGAGTTCTATATACTCAAATAAATATACACTATAGAGGTTAGCAAATATCCAGAGTATTAACCAAGTTCCCTCCTGGCCACCAATCCCTGACGCATGTAGTCTCGCCTGGATTAGAGTAGATTTCTTAAGAGTTTTAACTCAATCGTTACCAATTTCAAAATTTACAGTACCACTAGATATCCCAATATCCATGAGAAGCAGAAACTGCCTACTGTATCAGTTCATCACCCACACAACACTATTAATACCGACATAAATAATTTTTAACGGAACTAAATCCTTTAGTAACACATTTATTTTAATTTCTATCGGACCTCTATTTTTTTAATTTCAAAATATTGGTGTCGATAAAAAATTTTTAATATATTTTATAAAAAAATAATAATTCCGAATTACTGATATTTCTTAAAATAACCTTAATGCCACAAAGGAGAATAAATTTACCAAAAGGATTTTCATGTCAAAAAGATTTTAATGAAAAGCTGTATAACACCAACTCATATAGACTATTTAAACGATTATTACATTGTTAACATAATTTGGCTGACTGATGCATCTGTCGGAAGTGCAATGAACATTTAGAACAAATTTTATTCATACATATTATATGTCGTGGTTCTTACTTGCTTCATTTTTTTGTTATAATGACAAAAATCTTGACGTTTCCTTATATAAAAAAAATCAACATTGAAATATTGCATTATGTTACAACAAACTGTATGCCTTTTTTTAAATTAGCTAAAAATAACTCAATTTAAAAAGCGAGAAGTTTTTATAACTCTTTGTTTTAAAGCAGTTAATATAAACTGCAAGCAATTACCAATTTATTTTTAAAATCCAAATATATTACACTCCTATCAAATAAAACTGGAAGCGAAACAAAAATAATAATAATTTTTCGCAGATATTTTATTTATTTTTTTCATGCCAGTACACCTGTACTAAGTAAAGTAAGTATATATAAAAAAATTAGCACAATGGAAGTCAAAACTGTTAACCCAATTTAAGCTTATTTAACTATTTGTTCAGATCAGTGAAGCGTATGTAATTTTTACAAAACAATTAATTATTTGCATATGCATTTTTTATTTGTTTCTCTTTTAAATTCAAATCAAATCGTTTAACCGTTAAAAAAAAATATTGTGCAGTTGTCAACACTGGTAATATTAAATTAACATTTTTTTTGTTTTGTTTTTGTAATAAATAAAAATTTATATTGTGTATTGTTGCGTGTGATGTGTTGATAAGAAGGAATTAATTTATATTTGTTATATTTAAGTGTTAAAATTACCTTAAAGTGCGTAACTTCGTTTTGTGTTTTAATGGTTTATGCGATTATACGTACAACAACGCAAATGCAGAAACACGAGTTTCGTTGACAGTATTTATTTCATTTTGTTTAATTTTTGTGAAAATATTATACTGCGATTTAAATAATCGATTATTGTTTAGTTTCTGAGCTATCGTTATACTTTAATTGATTTATAAATGTTTACTTCAAGGTTAATTGTTTAAAAAACAACAAACAAATGATTGATGTGTGTTATTAGCTTCTTGTTTACAAAGAAACTACGTGGTACCTGAAAATTATAATATATGTACCTAGATTTTGAAAAACGAATAAACTTTTACTGATTTAAAATATTTTGTTTAAAATTTAAACGTGCAAAATCTGCAATAAACGACAAATTTTAAATCATCGAGCGTTTAAAAGATATCTGCAAATTCTAACAGAAGACTTCAGCTACAAACCTCTTCTTTTACTAATTTACGAAAATAAGTTTTTGTCTTAAGTTTTTTTTAATAATTAAAGAATTATTTATTAGACAATTGTGAATTGAAAATTTTTCTTGAATAACTCATGTTCAAGAACTATGATTTATATTGAATAAATCAAACAGTTCAATAAAATCAGCAGTGTCATAGAGAAACATTTTTTATTGTTCTGGACAATTATATAAATTAATAAATTAAGTAATTTTTTTTAAGATTCAGGTTAACACTTCATTATTCTGAAAATGAAATTTGAATACATTAGTGTGTATTTTCTCTATGTTTTATTGGTTTTTACAATATACCTACATAATTACATACATATATAAATATGTATATACCTATGTAGATTTGTATGTCTGTTTACATATGTATATATGTATACTCAGTTGTATATTTATATTTATTTGAGTAACGTCATGCTGAAATACTTTGTACGGCAAATGGTAGCATTCTTAATAGCGTTATCAACTTTTAAATTTTAAAAAGCGTCAATACCAAAACAAACGAATAATAAAATATGGCACTAAGCTAAACATTTTAACTTTTGATTCTATTTGTTTCATAAAGTTATAAATTTTCATAAAAAAATATAAAATGTCTCCGCACTTCTATTAGGATCATAAGATCTCAAATCATTGTACAATAAGTAATTGTTTTGTACCCTCAAAATTTTCAGTGACAAGGAATTAAAAAAGCACCATAAATAGTGCTAAAATCACCGAGTTGACAACGCTGATTTTTATCGTGTTTACATTTTGACACAATTTTAAGTGGTGGTTTTAACTGCGCATATAAATAAGTATGTAGCAATTCTCAATGAGTTTATATTAAATGTGTTATAACTAGTTAAGTTTGTGGAGCAAAAAGCATACTTACCTGGCGTAGGGGTTTACCGTGATCATTGTTGAGATGAAGGATGGAATGCTGTTGGAAAAGCAGGATGTGCTCTTTTGGCCGATAATGAGACAATAAAATTTACAATTTTATTTTATTGTTTTTCTCATTACAAAACCCCAATAGCAAATAGGACAAAATGAAAGAAAAGACAATTATTAGGATTTTGTATTAGAAATAATTTATTGAACAAAGATTGTTACCTTAAGTATGCGTGATCACCAAAGTGCGTGATATCAATTTTATGAGAAAAACGGAAGTAGTATAAGGACGTTATGACCTAGTTGACATTTCAGTTTAGGCATTAACCTAAAAGAAAGAGATGAATAGTTATGCATATAACTATTTATCTGTATAACACTCAGCCTTTATATATGATATTACTAAACAAAATTTAGTTAAGTCAAAGGGTTAATAACACAATTACGTTAGGACTTTTGGCGTTAACATTGCCGCCCGCCTTGCAGGATATATGCAATTACAATTATGAACGAAAAGTCATTTTGGTCACGTCCCAATAATACTTGAGAAATACGAAATTAAATGATGAAATATGCTAACAGTAAATATATAATTCAATTTCATGTATCTTAACAATAAAAAGTATAAAAGTATAAACGGTATGTTATAATATTGTAAATTCATGATGTTATTCAGTTCAATACAAGTTGGATAAGAAAGAAACTTATTTTTATATTTATATACATAAATAATAATTAAAGATATATATTTAATTAAAAGCGACTTAAGTTAAAAAAATCTATTTTAATATGGTTGAAATAATATACATTTAGTATTTTGCATGCCTAAAAGTGCATTTCACGATTATAAGAAACAAGGACCATAAATAATCCAGCCAAAAATGGTGCTTTGTGCAGTAGGAAAACCAGTTCGTGAAAAGACTCCCTCTCGAATGATCTTGGGATAAAGATCGGCCCCAATTATAATATCTATGGGAGCCGACTCGTAAAATTTAGCATCGGCGAGGAACAAGTCGCGAAAATTCCTTTTGTATGACTCAGGTAAGGACTCTGACGGAGTTCGGAGAGTGATTCTGTTGTCGACTCTAAAATTACCTTCGATTTTTGCGGACGAATCAAACCGGGACTTTAAAATTATCGGACAAACGGTTTCTTCGCGTAATGTAAATGCGGTGAGATCAAACTTATCGACCAGTTGTTTAGACACTCTGCTGACTGCTGAACCAGAATCAAGTAGACATCGGGCGTGCATGGTGGTCGACGCAACTTTTACGAGAACCGTCGGTAAAAGAACTAAAGTATTCTGGCGTAGGATTGATGTTAAAGAAACTGGTTTTGAGATAGAAGGTACTGACGCATCTGTTGTAGGTCGGGACGATTGGGAACTTCGATTTTTGGACGTCGTAGCTAGTGGTGAATCAGAAGATCGAGATTTGGAGCGTTTGGACAACAAGTCTTTAACGAGTCGTGTATTTACGTGAAGCAAGGTATGATGAAATTTCTTACAGTGTTTGCATCCGTGTTTAGAGAAACATGTACCATGCGAGTGGCTATGAGCAAGGCAATTTTTGCAGTATTTATGCCTTTGTACTGCCTGTATGCGATCGTTGATATTCATCGCCAGGAATTTTTTACAGGTTCGTAAAGGATGTGATTTCTTACAAATCCTACACTGAAACACATTATATTTTTGCAGAAATTCTTCTTTGGTTGCTCCATTCTTAGACGAACTCGATGTAATTTTAGGCATATTGATCTAGAAAAGAATTGCGTAATAATATAATTAAAAATTGAGAAAAATTTATGTAGAATGTAGAATTCGCCAAAATTAGGACGGTGCAAACAAAAGAACAAGTTTAACAATGGGTCGGGTTAGAATTCCCCGCTGAGTTTGTATATCGGCAACACGAACGCGGTTGTCGGAGCCAGTATAAACCTTTCTTACTCTACCAAGTCGCCAAGAATTCGGTGGGAGGTTTTCATCTTTTATAACAACCAGTGCACCTTCTTGAAGATCCACTTCAGGTCTTTGCCATTTTAATCTTTTGTGAAGTTCCAATAAGTATTCCTTTTTCCATCGCTGGCAGAAGTTTTGATGAACGAGTTTTAGTTTTTGCCAACGATTTGTTATAGATGTAGGTGAATCATTAACTTGTGGTTCAATAGGTGCTAAAATTGGAGTGCCAATCAGAAAGTGACCTGGAGTTAAAGCGCAAAGGTCATTCGGATCAGTGGACATCGGTGAAATTGGCCTTGAGTTTAGGCAAGATTCAATCTTGGACAGTACGGTAGATAATTCCTCATGGGTATATTTGAAACCACCAGCAGTTTTTCGGAAATGGGCTTTGAAGCTTTTCACGCCCGCCTCCCATAGCCCACCCATGTGAGGGGCGCCTGCTGGAATGAAATGCCACGTAATATTCTGATGAGCATAGTTTGCTAGAATACGTTGATGAGAAGTTTGAATAAATTCTTTTGCCAAGACCTTTGATGCCCCAATAAAGTTTGTCCCGTTGTCAGAATATAAATGTAATGGACATCCACGTCGCGACACAAAACGACTAAACGCTGCTAGAAAGGCAGGGGTGGAGAGGTCGGATGTCGCCTCTAAGTGAATTGCCTTCGTAGACAAGCACACGAATATACAAACATATCCTTTTGTGATGCGACACGCTCGACCAGAATAACTCTTTACGTCAAATGGACCTGCAAAATCCAACCCTGTACTAGTAAATGGACGAGAAATTGTACATCGCTCTGGTGGGAGTGCGGCCATTATCTGTCTTTGACAACGCTTTCTATAGATCAAACATGGCTTACAATTGTTGATTGTAGTTTTGATGAGATTCTTTGCCTTTGGTATCCAATATTGCATGCGTAACAATCGTAGAACTAATTGGTTTCCGCCATGCATACTAATGTCATGAATAAATTTTACTAGAAGCCGGGCATACTGAGATTTATATGGAATAATAATCGGATGCTTTTCATTATAAGACAGTTCGGGAGCTAACTCGAGCCGTCCACAAGAACGTATCAAACCTTCTTGATCTAGAAACGGATTGAGGTTTAAAATGTTACTAGATTTCGAAATAACTTGCCGTGATGAAAGAGCTTTATAATCATTCGGATATGTTGCCTTTTGACAAACGGAAATAAGTCTGTCACGAATAGCAATAATTTCTGCACTAGAAATCAAAGTTGAATCTTTATGGAAACTTAAACGAAATCTTGGATGAGTTCGGAAAAAGAATCGAATGACATATGCCATTACCCGCATTGCCTTGGGAAAAGAAGAAAATCTTTCAAGCAAATCTTCGAAATCAGCAAAATAAGAAAAATGAACACGAACATGTTTGACTTCTAAATCTGTATTCGGAATATCAGACAAATTAAATCTTGGAGAATCAGGTGTTAAATCTTTAATCCTCTGAGGTCCGAACCACCACAACTCATTGTCAATTAGGTCTCTGGGATAAAGACCACGACTTGCCAAATCGGCTGGATTCTCCTCAGAAACTATATGGTTCCACTGAGCGAAGGGGATGATTTGCGTAATTTTGGATACCCGATTGGCAACAAAGGTGGCTTGGCCAGCCAGGATAGGACAATCATTGAATCCGTCCAACAGGAGATGGTATACTTATTAACATCTAAATTAGGTAGAAGGCTCTCGATCATTTCAGCGAGAAGAACTGCACCACAAAGTTCAAGTCTTGGAATGGACAGTGTCTTAATAGGAGCTACTTTTGTTTTGGACGAAATAAGATGGGTTGAAATGCAGTTTTTCCTTGCTATTCGGACATATAATGCAGCTGCGTATGCTTTCTCGGATGCATCGCAGAACCCATGGAATTGAATGTTGGCGTCTGGACAATAATCAATCCATCGAGGAATTCTAATAGTATTGATAACAGAATAGTTAGATTCAAACGTTTTCCATTGAGTAAGTGTATCTGGAGCCAAAGTATCATCCCAACTAGTACCATCTATCCATATTTTTTGCATTATGATCTTCGCTAGGACAATACATGGAGCTAGCCAGCCAGCAGGATCAAAGAGCTTAGCTATTCGTGATAGTACTCCCCTTTTGGTGTAATTGGTTGCCTCCAAAAATGGATATGCGACGAAATAGAAATCGTCTGAACAAGCGTTCCAACGAATCCCTAATGTCTTCGTAGAACTACTGTCGTTGAATTTTAGGAAGTCTTCACGAAGCAGATGGTCTGGTGAAATATCTTCAATAATATCTTTGGAAATCGAAGTCCACTTTCTTAGTGAAAGTCCCGCGGAGTCTAAAGCTTGGATTAGCTCATTTTTTGCTTTTATTGCATCTGACATTGTATGAGAACCCGCAAGAACATCATCGACGTACATAGAATTTCGAAGTATTTCACTAGCAATTGGATGACTGGATTGAACATCGTCTGCTAGCTTAAGTAGTGTTCTTATGGCTAAATATGGCGCGCAATTTACACCAAAAGTTACAGTTTTTAATTCGTACTCACCAATTGGACTACTTGGATCTGTTCTGAACAAAATTCTCTGATAAGGAGTATGCAGAGGATTGACTAAAATTTGCCGGTACATTTTTTGAATGTCAGCGTTGAAGACAAATTGAAAAAATCGCCATTTTATAATTAAAACGGTAAGATCCTTTTGGAGAGTCGGTCCAACGTGCAACAGCGAATTTAAGCTCTGTCCATTAGAAGAAGGAGCCGAAGCATTAAACACTACTCGAACTTTTGTTGTGACGCTTTCGGGCTTGATGACAGCGTGATGTGGAAGATAATACATATTTGCATTATCGGAAAGATTTGAATCTACCTTACACATGTGACCCAGTTCTTCATATTCTCGAACGACATTATCATATTCAATTTTAAAATCTGGAGTACGCAACAACCTAGCTTCATTTCTAAAAAATTGTGCCAATGCACTTGATCTGGAGTGACCTATATTTAACTTATCTGGAAAATCTTCTTTAAATGGAAGCGACACTATGTATCTTCCATTGCTATTTCTCCTCGTAGTTCGAAGATATAATTCCTCACAAGCTTTATCAGCGGGAGACAAATAGTTCTTCCTTGGAAGATTCTCCACCTCCCAAAAGCGTGAAATTTCCTTGTCCAAAGAAATTTCACAGAAATGTGAAGCTATCGTTGGAACTGATTTAACTTGTTGAGGAACCGGACCAGTAAGAATCCATCCGAAAATAGTTTCCTGGGCTATAAGAGATTCACACACATTGTGTATAATCCCTGAACAAATAACTAATGGAAAAACGTCGCCACCAATTAACATATCTATCTTCGAACTAGAAAAGAATTCAGGATCAGCTAACGGAATATCTGGGAGATTAGAAAATTGTGATATGATAAAGCTTTTGGATGGAAGATTGCTAGACAAATGCGGAACAACAAGAGCGGTGACTGGAATGGAAATATCGTCATTTATGTGTGAACTTAACATGAATGAGCATTGGCGATGAGCTTTTGCAGAAATAGTATTATTTAATCCAGAAATCTGTGCATGTGTGGGTTGTGAGTAAAGCTTAAGGGTATTACAAACACGGTCTGAAATAAATGTTCCCTCTGAACCTGAATCTAGTAAAGCCCGTACCTGGTATTTTGTGCCCATATGAGAAATGTTCACCCAAGCTGTTCCCAGTAAAACACCCTTTGAATTAGAAGCAAAACACGATTGAACTCGACCCGCTGCTGAACTATTAGTGGACTGTATGTTACAAGAATTTGAAGGAGTATATGGGGCTGAGCTAGGATTTAGGGAAGAATTACTGGTACTTGGGGCTTGCGAATTGGATCCAGGGACATTGATTTCCCTATGAAGCAATGTGTTGTGTCTTTTTTGACATTTGAAACAACAGTGTTTGCTGTTACAATACTTTACACTGTGCGTTTTGGAAAAACAATTCAGACACAACCCCTCTTTCTTTATCTCCTCCAGTCGATGCTGATAATCCATTTTCAAAAATTTTGGACATTTACGAATTATGTGCTGTTCCTTTGGGCATAATTGGCATTTAGGATTAGACACGTTCGTTTGAAAACTATGAACTTTTTGTTTCGAATTTGAAGTAGAACTATTATTGAGTTTCGTTTCGGTATTTTTAGAATTAGTTGAACCACGAATATCGGATACAGATTCTAATGTTCTGTAGCGATTTGTGATGAATTCATCTAATTTTGACCACTTTGGAATAGCGGTTTTATCCTTTAACTCTTGTTCCCACAATGTCAAAGTGCTTTCCGGAAGTTTATTGGTACATATAAATACAAAAATCGGGTCCCAACTTGCGACGTCAATGTCATAAAGTTTCAATATTGAAATACATGAATTTATATTTCTTTGCAATTGTTTAAGTGCATTGCCCGACTCGGAAGTGACAGACTTGAGATTGAATAAGATCTTTAGTTGACCATTTACTAAAACTCTGCGGTTTTCAAATCGCGAACACAAGTTGTCCCATGCCAAGTGAAAACCTTGATTTGTCAAGGGACTCTTCTGGACAATTTCTCTAGCCTCACCCCTTGTTTTTTGTGTCAAGAAAAATAATTTCTCAACGTTGCTGGCTTTAGAATTCGAAACGACAGCAGTAAAAATATCTCGGAATGAAGGCCAGGAGGCGTAGTCGCCATGGAAGATTTCAATTTCAACAGGCGGTAAGTGAATACTATGTGAATTCGAATTTTGAACCATATCATTCGAAGAACCGAGATGAGCCGCTTCCATATTGGAAGTTGTTTTCTCTAGAAGCGAATCTGAAATTTCTGACAGTTTAGTCAAGCAATTACAATATGTCGTGTAGGTAGCCTTGTATTTTGATTTGATTGACTCCAGGTCAATTGAGCAATCAGTTTTGGCGGTTCTCTTTTTAGCTTCAACTAAGAATGTATCGTAGGCTGTTTTTGTTCGAGACCAGTTAGCTTTCAATTCAGCTCGATGTACTTCCAAAGCGTGGTTTGAAGTTACAGGATACTTATTGTCGTTCAAGTCAGCTTCGAACTCTACTATCCAATCAGCTAATTGAATAAATTGGTCTAACGACATCTTAAACTTTTGAAAATAAGTTTGAAATACGAGAAAACACAACTAATCTCTAATTCAGAGCAATTCAAAGTTATGATTGATTCGGAAATTTTTCAGGTTATCCTTATAATAAATTACTTTCATTTACTGAATTTTCACACAGAAAAAATTGCTTGCAATAAACATAAAAATTTTCACAACTATGTTATTTGCTGAATTCGTAGTATGTTACCGTAATTAATAATGAAAGTATGAAAAATTATTGAATTGTCAACCAAAAAAAATTTTAACAAGTTCAGAACAAATGATAATAAATTGTCCGTTACGCGAAATGTATCTTAATCAACAAAAACTATATTAAGCAGACCAAGGTATTGAAAAAAAAAACCGCTTGAAGATTTCTCCTGTATTATCAGTTGCAATGAATGATCGAAATTTATAATCAACTAAACGAAGAATGTATGGAATTCTTTCTAAATACCAGATTTTAATAAAAAACCTTTCTAAAAAAAATTTTCCTGCCAATACTTGAATAAAAATAACAAATACTGACTCTATTTATTTAAATATCTGCATAAAAATAAGATAACACTTATTTAATTCTCTGGAAAGCGATCAGCTGTTATGAATAATTAATTTGTTACAGGTCATTCACCTTTTCTTTACTGGAAAGGTATAACTAAAATTATCAAAATTACTCGTAATAATAGGCCCGTTCGTAAAAATTAACAAACAAAGAAAAAAAATGTCAATAGCAGAACTACTTGTAAATAAAAGTGAAATGAGAACCAAAACAAGTTAAATGAAAACACAAACTATAGTATGGCTAATTATTAAGATTGATCAAATAATGAAAAAATCTATTAATAAAAACTAATAGGTTAATATTATTACAATTATATTAAATATATATTTTCAGAATAATTTATTATATATATGTATATCTATTAATTTTAGTATCAAACCACTTTAAATTTTATAGTTGGTGCAGTATATAAAACGAAAAAAAAATATATGAAATGAAAAAACTTTAATTTTCAATGACCCAGCCTATTGTTTTGAAAATAATTCCACAACTTTTAAAACAACAACATGTGAAGAAGTATGTAACTTAAACGTTTGCAATTGCAAAGGAATATTACTAGCACTGTTAGCAAGAGAATATAAATAGGGTTGCCGGTTGAACAAAAAGGAACATATTACAAAGGTTAAAGAAAATAAATTCGAAATTCAATATTCCGGTCTATTTTACAAAAGGACGTCCATTCTATGCAAAACTTTAATATTTTGCTATAGAATTTGAATTTATTCCAACTTTCGATCAATAGAATCCTTTTCTCTTCCCTTTCATTTAATTATCGGAATGATTAGTCGACAATTTTAATCCTCTGTATCAAATCTATCATCGAATTCAGTAGATTATTACAGCGCGTAAGATACCATAAACCTCAGTTTGATTGTAAAATTTGAAGCTTTAATTAAATTTCTATTTAATTTCAAATTTAAAGCACTAAGGTAACTCTTCAACCTTTATATACCAACACACGGGAATTCAAACAGTGTTGTTGAATTCGCTAAAAATTCCTCAATAACTGTGTGTGTCGATTTATGAAAAAATATTAAACAAATTTTATCTTATAACGATTTAATTATTTACATGAAATATTCAATATATTTATATTCAGAGGAGTATTATAACCGCGCAAAGGCTCAAGGTATAATGAACAATATTATATATTCCAATTTCGCCTCTAATTTGAATGACAGTCATTCAAAAAATATCACTCTTCTTATTATCCTGCTGAACAGCAGTCTTTAAGATAGGATTCACTCATTCCTTAACAAATTAAATAATCCATTAAATTTCATTAAATGTTCAAACCATTTATGTGCATCTCAATTTTACCCCGCGGCAATACTGACAGAAATAAATATGAGGTAAATAATTATATGTATGTAGGTGTGAACTTTAGGAATACAAAAAAAAGAGGGAAAAGCCAAGTGGTATCATAAATAAGAGAAAATACCTTGCTGCACCGTTTAAGAGAAAATTAAACAGCAACACTGAAGCGAAAAAGAAAGAGTTGCAAAATATTCCACTTGAATAATGAATAAATTATAAAGAGCTTATCTTACGGTAAATTGCAGCGTTTAAGAGACCAAAAGATCTGAATTTAATAATTCATATCAGATTCAAGGGAGAGTTTCAAAGAATATTCGTAAGAGACTTACCTCTTGATAAAAAGGGAAAAATTAAGTTCAACTTAACAAAGAGAAAAAAAAAATTGTCACAAGGAGACAAATATACTTTATCAAATTAATAAGGGCAGGTTAATATTAAAAGAGAAAAATATAATAAAATATTAATGACCTTCAAATGGACTTATGTATGTATACCAAATCTTTTTATAACAAAAATAAGCGGGAACTATACCCTACGTAATGATTATGACGAATATCAATTGATTTGGTACTCTATGACTTGCCCTAGGATTAAGATCCTATATTTCCCTTTAAAATATGTACAGGATTAGTACTTACAAAAACTGATGAAAACCTCCGTATGACTTGTGTAGATATGTATAACGATGACTGGCTAGAGTACTTTAATTGCAAACTAATCTTTAATTTAGAATTTTACTTGTTCTTGTTTGTTTCCTTTTTTCTTTTGAGTGAATTTTCCTCAAATTATATTTTTGTGTTAATTTGATTTTAATGTTATATATGCGGATACATATATTTCAAATTATTACTTTTCTTTTATATATTCTGTATTTTTAATTCAATTTTAAGTAATTTTATAATTTTCTTAAACCGCAATCAGAATAATTTTCACATGAAATGCACTCACACTTATTTAGGCTGAACAAAACAAAATACTAAACGTACCTTTAGATTAGTATGGATAAACAAAGAATGTTGTTTGTTGTGTTGTACGTATGTAGGTATGTATGTATATAGAGCACACTTTAAAGCAACGAAATCCAAGAGAACACAACGTTTCCAATCCGGTTCGAATAGGACCAAATGTTGAGATGAAGGATGGAATGCTGTTGGAAAAGCAGGATGTGCTCTTTTGGCCGATAATGAGACAATAAAATTTACAATTTTATTTTATTGTTTTTCTCATTACAAAACCCCAATAGCAAATAGGACAAAATGAAAGAAAAGACAATTATTAGGATTTTGTATTAGAAATAATTTATTGAACAAAGATTGTTACCTTAAGTATGCGTGATCACCAAAGTGCGTGATATCAATTTTATGAGAAAAACGGAAGTAGTATAAGGACGTTATGACCTAGTTGACATTTCAGTTTAGGCATTAACCTAAAAGAAAGAGATGAATAGTTATGCATATAACTATTTATCTGTATAACACTCAGCCTTTATATATGATATTACTAAACAAAATTTAGTTAAGTCAAAGGGTTAATAACACAATTACGTTAGGACTTTTGGCGTTAACAATCATGAAGGCGGTTCCCCGGAGTGAGGCTTGATCATTGCACTTACGATTGAGTTGACCTCCGCGATTATTCCTAATGTGAATAACTCGTGCGTACAATTTTTGGTAGCCGGGAATGGCGTTCGCGCCGTCCCGACGTTAATTAATAAATTTCAACTAATTAAAAGTTTCTAATGTAATTATAGTATTTAACAGGTTTTTTTTAGTGTAATGTTCACTAGTTATGGTATATCAGAATTTCAGTCTTGTGCCAAAATTTTAGCTAAAAAGTGCAATAACAAACATGTCATGTCTACATATTTAAATAAATTAAAAATCCATTTATATAGTTTTATTATTATCAGCGTTGTCAACTCGGTGATGTTATCACCGTTTTTGGTGATTTTTAACATTTTGGAAGCGAAAAAATTGCGAGTTAGTGCTTGGTGATTTTTTTTTTAAGTTTTTAGTGCTTTTATTTTTATTTCGGTGACACCAATACTAAATTTGAAAATAATTTTTTTAATTGAAAACAATTTTTGTAAGGGTAAATATCTTTAATTACCCTTACGTATTTTGTATCTTAACAAAGCTAAAAAATATTTACTCATTGTAAAATGATATTATGTTGATAATACTTTCAGCTTATGATACTAAAACTAATAATTAAGAAGATTATAAGGATTGATAGTATACAATGTTTCTGTTATTTGAGTGTTTTGCTTGTTTATTATTAATTGAAACTTATTTCCGATACTGGTTTGTTGATATCCTGTATGGTTTATGAGACATAAACCACCTACTTTTTATAAAATGAAATTGTTACGAGAATTTATTTTGTAAGTAAAGTTTCAAGTTGATCAAACCTTGGTGAAAATAAAAAAAGAGAAATTAATATGCAAATACTTTTCATTTTAAAATTTTTTAGAGCACAAATTGACACCCTGATGAGGTTAATATTTGCATTGATAGTACATTTGGATGTTTTGGCCTAATAATATAAAGAACAGAATATCTTTAGACTTGTATTTCGATTATCGATATCAATTAAAACTCCAGTCTTATTGCCATTTGTAAAATAATTTATTTTAGGGGGCAACTGGCATCTAAAAGCTTTAATTTTTTTTAAGTAATGATTATATTAGCAAATGTAAAGTTTAATTTGTACACATTTTAAACTCAGTGATTTTTTATGAAAATTACGCGCTTTTTTAGGGGTTTAGGTGCTTTTTAAAATTTTAAAGTTGACAACGCTGGTTTTTAACAAGGTAGATTAATAAAGTACTAATATGCAATCAGCTGACTGTTCTTTTATATACATCGTTACAAATTTTTTTTAAAAGTTACAATAAAAAATTCGCTTTTCAGTTGGTTTAAAACGTTGCAAAAACTACAAAACCATAAAAAAGTTTTCTCTTTAAAGTTTTTTTTAAAAATGATTAAAATTAAAGAAGAAAATAAAAAAATTATGTGACATATGTCAACTTATATACAAAAACAAAATGTATTATTTGTTAATTGTTGTGTTTGTTGCAGCGATGCATATACATTATAGATATGTCTGGGTTTTTAATATATGTACGTATCGCACTTGATTAACAATAGTGTATTAACTCTAACATTTTCAGTTGAGACCAAAAACTGTTTTTCATTGCATTTTAAGTAAATTAAAAAATCCAGTTACATCTTGGTAAATAAATTGCCTTAAAAAAATATACTTAACTTTTACTTTTTCTATAATTTTTTATCAATCAAAAAAAACTATATTTGAGTTATCACCATTTTTCTAAATTTTTTAATAAAGTTAAATACAAATTTTATCAAAAATAGATTATCAACTAAAAATACAACAAAATTAAAATAAAACAATTTTATAATTTTCTACTTGAATAAGGGGTTAACTCAAAATAATACCTTTAATATGAATATAGGTGATAGATGTCATCGAGCGCAGCAATTCGCATTGTATCTATCCAGTTGGTGTAGGAGTAGAGGCCAATGAACTGAAACTAAATTAGAACAGCCAGTTGTAGTTTTTTTTTTTTGGCAATATTCAGCCTTATTGTGAGAAATAATGTTTTAGTCAAGAAACTAATTTTTACCGATAGAATTGTTGGTTATTATATTTTTAAATGAGGCCGGTGGGAATGATACCGTTAACCACGAGCAGAATACAGAAACAATTTCAATAATTAAAAATAATTTAGACCAATGGCGTAGGATGTTTATTAAAAATATAATTTCCCAACAGAATGGCGGCACATGCCATACAGAGCTTTAAACAATTGATTTGCTTAAAAAAACATTATAAAGGGTCCGCCAAATAACTTTTTTTTTTTGAAAATGCTATAAAAAAAAGTGTAGCTTCGGCTGTGTGGCACGTAGCGCCGTCCTGTTGAAACCAAATGTTGCCAATTTCCTCCTCTTCAATTTTTGTGAACAAAAATTCGTTCAACATGGACCGATGACGATCGCTATTGACTACGGCCACTCCTTGCTCATTTTCGAAGAAAAATGGCCCAATTATGCCTCTGGACCAAAATCCGCACCAAACAGTGACTCGTTTTGGGTGTATCGGCTTTTTAATGCATGCGTACGGGTTTTCTGAGCCCCAAATTCGGCAATTTTGCTTGTTTACATACCCGGCAAGATCAAAATTAGCTTCATCTGAAAAGATGATTTTTTGGCAAAATCGGCCAAAGTAATGTCGCAATATTACCCAGCGTTGTTCAAGCGTATACACAACCATATTCGTTGAGCGAAAGGACAAAACTAATTATCTGCCAAATCAGACAGGTGTTACCATTCACGAAATAAGCACTAGTTGAAAAAAAAAACGTTAGATGGCGGACCCTTTATCTCCGAATGATCTAGTCAATTTGGTACATTGATAATTTTACAGCATTTGTATTACTTTTCTGCGGTTGCACGAAGTCTTCGGTTTATGTTAATGAATTAGTAACTTTGAACGATATTGTGTGGACAATTACAGATGTCAAATCCAGAATTGTTGTTCCCTAAACTATCCCTAAAGTATTTCTAACCCATAAATCTAAATAAACGATCGTACTTATGATCGGTTTTTATAATGAAAACTAACACATTTAGCGCAGAATTTTCTGAGTGCCTTTTGTATTGTAAAAACACATGCGAAGCTTTCACTCAGTGCGCTCACTTGTGTTTTGTAAACCACAAATTAATTGTTTGGATTCACTATTATTGAGAGATATTCACCCCAATTCTAAATAACAATTCCCTGGGAATTTTTTCCCTATTCCCTGTTCCCCTATTCTAAATAACTTCTCCCGGGGAAATTTGTTCCCTTTCCCTTTTCCCTTATTCTAAATGAACTTCGAAATTGGGAAATTGTTCCCTGGGAAAAAAGTAGGTATTATGAAAGGTAATTAAAGGGAGAATGTAATAACAATTTTTGGGAAAAAATCCGCCAACAAATTTAAAGGGAGTTGTGACAAAAATGTAAGTATTTAATATTTTTTTATAAAAATTGTGATAAATAATGTAATTTATTGTTACTTTTAGGACAAAAACAACAAACAGGAAGCAGAATAATGAATTGTTTTTTAGTTTTAAAATAATTTTTATTTATCTTTTTTTTTAATTTTTGAAGTTTTTAATTTTTTTTAATAAAATGACTTTATTACAGATTATTCGCAATATTTTTTCTAATATTTTTCTATTATATTTTCTAATATTTTTGGCAATGGATAAATATTGTGGTGAGTCTGAGGATACCACATCATTATCCTAAACGCTCTAACAATCTAAATTTTCTACATCGTTTACTGTAGTATTGTTATGTTATGCAACGCACAGCCAAAATTTGTTATTTTAGCAGCTTTTTTTGTAGCGTAGTGAAGCTGTCTAACACCAAGAATGCACCTCCATCAATTTTTAAAACACCATTAGTGCGTTCAACCACATTTCGACACTTGGAGTGAATTTCATTAAATTTAATTTCAACAGACGTCCACAGGATATCTATAAGACGTTAAAAGTCACGGTTCAAGTGAATATCCTGCGTCTGCTAAAAAAATGTAGTTTTAATTTATGAATTGTCTGTTATCATTAAAAACTTTACCAAGAAGCCAATAATTGCTGCCACCTCTGAGTTATTCTTGCTCAAGGTAAGTACGCAATTCGCCAGAATTCCAAATAAAGGAATCGTGACACGCTCCAGGACGTAAGACTGAATCCTCAGCTCATGATCACAGACCTGTGATTTTTTGATTAAAAATTAATCATTGATAATTTAAAACAAAAGAAATACTTTACCAGCATTACATTCAAACTATAGTATTCCTTCGTATTGTAGTAAAGCTGCTTGTTCTTAGGAGGAGAAATAATGCGGTCATGCGATCCGTCAATACCATACTTTACATACAAAGCTAACGAAATTTGCCGTTTTTGCACTTCAGTTCTACAGAAAGTTATCTACATTGGGCGTAAATGCTCCTCAAATATATTAATAACTTCTGCCAGAACTTTGCTAACACTACACTGAGCCACAGACACACCGCAATCTTTACCTATACCCGTTTGGTACCAACCTTCAGCAAAGAAACGTAAAATCTTACTTAATTTCACGATTGGAGAAATTGCAAACGACTTACCTTTGGGCTGAACACGTCCAACAGTTATTTGAACGCCGATTTATTTACTCTGTATTATTTTTCATACCTTCCAAAAGTAAAATTTACTTACAAAATGTGCGGCAACTCAAGTGGGTTGCTGGCGTCAGGTAGCATTCTCCTTTCTACCCTTTGCTTATTCTTGTCAGGTTGATATGCTTCAGTTTTTTGCTTCAGCTATTATTATCAACGCTACACTAAACATTTTTATTCACTTTTAACAATTTATTTTTTATTATTTACGAGTATTCACTTTTTACGCTTAATATTTCTAAAAATTATTAGCAAACATTTTGGCAAAACAAAAAACAAAAAAAACAAACAGCTGACTTCGAAAATGTAAAATTCTCTCTCCCTTGTTATTCCCTTCCCCGACTGTTTAGAATAGGGGAATTTTATTCGCGGGAAAAATTAATTCCCGGGGAATTTATTCCCTGGGAATATTTAGAATTGGGGTGATTATCAAAGCTTTTACACATTTTTTTGTTGTATTGAATTTTAAGTACTTGTTTTTAAAAAGAAAAAGCTTTTAAGTTTAATAATAAAAGCTCATTTAAGAAATTTCTTGTTGATTGATTCGTATCTCTTAAATTGTTTTTCGATTTTTAAGAGTAAGTAGTTTAATAATTTACTAATATGGACAGCGTTGTCAACTCGGTGATTTTATCACCGTTTTTGGTGATTTTTAACATTTCGAAAGCGGAAAAATTGTGAGACAGTGCTTGGTGATTTTTTTTTAGTTTTTAGTGATTTTCTTTTTATTTCGGTGACACCAAACACTAAAATTCAAATATATTAATTGAAAAAAATTTTTTGTAAGTGTAAATTTATATACATCTACCAAAATGTAACTTATAGTACAATTACATGCAACTCAGCAAAAAAATAATATTACACTAAAAATTTAATTATTTATAAGATGGTATTGATTGCCCAGAAAGTTTTTGTTTCAAAATGTCTAACTTTATACATATATGCATATGAGGTGAATGTGAATAAAAGAAATTCCTCTTTCTATCATCTTATAAATGATTAAACCTTAAAGCAAACTTTTAGCGTCCCACAACTTTAAACGTTTAAAAATTTTACCAGAAAACCTTGAAATTTTGAGTAAAATTAACATAATTAATGTTAGAAATGTTTTATCACATACAATAGAAGATATTTTACCATTACCAATGGCAAAATATTGAATTGATTTTTGGATTGAAGTTAAATCGTACAAAGATGCAGGTTACTTAAATACCTTTGAAGCATTAGCTAATATTGCCGTATAATATATTATATTGTGTTTAAATCTAAAATACGCAACCGAATGTCTTTAAATTCAGTTAATGCCTTACTTCACATTAAAAATGGGCTTAAACGGGAAAATTTCTGTTGCGAAACCTACCAAATAGCTCATGAAGTAAATATTCTGATTAATAGCAATGATATTTATAAAGCATTACAATTTGAAATAAAGACTGTGTTGTGGCCAGATGATAGTGATAATAATGAAGAAATAATTGACTTTATCATTGATATTTCATATTATTTACACAGAGAAAAGCTTAAATCCGAATCATATTATTAAACTGCAAGTTTATTAAAATTTTTCATAATTTTTAGTTAGAAATATTTCTATTTAATTACTCTAATATGTAATATAAAAATATTTAAATATTAAATAATAGTTGTACTTATTTGGTGAATAATTTCTTTAATATTTTGTACAACAAATTCACATATGTTTATAAAACGTCGGATAAATGCATCAGGTATGGAAAAATTAATCCTGTCGTAATTTTTTCTCAATGTTGAAATAAATTTCTTACAATGCATCACTCCTCAGATATATTGTGAATAGATAATTACTATAATAATTTTTCCAATGTTTTTGTTTATTTTTATTTTCATATAAATATATGTATCTATGTAAATCTCTACTGACTGACTAAAAGATATTCGTTGTTTGATTTTTGTAAATTTTTTTGTTCTTTATTCTGATATACATTTAAAAATGTCTTATTTTTAAAGAAATTTATAAAAATGTATAATTTTATTAAATAAATAAAAAAATAATTTACAAATTATAAGTTTAGTGCTTTTTTTTGAGAATGACGCGTTTTTTCCTGGGTTATGGTGCTTTTTGAAATTTTAAAGTTGACAACGCTGATTATTATATATAAAAAAATGTTTGAACTTCAATATTTAAAAAATTTATACAGATAAATTATATATAAACAGCGTTACCGTTGGATATTTTCAAAAAGTATCAAAAAAAGGGGATTTATGCAACAAAAGTGGCAACAAAAAGGGGATTTTTTTGTTTTAAGGGGCACCTCTTTAAAAATCAAAAAAAAGTACACCAAAACTTTTTTTTAAGTATTTTGTTAAATTTATTTAAAATAACACATTAAAAATAATATAAAAACATAACAAAAATATTATTTAATGATAATATTTGATTTTTATTTAAGCTTGAGATCAACTTTTTTGTTTTTTTTTATAAAAAATTATTTATTAGAAACCAATATTTCGCTACCGAACCAAAATGGGTAAATTTGTATACAAATTATATTAAACAAAAAAACAAATTCAAAACATTATATTACATATTTACCCTAAAGAAGCTACCCATTGTTTGGTAGCGAAATATTGGTTTCTAAAAATAATTTTTTATAAAAAAACAAAAAAGTTGATCTCAAGCTTAAATAAAAATCAAATATTATCAATTAAAAAATATCAAAAAGAATTAGACGATATATTATTTAATGATTATAAAACAAAAAGATTTTCATGACATTGTTTCATTGAATGGGAGATATATACATATGTATGCCTGTATTGAATACATTTGATTTCATTTATTTGATATTTAAAATAATATACAAAAATATGTATTAGTATGTGTATATACATATGTATTGGTGTATATATTTAATACATACGCTTTAGTTATATACGTGGTGTAGAATTAATTATTTTTAAAATGGTTTTTTTACTTTTGTATAAGTTCTTCACTTGGAACCCAATCTTCAAGGCATATAGTATCTAACAAACTTAAGGACAAAAGAATGGATTCGCAAGTATTCACATTTAGCCTGTTAGTTACTTTATTTCAATATAACATATAAATTTGCTTAGGTTTGAATATACACAGAAAAAAGTAATTTTCTAATTCAAACACAAAATTTTCCGAATCAAATACTTTTTTGTTCAATTTAGGTCCTATAAACAAATTTGTATATTCAAATACATAAATTTGTCATTATTTGTTTGAAAAAATCCGCTGATTTTTTTTAATTAAAATATTAGGTTATTAACTAAAAATTAATATTAAAAAACCAATTCATTACACATTTTTTGATAAAAACTAAGTATTTTAGTTTTGATGTCAATTATACAAATTTTAGAAAAATTTTCAGTACACAGTAGTTCGGTTTCGGCTTCATGACCTATATATATATGAAAGATTTTTTTAGTGTATAAAACATTGTTAAAATCAATTGCTTTGAGTTCTGTTGTATTTATATATTCTTTTCTTAAACAATTTTTTTTAAAGCTCTAATAAAATGTCTTTGGTTGAAAAAACAAGATATATTATTTGAGAGGACTCACTTTGAAAATTTTTGTTAAATTTGTTCATAGTTCTCAAAATATAAGTTAGAAATTTTAAATATCTTTTGTTTACAGGTGACAAAGAGTCTAAAATAACACGAATTTTTTTTAAATTGGAAGCACATTTTTCTTCAAATTGTTCCCGGATAAAATAGTGCTGCAGAACCGACCACTGCTCCAGAATTCTTGTTGGAACATATAAATGATAGCCATCTAGTATCACTTAGCCTTAGTATTTTATGTTCAGGTACATCAAAAATACCTTGCAGCTCCTTCAAATCGTGTTGTCCCTTTGCACTCTTAAAATATGTAAAAACCTTTTTAAGTAACTGTTCAACGTCATTTGGAATGCACGATAATGATGCATTGTTCACTAGATTTATAGAATGGCACACACAGCCGATATGAAATAAATGCGGAATTTTTTTATCCCTTCACACAGTGAAAAAGGGTATATATAGGTTTGTCATTCCGTGTGAAATTTCTACAATTTTCATTTTTTTTTATTTAATATATTTTTTTTTTTAAATTTTTTTTTTTATTTTGTTTTTTGTTTTATATTTATTATATATATTTTCATTATTTTTTTTAACATACATACGTAAATTTATAATTTTACAATGGGATGTTTTTCTATATGTATATTTTTTATATGTATGTACGTATTTCATATGGGATGAATGGTGATACAAACTACTGTTATTGCATGACTGCACGTTGTGAAGCGTATATTTTAATATTGTTGCTACACCATTTTTTTCCACCATTGTAGATGCGTTGTCTGTAGCAAGACCTATTAAATTTTTAGTGGAATTTGATTTTCTTTTAGTGATGACAATATGGAGTTACAAATTCCTTCTCCAGAACCATCGCTTTGCTGCACTAACCGAAAGAAGCTATCAACAGTGTTTCCTTTGCAGATATCAAACTGCCCAACCACCTGCACCAAACATTTTTCCGTATTTAATGTATTTTGGACATAAGAATACGCAATCGCAAGAAACATATACATAAGCTAAACACGCATGATAAGCAAAAGATTTCATATGAAATTGCTTACATATATATTAAAACAGTGTAATGTACATATATGTATTAAAGTTGGGTGTTTAAACAAAACAAAAGCCGCGAAAAAGTATCTTTCCATTTCGTAAAAAGTATCTAAAAAGTGGCACGATTTATAAAAAGTATCACATTTGGGGGCATTTTGACAAAGTGGCACAATAGTATCCAAGCATTTGAAAAAGTGGCAAAATGCTACTTTAGTGGCCCTAACGGTAACGCTGTATATAAATACTACTTGTGTCCGCGACTTCGTCTGTGTAGTTATCGGGATAAAAGGTAGACTTAGTATTAACAACAAAAATATCTACAACACAAACAACCCGTTTAGGATGTGTTATGATGAGCTTGCCAACGACTTCTCGTTATTATCGCGATAAAAAGTAGTCTATGTGTTAATCTAGGTTGTATCTATCTAAGTGCCGAATTTCATTTAGTTCCGTTCAGCCGTTTTTGCGTGATTGAGTAACAAATATCCAAACACACAAACATTTATTATAGTAGGATTATTATTTATTAAATATACGCATATGTATTTTATATGTAATGTTAAAGAATTATTCCAAAGAGGGGATATATTAAATATATATTGTTAAATAACATTAAATATATCGATGCCTTACTTCCTCAACCTCATATCTTAAAAAATAGAAATTTTCAGGAGAGAAAAAAACGGTTCATCTTTTTATACTTCGGTGTTTGTTTAAAAGTTTAAATGCAATTATTAAGGAATTGATTGTTTTTATGTATATTAGTAGTAATAATATACTTATATTTTTTAGTTAAAGCATTAAACAATCGTTTGATATGAAAAAGACAAAACCATATTTTTTAAGATACGAGGTTGAGGAAGTAAGGCATCGATATGTAGTTATAAAATTCTAGTAAAACCTCGTTTACAAAAATTTGTTTAGATAATTATTTTTAAGACATCACTGTCATAACAACATTTTGAGTTGGATTTTAATATATCCTGGGTATCAATTCTCGTTCTATGAAACTATGAAATGAAAAGTTTTTGTGTGTAATATCATATGGTGCCACCATACCCTCTGCTATCCAAAAACTTTTTCATTTCACAGTTTCACAGAACGAGAATTGAGCCCCTGAGATCAAATTAATGATGATAAGGTATTGAAGTATTGAAGCCAAACACTAAATTCAAATTGAACTTCTTTAAGCAGAACCTGCAAACAATTACTTTTTCCCATCATAACCGAACAATTATTCTATAATAAAAAAATATTTTATGTTTATTGAAGGCTTATTTGACAAATTTCTCTACAACATCTGTCAAATAAGCCTTTAATAAACCTAAAATATTTTTTATGAATACGGCCCTAAATTTTTATAGGAATTTCATTATCCTGTAAAACGTTCATAATGGCATTACAAATCGATTGATTGAAACCATCAGGTACTTGAACTAAGGTCAAAAATCGATCAACACATTTTCCAACATATAAACGTACTAAAATGGCCAAATTTTTAATACTGTGCAGTCCGTAGTTTCACATTTTAGTATTTACAACAGGGAGAAAAGCATTTATTTCTTATTATTAAAATATATATTTCTTTAAAACTAAGTAAAATTATATATTTTTAATTGTTTGAAAAAGTGCACGATTGGCACGATTGTGCCACTTTAGCCAACAGTGATGTTCACGATTGCGATTTACTTCAAAAATTAAATACAGTGTTGCCATAAGATGATAGAGAAAGTGCAAAACCTCGGAAAAAAAGTGCTAAAATGTTGCAATATTGTTTTTTTAAAACATCAAAAATTAAGTATACTTTATTAATATAATAATTTGCAACATATTTTTATATACATACATATTTTGTTCAATTAAATTTTGAAAACATTGAAAAGCCGATACACCTAAAACGAGTCACTGTTTGGTGCGGATCCAGAGGCATATTGGGCCATTTTTCTTCCAAAATGAGCAAGGAGTGGCCGTAGTCAATGGCGATCGTTATCGGGCCATGTTGAACAAATTTTTCTTCATAAAAATTGAAGAGGAGGATATTGGCAACATTTGGTTTTAACAAGACGGCGCTACGTGCCACACAGCCGAAGCTACATACACTTTTCGATCAAAAAAATGTCTACGGTTACATTGTTTTTCAAACAATTGGCGAATTTTAAATAAGGCAAATAACATTGTTCTTTTATTGAGATAACGTCAAGTTAACTGACATAAGTAAATACATTTAAAAAAGACGTGTAAACAACTGAATCTAAAAAAAATCTTAATTCTGGCATCGCTGCTTGTAGGCAAAAGGTGGTCATCTAAACGTCAATGATTTTTTAAGAATTAAAAAAAATGGAAAAACTCATATTAAAGACGTATAAATAACGGGTAGATTTTTAAAGCTTAGTACGATTAGCGTTGCCATATTAGCGACTTAACTTTAGTCACTTAAGTGGAATTTAGGCGAAATGACTATGAGGTGGTTCTAAAAAAGGCATGTTTTAAATAAATATTTATACATATGTATGTATGTATGTATGTATATGTATTATAATAATTGTTGATAAAACTTGTCTACGTTAGTCATCATAATGGCTTTTGTATTTAAAAGATTGAATTATTTATTTTAAAACAAATTGCATTTATATTTATTACACCTCAGATTTTTTTTAATTATCTTTGTAAATCGATTTCATACAAATTTAAAATAATTTATATGAATAAATTCTTTTTTTAGAGGCTGCTTAACAAATACTTTTTCCACTTGTACAATTAATTGATTTAAAATTTTTTCAAACTTTTACATAAAAACCTACAAATTACTGCTTAATAACAAATTCTTTTAATTCTCTATTTCCATGACTTCTGCTCCGTTTTAATTTTATCTTAAAGTAGTAATTTATTCACAAAAATATAATAAAAAAAAAAATAACTTGTTGAATTGGAGTAGGCGCCCATTTGAAAAAAAAACTTATGTGTCTTAGCTTTAGCAGTTTTTGGTGTGGGTTTATTAGTGTGAAACAAATTAGATTTGAATCAAATGCTATACTTTATAGTTTGAAAACTATTTAAAATATTGTTGCTGCTAGCATATAAACAAAAGCAAAAAATTTTTCTCTTTTAATTATTCGCCATAGATTTGTGAAGACTCACTAGACAAAAAAAAAACTAAAATTATAAAAAATGCGTCTTAATTTTTAACACATAATCCTATCTAAAGTCATTGACCTGCAGCCAAATATTTAAATTTTATCTATGAAACAAACGAATAAAAAAATGTCAATCGATTTTAATTTATGCTTTGCTCTCTTATAATTTGCATTTAAAAGTGTAAAAATTTATGTTTTGTGGATGTGATTGCTTTTACATATATTTTATGATGATTTATGATTTAATGGATTTAATATTTTTTTTGTCCACCTTCTTTAGATTCCATTTTTGTATTTGCATTTTCGAAGTTTTTGGAGTAAATATTTATTCGACGTCCTAAAAGAACGCACACTTCCTGCCGTACACTGTAAATAATGCTTTCAGTTTGGTTTTTTTAACAAGAAAATATAAGAAAATTCGGATTCATTATTTTTATACACAAAGAAATTTATCCCTGAAAACAGTCATTGCTTTTTAAGTATTAACTATGTTGAGATACAAATGAGAGCATTTTAAAATTAAGCTTCTTTTCTTGTCTGTCCAATTTTAAGATAATTTTTTTTTTGATATTTTTAACGAATTCGCTTAAGATATATGTACATTATTGGTTATTGTTAAATTGAATGTGCTCATAGAATTATTTACACAAAGTATTTATTTTATATTTGTGTAATTATAATTATGATCACATAATTTTGAGTTCTTTTTGTTCGTATCTATAATAATTCTATAAAATAAAATTCTTTAGTTACAAACCTGAAATCTAAAGAACATGACAATTTTTTAAGTAAAATTTTGTCATAAGAAATGCTTGAGGCTTTAAATTTGATTTTTGATTTAGTAATGTTTCAAATCAATCAAATCTTTTCACATTTTTCAAGCTATTGTCTGTTAAGTGTTTAACTTGCAATTAATAAAATTAAAAATCAACATTATTTTTTAAGTTTAATAAATTTCATGGTCTGGAATAAAATAATTCTAATAAAAAATTATCAGAAATATTTATTCTATTGTATAAATTTTTTTATTCTTTCGAAGAGACTGATGCCACTTTTATTCAAATTAAACTTGATTAATTTTTAATCACAAAATTTAATATTTTGGGACTTTATTTCATTTTTTTTTTTGTACACAATTAAAAAATATATTTATAAGATGATGAGATAATTTTTGAACAAAAAATATAAAAGTAACTCTTTTTAAATTACAGTACAAGGAATATTTATTCATTAGGTAGTCTTGATTTGTCACCTGTTTTTTTTTTCTTTTCTTATTTTAAACTTCAGCTTTCAAAGTCCATATATATAATTGCATTTCGGAAAGAATTTTTTGAAAATATTTTTTTTTTTATATTAAGTTTGACAGTTGGTAATTATGGGAGAGAGAGAGAAAGTTTATGAAATTTTGATATTTTGGAAGAAACAGCTGATAATCAGCTACTTAATTGAAACTACCTCATTAGGTGATCCCTGGTTCATACATAAAAAACTATTCTCTCTCATTTATTTCGAATGTCATATTTTATACCAAAGCATATTTATTCATCAGGGAGTACCGATTCGTCGGCTGATTAATTTTTCTTTACACATTTTATACTTCAGCAGTCAAGTTCCATACATAAAAAATAATTTTCTATATTTTCTAATTTATTTTAAATATGTATGTATATAAAAAATATACACAACAAAAAATAAAAACTAAAAAATAATATCCTCTCTTCCCTTATTTATTTTATATTTCAAACTTCATATATAAAAAACATACAAAAACAAGTAACAGTGCTATATTCGGCCGTGCCGAATCTTATATACCCTTCACAACGTGTAGTCATGCAATAACAATTGTTTGTATCACCATTCATCTCATATGAAATACGTGCATACGTACCCGTTAGAATAAATGTGGCATCGACTCCCAGCTGAGCCAAAAAAATTTTATTTTATTTTATTTAATTTATTATTTATATTAATATATTGTTTTTATTTATTCGAGCTTAAGATCACTTTTTTTATAAAAATTATTTTTTTTTTTTTTTTTTTTTTTTTTTTTTTTTTTTTTATTCCGATATTTCGCTACCACATTGGGTAGCTTCTTCAGGGAAAGTTTATACAATTTATAAATTATAAAAATTATAAATTATAAAAAAAAAAAAAAAAAAATAATTTTTATAAAAAAAGTGATCTTAAGCTCGAATAAATAAAAGCAATATATTAATATAAAAAGATCGAAGAAATTTACATAATATTTATTATTTATATTTTATTATTTTTTTTTTATATTTTTTTAAATTTTTTTAAAAAATTTTTTTAGAAAAATTTTTTAAAAATTTTTTTTTTTAATTTTTTTAAAATTTTTTTTTTGTAGTTTTTTTTATTATTTTTTTCTTATTTTTAATATTTTTTTTTTTGTAATTTTTTTTGTTTGGCAAGTTTTTTACATGTATGTATGTATGTCTGTTGTTGTTGTAATTGTGAAAAAAACGAGGTGGTCGTGGTTTTTTGCTCATATCTTAGAAAGTTATTCGATCAATAGCGAATCATTCCTGGATATTTCCAAGAGATTGATACCATATACAGATCTGAGGAACATATAGTTGCTTCTAAAAGTTGATTTCAACCAACACACGGACAGACGGACAGACGGTCAGGGCTTAATCGACTCCTCTATTCATAAGCTTTCAGAAAATATATACTTTATGGGGTCGGAAATGAAAATTGTAGAAATTACAAACGGAATGACAAAGCTATATATACCCTTGTGCACCACAGGTGAAGGGTATAAAAAACACTCCGTTATACGATGACCTAATGAATAACACACTATCACTGAATACTAAAAATAGAAAAATAATAAATTAATAATTAAAAAATATAATAAAAAAAATTTCTTCAAATTATCGAATTTTAACGACACCTCTAACTCAAATGCCAAAACTGATTAGCATTCTTCCGATGACATGATAATATAAATTAAATTGATTTTTGCTCCGAACTAGAAGTACTTCGGTTTAGTCTGTGTAGTGTTTTTTTCTTTATCTATTTTTGTCCATACTGTTGTCTACTGTATTTTAAAACAATTCGCACAGTCGTACTTTCACGTATCATGACTCTCTTTGACAATTTAAGAACTTTTGGAATTTAACAACCAAAAAAATTAACAAAAATGTTTGCAGGTGCAAACACTAATTAGAATCCATGCTAAAGTTATCGTACTTATGATGCTTATCTAAGGGATAAACGGTTAATTTAAACTAACAGTTATTTTATTTTTTTTTTTTAAATATTTTTTTTCTTTATTCAATATTCTCAATTTTGCCTTTTTTCTGTTGATTTTTCATAATCGCAATTTATCCTGGTTTTCTGAAATTATATACTTTTAGGGACTTAGATTTTACTGTGGAAATCCATTTGCGTAAAACACTGAATACATGTAGACGTATAAATTTTACAGCGAATAGTAACAAGTACAACAGCAACAGGATATAAAATATTTGATCACACAATAGAATAAAACCCAAAAGCACTTTCAAAGAGTTCATGGTAGCATTATGATCATCCAACCACAAATCATTTTGGTGCTCTGGTACTTTGAAATTATAAAATTATTCCTTTATTTTTCTTATTCAAAAATGTTGTTGCTACTTACTTTTTAAGCTGGTCAGTTCTATGGTTGAATTGACATCAATATTTAAACAACTAAAAACCTCATTCCAATGACCTTGAGAGGATAATTCATTTAAAGATTTACAAATATTAGACATATGTATGTATGTATTTAGTTTGTTTAATATATGTATGTACTATGTATTTTTATTTAATTTGAAGTATTGTTGTAAAAGAAATTAATTATGAATCGCAATTTTCAATATTTAACAATTTTTTATTTTTTATTAAGCACTTGATCAGGGCATACTATGTATTTGATATTCTTTCGAAATCAAGTATGTAGTCGGTAATTATTGTACTTTTTATATTTTTATTTTTGAACATATTACGTCAATTTTGACAAATGCATTATATTATGTTTAGTTATAAAATTTATTATGATGTAATGGTAATTACATATTATGAATTTCTAGAATTTTTAGTTGAGTATTAATACACCTTGATTTTGATTATATTTAATATAAAGAAAAGGCTTTTCAATGTAGCTATTATTTTTTTTCTTTTTCGAATACACCACACTAAATTTGTTAGAGAAGATGTTTTTGTACCTACATATGTGGACGCGTAGAAAACATTGAAAACGCGATTTCGTTAGAAATCAAGATATGACCGTTTTATATTAAGACATTGATTTACACTACATGCATATGAACGTTAAATTAGAAAAATATATATAAAAAAATAAAATAAAAACATTAAATAAAACATGTGCAATTACGAAGCATAAAGAAAGTAATTAAATGTTGACAAGACTAAAAAATATTTTTTTACTCTAACGGCCCCTTTCACAAAGTGCGATTATAATTTAACATGAACTTTAACCGTAAGTTAGGCAAAATTGAATTTCACAAAGTACGGTTAGCATATAACCGGCAGAGATTAATCAAAAAGTCTCTGTTAAATTTAACCGAACAAAATCTTCCGGTTAAAGGCTTTTATTTAAATAAAAATAAACAAGTAAGAGCACTATATTCGGCTGTGCCGAATCTTTTATACCCACCACCAATTTGATGTTCTTTAATAGCACAAAATTTATTATTTTGTTTTTCACAATAATCGCTATGCAATAATATCTTTATACTAAAATATGTATCACTTTCTTTTTATAACTTCGATATGCTAGTAAAATGTTTTCGTAAATTTAGTCTTTCAAAGTGGACGTTAAAGTAGGCGTGTCAATAAAGTTTCTGCTAATAAATACAACTTATTTCAATATACAATATATTTCTATATAGTCTTTTATTCTTCCAAAATCTTAATTAATGGAGAAATTATATGAAGTTGAGATAAAAATTTACGTTACAAACGGAATGACAAAATGAATATACCCCCACCATTTTTTTGGTGGCGTTTATAATAAGAATATTATAATAAAATAGCATATAACAATTTATACTTACCAAGGAACTGTATTTAATCTATTTTAAGTAAAAAATTTATTTTAAATATACATTTGTCTTTCATCAAAAAATTGCAAATAATTTTTGTATAATATTTTTTGATTCTTTTCTTTCATTCCACTATTTTTCGCAAATAATAAAAACCAGTATTACCATACTTTTTCTGTAATGTAACACTAACCATATGTTAAATAGTTTCGGTTAACGATATCGGCGGTTTGTTAATGTTCCTGTTAAATTAATATAATCACAGATTGTGAAAAGGGCCGTAATACACATATAAAATTTTTATTATAACAGTCAGAAAACACACTGTTTATGAATTTAGCGAAGACAACAATCATTTACAATCAGCAGTGTTGCGATATTAAGTATTAAATAAATTCAAAATAAAAAATTTAGTCTATTCGCGCTGCAGTATAATCAAAAATTTAATGCCAAAATTAAAACTGAAGTGTTAAGTGATTTTCAGAAAGAGCTGTTTTGTTTTTTTTTTATTTCACAAAATTTTAAAAAAAAGTGTTTTAATGATGTACTTTGTTAAATTACCATATGAACATACAATTAGTTATATGTATATCATTTTCAGACAAATGGGGCTATAACACATAAGTTGATTTCATAAGATGTAAAATTAGTTAAAAAATTAAAAATTAATAATCAATTTGCATTAAAAAATAAATTTTATTACAAACTAACTAAATAACCTCCACTTTACTAGAACTACCTTAATTATGTTTTATTATAAATAACTACGACCCAGAAACAACTTATTGATTTAGGTCAGATTCTTTTCATAAACTCAGTTTTAACTTTTTGTGTCTTCATAATTTTTTAATAAAACTTGTTTTCGTAAAAAATTTATTAAAGTTAGGGGTGTTTTTTATATATGTACATAGAATAAAACTTATACAAATACAACATTTTATCAAATTAATTTTTCAAATAAAAGCGCAAACCAATGTACTGCTTGTAGAAACAACGGAAAATTAAGATTCCGGTTACGATAATAATTTTTTTAATTTTTAATTTCGGTTCAGTAAAAGGTATTTTGGCACCGTATGATATGACACAAGAAGTTTTCATATCACAGTTTCATAGAACGAGAATTGATACCCTGGTAATTACCAAAGAAAAGATACTACTAAAATAAGTCAACTAATCCAGATTTAATGCAACATTGAAAATACGGTTTATAACAACACTGCGTTATACCTAACCTACCGTTGCCACATGCAAGTGCAAGTGAAAAAAAACCAATACACTAACACTTTTTTACTAACACAACTACACTTTGGCAACCTGCGACTCAGCTTGCGAAGAAATTTTTAAGCAAGTAAAATTTTTACAGTTACGGCAAGTAAAGTGACAAGCCGAAAAACAGTGTTGTCTAATACTGAGTTTTTTGTTAACTCAATAATATATCATACAATTGTGGTAAATAATTCAGCTAATTTTTTTAATAAATATGTATATACCTATGTATATGAAGAATATTAAGAAAAAATATAAATATTAATTTAAAATGTAAGTTTTAATATAAATATCTAAATTTAATAAAAACAAGTAAGAGTGCTATATTCGGCCATGCCGAATCTTATATACCCTTCACAACGTGTAGTCATGCAATAACAGTTGCTTGTATCACCATTCATCCCATATGAATTACGTACACGTATGTATGTTAAAAAAACGAAAAAAAAAAAAAAATTTTAATAAAAAATTTGTAAAAAAATTTAAAAAAAAAATTATTATATATATAATATACATATATAAAACAAAAAAAAAATAAAAAAAAATAAATAAAAAAAATATTAAAAAAAATTAAAAAAAAAAATAATAATAAAAATATAAATAATATATTAAATAAAAAATAAAAAAAAATAAAAAAAAAAAATTAAAAAAAAAATTTTTTAAAAAATTAAAAAAAATTTTTTTTTGGCTCAGTTGGGATTCGATGCCACGTTTTCTCTAACCAGTATACACGTTTGTATGTTGTTGTTGTAATGTTGTTTTTGTGAAAAAAAAATCGAGGTGGTCGTGGGTTTTTGCTCATATCTCAGTTGTTTATGTACCGATGTTTCTGATTTTCAATAGCGATCTACTCCCGAATATTTCTGATATTTTAATACCTTACCCGGGTCCAACCTATGTCGGGGGGCTTCAAAAAGTTGATTTCAACATACACACGGACAGACGGTCAGACGGACAGACTGACAGGGCTTAATCGACTTCCCTATTCATAAGCTTTCAGAAAATATATACTTTATGGGGTCGGAAATGAAAATTGTAGAAATTTCACACGGAATGACAAACCTATATATACCCTTTTTCACTGTGTGAAGGGTATAAAAAATTATATTAAAAAGTTACATGTATAAAGGTAACGTTCAATAGTGGCTATTGACAACACTTAATTACCAATTGAAGCAGCGCCATTTGTTTTAAATTTGTTTGAAGTTTATTTGTTGACGACATTTTAAAAATGAACTTGCACTGTGCTGTGTAGCCACTCAAAAAATGTTTGTGTTTTTTTTGGCATTTCTCCTGATTTTCGTTAGTAATACGTATACACTACTTGCAAGTAAATACTTGCCTGTGGCAACGTAGGGTAAGAGCAGCTGATAAAATAATATTTTCATCCCTCTTTTTCATCATCTTTTCTCCTTCTTTACACTAAGTAGACATTAACTAGAATACTCGTCACATAAAAAACGTTCAGTTTATTATTTTTCGTCATTCGATTTTGTGTGGAAATAAATCACGAAACGTGTGTAATTTTTTAAATAAAACGAAATTAGCACTGAAATACTTGTGTCAGTGGCTATATGCTTTTCTAAAAAGAAAAAAATAGCGAAATTAAATACATACGAAGAAACAAACGAAAGTAATTTCAAAGAAAATTTACAACAAATAAATCAAAGTAATAATTGTTAAAAAAAATTGTGTTAAATAGAAAATCATTTTAAAAAAATAACAGGAATTAGATGTGAATGTCTAAAATTAAATTTAAGTACCTGTAAACAAAAGTTATTAAAAAATATATGTATGCTCCTTTGTGTTGACGTGTCTACTGTTGTTTTATTTACTGTATCACCTACCACAAAAATATGCATGTCCTGTTAACGGTACCTAGAATGTGTACAAAAAAGAAAGGAAATTAATACACTTCGAAAATTAATACCTATAAACATTATCCTCATATTTACATACATATGTTTGCATATATATAAAATAATAAATAAATAAAATTGCATAATAATATCTAGTAGGTACCTATATTTTCTTTTTTTTTCTTAATTTATTACACTGACGTCAATTTCATTACTTTTCTTAAATTTTAAAAAAATTCATCTTTTTCTCTTTTATTTTTTTTATGTTTAAATGTGTGCAAATGTTAATTACATGCACACATACATATGTATATGTTCTTAATTTTTAGAGTTGTCATATTTTTTTTTTTGTATCTAGTACTTAAAAGCGTCTGCGTAGTTGGATAATTGTATTATTTACGTAATACATATGTACATACATACATACAACCACAGGTTTGTAAATATAAATAAGAATTTTACAAATGACGTCATTTTGCAAAAATATGTGCTCTTTGAGATCATTATTGTTTAATATCAAAACAAAAAAATAAAACCAGAAAAGGCAAAAAATGGGCATTGCTTTTGCAGTAAATATTTTTTCTAGCTTTCCCAAGAAATTGTTTTGATTAAAAGTTTACAATTCTACATATGTATGTATGTACCTAGTTTGTATAATATATTTAACATCTTTCACAATAACAATTACCTTTTATTAATGTTACGCCCGTTAGTAGTGTAATGTAGACACATACTTATAAATTTCTGATTCAACTTAATAAATTGTAGTGACTTTTAAAGCATATTTAAAATTTTTTCTTCAAATTGATTGAGTTGTTGGTATGCTGAACTGTAAAGAAAATTTAAAGAATGAAAAATAAATAAATGAATGATTAATTAGATTACTATGATTCGAACAGCTTAAATCGACTACTTGACCACAAATAAGTCGAGACCAAAGTCTTATTTGATAGATGTTGTACAGACATTTGTCAAATAAGCCTTCAATAAATCTAAAATATATTTTATTAATACGGTAGTGCGCAAAATTATCATATGTTACGTTTTTTTAGAGATCGACTTTTTATGCAAATTGGTTATACATACATCCATAAATCCATTTGCTGATAGAATATTATAGCGATAGCTCTCTTAGTTATGGAGATAACACTGTGTACATTTTATCGTATGTAGCAGTGTTATTTACCTTTTTATTTATTTAAAAGTAATAAAAACGCTCTCCTGTAAAATTTTGTTTTTTGTAACATACGATAATTTCGCGCACAGTGGTCGATATCGACAATTACTATAAAAAGTCGACATATTCAAATAAATAAATGATTTACAAAGAGTAAAAAAGACGAAAATAGTTTAAAAAAATTTCTTAAGTTACCGGAAAAGTGGAAATTTTTAAAATAGTAGCAGAAAATCTAGAGTAATTGAAAAAAGCTGAAAACTCCAAAAATTTTTGAAAGGACTGTGTAAGTTACAAAGTTGTAAAATCAACTATTTAAAAATGTTACATCGTGTACAATGCTACAAATAAAGAAATATCTTAGAATTAAACAAGTAAAAGCGCCGTGTTTAGCTATGCCGAATCTTCTCTACTCTTAATACAGTTTGTATCATCATGACCAAGATCTTTTTATAAAAACTTTTAATTAAGTTTTTATCCATAAAAATTTATTTGCCGATATCAATGTCGGTAATTGATCCATAGAATTTAAATTTGTTGCTCTAAATATTGCAAAAGACACAAATTTCTGTATACACATAACAAACGTTTCAAGAAGTATCATATCAAGCTGCAAAATCTGACTTTGTGTAAAAAACAGAGGCAATCGTGTTATTTCCATTTTATCTCAGCTTGTAATGGGCCCACAAAATTCTCGCAAGCATATTTATTTTTTGAAAACATATGACAGTCTAGGTATACGTGGGGCTTCAAAAAGTTGATTTCAACAGACGGCTTAACTAAGTCAATTCCTTAGAAAATATGGACGTTATAGGACATAAAATAATTTATAAGTAATAAATAGAATAAATATTGAAGGAATTTAAAAAAAGCAAACTTATATACAATCTACCCTTTTACACTTTCATTGCACCCAACAGAATGGTCTATATATATTTATTTTTTTTTAATTTGGAAGTGAAAAACTCCTAAAAAAATTACACAACACTTTAAAAATATATAAAATGAAATTGTATTGTTTTAGAAAATCTTTAAATGTAAATTACCAACAACAAGCATAGAATACTGTGAACTCTTTATTTTAAACAAAAATAATATCAATAGAACATTATAAGGGAGTTGCGAATTGAACAGAATTTCAAAATGTGTTTACATACATAATTTGAAATAAATATTTATGTATGAATGTATGTATACATACATTTTTCAGTAGATTATTCTCATTTTTATTTAACTTTAATTTAATTAAGTTATCAAGCATGATATATTGATGTTTTTGTTCTGAGTAAACCCATTTCTGCTCCAAAGTATATTTTCCTCATACATCCTGTTCTAATAGTTACCCACTAGATCTCAATTCCTACCATCCTAATATAAATAATTAAAACTCCCAAAATGTCATTAAACTGTTTCTAATAACTATGATAACATTTTTTTAATCTTTTTAATTGCCGTTTAACCATTAGAACAAAACTAAAGTCATCTCTAGAAAAAATCGATTTATAACTCTACAATATCCGACTGCAAATAACTCCTGGCAAAAAATTCAAAGTTGTACGGAAAACTTTTTTCCAGTACAGCCTAATGTACATATAATATAAATTATATCTGTTAATTTTTTCCAATTTATCTAAAGTCGAGATAAAAACATTTTCAAGAGTTTTTTTTCATTGAGGTAAAGCCTTAACACTAATCATCGTCAATGGTTTTACTTTTTCTAAAAATTTTAAAAATTAAATTAAAAATTACTTACAATTTGTTATTATAATTTGAAAAATAAATCTCAAGCATAAAAGTATAGGTATAGTGCTCGTGTAAATACAATATAAAAATATTATTGGCGCCAGCATTGTTGCATCTATTGGAATCTAACTATCTAAATCTATTGGATCCATATTTGGACGATCTTATTAAATAAATTCAAATTTAATTGAATAAACTCAGAGTGGACCAAAAGTCATGCTGACGTGTAAAAATTGATAACTTTTCTTTAGATTTTATTAATCAAACGGTGTAACATCTAACCAAAGTGTTAGAATTTTACTTTTACAATGGGCATTCGATATGTTTAAAAAATGTTTTTTTCTGCTAAATCAAGGCATATTCATAAAGTATATGCATCGCTACAACAAACACAACAATTAAAAAACATGAATTTTGTTTTTTATAAATATCTGTATATGTCACATTTGTTTATTTTTTTTCTTTAATTTAAATAATTTTTAAAAAACTTTAATGTAAAAACTTTCTACTCTCAGTTTAAGCTTTTTACACAAACTAAAACTGCAAAATATTTATTGTAGAATAAATATAAAAAAATTAAGTTTGACAGCTGCAGACAAATTATTAAAAAAAAAGTTGGTAAGTCTGATAAATTGCATATAAAAAAAAAATAATCAGCGGGTTGGATTTGAATACTATATTAATCTGCCTTGTGCTAAATTATATACAAAAAATGTAAAAAAAAACAAACATATTCGACAACCATTTTGACAAAATATCAAGGCGCTCTCACAATCTCCTGTCTTCTTACTTCGCCTTATCTTTATTTTGTTTAAATATTGAAACAAAATAATAAATATTTCCTATTGTTCTATTCTGATAAAATATTTTTAGAAAAACATAAAAATAAAACAAATCAAACACATACATTGAAATATTGCTTTAGATAATTATCATTTTTTTAAATGTTATAATTTTTAAGCAATGCTTAAGCATATTTTTGTTCAAATTTTAGATCGGTTTAACTATAACAATTTTTATATCTTGTCACGCTTGTTGTTTTCATAGATTTTGAAATTCTATTATTCTGTTTGTTAATTTAGCGGTTATGCGGGTTAATAAATGTGAATGTTTGGATGTTTGTTTCTCAATCAATCAACCAAAACCGAATCGACGGAAATAGATAACTACGCAGGCAAAGAGGAATGCACAAGCTAATTAAGTTCTAATTTTTAAAAATAATTTCTAAAATTTATCGTTAAGGATAAATAAGAAAGGAACAACGATATTTAATTGTAAAATTAAAATAAATATACAAAATTATAGTTGATTGATATTCAGAATATTGAAGTTATTTAAGATATTTGTAAAATAAATTATTCAATGGATTATATTTACTTTATAAGCGTAATTGATTTTTGTTAAGTTCATCAAATATCTTTACCAAAATTAATGTATTTCTTGTTCATAAATTTGTCTAATAATAATAATATAATTCAATATGCATAATTATGTTAATGTATATTAAATGGTTTTCATTAACAAATTATGATAACGACATACATACATATATAATAAGCAAAGTATAGAGAGTGTTTGAATCAAGCTAAAATATCGATTACTTTCGCTACATAACTTCCGCATAATTGATAGC
This sequence comes from Phyto melanocephala, assembly GCA_941918925.1. Taxonomy (NCBI): domain Eukaryota; kingdom Metazoa; phylum Arthropoda; class Insecta; order Diptera; family Rhinophoridae; genus Phyto; species Phyto melanocephala. Next base: position 134,462,305 of record OW799235.1, on the reverse strand, counting down.
AGAACTATCTATCATCACTGTTTGTTTAATTAATTCACTAAAATGTTTCCAGTAATATTTATGTTTAAAATATTATTAATATTAATCTAATTGAAACACAAAGGAAAACTTGCGAGTTATTGCTACTGACATACATACATTTTACATATAAAAAATGTATTATACACACGACGGCCATTGAGCTTTTACTCATTATATTAAGACACTTGGTTTCTTGTTAACAACTTAATGAACAACAACTTCTGTTTGACTTTTGTTAACCGTTCATCGAGTATAATCGATTATTGGCGTAGAGAGTCAAAGTTAGTTGATGCTACATCAAATGTAAAGAGACATTAAAAAATATATGAAACAAAAAAATGAATTCAGTTGAATTCTTTTAAGTTATCTCAGTTTTAAGACCAAAACCAAGCAGAACTTGAGCGATGAAGTAAAATTTTGATAGCAATTGAATGCGGCACCTCACTTATATTCCATTCCTTTTTTTTACAGCAATTTTGCATGTATTTTGTTTTGTTGTAACAAAAACAAAACACTGATAAATTCGGGTTTATAAGAGATAGCATTCCTCAATTTAAATTTTACCAGGACAATGATCCTAAACATAAATCCCATATGGTTCGTATGTGGCTCCTTTATAACTGTGGGAAAGTTATAGATACCCCTACTCAAAGTCCCGACCTAAACCCTATTGAAAATTTGTGGGTCTTTTTGAAGAAGAGAGTCGCAAAACGTAAACCAACAAGCAAAGTAGCTCTAAAAACTGCGATATTAGAAGAGTGGCAGAGTATACAAGCCAATTATGATTTAAAAAAGCTGGTTAGTTTCACGAAGAAACGCCTACAATGTGTGGTAGATGCCAATGGTGGCCATACTAAATATTAAAAAAAGAAATGTATTTTTAAATGACAACATAATAGAGAGATAAATTTTGTGTAAAAAGTTATTTGACAGTACCCAACCTGAGTAATATTTATTTTTGTTTTATTTTTGTTTGTTTTGAACTGAATTTTATCTATTTTTTTATTTAATATCCTTGCAAATATGTTAATAATTACAATAAATAAAAAAAAAATTATGGTATATACAAACAAGTAACCTTACATTGCTAATAAAGTTCAAAAATTATAAATTTTCTTTGTGTGTAAACTCATTCTTGACATACTGTATGTATGTATGTACATATGTATGTATGTATGTATGTATGTATGTATGTATGTATGTACGTACATTAGGAAGATAACTTTTTGCAATATTTGCAATTATCAAAAATACCACCGCATAGCCGTGTGGGACATAAAAAATTTAAAAAAAATATGATGTAAATTTTCCTCTAACGTGAAAAAAGATTCCGCACTGAAAGCGTTGAAGATTTGTTTTTTTTTTATTTCCTCTTGTCCTAAATTAGTTTTTTTTGTTTAAATTTTCTTTCATCAATTAGCAAAGCTAGATTAAACTCCAGAGCTATATTACATACTTAAACTTGTATCCTTTTTCATGCGCAGAACGTACATTAAACTTAAAGTTTATATCTTACAAATGCTAGTATTGCTCGCTTATTCTAACTTTAAAAAATACATGTGTAAACCTATGTACATATGTATGTATATGTTTGCAAAATAATCAAAAATTCACTATTTAAAAAAATAAAAACTAAAATAATTTAAAACGTTTCGGTGCGGAAACTTCTTTCTTTATTTTGCACTCAAAAAAAATTATTTCCTTAATATACATACATACATACATACATACATACACACGCATTAAACTATGAAAAAATACATTAAATATAGTCAACTACATTGTCACCTCTATGTATGTATGTGAGAATGTACAAATACAAACAACTAAACAGTGAAATAAAATAGATGGAAATTATCTGAATATTACATATAAAAGTTGTCCCAATAATTGTTTACAAATTTCACGCACAGACCGCGCGATCTAAGAATATAGAGAACTATTTAACCGAACAACGTTTAACTATTTTAAAAAAAGTTGAAAATAAGTCTCATCTGAAAATATGATTTTCTTCACAACCAAGATGACGAATGAAATTTCCTGGATTCTCAGCCACACTTTCTTTTACTGTGATTATATTTTCGAGTGACCGAGAAGAGCGAAAAAGAAAAATGATCTGATTCGTCATTCGATTCTTTTGGCGCTTAATTGTTAACAAAAACTTGAAGAAATTGGCAAAGTTTTTGTAATGTTTTTTTAAATAACTAAACGCTGTTGGTTTAAAAACTTCTCCATTTTCCTAATTGTGCGGTTTGTACGTGAAAACTGTAAAAAAATCACCGTACATCGTATTACTTAACAAAATGGGTAAACATACATGTAAACAACAGTACAAATTATTTATTATTAAAACTAACTTTTGAAAATCTTAATTAAATTTTAATTGTCTTAAAAGAAAAATACAATTAATGCATACATACATACGTGCATATGCATAATTTCTTTGAGAACAGACAGAGAAACAAACATTTACAAAAATGCTGTTTTGTATTCTACATCATATTCAAATATAGGTACATAGTTTTTTTAACATTTTTTTTTTGCAAGCATAAATGTTATGGTCTATAAAGTTTTGCTCTAGTTTTCTTAATTTTCCGTATTCAAATCTCAATGGAATGAAATTGAGTTGAGAAAAAACAAGTAGAGTGCTATATTGGGCCGTGCCGAATCTTATATACCCTTCGCAACGTGTAGTCATGCAATAATAATTGTTTGTATCACCATTCATCACATATAAAATACGTACATACTAACATATAAAAAACATACATACATATATAAAAACATCCCATTGTAAGTATTAAAAAATACTGAAAAATTATTCCGATATTAGCCGAGTAGAAGACATTTTCGAAACCAGCTACGATTTTGGCATCAATACATTGGTATACCTACATTTTACTTAGAATTACTATTGATGTTACAATTTAATGAAATTAGAAAATGGGAAGCATAAGATTTGTTACTTAAATTTCACTCATATCAAATGACATTTTCTGCATGTTCACATTCTCTCATTTTGTTATTCTTACATTTTTGTTATGCTTTCTGTGTTTATCCTTCAGTTTTTTTATTTTTCACTTACATAAACATATTTACTATCAAATATTAGTTAATACGAGTATGATTTATCGATCAAAAGAGCACCGGCAATTAAAATGCACAAAAAAAGAAAACCCAATATAAATTTTGGGTAACAGTTTGTACGGTTTCATTTTATATAAAATACAAGTAAGAGTGTACATAGATATAATCCCACATCGTAGCTTAACCTATATTTCATGTTATACGCCAGTTTTGGTTTTTTTTTTTCGACGCCATCCTTGATTTTGAATTTTTACGTAGTTAACTGTATTCTACTAGTCAAGCCCTTTTATTTGATACCCATATTGAAGGGGTTAAGAAAATTTGTTCCGCCATATTGTTTCAGACGTCATCTTGCATTTTACATTTTTCAATAATTTAATTATTCTATGGCTGAAAATTTTTAATTTTGTTGTTAAAAATGTGGGGAAAACAGAGGCAGTCGTGTTTATTTGCTCATATCTCATTGTGTTGTGGGGCGATTGTGCTGAATTTCAATAGCGATTTATTCCCGGATATTTCAAAAAGTTTGATACTATACACAAATCTGAGAAACATATGGTTGCTTCTGAAAGTTGATTTCAACCAACACACGGACAGACCGACGGTCAGGGCTTTATCGACTCCTCTATTCATAAGCTTTCAGAAAATATATACTTTATGGGGTCCGAAAGGAAATGAAAATTGTAGAAAGTACAAATGGAATGACAAAGCTATATATACCCTTTTTTCACCACAGGTGAAGGGTATAATAAATTAGTTAAACTTCTATTTTAGTTTTGTAACACAAAGAGTTCGTGTGTTATGGTAAATGAATGAAAAACTAATAATCACCTTACTTTTATAGGTTACTAGCTAATACCCGGTGTGCTTCGCCACCCCAACTTTTAGTATTTAATTCATATGGCAGGTGCCACGCCCACTATTGTTAATGCACCCATTTTTTCCAAAAATGTTTATTTGAATATTAAAGTTGCTTTTGCAAAATTTTAGTACTCTAATCGATATCGTTTTCCAGATATACGAATTTTAGTATTTAATTCATATGGTAGGTGCCACGCCCACTATTTATAATGCACCTATTACTTGCCTAAATTTTCATTTGGATGTCAAAGTTGCTCTTGCAAAATTTTACTACTCTAATCGATATCGTTTTCCAAATATACGAATTTTAGTATTTAATTCATGTGGCCACGCCTACTATTGCAAGTACGCCCATTTTTTACCAAAATGTTTGTGTGGATGTCAAAGTTTACCGTACTTAATTTGAAGACTCTAGCTGCATTAACTTTCGTTATATATAATATTTAATACTTATTCTTTAATAGGGCGTGGCACCCCGCCCACTTACAATTTCAAACCAAAGTATAGCCTATAGTTCCTTCCAGACATACAGAAAGATTCTGTAAAAATGTCAAGGAAATCGGACCAGCTGTTTAACCGTCTATAAAACACAAACAAACATACAAACATACACACATTGATTTTTATTTATATAGATGTATGTAACTCATAACTAAACATAAATTATTTTTAAACAAATTTTGAAATTTATTGTAAATTTTATTTATTTTGCCAGTAACACACGGTATTTACACAAAATACGTAATACAAAAGATGGTACGAAAGTCATCACCCGATGTGTAAATGCAATATAATCTGTGTAAATATTATTGCTACAAAAGCTTTCTCTCTTTTTTGAAATGATCATAATGTTGAACAGACCTCTTTGTTCATAAACAATTACTAAATTTAAAGGTTTTTGCACAATTATAACTCAACATTATTTATTCAGTAAATAAGATGGTGCCAAAGATTAAGAGTTATGGTTTGGCGATTTGACAATGTCAACTAGATTTAATCAAGCTGTTAAATAAGGATCTGTTGTTAGATCACTTTTATTTGAAACGTGAAATACTTCACACTTGCGATATTTTCATTTCAGTTTTACATTGATTACGATTACATATACTCTAAAAATAATCTGGAATACAATTAGTTGCGATAAGATAATCAAAAATAATAAAAAAAAAAACGGATGCCTTTGAAAGATTATTACCCTTGATAATTTTTGACTATTTTCAAAGTACAATACCATAGTATTAGAAAAAATAATAATAAATTACATAATCATGTAATGTTATTAATTACTAATCGTAATGACTATTCAATAGCTATGATGTAAAGTATTTAACGTTCGAAATTGAATTTTAATTTAAATTCTTATAAATTACCCCCATATTCAGTAAAAAATCAGTAAGCTAATCAAAGGTTACGTTTAATTCTAACGATATTTGTACTAATATTTTGTTCCTATTGTTGAGTGTGAGATCACATTTTATTTAAAAATTAAATATTTTTAATTTCTTATTACATTTCTTATTTATTTATTTTAATTGAATTTGTTTTTGTTTGTATAATTTGTATATTTATCCTGAAGAAGCTAGCTACTAGGGTGATCGACACGGTTTTAAAACCGGTGGATAACCCGGTTTTTTTACTGTTTCAGCTGGCGGTTTTTTCCAAATGTTAATTTTCCGAATTTTTCGTTTTTTTTACTCACAAAAGCCGGTTTTTTTCATTTTTAATTTTATGTTCATTTATCTTTATAACCAAACGTATCATACAATATTTATTTCTCAAAAAATTTCCAAAAATTTAAAAATTTATTAAATAATCTTCCATAATATTGTAAGAAATTTATTTGTTGTTTTAAAAACAAATGTAAAATAAGAAAAATAATTAAGTTAAATATTATTTGTTTTAAATGGAGAGCAGGTATTTTATACGTTGTTGCGCTTATAATTTGCTGAGATAATCAGCTGTTTAGTAAAGTTTTTTGACCAAAATATTGTATTTTGCAATACTTTTTGATCTCATTTTCAAATTTCATAATATTTTGCTTCTACGAAATCTAGCAACTTGTACTTAAGACTACCCATAGCTTAACTAATATTTCTGATAACATATGACTTGTATACTAAAATAGTTTGACACACAAAGGGTCATTATTATAACTTGCCTACAAAGTTAATGTTAGTAAAAGGTAAATTTGACTACAGTGAGCAGTAAAGTAACTTTTTAATATTCTTCATTATTACAACCTCCTGTAACAAAATTTTTTTGTTTTAAATAACGGCATTTTATAATAATGCCATTGAATTTGTGTCAACTTAAAATGCAATAAACCATAAAACAAACTAGTTTATGCCTATATATGTATCTCTCTTATGGGTATAAGAAAGAATTATATTTTATGTATTCGACCGGTTAACCGGTTTTTTCTTTAATTCTTAATTTCAAACTATTTGAAAACCGGTTTCTTAAAAATGTCGAATAATCGATCACCCTACTAGCTACCCATTGTTTCGTAGCGATATATTAGTGCATAGAAATAAAAACTATAAAAACAAACAAACAAAAACTGATCTCAAGCTCAACAATAAGAACAAAATATTAATTATTCAAAGGTTTATGAAAATTAATTCTATATACAAATTTTCTTCAATAAACTTTTGTTTTACTTATTAAGGGGTTATGAATCTTGTATCTGTTGTAATTGGCATAGCTTCCATTTCCAGCAAGCCTTTTTTTATTTTTTTTAATTATCACTCTTCTATCGCTAAGTAATTTAAAATCTTTGTTCATATAAAACTTAAAGTCTTAGTGTCTCTTTTCTGTAATTTAAATTTAGTACTTTAACTCTTAATGCTAAATTTTTTTTACAAAAATAATTCAAATATTAGAATATTTTTTGTAATAAGTTATATGTATGTATATCTTGAATTGTCTATAATTTTATTACAGTAATGGTTATATTCTACTTCGCTATATTGCATATTTTTCATGACAATTAGCAATATTTCAGGTGTAATGACTATGATTTAGTTCGAAAATTGTCTTTTAGTTGAGGTATGATTTTTTTAACATTTTACAAAAATAGTATTTAACATAGTTGCTGTACATTTTAATTTTGTGGAAGAAAACAAAATTAAAAGATATGATTTTCTAAGTTTTTTAATCCGAAATAGTTAATTTAAACAATATTAAAGCTATACACGTAACCAAATTTGATCTTGCATAAGTTCAAGATTCTATTTCGAACATATAAATATTGAAAATAAGTTTCAGCCTAATTTCGCTTTTTGCACGTCTTTTAAGCAAGTGCGTGTGGACATTCGTATATGACTTTCATATACTGGCTACCATAATGTTTTTATCGTTAAACATCTTTTCTTAGTTGAAAGTACATATACTTACGCCAACAAACATAAATTTGGAATTTCGTTAAAATAAATATTTTTTTTTTTAGGTAATTGTATAAATACTTAAATTAATTGAATACAAACTATTACACACAATTCTAATAATAAAGAATTTTTTTAAGTGTACGTTAAGAAACGCGTAACTACTTACTTATCTATTTCAGATATGATCAGATGCTTAATTGTAATTTTTTGTTAATTGAACTTTTCGATAACACGCAAAAGAAATATATCGAAAAGAAATTTCTAAAAAATTAAATTTATTGAAAAGAAGATTTTACAAATTTGAATGGAAAACAAAATTAAGATTTGAATGAATTAAAGATGAAAACTCGCCCACCAAACGAACGAAAACATAACATTACAAGGTTGTTGTTTTCAAGATTTCGCTAAAAATCTCTTAAGCTAATAAATATAGCACAAGACAATTCTTTTGAACTTTAAATATTATTAATGAAAATAAAAATATTTTTTATTTAATTATTGTAAACTAATCTGCCTTACCTTCTAGTACTGTTTGACTTTACTATTCTGCACTACATTGTGAGAGTAGTTTTTCTTCCCTCCCTAATTATAATCATTTGAAATATCATATAAAAAATTATTTCACTGGTTTATTTTCAAATGATGTCATTTGTTGAGAGATAAGAATTTATATTTTGCCAACAACTTTACGTGATCATTATTTTTCGAAATTAAATTTTTTTATTAGTTATAATATCACTTATATTTTACATCATTTATTCCAATTGATATCAGTTATTTGCGTGACAAATTTAATTTGCCTGTATCGTAAAACACAATATTTTATTTGATATCACATTCAAAATCTTTGCAAGACCATAGAGAAATTATTTGCTTGCAAATTTTGTATATCATGGGTAATTAAAAAATAGTTTTAAAATTATAACTACATATCGTCGCTGCTCTGACGTTATCGGTTATGTGACAATTTTTGCAATTTTTTATGGCACTATTTTGAACCTTTGTTAGTCATACATCTATCCACCAAACCGTTTAAGGATATCTTGATTGGTTCAGAAACAAATAAAAAATAAATTAAATGCTTTTTCTGCTATTCTGAAAAATTAGTAAAAAAAAAACACATAACTGAATTCGTGAGAACAGCGACGATACTTTAAATGGTTGTTGGGCTTAAACTGATCTATATGCATTTTCCGTAAATTTTATTTTCATATGCTTAAAATATAAAGTAGAAATATTTAATTAAAGCCCTGAGTTTTATAAAGAGATCTGAGTACTAAAAAGTCGAAAGCTATTTCAAACTTGTATAATTCAGTGGCAAATATACAAAAAAAAAAAACAATTTTTTTTTAAATTTACATTTATACGCTCTTTTTATTACAAATACGAATGACTCATCATGCGAATCTATCAAATGGCCACCTTTAAAAAATAAAATAAAAAATAAATTAAAAAAAATTATATTGAGATTTTTCATATGTATGTGCAAACATATGTACGTGCATAGATCGTACTTATATAAATAGATTCAAATTTAATTTCTATTTTTATTCGGTCAACAACGCGTCCAAGATGTTTATTTTAGTTTTTATTTTAGCTGTGAGATGTTTGTTTTTAATTTGGCCAATAGAAAACTAAAATGTCTTGTTAATATTACAGTACGGTATGATTATTTAAATCGAAATAAATATTTGATTTAATTCTTTTTCTTTGAGCTCACAAGACCCTTTTAATGCACTAAAGCTTTCTGAATCATATACAGTTTATACAGCTTTTACTAACATAAATTGAATTTCTTTAATTTGTTCTTGAAGTATAATAAACAGGGAGCTATAAGTCAGTACAATTTATTTTACCGTTTCGAATATGTTAGCTTATAGAAAAGTAAGTTTAAAAAATATTTTTGGAAACTAGATTGAAAGACCAATTTTATATATTTTCAAATCGACTGTCATATAAGCAATATGTGAAGAAAATATTTTCAAACAAAATTATTTTTGTAACTTTTGGCCATCAAAGTGTTTTTTAATTTCTTATTTAGAACTTATTGAACCCGGTGCGATATGCCGGCTCCAACAATATTTTTGTATTGTATTCAATTAAAGACAAATTATTATATCGATGTTAAAGCAAATAAAAACAAGTAACAGTGCTATATTCGGCCGTGCCGAATCTTATATACCCTTCACAACGTGTAGTCATGCAATAACAATTGTTTGTATCACCATTCATCTCATATAGAATACGTGCATACGTACACGTTAGAATAAATGTGGCATCGGATCCCAGCTGAGCCAAAAAAATTTTATTTTATTTTGTTTAATATATTATTTATATTTTATTATTTTTTTATATTTTTTTTAAATTTTTTTATATTTTTTTTATTATTTTTTTCTTATTTTTAATTTTTTTTTTTTTTGTAATTTTTTTTGTTTGGTATGTTTTTTACATGTATGTATGTATGTATGTTGTTGTTGTAATTGTGAAAAAAAACGAGGTGGTCGTGGTTTTTTGCTCATATCTCAGAAAGTTATGGGGCGATTGTGCTTAATTTCAATAGCGATTCATTCCTGGATATTTCCAAGAGATTGATACCATATACAGATTTGAGGAACATATAGTTGCTTCTAAAAGTTGATTTCAACCAACACACGGACAGACGGGCAGACGGGCAGACGGTCAGGGCTTAATCGACTCCTCTATTCATAAGCTTTCAGAAAATATATACTTTATGGGGTCGGAAATGAAAATTGTAGAATTTACAAACGGAATGACAAAGCTATGTATACCCTTGTGCACCACAGGTGAAGGGTATAAAAAATACATAAAATCTTTATGCATTTTCCTTGAATGCTAGGATGTTGGTGGTATATTAAGTAATATACAACTGAACTGTTAAGTGATATTGGACGGCACAAATGTTAATTTATTTTAATGGTTCTAGAACATACTAGACAAATATAAATAGCCAAATAACCAAGCGCAGCTACTAAAGCTGTAGTACAACATAGTGCATTGTGTGTATATCAAATTTAGTTTGATAACAAGTTTAATATATTGTATTAAAAATCAATAAAATGCTCTTTTATACCATTAATTTAAAATTTCTTCAGCTGAAAAATAATTAAAAAACTTGTGTGATAATATTCACACACAAGATTTGAGATAGAGCAAAATAAAAAGTTAGTGTAGAATTGTTTTACACATAAGCGGAACTCACTCTTTGATGCAAACTACCCTTGCAAGTCGTGCAGACCGTGCAAGTCTAGCAAACAATTTAACTTGTGCACGACTACAAAAACAAATTCTATTAAATTGCAATTTGCATCACTTGAGCAAATATGCACAGCTAAAAATCAGTGCAAAGTAATGTTACACAAATTTGCACAACAGATACACAATTTTTTTACTCTCAGGATCTAAAATCTCCACAAATTCAATTTCATACATGGCATTTTTTACCAAAAAAATTGTGATATTATATTTTTCCGTTGATTTAGGTATTGTAATTTATTTAAAATTAATTAATTTTTTTTTTCGGAAAATATTAAAACACAGAATCTTACTTATTAATTTAAAAAAAGATTTGTTGTTTCTTAAATACCTAAAAAATCAGCTCGTTGTCATAAGTTTGCAACACACATGAAAAATGCACTCACGCTTGGTAGCAAAAAATTAGTGCATATTTGCACTAATTGCAAAAATGCTATCAAGAGTGAATTCCGCTATAGTTTTTGTTCTGTTTGCAAAATTTTTTGCATTTTCGCAAATTCACAAGACTAAAATCGATGACGAGTTTCGTCAACGTTTTGCAAAAAAAATATATTTAATTAAACTCAAGTGAAAATAATTTTAAACGATTTGAAGACATATGTATTTCAAAATAATATTCAAGTCAAACTGTAATAGTTGCTCAATTTAATTTAATATTATTGATTACCTTTAAAATTGCAAATATTCAATACTTTAAAATATATCAGGACGACCATGTAATTTACTTACGCATGATTGTGAAATCATATCTTAAAGGAACTATACACTTTTTAAAAACAACAAAATTAAATACATGAGCAAAAAAAATGTGTATGATAAATGAATAATGATTGTACAAAACTATAACATAAACATATCGTTACCTTAAATGAAAAACCACGTAACTAAAAAAAACCTTAACGCCTCGTAAAAAACGTAAATATATTGAAAAATAATAATAATTTAGATGTACATCCTTTAAAAATATTTAACATGTTTTAACTACAAAGTTAGAATATATCACTCATGCTTTCATGCTCAAATAATAAGTTTTTTATTTACAAAAAAATGCTATTATTATCCTTTCGCAACAAGACTAAGTCGGTAGATAGCTCTGGTTATATGGCAATTCCATTTAGCGTTGCCAATTTAGCGATTTTTATGCTAAATTAAACCTTTTTTTTAATCTTGTTTAGCCGGAGAAAAATTAATTTAGCCTTTTTTAGCCATTTTATATTATATATTCTATAGGTCCAACATGTATGCTATGTGAAAGGTCATTTTCAATGTCAAGTTTCATAAAAACGGAAGAAAAAAATATATAAATGTACTTGAAAATATTTAAACTGCATTTTGTTTCTAAAAGATCATTTTAAAAGAAGCAAATAAGAAGAGAACACTTTTAATTATTATTATTTTAATTGAATAATGTGGTCTCACATATGTTAAGTTGTTAACTACGTAAACATACATATACTATTTTATTAATGAAAGTGCATATGTTTATATGCATATATACATAAATGTATAAATTTGTTTCTATAATATTTTAAAGCAAAAATTCTTTAAAAATTTCTGTCATTACTTCAGTATATTTTGTTCCAAGGCGAATTCATACAGGTGAAATTATCAGCCCAGCTGATTGTGAAACATTTTGTCAAAATTGGTTGAATTTGCCTTATTAATGCAGGGAAGGGAAATGTGATTTTAAATTCTGTATTAAACAATTAACTTACATGTACATTTTTGATAAAAAATGTGCTAAATTTATGTATATTTGTAGCTTTTGCGTCATTAATAATGTGTTTCCAACAATTATATCCTTTTTTTAATCAAATTTTATTATATTTAATATGTAAAAACACCTTTTCCATCCCTGATATACGAATTGGCCTTGACATAAAACATCACATGAAAAGTTGCTTTGTTGCATCAATTCGCCGTTGCATATACCTTATGGATATGCCTTGTTTTGTTCGTTCTTTACCTTTGTGAATTGTTTTGATTTAATTGAAATAAACTTTTTATTTCAAAAAATAACAATAACATAAATAACTTTTTGTGTTATTGTTTATTCGAATAAAACCGGTTAACTGGTTATTTTTTAAATACTTAACCGAAACCCGGTTTTTTTATTAACAACTATAATTGATCTCCTAATAAAAAATCTAGTAAAAACGAAGCAACAGTGTTATTTTTAAGTCTTTTTATTTTATTTCTCGATTACGGTTAAAATCGTTTAAAAGTAGTTATTGCGAAATTTTTTTTTTATTTTTTTGCGTATGATTCCGGAACGTGCTTAAAGAATAGCTGTTTATGTTTACTGTGTATCTATTATTTAGCCATACCGGATTTTTATTATAAAGTGACATATAATAGAAGTCGTAAGCAACAAAACTTGCAAAATAAAAAAAAAGTTTCATAAAAAATTCCATAATTATTTTAAAGCATTGCTGAAACAAATCCATTTGCCTTTTAAACCAATTAATGAAATGAAAACTTAGCTTATAGGAGTCAGTATTGCGTAGTCTTAACCAGAACATCGTTAAATTTGTACAATAAATCATTTGAGAGGAGTCTGCAAAAATCGATTTAATTGTCCCTCATTAAAATTTCATAGAACCAAATGCTTAAAATATTAACTCAGGAAATATAGTTCATAATAGTTCCTACTGGATAATTCGCTTACCTGCACAACTTTTTTTTTAATCTTTGTCTAAATATGAATTAAAATTAACTTAAAATTTTAACTTTGTTTTAAAGACAGTATTTAATTGAAGTTACCTCTTTAACAACCTTTGTATTTTAATGGATTTTTCATTTTAAAATAATTTTAAGGAATTCTTTTTGAATAAACCACAATCACTTACTGTCACAATTTTCTGAGTGAATGTAATAAACTATTCATGCTTTTAACTTAAAACTGATAGTTTTTAGTAAAATTTCCTTTGAAATTGTTAGACATTTTTTAGCTTTAAGTCGACTTATCAATAAGAGCAGAGTTTTTCCTCAGGTGACCGTTAAGCTCTACGTTGTTGTTTACTCTAAATATTATTGCTGATTTTGTCTATTACATTTTACATAACCTTTCATTAAGAGCATCTTGTATGTTTAGTCTTAAACTCATGAAACTAAAAGTCACATAACTTGAACCATTTATCTCCTCTGTGGCTTTTATAAATAGGGAAAAAATCAAAACCTCTTATATTTAATTGGGAAGCTGTGAGGGTTTTCTTTGCAAATACGAAACTGGAGCTAAGAGATTCAAATTAGTTTTTTTATTTAAAAAATATCGATATATTGAAATTAAAAATATCTTAAACATCGACACAGATAATATCGACTATATACATATATGTACATATGGATTTGTTTAAATCGATATTTCGTTATAAACCTATGGGATTTACCAAGTCAGAAAATACGATCATAGAATAATAGCTGTTCACTAAAATAAATAATTTTAAATTATTAAATACATGAATTTTTATGTAATAACGCTTTAATTTAAAAACTGAATTCCAAATTTCATAAAAAACTTTAAAACCAAACAAACAATTTTTGAGTAAAAAGGGTTAATTAATTATTTGTATTTTTCTAAAAATTTCAAAGAAAATAATTTAAAGTTATAAATGTTTCTTTTTCAGTAAACTTAACTTTCTCTCTAAACAAAAACTAAAGAAACAACAACAACTACATCACTCCGGTGCTTATAAGAGGGTGTCATTGTCATGCATATGTAACAAAAACCAGTGCACACACACAATTAAATAAATGCGTCAATACTTATTGCATAGGTATTTATGTGTTAACAGTCACTCAAAGCTCCCTGCAGTTTTAAAGCTAACCCATCACTAAATATTCACCACTGGCTTAAACAATACTTAAGAGCACGTTTACTGAATGAACTGCAATTTTTATACTCTTCACCTGTGGTGCACAAGGGTATATATAGCTTTGCCATTCCGTTTGTAATTTCTACAATTTTCATTTCCGACCCCATAAAGTACATATTTTCTGAAAGGTTATGAATAGAGGAGTCGACTAAGCCCTGACCGTCTGTCCGTTAAAGTAAACGTGGCATCGAATTCCAGCTGAGCCAAAAAAAAAAAATTTTATTTAATATATTATTAATATTTTGTTATTTTTTGTTAAAAGAGTATTGTTGACCTTTTCTGTTGTTTATATATTTTGTTGTAGATTTTTGTTTGGCTTTAGGTCATAAAAATTCAATTTTGTTGTTTTATTTTTAAAGAAAATATTTTAAATTTCTTTATTTATTTTATTCCAATATTTCGAGCTACTTCGTAGATTATCATCAGGGATATTTAAAAAATATTTTTGATATAATTCTATATCGAGTTGAACAACAATCTTATTTATTTATAAGCTAGTTAGTTGTTAATTAGCTTTGGTTTTAGTAGGTCTATTATGCGCACCGTAAGTTCGTCGAAACGCACGATGAACATTTCTGACAGCGCCAAACGATACTAAACAAAAATTAAGCAGTTTGATATGGGTCATGCGTGATCTGTCCAAAAAAGTCTATTGAAAATCAAACTTTACGATGAATCACCTGATATGTAAATATGTAGCATATGTATATGTAGTTGGGCATTCATAGTTCCATGAAGTTCAGTTTGTGTTGTGGGTGAGTGTAATATTGTTGGTATGATTTTAAAATTTTAACATGATATTGCTTTCGTTTAAGAGAAAACAAAAACAACAAATACAAATATTTGTATAAAATACAACTAATTTTACTTGTTTTGCATCAAAGTAATAGCAAAATACAAAACGTCTATTTCGTAGCCTTGTTTCTTTAAAATTTACTCATGCATTCGTTTTATTATATATATATATATATATACTATATATGAAATAATTTATTTTTGCCCTGAAACTTGTTGTTGGGTTTAATTAAAACTTTGAGCTTAAATATTGTGTTTTATTACGTTTATAATTTATTTTTTTTTTTTTTTGTTTGTTAAAAATATGCAATAACTTAATTCAATAATAAATTGATATACATAAACTTAAACTTCTTGAATTAGAAAACACTGTTGCTTTAAAATGAGTTTATTATACCCTTCACACCGTGAAAAAGGGTATATATAGGTTTGTCATTCCGTGTGAAATTTCTACAATTTTCATTTCCGACCCCATAAAGTATATATTTTCTGAAAGCTTATGAATAGGGGAGTCGATTAAGCCCTGTCAGTCTGTCCGTCTGACCGTCTGTCCGTGTGTATGTTGAAATCAACTTTTTGAAGCCCCCCGACATAGGTTGGACCCGGGTAAGGTATTAGAATATCAGAAATATTCGGGAGTAGATCGCTATTGAAAATCAGAAACATCGGTACATAAACAACTGAGATATGAGCAAAAACCCACGACCACCTCGATTTTTTTTTCACAAAAACAACATTACAACAACAACATACATACATACAAACGTGTATACTGGTTAGAGAAAACGTGGCATCGAATCCCAGCTGAGCCAAAAAAAAATTTTTTTATATATTAAAAATTTTTTTTTAAATATTTTTTTATTTTTTTTTTTATTATACCCTTCACACAGTGAAAAAGGGTATATATAGGTTTGTCATTCCGTGTGAAATTTCTACAATTTTCATTTCCGACCCCATAAAGTATATATTTTCTGAAAGCTTATGAATAGAGGAGTCGATTAAGCCCTGACCGTCTGTCCGTCTGTCCGTCTGACCGTCTGTCCGTGTGTATGTTGAAATCAACTTTTTGAAGCCCCCCGACATAGGTTGGACCCGGGTAAGGTATTAAAATATCAGAAATATTCGGGAGTAGATCGGTATTGAAAATCAGAAACATCGGTACATAAACAACTGAGATATGAGCAAAAACCCACGACCACCTCGATTTTCTTTTCATAAAAACAACATTACAACAACAACATACATACATACAAACGTGTATACTGGTTAGAGAAAACGTGGCATCGAATCCCAGCTGAGGCAAAAAAATTTTTTTTTAAATTTTTTTAAAATTTTTTTTTTTAATTTTTTTTTTATTTTTTTTTTATTTTTTATTTAATATATTATATATATTTTTATTATTATTTTTTTTTATTTTTTTTTTAAATTTTTTTTTTATTTTTTTTTTGTTTTATATATATTATATATGTATATAATAATTTTTTTTTTTTTAATTTTTTTTTTAAATTTTTTTTTTTTAAATTTTTTTTTATTTTTTATTTTTTTTTTGTTTTTTTTAACATACATACGTGATTTTACTGTTATTGCATGACTACACGTTGTGAAGGGTATATAAGATTCGGCACGGCCGAATATAGCGCTTTTACTTGTTTTTTATTTAATATATTATTTATATTTTTATTTTTTTTTTTTTTAATTTTTTTTTTATTTTTTTTTTGTTTTATATTAATTATATATATTTTAATTATTTAAAAAAAATTTTTTTTTTAAATTTTTAAATTTTTATTTTTTTTTTTATTTTTTTTTTTAATTTTTTTTTGTTAATTTTTTTTTTATTTTTTTTTTTTAACATACATACGTAAATTTATAATTTTACAATGGGATGTTTTTTATATATGTATATTTTTTATATGTATGTACGTATTTCATATGAGATGAATGGTGATACAAACTACTGTTATTGCATGACTACACGTTGTGAAGGGTATATAAGATTCGGCACGGCCGAATATAGCGCTCTTACTTGTTTCCATTACAACTTTTACATAAAAGGTAAATGATTCTTTCAACACTTATTGGATTTTTACATATTGTTAAACTAGAGTATCTTGTTTATTGCTTACACTATGTACACAGATTTGTGCATGTGTGCATATGTAAATGCATTCGTGTAACATGTAGGAGTACTTTGTACATATAAATTTTAATATTAAAAATACATTTTTCCTGTAATTATTTAGATGAAAATATTAATTATTCTGGTAACAGAACCATAAAGGAATTAATTTTTAATATACAGTTTTTTCGTTTTAAATTAAAACAAATAGAAAAATTACAAAAAGTTTAACAAAATTCTTTAAGTTGTTTCTATGAAAAACAAAAATTTCAAACTTAATATCTCGAAAACTCCTAGATTTTTTTTAAATACTCGATTAGTTTTAAAAATAAATTAAATTACTCTTACTAAATAGGAAATAAAAAAGGAATGGTTTTTTTTCTCTTTAAACCTCATAAACAAACGTTTAAAAATTAGTAATAAAGTGATTGATAGATATTTGCATAATAAGCCAAGTTAACATATTCGAATAATTATAATATAAAAAAAGTTTTACTATTATAAAGAACGTAATAACTTTTTTGTTTATACTTTATATATATGAAGTTTAACATTTGAAATAAATGAGAGAGGAGAAAAAATTGTTTTTTATCTACAGACTTTGACAGCTAAAATTAAAAATAAGCGAAGAAAAAATAGTCAGCTGAAACAACAAGATTACCTGATGAATAAATGTGCCTTTATATTGTTTAAAGTTTTAATTATTATGTGACAATTCTTGAATTTGAATTATTGCTCCGTTTTAAACCTTCATTGGTCATACTTGGTCATCCACTAAATCTTTTAAGGATATCTTGATTCGTTTAAAAATAAACAACAGTAGATATGAATAAGTGTAATACAAAGTAAAAAAGATAAATGCATTTTTGCCTTAGCAAAAACACTTAACTGAATTTATCAGAGCAACGACGATGTACTGACATTAATTTTTTTCTTAATATTTTTTAAAACCTTTTCTCTTTTTTTTGTTTCATTTATTTGCAGACGAAAAGTGAAAGACTATAAAATAAAAATTATATTGCATTTACTAAGCAGTAAAATTGCGTACCAGTAGAGTATTTTCTCACCACCACCACATACATACATTGCATTGCATTGCATTGCAACTATTTTATATAGAAATAATATATAAAGCAGCAAAAATATTCCATACGCAACGTTGCACAAACTAGACACATAGATTTAAATAAAAACTATACTGGCATACGGGTACGCACAAGACGAAAATTGTAAAAAGAAATTAAATTAAGAAATAATAAGAAGAAATAACACTAAGAGAGGCTGAAAGCACAATGAGTAAAGCAACGGGTCCCACACCTCCACAATACACTTATGTGCCGCCACCATCGGCTCCACCATCCTACCAGGAAGCGGTTGGTGGTGTTAAACCTGTGGGTCCATTTACACCCGTCGCACCACCAACACATGCTGCGGCGGCTACAAATGCACATATTGTTACCACAGTTGTACCGATTGGACGGACAACAACACATATGATCTGTCCGTCGTGTCATGCTGAGATCGAAACAACAACTCGTACAGAACCAGGAATGATTGCATACTTATCAGGTTTTGTAATTGCATTGTTGGGGTAAGTTACAGAGAACGAATGAGATCGATTAAAATATTAAAACCTTATGATTCAACACTTTTTCAAAGTAAACATTTTCAGACAAATATAAATATTTTGGATGAATAATAAAATAATTGAACTTAAGAATTTAAAAAAAAAAAACTTAATTTTCTCTTTATATTTATTAATTAATTATAATTTTTATGTTGTTTTAATTGCAGTTGTTGGCTTGGCTGTTGTTTAATTCCCTGTTGCATTGATGACTGTATGGATGTTCATCATACATGCCCTAATTGCAAGGCATACTTGGGACGTTATCGACGATAAATGTTCTACAACTACTGGGCCATCGAATATATTTTAACATACAAACCACTTAGATTACGCTTAGAATGTTTAAAGAAAAATATGAAAACATACATACATATGAACATGTATAAATATGGCTTTGGTAAACAAGATTGAATTGAATGAAAACGATAAAAGAAAACTGTGTGAACGACTTTTAAAGTCGTTTATTTTTTATTAATTATGAAACATGGTACCGTGTTATGAAATAAAATAACTAATACATATATTAAAAAAGAAATTTATTATGAAATTTAACAACAAAAAAAAAAACTAATAAAGAAATTATTGAAGCAAAATTAAATAAAATAATAATAATAATAATAATAAAATTAATATTTGTATCATAAAAAGCTTATTAATAACAAAAAAAAATGCTCAAAATTATGTTTTTTTTTTATTTTAAACAAACGAATGTTTTTCCAAAATTATATTATATTGACATAATATCTTTATTTTTATTTTTTTAGTTAAAAACCAAAGCATATTTATTCATCAGGTAGTCTTGTTTCGTCAGCTCATTATTTTTTATTCACTTATTTTTAACTTTAACTGTCAAAGTCAATAGATAAAAAACAATTTTACCTATTCCCACAATTATTTTCAATGTCAAATTTCATATCTAAAAAAACTTAACGAAAAAATTCCCCTCGTACTGTGATTACCTGATGAATAAAAATGCCTTGGTTAAAAACATTTTAAATTCCTGAGTTTTTAATTTATTTTAATCTGTGCTTACATCTGGCAATGCTGTCATGACAATATTAGTTTTAATGGTCGGAATTACTATATTGCACATAAATATTAAAACTTGGAGCATAAAGGAGAAATCCTAAATGAATAATATGATTTTTTCTTTCCTTTATCTCATTTATATTTTAGCATACATATCTAGCTCATGCAAAACGCTTATTTATGCAACAAGTAATTCAGCTGTAGCGTTCGACATTTTTCATAAAATTAATTGTCATAAAATTTGTTAAAGGGGACAATTGTCAGCATTTCTGAAAAGAATCGTTGACATGTAATACAAAATAGTATTGTCAAATGTAAAATCAGGACTAGTTGAGAAGAGATTCAAACTTTACAAAATGTTTTTGCGTTTGTTGCCTAAAAATACGCCACAATTTTATAAAGCACATACATAAGTATATACTACATATAAATCACTTCAACTTACTATAAATATACATACAAATATCCAATAAAATTAAAAATTAAAACAGTTTCTGTAAAATATGTCTTAATGTAAGGGGAAGTGATTTCTTTTTATTTAAGCTCTCTTTCTATTAATAGTAGATATATTAATTCATATATGTTTGTATGTATATGTAAGTATACACATACATATAATAAAAGAAATGACTATACATGCATATACACATTGTTTGTAAAATTAATTTAAATCTCTACAATATAAAATAAATAAATGTAAAATTTATGTACTTTAAAGATGTTTTTTTTTCTATATTTTTATAAGAAATTTAAATTGTAGATTTTCCATAAATTTTGTAACTTAAAACCCAGAGTTACGAGGCGGGTCAATAAATCCGCGAAAAGGGTAAAAAATTAATTAATTTAAACAAAAAAATCATTGTTCAAAGTCTAAATACATTGGAAACTCTACATCATCAATTCAATGGCAAAAAAAATTGGTTCTAGACGTCCAGTTAATGGTTTTAATTTTAAATGATCTCTTGGGAAAGCATTTTTTTAAATGCTTAAGAATTAAACAATGGGGAATACTATGCCAGCTTATTCGGTCATTTTAATTACGTCTGATATGTTTCTGTCCTACATAAGAAAATCGCAACAAAATGTGTGATTGGATCCAACACTGTCATACTTGCTTACAAAAAAAAAAACAACTCTGGTCGCACAGAAACTATAATTTTATGAAAATTTCCAAAATATTATCAAATCGAACACACTTTTAAAAAAATCTGTCAGACAGGAAAATGCACACATGTGCAATAAAGAAATGGCTCGGTGGTAATTGATTTCACTCCAACGATGAAATCATCTCACAAATAAAGAACATTTTGTTTAAAATTAAAATGAATTGTATCCAAAAACCTGTGTTTAGTTCAAAAAAGTCACGGCCTTATCGACCCGCTTTATGTAATTCAGTACAAATTGAAAATTATTTACGATTCAAGAAAGAAAAACATATCTAAAGCTTTCGAAAAATTTTATTAAAACATTTTAAAGTATAATAAAAATTACACGATTTTCTAAAATTATACCCATACCTTTTTAAATATACAATTGTTAAGTGGCTACATACTATTGTACATTATCGACGACCGAAAATTTGTGAGCTCATATCGCACTAAATACCTTGTTAAAGCTTAAACCATCAATCAAGGCAGTTCTGCCTGAATTTCAGATTACCATAAAACCCTGAAATTCAGATTGACAACATGTTCAAGCAACTTTCCGTTTACTAGTACGCAGCGAAAAAGAAATTTTAACGAAACTTTTATAATTTTTATTTAATTATTAAAATTATTTCAGCTCAAGCTCTTTAAATAATTAAAATAATGTCTCTCAATATTTCGCTACTCCGTTGTGTAGCATCGTCAGGAGATTAATATCTGTTTGGATTTTTTGTAACTTTTTTGAATGAAAAAACAATAAATTTGAAATAACACACACACAACGGAGTAGCGTAGGTTTATCATTCCGTGTGAAATTCCTACAATAATCATTTCTGACCCCATAAAGTATATATTTTTTGAAATCTTGTGAATAGGGGAGTCGATTAAACATTATCCGTCCGTTCATCTGACCATCTGTCCGTGTGTATGTTAAAATCATGTTTTGAAACCCCCGAAATCGCCAAGACCCGTATAACTTATCAAAATATCAGAAATATTTAAGAGCAGGTCGGTATTTAAAATTTGCATAATCACCCCAAAACTTTCTTTCACGCTTAGAATACCAAATTAGAAACTGTAATCTCAAAAATTATTTATAAGAAAAACTAACCAATCGGTTTGAAATCAACTGAAATATAAGCACCATAGTACCATTGCTTCGGTGTTTTTCCTAAATATACATACATGTATATTTAGATATTTTTCAGTTTCTATACAACCGAGAGAGCCCATATGGGGATCGAATGAAAGAGCTTATTTATTAAAATATAGTTAGCTATGAAAAGAAAAAATCCAAGATGGCGTCCTAGATTAAATGGCGAATATATGAGTCATATATAGTTGCTATGGCATGTCTCCTTTAACCCCCATTATTGATATCAAATAAAAGGACTTGATCAGAAAAATATAGTTAACTATTAAAAAGTGTAAAATCCAAGATGGCGTCTTAAACAAAATTACGGAACAATTTTTTTTAGCCCCAACAATATGGGTGTCAAATGAAAGTAGAATACAATCTAGGCTTTGCTACGATGTGGTCATTGTACCTATGTACGTGACGGGTATTATCAGATTCGGCACGGCCGAATATTGCGCTCTTACTTGTATTTAAATCATATATCGAATTTCTCAAGCTCCTAAAATTTTTTGTGAACTTTAAAGACACCAAATTATAAGCCGTGATCTCAAAAATTATTTCTGAGAAAATCTTATAAATTGATTTAAAGCTAACTGAGATATAAGCACTAAAATGTAACTGCTTCGGTGTTTTTCCTAAAATTTAAAAACGAAAATATATTTCATCGGTTTCTATACTAGAGAGCCAATATGGGTATCAAATTATAGGGCTTGACTAGTAGAATACAATAAACAATTAAAAAAAAAATCAAAATCATGGATGGCGTCAGGATAAGTAAAGAAAATGGCGATATAAAATCTAGAATAAGCTACGATGTGGTCATTATACCTATGCTATGCTTATGTGTATTATTAGATTCGGCACGAATATAACAAAAACAAGTAAGCACTATTACTTGTTTTTATTATATTTGTAATTACCACGACAGCTTCTGTATTTAAAATATATTTATTAAAAAACTTGTTTACCATTAGTAAATTTCATCTGTATGAAACCGGGTCGACTCTCTAGTATTTTATAAAACTTATGAAATAAGAACCAATTTATGTACACACATAGTTTGCTTTAATTAAAAAAAAATGTGTTTCTGTAAAAAGTAATTCATTAAGTTTACTTTTTGAATAAATTATCGTAGAAACCAGGGTACACTTATACAAGGTGGCGGTGCCAGCCCAGCTGACAATTTTTTTGTGTTCTGGAGTATGTCAAACTACATATTAAATAAATGATTTCAACTCCGGAAATTGTCAAACTTCATACATAAAAAAAGAGAGCCGAAAATCGCTCTCCTTTACGCTATCACCTTATGTAATTACACCATGGTAGAAACTACCATCTCATTGTAAACAAGTAAGAGTGCTATATTCGGCCGTGTCGAATCTTATATACCCTTCACAACGTGTAGTCATACAATAGCAATTGTATCACCATTCATCTCATTAATATGAAATACGTACATACATACATATATGCTTCATTATTATTATAATGACTTTATCCGCTTAAAACATCCCATTGTAAAATTATAATTGAGTTTATGTATGTATGTATTAAAAATATATAAAATTAAAAGAAAAAAATTTTTTTTCTCTTAATTGGGATTCGATATTCATCCAGTTTGTATTGTTGTGAAAAGACGAGGTGGTCTAGGTTTTTTCATCATATCTTAGTTGTTTATAAAGCGATTTTTTAACACCAATCTGCACCCGAATATTTCTGATATTTTGGTACCTTAAACGTGTCTTGGAGATATCTGGAGGCTTCAAAAAGTTGATTTCAACATACTCACTAACAGACGGAGAAACTTACAGATGGACAGTGCTTAATTCATAAGCTTTCAAAAATTTATACTTTATGGGATCGGAAATGAAAATTGTATTAATATCACACGGAATGACAAACCTATATATACCCTTACTCTCACTGTGAAGGGTATAAAAATACTTTACTGTCTGTGGTTCAGGGCCTTAATATCGGTTCTGTGCAATGTATAGTTTTTGTGACATATATGTACGTATATACAAGCACAAGATTTCAGTTTCATAGAACGAGAATTGTGCCCTAGTTTTCATCCCTACTGTTAACTGAAACAAAAATTAATTGTATTTTTTTCACTTTTGTATATTTTTTTTGCAGTAATTATGATTTGTTCAAAAAGTATTCCAAAATGTTATTCTTTATTTATTAAAAATAAGTCGTTAAAACACAATTTTATTTAAATACTAGCGTGTTCCCGCGACTACCTCTGCACAATTTTAGGGATGAAAGGTAGCCTATATGTGTGTTAATCTTGGTTGTTATGTATCTGTATTCAAAACTTCATTTAGTTCCATTCAGCCATTTTTCAGAGATTGTATAACAGAGATCTAAACATCAAATCATTAAAACATTCACATTTATTATATCAGTAAGATTGATTTTAATAGAATTTAATTTGCTAAGTTAATTAAGTCAAACCTTAAAATGCCATTGTGTTGGCGTTACTACACAAAAAAAGGACAGTCATTTGATATATGAGTTTTAATGATATATTAGATAATACTTTAAGCTTTCGATTAAACAAATATTTTTATAAGCGACAATAATAATTTTTTTCACAATATAAAAGTCAATATATATATATATGTATATAAATAGTTGCTATTTTTTTATTTTCATAAATTGACAAAAATATATACATATATATTTTTTTAAACATAACTATATATATATTTTTTTTTGCAAAAAAAAAATAAAAATATATACAGTCGTAAACAACTAAGCATTACATTAGAACAATATTTACATATGGCCGTTGCTCTAACAAACATTTATTTTGCAACTTTGCAATGTTACACATATCATTGCTTAATTTTGAATCAATCAAGATTTCCTTAAACTATATGACAGAAAGATGTATGTGCTAAAAAAAAGGTTTAACATTAAGCAATAAAGAATATATCAACAATTGTCACATGACCAATTATGTCGCAGCAGCGATTTATCAGTATTTTTACAGGATTTTTTTTTATCATGTTTCACATAAAAATTTGATGTTCATACACACAAAAACAAATTTGTAAAAACTTTGTTTAAAAAGGCTAGAAATTTATTTTTTTAGTGTAAATTGGTTCTAATATTACTTATGTTGCATGATCAACACACACAATGTAAAAGGTCTCTTAGATACATATTCATACTTGTATTTCTAAATACGCATAAAAAAGAAATATTGTTATTGTAGAAAAGAAAAAAAGATAAGTGGTGTGAACCAACAGTTGTGTTATTGCTGAAATTACTAAAATATTTTTAATTTATCTAACGCAATCTTCAGAAAATGTCAGATGAAATAGAAATTATTGAAAACATCACTGAAATTGTCGAAATAAGTGATGATGATGACGATGTCGAGGACATGGGATACGAATTGGTTGTATATGTTGACGAAGACATCGAGGAAAACAAAGAAAAAGAGGATTGCATTGTTATTAAAGATGAAGAGGAAATAATACTTGAGCAAAAGCCTACTAAACCTGAGAACAGTGTACCAGATACAGATGAGGAATTTGTATACAATTTGGACTTTGATGGTATCCAAGATATAATTACTGCGTCAACAAATAAATTAGCTGCTAGTAATACCAATCCCAATGAGCGAAATGTTAACATGGAAAATGTAATAAACGCAATTACTCCTAATGCTACAGATCAAATACAGAAAACTATTGTTTGTAAACGTAAAAGACCTTGTAAAATAAATACAAACAAAAGCAACGAAAACACTGACGTTTGTAATGAAAGTTCCAACAAAGTTTCTATATCTCCCAACATAAATGAAAGTGTTGATATAGAAAAAAGTCGGATTTTCAATAAAACACTAATTGCAGTAGAAGCAAGTCCCTCATCCAATAATGATGGTTGCAATAATGTTCAATTAACTGAATTAAGTGACGCAGATATAAATAATCAGTCAACTAGCGTAGCTAATACAGCTACCTCTAAAATTACCAGGAAACGTTCTAACATTTATGATTTTTCAAAATTAAAATGGCTAAAACCTTTAAGAAGTCTCTCAAGTCCACCTCATTTGCAAATTGTTATAGTTGATCGCAGTCATCCACATTGGAGAATAACTAATGATAACTGGCTTTTGATTGAAAAACGTTTACTGGAAGCTCTAAATAGCGAAATGCTGAAAACTAATGATGCTAGCATTGGTCTTTTTGATGGTGCAAAATGGCAGAGGGGCATAAAAATCGTGGGGTGCCACAATGAAAATGCCTTTAATTTTATCACAAAATTCATACTTAATTTGGATAACCTATGGAATAGGGCACAACTTGATGTATTTTCAATATCTCAAATTAACCGTTATATAGTTGCGGCTTATATACCTCCGCCTACATTAAAGAACGAACTTGTTCTGTCCTTAATTAAACTGCAGAACCCCACCATACACAGTGAAGATTGGAAAATTCTTAGGCAACGAAAAAACATTAATAAAGGTGGTGTGCACCTTTGGTTTAGTGTAAATGAAGAATCATATACTCATCTATGCCGTCAACGAGGCGAAATTAAATACGGTATTAATCGTATTTTTGTAAAACCTTCCAAATAATGCATGTACTACACATAATATTTTAATTCCATTATTTGAAAGTTAAACAAGTGTTTATTATAATATGTAAGTCTTAAAGTACAAAACAAAACAAAAATGTAATTGGTAAAAGTTACATTGCACTACTTTATGAGTTTAGTTTAATAGTTTCGATGCATATATGTAATTAATGTTATAGTCTTTAAATTTAATAATTATAATAAAGCGTATCTGTACCCGCTACATACCTACATAAAAAAAGTTTTTTTCTATTTGGATATAGGTAGGTACCTATTCATCAGTTTAGAATAAAAAACATGGACTTTTAAAATTTTGATTAGACTTCCTGAACATAGTTTACGAGAATCATACTCGATTGAATCTAAATTGAGTATACAGATAGGTAATTTATTGATGTTGCGGACAACATTGCTCTCTGGGACATTTTGGATATAAATATGCTTCTTCTAAATACATACATATATACCTACAATAACTTGTTTGCAATTATTACTGTTATTTGCTGATTCTTTGATTATGTTAATAGGTGTCAAAATTAATTTTTTAATTTGTAGGTAGGTATTTAATTTTACTACAAAAACTTTTTATTTTTTTTACGATTGACCTTTGGCTTTTACCGTTCCTCTACTTTTATACATATTTGTTTTTAATGGGAGAGTTTTTTTTTGTTTATTCATACTTTATCGAAAGTTACACAAAAAGTACAAGATCGCACCTAATATTTTGTTTATTCACAAAGTTGTAGTTTTTTTTATTATCGCTTTACAACACTTTATATTAAATCTACTTTATTTCTACGCGTCAGGTAATCGCAGTTCAACAAAAATTATTATACCCTTCACACAGTGAAAAAGGGTATAAGTATATAGGTTTGTCATTCCGTGTGAAATTTCTACAATTTTGATTTCCGACCCCATAAAGTATATATTTTCTGAAAGCTTATGAATAGGGGAGTCGATTAAGCGCTGTCAGTCTGTCCGTCTGACCGTCTGTCCGTGTGTATGTTGAAATCAATTTTTTGAAGCCCCCCGACATCGCTTGGACTCGGGTGAGGTATTAAAATATCAGAAATATTCGGGAGTAGATCGCTATTGAAAATCAGAAACATCGGTACATAAACAACTGAGATATGAGCAAAAACCCACGACCACCTCGATTTTTTTTCACAAAAGCAACATTACAACAACAACATACATACAAACGTGTATACTGGTTAGAAAAAACGTGGCATCGAATCCCAGCTGAGCCAAAAAAATTTTTTTTTAAATTTTTTTTTTTATTTTTTTTTTATTTTTTTTTATTTTTTTTTTTTATTTTTTATATAATATATTATTTATATTTTTATTATTTTTTTTTTAATTTTTTTTTTTATTTTTTTTTGTTTTATATATATTATATACATAATAATTTTTTAACAAATTTTTTTTTTTAAAAAAAAATTTATTTTTTTTAATTTTTTTTAAAATTTTTTTTTTTTTTTTTGTTTTTTTTAACATTCATACGTGAATTTATAATTTTACAATGGGACGTTTTTATATATGTATGTTTTTATATGTATGTACGTATTTCATATGGGATAAATGGTGACACAAACCACTGTTATTGCATGAATTCACGTTGTGAAGGGTATATAAGATTCGGCACGTTTTTCTTCTTTCTTTTCTTTTCTTTTCTTTTTCTTCTTCTTTATACCTATATGAAGTTTGACATTTGATATATATATGAGAAAGTCAATGTTTTTTTTTGTATGGACCTTGACAGCTAAAGTTTTAAATAGGTTACAAAAACACTTTACTGACGTATCAAGAATACCTGACGATAAATACGCTTTTATTCCTATTATCGACTTGTCAACAGCCCAAGAACTCTCACTGTAGATAATAATTACGTTACAAACCTAATATCTATGATGCTTTTTATGTTATGTTTTTATGTTAGGGTTATAAAAAAATTAATACATCTTGATTCCATTCTTGCATATTATGATTATGAAATGTTTCTATTAACGCTTATTGCAGCATTTACACGCAATTATTCTTATTAAATATACATACATACATATATGTTTTATGTGGTCCAATTTAAAAAGAAACCAAAAAAAATTTTACGTACGTACTTTGTAGGTACATATGTATTTTACTATTGTTTTGTTTAAAATTTTCTTATAAACTCTTATTCGTAAACAAAAACATTAAAATTTGTTACAACAACAACTACAGCCACTATTTTCATATGGAGCAAGTAGCACAGGAGCAACAACAACGTTTTGTTTTTATACGTATATTTTGAAGTCTTTCCTTTTATTCTACTATTCGAACAATTTTTTAATATCTTATTCTTCATTCATACACATGCCACCACTACACACACAATGTATAAATGAGAGTGAGAAAACTGAGATAAGAAATTGAATAAATAATAAAACGAAAATATTATTATAATAAAGATTAGAAGAATTTTTCATTTTGACAAGTTAACAAGTTAAATGAAGGTGTACAAAAAATATTTCTATAAAATTCGCATTAAAATTAAAAGTAATTTAACCGAATAAAATTGTGTTAAAAATAAATGTGTTATCGTTAAAAAGTTAAGTTTTATGATTTATTTTGAGTGTAAGTGTTTTTAGGAAATTTAAGAAAAAAAAGAAAATATTAATTTGCTTCACAAGCTAAAAAAAAATAAAGAAAAATTTGCAATAAAAATGGTATTGCGATCAGGCATAATTTTACCATTTCAATTTCGAGACACAAAAAAATTACTGATGATTGGAGTCCCAGAAGAAAATCGTGATTTAAGTATTTGGGACTTAAAAAATGTCGGTGAGTAAAGATGAAAAATTGTACTACTACAATTTTTAATTGATTTAATTTTAATTGTATCGTAAATTTGTTATATATACATATACATATACATACATGTCTTTCTTTTTGGCCTATTAGCGGCTGTCTCATTCCTTTGATTATCATTAATATCGAAATGCTATTCATCCATTTATACTTTATATGCACCATGTTCCATTATAATATTAATTGTTCTTCTTTAGACTTGGGCAATTCAAGTGTGTATACGGTGCTATTAATTTTTACCGTCTTTATTTTAGCACTGTGTGTGTTTCAGGCTGTCCGTTTAGTTCTTCCACAGTAGTTTTGCTTTTTGTTCATATAAGTGTTGTCAATACAAAATATAATTTTATTTAGCAAGTTTTTATAATTTAATATATTTAAAAACGAGGTTAAAAATTTATTGGTAAATTTTTTTACAAATTATTTTTAAATTTAAACTTGGTATTACAGTCATCTATTATTACCTGTTACCTGATACCTACCGGATCAATATCTCGAAATAAATACCTAATGAAAAACTTTGCTGTCAGTTAAAATTAAGCCCAAAAATTTTATTCACACCTTGAACTTTTTTACTTCAACGTCAAAGTAAAAAAGCAATGACAGCAATGTAACTTTGCTGTCAGTTAAAATTAAGCCCAAAAATTTTATTCACACCTTGAACTTTTTTACGTTGACTGAAATTGTAACAGATTTGAATTAAATGTCAATTCTTATATAACAACCAAGTCATATTCATTCACCAGGTAGTCTTGTTTCGTCAGCTGATTATATTTTCTTTGCTTATATTAAATTTTAGTTGGCAAAGGCTATAGATAAAAACAAATTTCTCTTCCCTCTCGTATATGTCAAACTTCATAAAAAAATTCTCTCGGAATTGCAATTACCTAATAAATTAATATGCCCTGTATAACAATTTTAAATATCACTTTATACAATTTTTTTTACAGTTTAAATTTTATTACGAAATTTAGAATAAGGGCATCAGTCTCCCAATTATATGAAATTTATATGGTGTTCGCGAAAAAAAGTGAAAAGTTTTGTTAGCAAAAATGTACTTAAGTAACGAGTCAGACTCAATTCAGAGAATATCGTTTTATACAGAAAATCTTCATAAAAACTGCGCTAAAACAATACTTCCAATTAGAGGATATTACAAAAAATAAACATTGTATGCTCTTATACGTATAAATGGAACATGTTCATAAATTATGATATATAAACAAATAGTTTCCAGACATCATTAGTATTTAAATATTACTTTAAGCTTACTGAACATGGGCTTAGTTTTTGTGGACCAGGTTAATAAAGTAAAATAATTGGAAGTTTTAAAAATAATTCGGTTGCATTTAAGAGTAAACAATAAAAACATCTTAAAAAATATTTTTATGATATTATTGAAGATTGAAGAACTTATCAGATATGCCTAAAAAATGTTCGTTTTTAAATGAAATCGTTTTGAAAAGACATAATAAATATCAAAAATATTTAACAAAAACTCATCCTAACACAATTCATATTAGTCTTGTGTCTGACTCGTTATTTAGTTAATTTTTGTCAATAACATAACATAACAACATGCCAACACATTTAAAAAATATATTAACTAGGTTGTTGATAAAAATCAACTAAATTAGCTGTTAGCAGTATGAATTTTCGAAATTTTCGCATCACTTGCCTATACATACATAACAACTTAATTTTCAAACCCCTCTAAATTTTGTTACTGGAATTATCTTATTAAAATATGTAGGTAGGAACAAGGTTGCAAAGCATGATGAAGATGCGGGCGTTAATGCTCAACCAGTGGAACATTAGAATATTTATTTATTTATTTATTTATTAATTCAATAGTAATACAAAGCCTATAAGGCCAAAATATACGTATTACATAGTAATAAAACAATCCTGAGATATAACTAAATAAAGCATACAATAATAAAAATTAATATAAGTAAAAATAATAGAAAAAATTAAATC
This sequence comes from Phyto melanocephala, assembly GCA_941918925.1. Classification (NCBI taxonomy): domain Eukaryota; kingdom Metazoa; phylum Arthropoda; class Insecta; order Diptera; family Rhinophoridae; genus Phyto; species Phyto melanocephala. The sequence goes on along the minus strand of OW799235.1, from coordinate 134,430,532 downwards.
AAATTCATAAAAAAAAAAAACATTCATGCTAATAAATAGGCTCCCCAGCCAAATATCCAAAATAAAAAGATTTTTAAGTGAATCACACAAGAATATGCAATCCCAATCAGCAGAAAACCTTACTTAACCAAAAAAGAAAAAAAAAAAATATCACTCTTACTTGTTTTTATTAAAATCGGTTGTATAATATGAGCATAAACTGTGTTACAAGACTTGGCTATTTATCTATATATATAAAAATCAATATGTGTTTGTATGTTTGTTTATGCTTTATAGACGGTTAAACATCTTGACCGATTTCCTTGAAATTTTTACAGAATCTTTCTGTATGTCTGGAAGGAACTATAGGCTATACTTTGGTTTGAAATTGTAAGTGGGCGGGGTGCCACGCTCTATTAAAAAATAAATATTAAATATTATATATCACGAAAGTTAATGCAGCTAGAGTCTTCAAATTAAGTACGGTAAACTTTGACATCCACACGAACATTTTGGTAAAAAATGGGCGTACTTGCAATAGTAGGAGTGGCCACATGAATTAAATACTAAAATTCGTATATTTGGAAAACGATATCGATTAGAGTAGTAAAATTTTGCAAAAGCAACTTTGATATTCAAATAAACATTTATGGAAAAAATGGGTGCATTAACAATAGTGGGCGTGGCACCTGCCATATGAATTAAATACTAAAATTTGGGGTGGCAAAGCGCACCGGGTATTAGCTAGTATATGTATAATATTTAAAAGGTATATAAACCCAAAAAGAATTCGTCAAATGTCAACAATATATAGTTTAATTTAGAATAGAATATAAAACAAAAGTATAAAAATAAAAAAATAGAAATGGCGCGCTAAAAAGGTAATCAAATTTTGACAACTATGGTATCTAAACATAAGGGAGCAAAAAATGATCAGCTGATTAGTTGAACAGACTTTGTTAAATAGACCTTGGGTAGGAATATACTTACGTAAGAAATAAATGCGTTGTTAAGTTTTAAGTATTTTTTGTTCAAAACTTGTGTTGTCAACATCGTTTTAGTCTTTTACCCGCGTTTTTATTTTGTATTCTAGTCTGTCAAAGTTTATTATTGTGTTGTTTTTTTTTTGCTTCTATTTTTAACTTTTTATTTTTAAGCTTCTAAATTAGTGCTGCCTCTACTACTACAGCTACCTTCTATATATTCGTACTCATGGGTGTATATATATTTTTTTATTTTTGTTGTTTCTATCTATTGCTCTTCTATTTCATTCACAGATTCTACCGTTCGTCGCTTAATGTAAACAACACACACATGTATACACGTTGTTTTTGTGCTATTATTAATGGCATTCACATCAACAATTTTAGACTTGAGAAAGTTCAAGATTTTTTTGAAAACTACATGTGCTGAGACAAATACTACTGCTTGTTGTAAATTTTCTAATACATTTTGCAAAAACATAGGTGTGCTGTATTTATGTTCGAAAAAACATCTTAAACAAATTATCAACTATTGCTAATTTCCTCTATTAAGATAAAATTTGTATTTAAATAAAAATATATACTTATGTTCGGCTTCTTCGCAGACAATTTGTGTTCCAAAATTCATTGAATTCAAACATACCTACCTAGTAACATATTTTTTAGCAACACAGCTTCTGAGTTATTTTAAGTACCTAGGTAGCAGAGTTGTAAACGAATCATTAATTTTTGAATTCAATTCAATACGAATTAGCTACATTTTGAATTAATTCATTACACAAAAAAAAAAAGAATTGAATAAAATTTGAATCAATTCATTTGAATTTATCAAACATGAATTGCAATTAATTTTTAATTCTAATGAATTGGTAAAACAGCAATTATATGTTGAAATTCAAAATTACTAAATTTATTTGAATTAATTCAAATGAATTGGAAATGAATTGCAATTCATTTTCTAACTCATTTGAATAAATTCATTTTTAATTCAAATGAATTGGAAATGAATTGCAATTCATTTATTCTAATTCATTTGAATTAATTCAAAGTCAATTCAATTCAAATGAATTGGAAATGAATTGCAATTCATTTTACCAATTCATTTGAATTAAAAATGAATTGCAATCCATGTTTGATAAATTCAAATGAATTGATTCAAATTTCATTCAATTCGTTTTTTGACGAAAAGAATTAGTTTATAATTTTACCAATTCAGTGCATGAATGATTCGTTAATTAATTCAAAAATGAATGATTCGTTTACAAGTCTGATAGGTAGGTATCTTTTGTAAAAGCTATGATCACATCATCAAAAGTATTCGGAAACCTATAATTGACCCTTGAATACATTTATTGTTTTTAATATGTTGTGTTCGGTTTAGCCTTTTAGTATTGTATTAGAGTAGAATAAACTGTTGTCTGTTTTGTTGTTTTCGATTAATTTAAAAATGTTTTATTATTATTGTTTACAGTACGTGCTGCTTTTGGTATTTACAATTTTGAGTTTCGCAATAAAAAGATTGGTTTCAATATACCCGATGAACTACTGTTGCAGTATTTAGCTCAGCGTCACGATTTAACTAATTTCGTTATAGAAATTGGACAGGGTAAGTATTAATTTATTTTGTTTGTTTTAAACAGTCATTTTTTAGTTATTTTTGTTTACCTATTGTTGACTTTAATAAAAAAATTTTAACATACCAGCTATTTGGAACGACAGTAATTTTTAGGGTTGTCTTATAAATACGAAATTAATTATTTGCACTTTTTTGAAACAAGTCGGTATTTAGGTACGTACTTATATTCATATGTTTGTACCTACCTAGTTACAATTAGAAAATTAAAATGCCAATGTACATACGTATGTATACGTTTGTACATATGTATTTATACGTATCATTGCACGGTACCGTACTCTATTGACTAACGTTGCGTTTTTCATCGCTGTTAAAGAAGTATGATCTCCATTGACACTATCCAATACAGCAGCAATATTTGCTTACGGGTTGATGAATTAATGTCCAATAAAGTGAAACTGATGCGAAATTTGTATAGAACAGCTTGAATAGTCCGATGATTCTATAATGACGACCATAAAATGGAGGTAATTTGAGAAACAGTTCTATTAATGGTGAAATGGTAAACCTTACCGAAAATTTTTGGCATTACCACAGTCACGAATCTTTTTTGACACTGAAAAAGCAAATTAGTGTCGTTCAAAAAAATAACCCTTTACATATTTAAATAAGTTAATTTTTTGATTTCATTATTAGGTCTTTAAAAATTAAAAAGTATTGCTGTTTGGCATGTATGTACCTATATGTAATACATGTTTTATGATACTGATGTAGGGTAGTTAAATACCTATTTTCAAATAACGCGACAAAAGCAACCCTCATAAGAATTTAAAGTTTTATTTACCAGACTTCAGACAAAATAATTAATTAAGATAATTTGTATAAAATTGATTAAAATACAATATGTATTTTAATTGCACTAAAAAACCTGTTTCCTGCGATTGTCCTTAATTTTTGTAGGCATTTGTTCAAGTAATTGGTATTTGCATGGTGAATATGTAACACTTGCAATTTAACAGCCTTTATTACTTGTCTAGGAGTACCTATAAAGCTATTATCCAATTTAATCAATTACCTTTATAACTTCAATTTATTTAAATATTTAATTATCCTATTTTAATTGATACGTGTAAAGGCTGAAAATTTTATTTATTAAATGATTGTTGCATTAAAAAAAAATAATAATAAAAAGGTGTTTACATTTATTTTTAAAACTTGTGATTAAAAAAAAGTTGAAATGAGCAGTCCCTTATCCACGTAGACAAATTTAAATAGGATAAGCTAAAATTATGGCAGATCTGTTTTTTTTTTTTATATTACATTGAGTATCAAACATTTGTTCGTCAATATGATAAAACTACAAAAAGAAAAGAAATCTCATCGAAGGACTTACACAATTTATGTCCATGTGCATGTATGCAATCATAAAGAATACGATAATAAAGTATTGTGATGTTTAAGTTCGTCCATCCTGTTTAATTATTGCTTGTAAGTCTAAAAGTTTATATTGTATATTAAAACGCAGCATTTTAAAATGCTTTTTCTTACAGGTAACGACGAACCCATACTCAAGGAGCAACTCAACTATGAACCGTCGTGTTCGCAGAAACTTATTATACCTCTACCTCAAAAATCGAATGAATCGACATCAAATATGGATTCACCACTGACACCAACGCAAATGCAGCAAATGTATGGGACGAATAATAGTGTCGGATCAATTATGAGTAGAACACGTTCTCCTCTGGATGTTGTGGAAAATCACTCGGAACATTCAAGTAATTTAGAAACGGCACATAAAATACGTGTTTCACAGGTGTATAATGACAATGCACCGGAATCGCTAACACAATCTATAGATCCTATGGATATAATACCTAAGTCTGAGCATGAAGAAACAGAAATGTTAGAATCGAGAGATTTGCGCTACGAAAGACATCAAGAGGTAATGCAACAGCAAATGCAACATCAGCAACAGCAGGAGCATCAACAGCAGCACCAGCAACAACAGCAACATGAACAACACCAACAGCAGCAACAACAAACTCATAATCCGCATCAACACCAACAGCAGCAACAACAACCACAGCAACAACCTTTACATCAACAGCAATTACCACAACATTTTGTCACTAACTATACGCATCACAGCATGATTGTACCACCACAAAATAATACCCCCATATCAACCGCTTCCCCATCACCACCCACAACGCTAAATCAAGCTGTTGCAGTAATGCAACCAACTGTTGCAAATATCCAACATTCTTCTACTCCCACCTCTCAGTCGCAATATTCGCCATCCATGATGAACCGCTTTAGAAGTAAGTGTAAATTTGTTAGCCTTACGATTCTTGCAAAAACACTTAATTTATTGTGTAATTCATTTACAGGACGCGGCGAACGTATGTCAAAAGACCAAAAAGAATTGTATGTGAAATTTTTTGAAGACAATCCTTGTATGCTAACCCAACGACGTAACGACGTTATGCTGGAACCATTCTGGAATAAGTTGGCCAATCTTTTAAACAGTGTACCCCAGGGTGCCGTTAAAAATGTGGAAGAATGGAAGCAGGTTACTGCGATCAAATTTGTGCTTTGTTACAAATTAAAATATCTTAATTGTTCACGTATATTTTAGACATTTGATGCTTGGCGCTATCGTGTATTTATGTACACCCGTTACAATTCAAAATTAGCCGGAGCTGCCGCCCAAAATCCCAAAAACTATAAGCCCTTAACACCCACCGATCAAAGAGCCTATGCCATGTGGACCAGCCATAAGAGTACTGCACCTCAGGATTTTGAAAAAATGGAAATGTTTCCCAGCCTTGATGAATCCCAACCTGATTACGACTACTGATTAAGACGAATATGTTCACATGAACTCTAAGTTCATTTAACTTGCAAATCGTTTATGTTGAAACGTTAAAAACCCCACTTGTTCTAAGAAGAAAGTCATATTTTTATATTATTGTTTAGCAAAAGAAATATTTTTTTTTGTAATAGTAAAAGAAATTAATTTTTAGACTGTACATACAAGAGAGATCATCCCGAGCAAAAAAATGACGGGATATTTCAGGATTTACAATTCAGAATCCCTGGATTTGTTTTATGTCTATTTGAAAAAAAGTCAACAATTTTCTTCGTGAAAGATAAATTTAAATTATAAATTCAGTTAAATTATCTGAAGCGCATTGTTGCATTGTTAACTATTGAACAATTCTAAACTTTGTCTAAGTAACATAAACATATGTTACTTTGATTTATAATTATTATTTTTTTTAGGAATAAAGTAGAAATAAAATCAAACTTTTATTGTAGATGATCTTAATTAAAATTTATGAGTTTTCTTTTTTTTTTTCTTAATAAACAATTGTAGATCCAAATATTGCGATTGAAAACAAATAAACGACGTCAATAAAGTATTGACCTTTTTAAAAATATTTACTATTTTAAACGTTATTTTTGTATTACTTAGCTGCATACATTGAACACAAAACTAGATCAATACCATCTAATGGGGCCTTAATTTCACTAGCTTTTCAGTGAAGAATTTTAAATAAGTAATCACATCGTATAAAAACTAAAGGCTGAATATAAATATTATAAGGGGTACATGTTTAAACTGCTAAATGTCTCTTATACCTCGTAAACTTTGAAATATTCATTTATTTTTGTCATAACTTTTAAAAATTGATTAAAAAATGACCTGATACACCAGATTTTATTGCGATAATTAAATACTAGAATTTTCCTTTTTCATGATTTGCTCTTTCTTATCTTTTGCAATTTATGGAAAGTAGGTTTTCCCGGTACCAGCCGGTTTTAATGCATTTTACTTTTAGAATATAACATTCATATGCATGTATGTACTTAAAACCTGTTAAGAGCTAAAATTTTCAAGTGAATGATTTGAATTTTACTTCTCAAAAAAAGTTATTAAAGAATAATTCATAACAATGTGTTCCTGTTGATTATTACGGACTAGGATTATATTACGGGAGGGTCTTCAAGTTTTTTAGGGACTTTTCCAGGCCAATACACAATTAAATTAAAGGAAAACGCAGTTTCTGTAGTTAAACCCCCTAGAAGGGTTCCATTAAAAATATTAGAAAATCTCAAGAACTCATTAGATATTTTGGTTGAAAAAAATATAATATCAAAAGTAAACGAGCCAAGAGATTGGGTGCACAATCTAGTGATTATAGAAAAATCTGATGGTACTTTACGACTATGTCTGGACCCAAGAAATTTAAACAAATATCTTAAAAAAGAGCAATACTTAATACCAACATTAGAAGAAATTGTGCCGAAATTAAAAAATGCAAAATTTTTTAGTGTATTAGACCTGAAAGAGGGCTTTTATCAAGTGGAACTAGACAACGAATCAAGAAAACTGTGTACATTTTCTACACCGTTTGGTGCATTCCATTTTAACAGATTACCATTTGGTTTAAGCACAGCACCAGAAATCTTTCAAAAGAAAAATCAGGAAAATTTTTCAAATATACCAAATATTTCTATTTACATAGATGACATTTTAGTTTATGGAGAAACGTTAAAAGAACACGATGAAGCACTGAATAATGTTATCAACAGAGCAAGAAAATTAAATATAAAATTTAATCCAAACAAACTGCAGTACAAAGTTAAAGAGATTGATTATCTTGGCCATACATTTACAGACAAGGGAATGTTACCCAGTAAGGAAAGAATTAATGCAATTAAAAGCTTAAACGATCCAAAAAATAAAAAAGAATTACAGAAATTTTTAGGAGTAATAAATTACGTAAGAGCATTTATTCCAAATATGGCAGAAATAACTTCACCGCTAAGAGAGCTTTTAAAGAAAAATACAATTTTTGTTTGGGAAAAAGCTCACTCTGATACTGTCTCTAAAATTAAAGAAATGCTTGTTAGTTCTGTAGTATTAAAGCCATTTGATGAAAATCAACAAATTTTTATACAGACAGATGCTTCACAGTATGGTTTAGGTTGTTGCTTGTTACAGAATAACGCACCAATTGCATATGCATCAAGAAGCCTATCAGAAACAGAACAAAGATATGCTCAAATTGAAAAAGAGCTTTTATCAATAATATTTAGCTGCAGAAAATTTCACCATTATATTTATGGAAGAGAAGTTATTATAAAAACTGATCATAAGCCACTCATTGGATTGATGAAAAAAGAAATACATAAAATACCATCTGGAAAGCTACAACGCATGTGTTTACGATTATTAAACTATAATGTAAAATTGGAATATTTACCAGGAAAGTACATGTATATTGCGGACTATTTATCAAGAAATCCTCTAGCACTAAAAGCTTCAGAAGAAGAACTAATTTTTTATGAATCAATATTGTCTATCAATGTTAGCGAAAATAGAGAACTTCAGCTCAAATTGGAAACTGCGAAAGATATAGTTTTGAGTAAACTTATGTCGTTTTATAGACACGGGTGGCCAAAAGATAAAAGCAAGGTACCTGAAAACTTACGTTTTTATTTTAGCAAACGAAATGATATTACCGAAAATAGCGGCATTATGTATTACAATGACAAAATTATAATACCAAAATCAATGAGAAAATACATGTTAAATTTGCTTCATGAATCTCACATGGGGATTTGTAAGACACAAAAGAGGGCGAGGTCCCTAATGTATTGGAAAAACATGAATGCAGACATAGAGGAAAAAATTTTTAATTGTAAAATATGTGATAAATTTTCAAAGAATAATATAAAAGAGCCTATGATGTCCCATGAAATACCACCGATACCATTTCAAAAAGTTGGATGTGATATCGCAACATTTGGCGGTAGAGACTATCTTATAGTTGTGGACTATTTTAGTAAATGGATTGAATATGAATTATTGCGTAATAAGACATCAACTGAAATAATAAAGCACTGGGTAAAAATATTTTCACAATTTGGTATACCTAAGATAATAATAGCAGATAATGTTCCATTTGGTTCATTTGAATGCAAAACATTTGCCTCAAAATGGAACATTGAAATTGTAACAAGTTCTCCTCATTATCCAAAATCTAACGGGTTAGCTGAGAGATCAGTTCAAATTATAAAAAATATTTTTAAAAAATCAGAAACACATGAAGAAAGATGCACACAATTAATGGAATACAGAAATACGCCAACTCAAGATATGAATTTAACTCCATCACAAATAATGTTTAATCGGTTGTTAAGAACAAAATTACCAGTATCTGAAACATTGCTATTGCCAACATACAACAATAAAATAGAACAACAATTAATGAAAAAAACTAAAAACAATGAGAAATATTATAATCGATCCTGCAGAAAAGAGCAAAAATTTCAAAACGGCGATAAGGTGTTAATAAAAGATCGTAGTCAATGGAAAAATGGAACCATAATAAATCAATGTAACTCTCCACGTTCGTACATTATTAGAGATGATGAAGGCAAAGAGTACCGAAGAAATAGTTGGTTTTTAAAAAACAAAAGTTGCTCAGTATTCAACAACACAAAAAAAAAAAAAAAAGATGTAATATAACATTGCTTGTTATATTATACTTTATATGAAAAGCTTTTAAGTATGTTAAAATCTTATGAACTTCATTAAAACAAATCAGATGATAAATAGTTACTGTTACTTATTTCTTATTTAATCAATCATGTTAACCTAAGATGATTCTATGAAGTCAGTGAATAAAGAGACTTTAAACAAGTAACATTACATGGCAAAAAGTTTTTTAAAGGGTTTCCGAATAAATGCGACCATATTGGGTTGACTGCGTTAAATTTGTGGCCTTTTATTTCATATTAGCCAACGCTAGATAAAGGAAAGTCAATTAGGTTAACAAAATGTTTCCTTTCATTATGTTGTCGTAAATTTAACTAGTCATTATTTTATCTTCTAATTAATATTTTAGTTTTTGATCCTTGTAAAGACAACTATCACACTTTGATATCAAATTGCTTTTCCTGCCGTTGTGGTTCTACCCAAAAGCAAGCATTAGATTTACACGAACCTTCAAAACCAGCAATAACAACAACAACAACAACAAATACTGCCAATAATGGTCAACAACAACCACAACAACTACTACAGCCACAGCAACTTCACAAACTGCAACAGTATACACAACAAACGAGCAGTGCTTCCAATTCACAACATTCACAAAACAATGATGAGCCACCGCCATTGAAAATACGCATCACAAATATAAATACACTGCCGCCTTCGAGTACAATATCGGTAGATAACACTACTGAGACAGAACAAATTGAAATTGAACCCAAAATAGATTACGATGAAGTATCATCGCCACCTCCCGTAACTCACACTACAATAGCACAACAGCAGCTGCAACAAGAACAGCAGCAACTGCATCATCAGCTGCAACAAGAGCAGCAACAATTACACCATCAGTCTGCTTTAAACGAATCACAAAGTGCACAAGCCACAACGACGGCCTTATCCTTAAGCTCATCAACGTCTGCTCTTAATTTACACCATAATCCCGATACCGATGAGGAAACGTCGTACATGGAAAGGGAATTACAAGAACAAGAATTGCATTTAGAACGCATGCATGAGTATTTTGTGCAACAACAGCAACAGCATTTACAACAACAACAGCATCATCAACAACATCAGCCTCATATAGATGCTCTAATGCAAGAATCATCCTCCTCAAATAGTTTACGACGTAAGTTGGTTGTACTGAGTTTTTGTTTTTATATTTTTTATTCGCTGTGAATTTAAATGCATTAACATTGTGAGGTTTCAATTATTTTTCGAATTTCCTTTTTTAGAACGTAAAGAACGCATGTCAAAAAAGCAAAAAGAAGTTTATGTTAACTTTTTGGAACAGCATCCGGTTATAAACGAACATAGACGTAATGATCCAGCTTTAAATCGTTATTGGATTAAATTGGCTGACATATTGAATTCCGTACCTCAGGGCGCTGTCAAACACGTAGCCGAATGGAAACAAGTGAGTAGTGTTCACATTCGACATGTGAGATTTTGTCTTAGCACTTTTAAAACGAACTTTAAAAAAAGTTACAAAAAATTTATTACCCAAGTAACAATTAAGAATAAATTCTAGAACTAGTATGTACAGCAGTAACATTTTTCGAACTGCGTTAAATATTCTAAAAGTTGTGTGTTCTTACTGCATTACCCCAAATCACTTTATTTCAATGTAAACATAAATGACAAAACACTAAAATGAACTAATAGTTTTTCTTTGCAGCTTTGTTAGTGTTTGTGTTTTCAAACAAAGTAGAATATCAAAACGTAAAGCGACATAAGTACAAACGCACTTTCATACATACAGCAATAATATTGACCACAATAAAACACAAGGACAGTTTTAAGTGAAAATATTTTCTTATAATCGATTTTTTTGATGCGTGTGATCTGATTATAGAACATTAAAAGTTAAAGTTTTTTTTTCAAGTTTTTCTTTGATCTAGTTCTCCTATCAAAACATTTAAACATGTTTTAAATGTACTATTTCATCTTTGCTCTGGTTCCGCCTTTTTTTTATTCCAATGTTATTATACCCTTCACCTGTGGTGTACAAGGGTATATATAGCTTTGTCATTCCATTTGTAATTTCTACAATTTTAATTTTAGAAAATTTTTTTCTGGAAGCTTATGACTAGAGGAGTCGATTAAGCCCTGACCGTCTGTCCGTGTGTTGGTTGAAATCAACTTTTAGAAGCAACCACATGTTCCTCAGACCAGTGTATGGTATCAATCTTTTGGAAATATCCGGGAATGAATCGCTATTGAAATTCAGCAAAATCGCCCAATAACTTTCTGAGATATAAGCAAAAGAGCACGTGCCTGTGTTTTTCCTATATTTTTACCACCAAAATTAAAATTTTTCAGCTATATAATATTTTATTGGTATCTTTGTTACTATTTATAGATAAAATATGCCTAGAGAGATATTCGTGAAAAATTTTAGATAAATCGGTCTTTAATCGGTAAAGTTATAGGCAAAATTTTTTTTAAACATATATATGTATATTCCAAAACTTTAGAAACGAAAATCAATTTTTTTAGCTTTTAGACAACCGAAAGCGTCAATATTGGTATCATCTGAAAGGACTTGACTAGCACGATATAAGCACTATAAAAAAATTAAAATTCATGTTGGCCGCCACTACAAAATGCGGACAATAAATTTATATATGGGTCGAATCTGGTATTTTAAAATGTAACTTCTAGAACCCCCTCAATATTGGTATCAAATAAAAGGGCTTGACCAGTAGAATACATTAAATTATTAAAAAATGTAAAATCAAAGATGGCGTCTAAAACAAAATGGCGGATAAAATTTTTTCAACCCCATCAATATGGGTATCAAATGAAAGGGCTTGACTAGTAGAATACAGTTAACTACGTAAAAATTCAAAATCAAGGATGGCGTCGGAAATAATAAGGAAAACTGGCGTATAACATGAAATATAGATTAAGCTACGATGCGGAATTATACCTATGTATGTACATGATGGTGAAGGGTATTATTAGATTCGGCACGGCCGAATATAGCACTGTTACTTGTTCTATTTTAGTTTTGTTCTATTCTTCAATGATTTTTATCGTAAAACAAAACACATATTGTTGCAAGAAGAAAGTAAAATACCTCTTTAGTACCAAGACGACTTTACAGAACTATAACTATTTTAGAAGGACAATAAACATTTTTTCAATAAAACTTGTATTAATTTTTACGATTGTTAAAACTTTCAAAAAGATGCAATTAATTATCAAAATTTATTTGATTATTTTTTTTTACAAAAAAAAGTATAAAAGCAATATTTAATATTTTTGTAGACTTTTGATAATTGGCGATATCGTGTGTTTCTCTATGCTCGTTACAACTCAAAAATATCTGGCGAAGAGGCCCTAAACCCAAAGTGTTTCAAGCCCCTAACAATGACCGACAAGCGAGCCTATAATATATGGATTCGAAATCCTGATACAGCACCACCAGATTTAGAACAAATGCGCAATGTCTTCATGAATCTGGAAGAAGCTCAACCTGAATGATTGTATAAATCGCTTTAAAAAAAATAAACTATCGTGCTATAAAATATATTTAAACGCCATTTTTTCTTGTGCTAATAATATCACTATAACTATTATTATAAATTACTACATACTATTATTATTATTAATAATATATTTGTCTGTTGTCTGTTTAGTCATGTAGTTTATATATTTTGTCTGTTATTTTTTATATATATAATTTGTTTTTAAATATTGTACAATGCTCAATAGATGTTAAGATGCTTTTTTGTTTTATATAAATAATTTATAAATAAAAAAAAAACATGAATATATTTGTACATACATATATTGTATATTGATTATTTTACTTACATATTCGTTTTTTTTTGTAAATAAAAGTAATATAAAAAAAATTAAAATAAATTTAATTTGTTTAATTTTATTGTCCTTATTCTGCCTTGCTAAAGGTACAATTAAAATAAATTCAGTTTCTTCATAAGAAAATTAAAATAAACTTTTCCCACACAAACCAATAATTATTAATTCAAAAATATTGCTACAGAATAAGTTTTATTAGACTTTCTTTTTAAAAACAATTTTTTTATATAAAGTGTAAATTATAAATATAAAATGTCTACAACGTGGAAGTAAAATTTTTCATTTGTTTAATTTAATATATTATTTTTAATTGCATGTTATATTTATGATCTTCGGCGCAATGGTGATGTGTAATAAAAATCTAAAAATTTGTAAAACTATCGGCTCGAAGATTTTATATTTCAAAATAATATATTCAACATTAATGAAGATTATTTTCCCCCCCAAAGACTTTTTATGCTTCTTTATACTTTAAATAATAAAAACATGTATGTATAAGGGAAACGCATTACAATTGTGGGTAAAAAAGGTTTAGACTTGTCGAAATATGTATGGCTATTAAAAGTATACATTTTCGAAAGTAAATTACGTTTGTTTAACAAGATTGTTGTATTTTTGTTAAATTTTTTCAAGCAAGCTAGCTGGTTAACAATGCATCATCTTTATTATACACAAGTTAAAGCTGAAATACATACACATATGTACATCTTTATATAAACAATTTCAGTAGCATACAGTCTATACCAATTGGTATCTTTCATAAAATCTAAAGACATTTTAATTAAACAATGATTTTAATTGATATGACAGAAGCAAAAAAAAATATATATTTTTTCAACATCTAAAATTTTAATTTTCTGTTAGGTAAAGGTATGTAAATAAGGTATTCTTATCCACTCAGCTGATTGCTTTTTTTTAACAAGTAGTGCCAAGTTTTTTTAAACATTTTGTATGCATTTGTCAAAGTATTTTTAATACCCTTCACACAGTGAAAAAGGGTATATATAGGCTTGTCATTCCGTGTGAAATTTCTACAATTTTCATTTCCGACCCCATAAAGAATATATTTTCTGAAAGCTTATGAATAGGGGAGTCGATTAAGCTCTGTCAGTCTGTCCGTGTGTATGTTGAAATCAACTTTTTGAAGCCCCTCGAAATCGCTTGGACCCGGGTAAGGTATTAAAATATCAGAAATATTCGGGAGTAGATCGGTATTGAAAATCAGAAACATCGGTACATAAACAACTGAGATATGAGCAAAAACCCACGACCACCTCGATTTTTTTTACAAAAACAACATTACAACAACAACATACAAACTTGTATATTGGTTAAAGTAAACGTGGGATCGAATCCCAGCTGAGGCAAAAAAATTTTTTTTTTTTTAATTTTTTTTTTAAATTTTTTTTTAACATACATACGTTAATTTTTAATTTTACAATGGGATGTTTTTATATATGTATGTTTTTTATATGTATGTACGTATTTCATATGAGATGAATGGTGATACAAACTACTGTTATTGCATGACTACACGTTGTGAAGGGTATATAAGATTCGGCACGGCCGAATATAGCACTCTTACTTGTTTTCATTTTTTTTCTACAATAAAAACTTTGCAGTTTCAGTTACAGGCATACATATTCATATACAGATACAAAATGCATGTGTTTTTTAATGTTGTATTTGTTGCCATTATGCATATACCATATGAATATGCGTTGGTTAAGTTCTTTTGTTTCTCATGTATTTAAGAATTTGATTTTCTCTTATATGCGAGTGTTTTATTTTGCTATTGGAAAAATGTTGGTACAATTAATGTTTATTTTGTACAATTTTGATATTGAAACACTAATATCTTATTTTAATAATTTTGATTTATACTTACCGGTAAATTTGCATGTTTTCTAAATTAAAGAAAAGTGTATCAAAATTCTTCATATACATGTATACATAATTTCCTTTTTTTTATTTATTTATTTATTTTTTTTTTCATTCACAACATTTTCACATAATTATTTAATTAATTCATCTTCTATTATTTTCTATTATCTTTCTATAATTTATTTATCGGTAATTTTGTTCTTCCTTTCAATAATTTATAATGAAATTGTTAATTTAGTTAAATTTATTTGTTTTTGTCAGTTTCATTACATGATTTGTTTATCTGTATGTATTTCTTTTGTTGTTCATACAGACATTATGTATTTATTTAACTCTTTTTTTTAAATTCATTTTTTACAATAAAAACTATTTTCATTGGTTTTTGTGTTAAATTTCATACATTCCTTTTTATGTTTTTCTTTGTGTTTTTATTATTTCATTAGATTATTGTTTTATTTCAGTTTTGTTTATTTTATATTTAAAATGTTGTTTTGCTGTTAAATTTGTTGTTTGTATAAAAACGTTTTATTCATTTTTTTAACTATAAACTTAATACTTTGTCATATTTACCTAAAAATAATAATAAATAAGATGAACATAAATTTCGTTTAAAATGTTTGTTTTTTAATATGTATTTACTTATTGTTTAATAATTCAAGGTTTTTATTCGCTTTTTTTTTTAATACAAAATATACAAATGCCTAATTTTTTAGCTACAATATTTTTTTTTTTTAATAATTCCCGTATATAATTTATTTTATCATCGTTCAATGTTAACATGATTATTTTCTTGTTTTATTTGCTTCAATTAAATTTTCTTTTATTTATTTATTCTTAATAACTACTATAAAGTGGATTTATATTTTTCTCCTTTTATATAATTTTATTCCATTTGTTTAATTTCAGTTTAAGTTATTTCTTTTTAAATTTGTTTCTTTATCTATTGTAACAACTTTTTCGTAAAAATCTTTAATTGATTTGGTTTTGAGGATGTGTGTGTGTTTCAATTTAAAGTAGAATGTAGATTGAGTTTCTAATTAAATATTTTATTAACTTTTGTATTTAAGGTTTCATATATCAAACGTCTTTCATACTTTAAACAAGTTAAAAAATTTATAAGTAAAAAACTATTTAATGTATAAAACTAAGAAAGGATAATGACAATTAAAATATATAGAATAATCTATTTGACTTCTTTAATTTTAGATATCGAAGCCACCGTTCTCAAAAAAAAAAGTTTATACAAACAGTGCAATAAAGAAATCCGAACAATTTGATTTCACTCGGAACACAGAACAGTAAATAAAAAATTCAAAAATATAAATGCAGTGAGTTTTACTGAAACTTCGCCGTTGCGTTGGAATGACAATTTCATGAATATTATAAATATTTTTATATGAAAACATACATATGTATATTGATAATATGTATGATATTCGATGTAAACAATACGTACATATGTATTACATATTTGTATGATTGACAACACGTAACTGTTATACTTCTGTTGCCATGGATAATCAGCCTTGTTGTAAGTGCGGTTGCTTTTATTTTGTACCGTGTAAATTCAATATTCAATTAATGGGACATTGTCACTCACAATAAGGCTGATGATGGTAAAAATCAAATTAAAAATTTAAACATTTGTCAGTTATTAGTGTCAATCGTTAACTATCGAACATCGTTAGGGATTGTTCTTATGCATAAACATTATGGTTTCAAGTTTCATAACTAGACTTTTAAACAATTATAACTACATATTACGAGCTGACGGAACTGGAACATCTATTATTGCCTGGAATTTATTTTTTAAAAATTTTAGTTCTAAGCAAAAAAAAAAAAAAAAACGAACTCTTTACTGGTCAAATATTGCAAATGGAACTTAATACAACTTGAGGAATTTAAAAGAAAAAAATAAAAAAAAATCCATATTCATAATCATAATCACTTATTGAACTACGTATTAGTACCCTACAATATAAATTATAAGAAATCAATAAAAAAAAAATTTATTTAAAAAAATCTCTTTCGGTAAAAATAAAAAAAATTAAAAAAAAGGAAATAAAATTTATCTAAATTTAAACAGGTTGTTATTTAAAAATATCCTTAAAATTCATAAATATAAAGAATTACATGCCATAAAATTAAAAACAATTTAATTGATAATTATTTCATGAAACTATACAACAATTAATAAAAATTAATAATAAAAATACAAATTCCTGAATATTTTTCTACTTTAAATAATACATAATGAAAATAATCTGTAAAATATTTTGTAATTTATCATTGTTCTTTTTCGTTTTAACCATTTTGCGGTGGTCACAATTCACATGATCACAAGACAACTTAATTAATTGCATTTTTCTTTTCATCATTCACTTTTTGTATGCTTCAGTTTCGATAAAAAAAAACTCACCATCTTTGTGAGCGCAGACGGCAAGTTAAACTTTAAAAAGGTTATTGGGTGGTGAAGAAGGCGTTGATTGTGTTTTAACTAGACAAGCCTGCGATGTGTTTGCCAAAGCGGCATCGTCTAAACTATCTAAATCTAATGCCGTATCAATCATGGTAGTGTCGTGTAGAATTCGCAAACGATTCGAACTTAAATCGCTGGCTGAAGACATTTGTAGTTTTACGTTGTCTGTTGTGGAAGCGCTGCATGTGCTATTCGAAGCTAAGGCGTTTGATTTGCTGGACTTTTGTAAGACATCCGGTACATTTGCATTAAAAACTTTTTTTGAGCTAAATTTTCTTTTATCACTTTTTGGTTTGGCTACAATTGAGGCGGTTACAGGGTCATCTAAATCCAGATCATCACACAGCAAAGTGGAGGGCAAGTCTAAAGGGTTGTTACTAATAGATGAGACAAGACCTGTATGGGCTGAGGCTTTGCTATTGGGAATAACAAGCGAATTAGAATTGCTGGTGGTGGTAGTTGAGACGTTGATAGTACCACTCCTGCTAGAAGTATGTGTATGCGGACGAGGTCTTTCCTCAATTAAATTGGAATATACATGAAGGTTCGATGAGTCTAGATTTTGTTTGTTGACAACATTATCAGATGTTTCTGCAACATTTGGAATGTTGCTATACACATTTTCCATTTGTGATATAGACTTAGGCAATTTCTCCGTTAAAGAAGTACCCATCATGGCAGCTGCCAGTAAATTGGAGCCACTGGCCGATAACGTAGGCATATCCTTTAGCGGCGAATTAGCTGGCGTGGTATTATTTGAAAGTGATGTGTCTACATCACCATTAAATAAATTATTATAACTATCGGATAAATTATGGCGTTCACGTGCTTTATTTGTAGCCGCTATGGCTGCCACAGCAGCTACCACCTCGGTGTTGCTCACAACCACAACTTCATCATCGTCCAATGTCTCCGTACTTAAGGCTAACGTATTTGTATTTCCCAACTCTGCACTATTGAGTTCATCGCCCGAACTACCATCGCCTAGTCTATGCTTATGATGTCTAAAGCGTCGTGATTGATTAATGCCCTGCACTTGCTGCTGCGCTGGCGTATCCATTTGGGATAATGGAATCTCATTATCTACTAACTGGGCTAAACTATTGGAATTACCTAAAAGAGTGCCCCCAAAAAAAGAGAAGAAAAAAAGAAAAGAAAACGTGTCAATAAAATTGAATTGGTAAAATGTTGTTTCAAAGTTCTTTCTTCTATAACTAAAACATATGTAAGAAGTGATCCTTTTGCAGAACGAAGTGTAAAACGTTAAAAAGAAAGACGAGTATGAAAAAGTTTTAACCTTTTCAAACAAGTTTTTGGCGTTTCATAAAAGTTTCGTTCCACTAAACGACACAAGTAATAATTACATTTTTTTTTACAAAAAAACGGGCATTCCAATTATTTGTGTTTAAAAAAATTAATTGAAAAAGGCTCTAAAATAAATTAAATAATACAAAATTGAATAAAAATTTAAAATAAATTACAAAAAAAGCAGCAACTTAATTTTTAAATTAACAATAGACACAATTTCATTTATCAACGATTTGTCCAAATATTTCAAAATTCTATATTTGAAATACGTTTAATTATCAATATCCTTGAACACTGATAAATGCAAATGTGTTTACAAAACTGTTTAGAGAAATTTCTATTGAAATAAAAATAAATGGCATTTTTTCTAATGAAATTGTGTGCGCGAAAGAAAAACATACAAATGTAGCTCGATTCGAGATAATTGTATCAATTTACGCAATTGGATTTACCCATCTATTTATATATATAAAAGTGAAACTCTGTCTGTGTGTGTGTGTTAGCTATAGACTCCGAAGTCGTAAATCAGATCGGACTCAAACTTCAGCAAGTTGCTGTACACCTTTCCGGGAGTGTTTATGGGTGGTACCACGCCCATACAAAATTAGTTATCATTTTTAGCTACTTGCACTACACCGATTTTTCTGAAACTTTGCGCACATATTGAGCTGTCATGACTATACAGTTTTGTGATTGGAAAAGTGGACAGTGCCACGTCCATAAAAAGTTATAATTTTTATTTCTTGAACTTGATATTCAATTCAAATTCAGAATGCAATTTTATTCATTAAGGGGCGTAGCAACGGGCGCCGGGCTTGGCTAGTTTCTTATAAATCCATTTCGACATGAACTGATTTCCTTTAACAATTTCATTAAAATAAATAAAAATACAAACACGTTCGCAAAGTAAATTAAATTTACACAAAAAAAAAAATAATAATAATAAATTCCTTCATTTATACATGTGTAAAACTGTTAATTACTTTTAAATTAATTCGGAAATGTGTATTTAAATACATATTCAACTACTTGCAACAATTTCTTTATTATTTTGTAACATCCTCATTCAAAAACTTTGTGAACGTTCTTCAATTCCAAGTAGGGGTTCAACTAATTCAGGGGCTTAAATTAATTGAATAAAAGTCAAAGAACAGAAAGGAAAAAATAAATTTAAAAAAAAATTTAAGTGTTAAAGTTTATTAGAAATTAGTAAAGGGATAGAACGAAAAAATAGTCGAAGTATGGAGGAGATACGATTAATGTACGAATCTGTGTTTCAGTACTGAGTATTTTGATTAATTTTTTTTTTTATTATTAGCGAATAAGTCAAGGTTAAGAAAATATATGTGATTATCACAAAATATCAAAAATTATATTTTGAAAAAAAATATTTTGTTCTGGATGATCATTTTTACAGCCGAAATTTATATCATACGATTATGTGCATGTACTTATGTGCAGTATATGGGACAAGCTGTTCGATCTTGTTGGGTACTTTTTAGTAGTTTTATTATTTTTTTTTTTTGAAGATTTTTAAACCGTAAACAATATTTTATACTCAATACTGATTTTGAAATTTTGAAAATGGCTGCTAATGACACGACATGTTTTGAAATGTTTTAATTATATTTCTCACAATGTGTACTTAATTGAAATGAAATACCGGCTTTAAAACATAATAACTTATAACATATTCAATTCAATTAAAAAAAAAATAAAAACTAAACTAAATAAATGAAAATTGTTATAAGTAACAAGCATTTGCGAAGAATAAAAATAGTTAAAAAAAAAAAAAATTTGCAAAAATACTAAATAAGCGCAAACAGAATTTAAATATGTGATTTAGAATTTTACGAAAAAAAAAAATATTATAAAAAGAGAAGTACATAGTAACATTTATTACAAAATCAATTTAACAAAAAATCGATTCAAGTTAAAGTATAGTATTTTTGTTTTATAAAAATATTTTTTTTTTATTTTTAGAATTTTTTTTTTACAAAGAACTGTTTTTAAAAACAGTTCCAATACTTTTTTTGTTTTATTTTTAAACTCACCGTTTTAAAATTCTCAAAATAACGTGTTTTTATATTTAACCGCTCAAAAATTTCACATTATTTTGTTAATGAAGCATAAGTAAGAGTTAAAGAAAATTTGAATACGTTTTGGTATTTTTTAAAAGTTCATTATGTCAAAATAAAAATTTTTTAAGTAAGACAAGATTGGAAAATCAAAAATAAAACCGGTTTAGAACCGATCAAAATATCCTTATACCATACACCATATCATATCATTGTAATGTGGGGTCTCTAGATCAACTCCACCTGTAAGAATGAAATATATTTGTTTTTGTTGAGAAAAGAACACAAATTATGATAAACGTACGTATGTCAGATCATATAAAGTCCATGTTTGATAACTTTTATTAAAAAAAAAAACGAATCAATGTAAAGGACTTAGTGAGCTGCACAAACAGCTGTCTGTGCTACCTAACCTAACCACCAGTGTCAGCTTTTTTACTTGTTTTTGTTGATCTACGCTGTTTCGATAATTTTTGACATTTTTATTTTGAGATGTTTATATTTTGGCAGATCTATTTTTATCATTTGTTGTTTTCTTTTTTTAATGTGCAAAGCTTTTCATTTTTTTTTCCAATTTATGTTTTGTTTTGTTGTTGTATTATATTAATGTTCATTAGTCAATCGTATGTGAAACAATTTTGTTTGAATTGCAAGGGGCAATAAATTATAAAAATAATTCAAAGGAGATGGCTTACAAGCCTGTTCTGTTTATGCTTGTGCAGTTTTTTTGAGTACACTGGTTGGTTGGTTGGACCATATCACTGGCCAGATTAGGTGTCTCTTAGAATAAGAATAGGAGGGAAAAGATGGGTGTTTGCCTTACTAGAACCTCCCTATAGCCGTGAGATATTTTAGAAGATCATTCAGTTTAACCACAGATATCTCAGAGAGGTTATCCAGTACATAGCTGACCAGGATTCTGTGTGTCTCTTGGCAGCCATGGCAGAATATTCGCAAAGAAGAATCTTTCAACTCCATATTAAACTAATCGGACAAAAATAACTTTGGTGAATCATGATCGGAATTAAAATTTTGAAATTAGCAATTTTATATAATAACTGATCAAATATCTTAATAAAACGAATTACAAAACTATGGTGTATAGTAAAGCAAAGAATTTATAGAAAATATTTAAAATGAAATTGAAGAAGGAAAGAAAAACAAAGAAAATGTTTGAAATATAATAAATAGAGGGCTTTTTTTAGTAAGAAATTGTAAACAGAAAATATTTAATTGATGAAAACTTAAATATTGTAATTATAATAACAAACAAGTTGCTAATAAATCAAACTGCTAACTAAATATACGATTAAAAAAATAGACTTAAATTTTGTAAAACTTAAACTTTTATAAATTGTAATACATACTAAAGACGTAATAAATAGATAAGTATATGTATGATTTATATGATTTATTCGTATGCAGTGAAAATGTTTCAAAATATAGATTTTTTATTTAATTGATAAAAAAAACAAATAAAACAAATGTGTTAAATGCTGTGGTCTAAATTAAATAATTTGAAATAGTTGTTTAATCGTTAAAGATTTTAGTTCTTTATGTTCATTGTGGTGTGTATGAAGCTTCAGCAACATCCATTTTGTTCCAGTTAAGTTTTTTTTTTTTTAAATATAAAATTCATTTCATATTTTTTTTTATTTTGTTTTTGACGATTTTACTTTTAGTTTTAAAAAATTTTACGAATGACAACAATGTGTTAGTACTAATTTTAATAATAATAATAATATATGTATATATATAGATAAATATGTATAATTTCTTATTTAGTTTAACATGGTTTTATTTCCGCTTATTGTTTTTCATTTTAAATATTCTTTTTTTTTAACACTTACTTAACTACTTACAAATGTACGCGCATATACATACATACAAATATCTAATAATTTAGTTTAGTTTATTTATCTATTTATTTATTTTTATTATTATCATAATATGTATACATATGTTTGGTTAAAAAATTATTATTTTATTATAAATTATTATTATTATTATAATTATTTGTGTAAAGGAACTTAAATATGAGTTTTTTTTTATACTTCTTTAAATATCTTTAGTGGTATTGTTTACTGTTTTTAAACTGCAAAATAAGTTTTATTTTTTTTTTTTTTGTTTGTTAAATATGTACTTTTGTTAACATATATTTTGTTTGTTTGTTTCTTTATCAATAATTGTGTTTATTTAAAATGGCAGTTTTTAGCTATTTTTCTTCATCTTATTTTTATATTAATTAATTAATTAATTATTTAACTGTATAATTTCGTTTTTGGTTTATATTTTGGTTTTTTTTTCTTTCGTTAAATTTTTAAAATTTGTTTAGTCGTATTATATGTATAAACGCTATTTTTTAGTTTTAGTTTTACTCCATTTCAAATTGAAACCTCATATAAAAAAGTTACAAAATTTTGTTGTTAAACTAAATTTGTTTTACAAAAATTATGATGTTCATTAAATTTTTAATACATGCAAGTATTTTGCAAACAAAATAATATTAATAATAATAATAAATAATAATAACAATAAATAATAATCACATAATCTTAATTTATTTACTTGTGTATTTTCCCAAAATTTTTATTTTTTTATTTTTTTTTGCATTTTAAAAATAAATTAATCAATCTTAATTATTAAGCACAGCTCTTGAATAAACCGACTATTAAAACAGAATGATTTTTGTTAGTAAAATAAACTTTAGTGGAATTCTTAAAACAGCTCAAAGGCTTTCTCAATAAGGCCAGAGTTGATGTAAACATGTTGTTTTTTATTTACCCGTCTGCTATTCAGTCGCATTTCAAAGCAGCTACACGATTGAGTAGCAAGACCAAATGGTAAAAACTTATTAAAATTTATGTTTGTCAGCGCAAAATTTGCATTCACACGTTTCTTTTACGTTTGGTAGACAAATTCAAGATGATCGGCTTGCTAAATCATCAGCCAACGCCGCCTACTTGTACGCAACATTGACATTCTGCACAAACGATTGCGTCTTCTCAGGTGGAGGTGATGTAAATTGGTCACCGAAATCGTGCGAGATAATCACAGCGACACTCAAAACCAAACTCAGCCCGATTTATGCACTACAGTTATGGAAATGTGGACATTTCACATGCGCACTAATCAGAGCGAATACATTATGGCATCAATAGGCCTTGCCATTCAAACAAACAAACAATTTGGATAATATTTCACACACACACTTTATTTTATTTGAATTTCAACATAGAAAGACCGTTAATGTTTTTCTCACTATCGCATTATTTGACAACACAGATAGATACATTCGAAATATTTGAGATTTTACGGTAACTTATCTTTTTTATATATTTTTTTTGGGCCGTATTCATAAAAAATATTTTAGGTTTATTAAAGGCTTAAATATTTGACAGATGTTGTAGAGAAATTTGTCAAATAAGCTTTCAATAAACCTTAAATATTTTTTATGAATACGGGCCTTTAACTCTATCTTTGAGTTAAACTCTATCGACAATCACGGAGTTTTTAAATTTAAACCATTCACTTATTACTTAAGTGCTTAGAAAATTTTGTTTAATAAAGAGAGCTGTGCCTTTTTTCATATTATGAATAAACACATACATACATACATACATACGTTTTTATATATTTTTTAAATATACATACATAAACATTAAATATAAACTATAATTTTCATTAGGAAGCGCTTTTGTATACATTTCAACAAATTATTATACACACATGTAAATTAATATAATTTTTTTAAAAATCTTTATTTCCTTTAACTTTTCTTTTTAAGTATTTCCTTTTCAATACAAGAAATACATACGACGACGTGTTGAGGAAAGAGTTGCTGCTGCTAGTTAGTATTAAGTAGTTGTAGTAGTAGTAGTAGAAGTTAGTAGTTTAAGTAGTTAGTAAGTTGTTTAGTCACGTTGTTAAAATTTGGAGGTGGCGGTGTTGAATAATTTTGTTATAAATTTTTTTTTTACATAAAACTTGTAATTTCTTAGAATTTTAATAAACAGAAGAAAAACATAAGAAATATTTATGTAATTTGGAATAAATAATAATCAAATTTAAGGAGTAAATATATACAAAATCACTCGACTGGTAATATTTTCGAAAATGGAAATGAATCCACTTCTGTTTGGTATATTATCAATTAAGTGGTTTAGTTTTTATTAGTTTGTTAAAGGATACTAGTTTAAACACTGTGCTAGAGTAATGAAAAATTTAAATGAACCATTTACAGAAATAAAAAAAATAATTCAAGGTGTAAGAAGGTGGAGTAGGGGGTCTAACTACAAGCAAAATAAACTGGGGGATTTGCCACTATAATCAGTTAAATAGTTGATTACTTTAAATGTATAGGAATAAGTATCAATTTAATTCACTAAAAACACATACATACATATTTAAAACATTACTTAAACACCTGTTTGGAAGAAAACAACTTGAGGGGTATAACCTAACAAAAAAAAAATAAAAATAAAAATAAAAAAATTTAAGGGACAACACAAGCAAGTTTGAAAGTTAAATTAAACACGATAATTTAATTTATTGCTTTTGTTAAAGCTTCGTTATTTTAAAAGGGTTGAACGTAAGTACAAATAAAACACAAGAAAGAAAGCAAGTTTGAAGCATATTTCTGATAATTACGTTCAAAGTGTTTTAAAATTGTTAATTTCATTTAATTATATTAATCTTTTAAAATCACCATTACACTCTTAAACCTTAGAAAAGTTTATCTTTAGTTTTTTAATTATTTTAGGTTAAATGTAAAAACACAAACTGGCTCTCATGTTCATAATCAAAAATAAGACACTTACGACAAGACAAATTTTGTTCAATAAACCATTGATAAATTTGAAAAAAAAAATTGATTATGAATATAGGGGACAATTAATAAATCTTTTAAACTCGAAAGAAGATCGAAAGAAAATAAATAGATTTGAAACTTGCTTTACGAGATTGGAAAAATCGTAGGTCTGGAATATTTAAGTCACTCCATGATCACAGCACTGCTAAATAATGTATTCACATCGTTATCGGAACTGTTATACTAAATCAGAGATTGGAATAATACATTTTCTAAAGTCCACATTTAAACAACATTTAAAATAAAACTAAGATTTAATATCTATCTGTTCGACGATCGCTTTTAGAATTCATTAAATAGCAGCCGTTTAGATTTGAATGGTTTTCAAATATTCTATAATCTTTAAGTTTATTCAAGCAATACTGACGTAATAGAATAAAACTATATCAGAACATCAATTTTAGCCCTGTTAATAATTCTCTAGCGCCAATTAGAAGGAATAAGGTTCGTGTAGGCAAAACGGTATA
This sequence comes from Phyto melanocephala, assembly GCA_941918925.1. Classification (NCBI taxonomy): domain Eukaryota; kingdom Metazoa; phylum Arthropoda; class Insecta; order Diptera; family Rhinophoridae; genus Phyto; species Phyto melanocephala. The sequence continues at coordinate 134,404,506 of OW799235.1, read as the reverse complement.
ATAAATATTTTAATATTCTCAATAACAAATAATGATTTACAATTATTGTAGCGATATTTGACAATATAAGCATCGAATTTGTTTGTTTTAAATTGATTGTTCGATCTAATCATTTCTTAAAAAAATTTTCCTTAAAATTTACATATTTTAAAAAATAACGTGTATCAAAAATTTTAAATGGTCTTTATATGTACACACACACCTACATACATACATATGTATATGTATTTTGTATATATACTCTTTTTTTTAAGAATTTTTCTGAGAAATATATTAAACTAAGGAGACACTGTTTGCAATCATAACTAATTAATTGGCTTCCCAAAATACATATAGTACATACATACATACATATGCATATGTACATGTATAGTTTTAAATTTTAAATAATTATTTTAAAATTTTTTCCCTCCCAATTTAGCACATTTAACAACGATTTTCACATTGTTCATACATACATACATACTTATTGCACCATTTTGAAAACTTTCAGAATTCCTTTTCTTTTTTACATTTCTAGAATCTAAATTTCGAATTTTTTTCCATCAAATTCGATTGGTGTTATTTTGTTTAGATTTTAGTTTTTTTTCATTTTAAAATTTTGAACAAAGGCAACAACAATAATATAAATGACAACAGAGATAGAAGATGTAGGAGAACTGTTTCTATTAGACCCAGAATAGCATTTATGGATTTCGTACTATGACGAATCACTACCTGCTGCATCTTCTATAATTGAATTAAGATCAATATTGAATGAATATTCATAAAGATTTGAATAACGATCACGTTCTTTCCATGGTGATCGATGATTCATATAAAGATTTCGTTTACTAACACGAAATATTTGACTGTCTTTGATCGATTGATCGTCATCGCATGGCTCACCGCCACCGCCAAAGTCACATTCGCGAATGGTCAGCCGGTTCGTGGGTGATTTCAGTTCGAACAGAACCTCCTGATGTTTGTAGCGCGGACGCATGGGCAGGGGTTGGTAACCGGGTATATTAACCTTTTGAGAGTCGACCGATTGTGTGGACTGACGACGCATGCCGCGACCCTTGTTAAAGGGATAGCTAAGGAAAATATTCGAACTATTTGAACTGTGTTGTGGCGAATAGTACTTGTAGTCAGGGGCTGGTGGTTGAGGAGGGCCTGCCGTTTGCATGGTCGTCAGTGTCGTGGCACTGGCCGTGGGTGCTGCAGAAGCTTGCAATTGCAGTGTTGAAGGACGTTTTGGTTGTTGCAAAGAAACGCCTGTCACCGAAACAGGCGTTATGGCAGGCAGAGCTGATGACGAGCCCATTAAAGAGACCGTCTGGTGTTGTTGTTGCTGATGGAGCTGATGATGGGAGGGATGGTGATGGTGCAACAGCGGTAGTGGCGAGTTGCGTGTATCAAACGACGGTGAGAGAGGTAAGTGTAGTGAACGTTTAAGATTTAATCTATAAATCGAAGCAGCTGGCGAGTGCACCAACGAAGGTGTAGCTAATGCACTTGGTGTTGTTGTTGCTGTTGTTGTTGTCATTTGTTCAGGGTGTAACTGAAGCTCTTGTTGTTTTTGATATTTATTATTAAATTGATGAGCAGGTGGTAAAAGTGTTTGTAGTGAACATTTTTGATGTTGATGTTTTTGTTTTTTGTGATGATGTTTTTTACGTGACTTACCATTTTGTAAATTATCATAGCTGCGCGGCCTATAAACGCCCCCAGCCGTCGCACTAGCATCCATGGCCGATGACGAAGTATTGGACTGAATATTAAATTATATTCAAATATTGTTTGTTTTCAAAAATATTTTCAACATATTGTGTTTGTTTGAAAACGAAACAAAACAAAACCAATATCACACCCAGATGATGTAGAACACAGAAAGAGGGAAAGAGAGTGAGAGATGTATAAAGAAAGTTGTTGGTATAAGGTGGAGTGATAATCATGTTTGGTTTGAGTTGATGGACAAACATTTCAATATCAAAAATGTTGAAGTATTTGTTGTAGTTGTTTAAAGTAGTGGGTGGTTGTGGTGGTAGCATGGCGATGTTGATGAGTGTGGTGAGTTTGGTTTTAGTTTGATTTGATCATTTTGTAAACAGAAATAAACAAGAAAAAAAAAAAAAAACAAAGTGCATTATTAGAAGTAATTTGCTGAAGAAAAAACAAGTGCCTTAAATCTAATTAAATTTAAAATCGATCAAATTACACCGAGAGTTTTGAAATTTAAAAGAAATAGTTAAGAAAAATTCTAATCAAAGCACAAGATGTTGTCGAAAAATAACTTACCTCATCATAGTATCTGGATTTTAAGTCGGAGCCACCTATACTAATGCCACCACCGGCACCTGTTAAAATAGGCTGAGATGTTATCATGGCACCACTGCTCACATGAGTGGCACTAATGACATCACTGAGAGGATGGCGAGGACTTGAATGCTGTTGCATTTGCAAAATGTATTCATCCGAAGCTATGCCGCGTCTTTAATTTAAAAAGCTTTTCAATATTTACTAAAACAAAAATGATTTATTATTAATTTTACTACTAACCGATCTAATAAGGAGGGTGTCATGGGTCCACATAATATATGGCAACAATTTAAACAAATATTCCCCCTGGAATATGGATTCAAATTACGCTGGCCACCCTTGGAAGAGAACGAACCTTTGAGCTAAAGTATTGAATATAATAACAAATAATTTTGTTAACATTGATTTTTCATTGATCAATTTAAAACTTTTATACATCTTCGTTTGTTGTCTGATCACTAGTAGTTAAATATGTATGAAATCCCGCTAAACCGATCACAGACCAGATAGAAAAGAAACATATAAACACCACAATTACAGTAAATGGCGCCTTCTTTATAACCTCAAATACTTCCTGTTCAGTTTTCATTACTAGAATTATAAAAGAAAAACCCAGAGGACGGATAATAATAATTGGAGAAAAATTTCAAAATTTCAAATAAACTTGTAATAAAATGTATACTTACATAATACTAAATGCGTCACAGAGCACGAAAAAATGAATACGGCTAAAAAAGCCAAAGAGACTAGAAACAAATAAAAGAAGCGATAATTACGTTTGCCCACACAATTACCAACCTGAAAAGAATGTTGAAAAAAACAGAAAGAAATATTAGATTCAACCAAGTATTTAATTATAGGTTTAATGCATTTCAAATCATTTTTAATTTTTTAAAATTAATATTTTGTTAAAAACAAATTATAGGAATAAGTTATAAAGATATCCACGTTATTGGTTTTAAATAAATAATTTAAATATATCGTCTAAATTTCTTGATCTTTTTTAATTGATAATATTTGATTTTTATTTAAGATTAAGATCAACTTTTTTGTTTTTTTTTTTTATAAAAAAGTTATTTCTTAGTAACCAATATATCGCTACCAATCAATGGGTAGCTTCTTCAGGGTAAATATGTATACAAATTATATTAAACAAAAAACAAATTCAAAACAATTACAAATTTGTAAAAATAATAAATAATAAATAATTTAATATAGAGAATACTTTCGAACAAACTTTTATTCCCTGCACTAAGAACCTCTGATCTTAAATTTTGAGCATAGCTTTGCACAAACACATGTGTTTAACAAATCGTTTTAGATTAAACTTCGGGTAAGGTACAGCATTTTTTCCAATTTTTTTACCATTCATGTAAATAGACCATTAAGTGCAACGAAGACTTTTTAGTTTGTGCAGATAAAACAGCGTATGTCAACATAAGTAGGTGGATCGCAATAAATAAAAATGTTAGAATGCAACCACCCAAGGAAACTTAGATTGTACACAAGTAGTTATAAGTTCTAGTAAAGTGAAAAATAATCTAAAATTTATTTCAGTTCACAAATAACAACGTACCTGTGTGCTTGTGTATTTTTTAAGAACTGAAATAATTTGCCATTAAGCAAACGTAAGTCAACATTCTGCGTTAGTGCTAAACAAATTTTTAATAAATATAGATTTTACGCTGTTTTCCATTAAAAAAATTTCAAAATCTTGTTTTATTTAGTAGAAAAGTTGAAACTTGATATTTAAGACAAACAATCGGCCTCATAATGAATGTCATTGTCGTATCGTCGGTTTTGTGTCGAAAATCATTCGTTTTCATTGTACCTACTACGACTGTCGAAAAACAACAAATAACAACAATGTTTATAATTCCATTTCATATTTCGGCACCATGAGTGACGTCAAACGTTGGAAAATTTGTTGTTTTGTGTTTATTTGTTCACGGCAAGAAATATTCAAAAAGGCTACATACAACGGCAAACTCATACAACAAAACAACTTTTGTAGAGATATTATCTGTCAAGGTGAATTCATATATCGGATATGGAAAAGACGTTAATGTCTGATACGAATGATCAATGGGGTGAAAACAACAAAAATAAATTTAGTTCTTTTGTTATCAGAATAGTGCACGTAAGTTAATCCCATCTTCCATCCCTGCATAAATAAATAAAATCAAGGCGAATTAAAAAAATTTTGACAAAGTGGAAATAAATGAATGCCCCTATTGTCAGCTCAAACCAGTTTGGTCATCTGGCAGTCAACCCAGGTTTTGTCCATCCACATTTTTTTATTATCAAGCAACAAAACAGTTTTTAGGTTAAAATGTTGACGTCACCGACTTTAAATATTTAGTTTTACAAAAAAAAAAAGCAAAAAAATAGTGAAAAGTAAAGAAAAATAATAGAAAACTCATTTTACAGTTTGGGAAAAAGATTCAAAGTTTTGGAACTAAGTCTTGTTTTAGTTACTGTTTCGCATTGTCAAAATGTTTTTGTTGTTCAAATTGTCGTTAATCAGAGAAAAATCACTAATTTATTGTCGTTTCGCAAGACTAAGAATGGTGAATACACATCACGATCTATTTACTAAATTTTCGTTGTCCGACTTACATATTTAGATTATTAAGAAAAAAGAGCCAACGAAAAAAACCTTGTTGAAGATAAAATCGAAATTAGTGATTGAACTCGATTGTAAATTAATGATCTTTAATCGATATACAGCTCACTTAAACAACAGTTTTCTAGTTTGTTTCTAGTTTTAGTTTCATAGCATAAGAAGTAAACCTTGTACTTTTGATTGAAATAAAAAATGTAAAAACTAACAAAACCCAAAGGAGGTTTTTTTTAATTAATAGAATATGTTTGTACATTCTTAAACAATGCAAGAAATGTACAACAAGGTTTAAAATGTGGGTTACGTTTCTTCTTTCTTTAATGTACAAATGTGTGTATGTATGTATGTATGTATGTATGTATGTATGTATGTTTACAATTTAAAAGAAAAAAATTTTAACAATATCTATTGTGTGTTAATTTCTACATTAGGTATGCACACGCAAAGAAAAAATATGGTTGTGGTAACCATAATCGAAGAGCAACATACTATGATTGAATTGTATGATTATGTTTAAAATAATAATGGTTACAGTTATCATTATTATGTTATTTTAAAGTATCATTCAATAATCATATATATGGCTACAATTGAAATCGACAATTTTTGCTTTTTTGCGGCAAATTATTGTCTTTTGCTGTAACATACACATATTGATTGTACTTACCAATTTAATTGCAATTTTTTTGACAATTTTTTTTTAACATTTTCACGTTTATTTTTAAATTTTCTTTAATTTTTCAAAATTTTTGTTCTTTGTTTTGACATCTCAAACTTTTAAAATAATAAAAATTTATTCAGCAAGAAGAAGAACACTTGAAATCAAATTATTATTACAAAAAAATCATAGCTTGATAAATTTGTAATCACACTGTTGTCTCACTTATTATTTAATGATTATTTTTAATTTATAATGCTTTTGAATATAATTTTATTTTTGTCAAATTAATTTTTTTAAATCATACTATTTTTAAATGATAACCATTTTAAAATTTTTACGAAAAGTAATCATTAAATGATACAATTCAAACAAATGCTTGATTATCGTGACAAAAGATATGATGAAATGAAACAAAAATAACTATTACTTGTTTTCGACAACCAAATATTGTTTTAGAAAAAATAATATGACCGTCGTGATCATGTCGTAACCATGGTTTTTCTTTGCGTGCACACATATGCGTGTATGTATGTATGTTTGTATGTAGTTTCAGCAAGGCCAAGTTTTTATTTTAATTTAGCGTTATTTTTTTAGAAAGATTTTTGTGAACAATATCTTTTTCATATACTTAGAAAATATAAACATTCAAAACGTCTTTTCCATTTCATTTATACCAGGGGGTAGTTTTGTACAAGCACACAGCCAGCGTAGTATACATGGCATGTACGTGTGAATCTATGGAAATAAAGAAATCCTTTAAAAAATGGAAAAATGCAAGATGATATATTTCGATATTACATACATACATACATACGTACACACAAACATTCACCTAAACATATGCTGACACAGTAACTACACAAGTAAATACAAGTTCTTATTGTAACCACAACATGAACATTTTAAACATTTATGTGTGTCTACATGTTTACGAAAGCAACAAACATACATACTTCCGTACAATGGCATATTTCTAAACAGATTTCAAAAATAGAAATAATTTAAAAAAACGGGAAATAAGCAGCACTTAATCATAAGATACCAGATTTATTTGAAACTTTTCGTAAATGGGTCCATACAAAATTACAAGTGCATCGATACTTTGCTGTGGCATGTCAGAATTTGGGGAAAACAAATTTTTAGATGATACAGTTTTATTTATTAATTGAAAAAATTCCTAACAGACGTATAAGGGGTGTCTCGAAATGCGTACATTTTACAGGGCACTATGCAAACAATTGTTATTTAAATCATTTTTTTGTTCCACTCTGTGATAGTTATAAGTGTCAACAATACTTTGTTATTAAGTTTATTCAAATTATTTAATCCGTATTTAAAATGTCGTCAAATAGAGAAAAAGTGAGAAAAAATATTGTGGATATTTATAATGAAAATAACCAACTTTCTTACGCTGAAGTTGCGCGACGGGCAAAGTGTCCAGACAGACTGCCCGTAACGTTATTTTTAAATTAAAAAAAGACTTGTCTATTAAGCACAAGAAAGGTGGAGGGCCTCTTGGTTTTAGGAATCCTCAAATCGTTAAAAAAGTGAAGGCACTTTGAAAGCAAAATCCAAACATTTCCATTCGCGATATCGCCCGAAAACTAAATATTTCGAAGTCGCTTGTAGAACGAATAAAGAAAAAGGAAAATTTAATAACATTCAAAGTCAAGAAAGCTCCTTACCGAAACGAAAAAGGAACAAAAACGGCAAGAATAAGAGCAAGACAGTTGCTTCGTCACAAATTAAATAATTTTAATGGATGTATTTTAATGGACGATGAAACCTATTGTAAGGCTGGCTATTTAGAGCTTCCTGGTCAGGGTTTTTATGTTTCTAATAAAAGAGCTAATGTTTCCGATAAATTCAAGTATAAAAAGATTTCAAAATTCGCCAAAAAATATATGATATGGCAAGCAATATGTACATGTGGGAAAACTTCAAAGGCAATCATTGTGAATCGTAGAATGAACAGCCAATTTTATATTAATGAGTGCCTGAAAAAGGCTGTATTGCCATTGTACAGAAGCCACAATATACCTCCACTGTTTTGGCCCGACTTGGCAAGCTGCCACTACAGCAAAGACGTCCTTGAGTGGTATGAGGCCAACAAAATAAATTTTGTACCGAAAAACATGAATCCACCTAATTGTCCAGAGCTAAGACCTATTGAACGCTATTGGGCTATAATTAGGCAGTACCTAAGAACAAAGTTCAAAGTTTCTGCAAATGTAAAAAAATTTGGATTTATTTGGAAAAAAGCTATCAAGCACTTCGGTAAAACGTGTGTCCAACGTTTAATGCAAAGCGTTTAGAAAAAAGTGCGAAATTTTGCAAAAGAAAATAAAATTTGAAACTTTGGTTTTTTGCATAATAAAGTTTAGAAATTTTTCTCCATAACGCCAATAAAATGTATTTTTTGTTTGAAAAAAACTAGATTTGGAAGACATTTTAAAATGTAAAAAAGCATTTCGAGACACCCCTTAAACATAAAGTAGTAAATCGTAACAAAAATTTATTATTATTTATTAATTTTACTTCGTTGAAATTATTAATTAAAATCAATATTTACAAATAAATTGTTAAAGTTTTGACAAATTTTATGGAAAGGATAAAAATTTTCATAATTTGTAGTATATCATTATTTCTAGAAAGACGGAAAGACATATTGGTTTTTATTCTACAAAGAAGGTATTCTAAAATCATATTCCCATTTAATAGTTTTTGTTTTTTAGTCTACTTCTTTTAGGAGTAAAAGTAAAAATAGGTTGACCTCAAACGCCAATTAAAATGGAAAGCGGCGTTTTCTTGGCAGATAATTTAAATTTTAGTTTATCTGTTATTTCAAAATAACTGAATTTTTTCTTTTACGTAATGTGGTATCATCTGTAGGTCTAATCCACTTCATAATTACTTACTTTTTAAAATTAATGTAGAAATTAAATGAAAAATAAATATGGCATATTCCTAAAAATGACGTGAAGAAAAAGTAACCACCGGCTGGAATAGAATGAATCATTTACTGTCCCAAAATTGTAAAAATTCTCTTTGAACACGATTTATTGCCTACTTTCAGGTGATCAAGTATAAGAGTTTGAGATGTTCCAATACTTTCTAGATATTTACGAATTTTTTCAAATTCTCATCTAAATCGGTAATATTCGTTAGGTGGGTAAACAGTCATGAACAACTTTATTTATTGTCTCAAAAACAGCGACGTATGGCTGTAACTAAAGAGGACCAAAAATTTCAGGATCAATAAATTTATTCGATTCTTGCAGAATTATTAAGCAGACAATATCCTCTAAAATTTCGCCTTGATTATTTCTTGCTACTAACTTCAATTTTGATGGCCAAAGCAGAGCTTTTTCATGTCCTACAGCAGGGCCTATGTCGTTCCAGAATAAAATCCTTGTAAAAGGTGAAGTTCAGGCAAAACACATTTCTGAAGAACGTATAAATTAATGTCCTCTTCATTATTAACGACACCTTTGTACTACGGTTATTTTTCATAAAAAAGACAGTCATATTTACTGTACTGTGGCATTCCTTGTAATACTTTTTATCTTTGCCAAAACATTTAAATTTATTATAATCATCTTTTAAAATTTTGAACATTTCAAAAATTATATTTAAAGTGCAAAATCTATCGATTCTTCTTTATCGGCATCACCAGTAAATTTTACAAAAGTTTGTAATTCACTCAAAGTAATGAAACAGTAATGGGGCAAGGATACGTTGCTGTTCATAAATAATTAGTATCAGTTTCAAGTCAGAGCTGAATTTGAAGGGTGTCTCGTTGACCTTGTGCCTTCACATTTTCGTTAGTTTCCCTTATTTGAGGAACAATTGATAATATAATTAATTTGTAAATCCCGTTACTTGGAATTATTTAATTATTTATAATTTATTTTTCTCCATCTTCTTTTGTCAAAACTGTTATAGACAATTTAAAAAAGCCGATGGGGGCACCATCATCTGTCATCAATTTTGTTTTAGCTTTCTGGTCTTTTTTAATATTCCGATTGTCGATTGTCCGATTGCGTTATTAAGATTTGATGCATTAGCATATAAAAGGATAATATACGTATTAAGCACAATACTTTAAAATACAACTCGAAACACCGCCAGGCCTAGGTACAGTTGATAGTTAAATATTTTGCTGGTATTTAGGAACAACAAAATCATTGGCGTAGAAACATCTATACGTGAAGAATCTTGAATAAAATATGGATATTGATAAAGATTGTTGAATACTGCTGAATTATAAGATGATGATTTGTATATGGCTTCAGAGTCACCAAGTATCATGATTGTAAAGGGTGATTTTTTAGCTATTATCTTTTTGGCAACACTGGTTTAATCAGCTGACGCACGTTTCGTGTTTTGTTTCACCGTCAAACATCTTCAGTTTGGTCTATAATTTAACCATTAATCGTCTTACAAACGAACAACGCTTGCAATTATTGAATTTTATTATCAAAATGCGTGCTCTGTTAAGAAAGTACATCGCGCGCTTCTTATCGAAAAATTGTGTTCGGCGACGAAGCTCATTTTTGGCTCAATGGGTACGTTAATAAGCAGAATTGTTGATTTTGGAGTGAAGATCAGCCAGAAGAAGAAGATCAGCAAGAGCTACCAATGCATCCAGAAAAAGTCACAGTTTGGTGCGGTTAATGGGCTGGTGGCATCATTGGACCGTACTTCTTCAAAGATGATGGGAATCGTAACGTAACTGTGAATGGTGAGCGCTACCGTGAGATGATATCCAACTTTTTTTGCCCAAAATGCAAGTGCTTGACTTGCATGACATGTGGTTTCAACAAGCCACATGCCACATAGCACGCTTAACAATGTACTTATTGAGAGGCGAGTTCGGTGAACATTTTATTTCACGTTCGAGACCGGACTATTTTTTGTGGAGCTATGTTAAAGCTCATGTCCATACACACATGCCCGCTTCAATTGACGCATTGGAAGACCACATTGAAGCATTTATTCATGAGATACCGGCCGAAATGTTGGAAAGAGTATGCCAAAATTAGACTAAGCGGATGGACCATTTGAGGTGCAGTCACGGTCAACATTTGCATGAAATAATCTTCAAACATTAAATTATATGGACCGTACTATCGATTCAAATAAAGATTTCATGAATTTTTCTGAATTTTATGTGTTTTTTTTAAAACTTTCCTATAGCTCTTAAAAAATCACGCTTTAGAAAAATAATAAAAAAAAATTCAGGATCATGCTTTAAATTTAACTTTGATTTATTTAGTTTTTATATGCTCGTTGGTTAGCCATTGTGTATTCCGATCTCGACACAGAATATTTAAAATGTTTCAACGGCCTTTTTCAAGGCTAAAATCAAAAAAGCCAGCCATTTAAACAAAAGTTCTGAATTAAAAGAATTAAGAATTGATTTTTTGTAAAACGGAAACATTGATTCTATTTTTTATTTAAAATTTTTCTATCAACTAATGTTATATTAAAAATCAACTTGAAACAAAATTGTTGACCATCAACATGAATGTATTTTTTCGCTATTTAGAAAATATTTTTTAAGAAATACTAAAGTTTTGGGAAAAAGGGCCAACATTTCTAATACTTCTATACTATTCTACTATTCCTATTTGAAGTTAAAGAATAGATTTGTAAGTGATTACATTTGTACTGTTCAGTGGCTAACAGTGCTCTTTTAGCTTGATTGGTTTGTTACAAATTTAAACATTATTATCACACACATACATTTTGATAGTTTATAGTTAATTTTAAAAGTTTAACAATTTTATCCATCAATACAAATTTACAGGCTCAAGTCTCTTTATTTAATAATAGCACTTGTAGAGAATACTCTATCAAGGAAAGGGAAAGTGAGTACTTTAATGCATGTATTCATGTATATACCAGTAGCACACATATTTATGTACATAAGTAGCCACAGTTGATGAAACGGAAGAAAGAAATAAAAAAAGTAACTCACAAATGAATTCACTTCATTCAAAAAATAATAGAAAAAAAAATTTTAAAAATGTTCTCTAGCTCTACATGCAGTGTTGTTAAAGTAGTACCCCAATATAAGTACACATACATACGCACACATACATATGTACCATAAGTAAGTGTCTAAATATACACATGTTAGTAAGTGTACAATGATTTTATTATGTGTGTAGTTTGTGTGTGAGTTTTTATACATATACGTATGCTGTTGTATAGTGGATATGTCTTGTATTCAAATGTGTAAGTGTATCTGTGCGCATTCATTGTACTGCATTCATTCTATTTATTATGGCACTGCACTGTGTAATATTTTATTTTTTTCCAAAGCTTTTCTATTTTATATATTTTTCTATTTTGCCTGTTGTTTATATTTATAAAATCGTTTTCTTTTCGTTTTTTTTTTCTTTTGCCTTTTTATTGCCGTTCTTGTATTTTCAGTTTACGATTCAATGTAGGTTGAGCTGAGCATCTTGTTGGCCATTTTTCCAAGTTCTTTTTCAGTGTAAGTGTGTGCTTTTAATTTTGTTTTTCTATGCAAACGCAACACTTTCACTTTAACACTTTCTGTAGGTCGATCATTTTATTTAAAAGATTCATTTCATTATATACAAACACATACATACACATACAGGGTGGGCCAAAGGTCACCATTTGGGTGTAAAATTGATTAACTTTTTCGTTAATATATTTTTTTGCAGATTACATGTATGTATGTATAAATAACACCTAGAGTATAAATAATGGAGAGATTCACAACTAAATAAAGGGCTAGAAAAATATAATTTTATTATTTAAGTCAGCAATGAATTATTTTAACGCAAAGAACATATCGTCGACATTTAAAACACTGAAGCAATTATTCGTTGTTTACATAATCATCGTGCCTTGAACCGGTAGACCACGTTTAATACGCAAAATATTGAAAGTGTAGAGTAAAATGTTAAAAAACAGAAATATTTACAGAAGGCATTCGTCTTAGCTAGGAATGACTTGTACGTCACTAAGGAGTACACAGAAAAAAATATTCCTAAAATTTGTTTAATTAATTGAATTTTTAATTTGTTTTTGAATTCTAATTATAGTTTTAATTAATTTAATTAAATTTTTTAATTGATATTAAATATTTTCAAAAAACAAAGAGATTTCTGTCAGTTGAAAAAAATTTTAAAAAATAAAATATATTATTTTAAATGACATTTACTTGAAAATTTAATTCTAAGAATAAATTTAATACAATTGTTACTCAAGGAGCGAAATAATGAAAAATTGTCGCCAATCTGCAAGAGAAAGTTCTGGTAAGTGCATATACGTACATATATAACAATATGTTCTGCTTTAAATATAATAAATGGTTTCGTTTTCATTGTAGCTATTCCAAAATTCATTACATATTTATTGTGTGCCTTTATATTCCTCAGAATTCTCATTTTAATAGGTAAGTTAGTTGAATTTCTTCACTCTGCCTGATCAAGCCTTTTTACCGGTTAATATTCCTTTATATCTAGGTCGTTGATGCTAAAAATTGTTTTTGGAAATCCGGCTTTTCATATGGTATAGTATGTGTATGTGTGTGGAACCCTATTTCTTAACATTAATTTTGTTATATAAGTAACGAAATGTAATTAAAAATATAGATTCCTTTGTAATATAATTGTAGTATATTAAGAATAAACAAATATAAAAAAAGGATGTTTTTTTTTTCTATTTTTTTATACAGGTTTAATAAATTATATTATTGATATAATAAATGCTTTAATATTATAAATCCCAAATCTCAAATAAAGACATTATTAAATTAATTAAAATCATTTTTGAAAATTTAATTAATTTTTTAATACTGTTTTAATTGATATTTTTCTCAATATTTTTTCAATTACAACTATTAATTTTCATTTAATTAATAGTATCATTTTGATGATTGGAGCAAAATTAAACAATTTTTTAATTAATAATATTAATTTCGTAATTAAAATCCATATTTATTTTTTTCTGTGTATTAAAAAAAAATTACAAAATTCCCATATAAGGTGCAATTGGTACAAGAAGTAAAACCCGCAGATCATCGACAACGTCTAAACTTTGCAGTTGGCCAGAAAATCTGATTATGAGTGATGAAACCTATTTTCGCTTGAATAACTGTAGTTATAAGCAGAACTGTAAAATTCTGAAAATCCAAGGGCCATTGATCAACACCAATTCCACACAATAAGATGTGTAGTGTGGCATTACATCTGAAAATATAATTGGGTCTTACTTCTTCGAAAATGATGAGGGAAGTGCTTTAAAAGTAAATGAAGGTTGTTTCAGCAGGATGGATCCACTGCCCTAGACACAATGGCACTTTTAACCTTTATCTGCTCTTTGTATCGAAAACTACGCATAAGCAATACAAAATTTCTATTTTTATTCAAATGACAGACTAAAATTCCATTAAATTCAGCGACTTTAGAAAATACCTTAATCAGCTTAATTTAGACTTTTTTATGCTTCAACTATTTTTGTTTTGCGGATTCTATTGAAAATATTACGTTGGCGTCGTTTTCGACATATCATATGTTTTTTTGTCATTGTTTTTTTTTCATTACAAAATTTGGGTGATAGCATCTACATCTACGTCATATGCATCGAAAAGATTAAAAAGCGTACCCGCACAAGTTAAAGGAAGGCAAATATGTTCGATATGTTTCGAAAATAATTCCATAATAACATGCATACAACAACATACAATTTGTTGCTTTTGTCCAAAGGGTACATGTAACAACTTGCACAACAGAAACGTACACATGTGTTAAGTGCATAGAAAATAAGCTTCTTTAAGACATAAAAGCATTAAAATAAAGTTTGTTTTTGTTAAATTAATAAACGTGATTTCAGTGTTTCCACTAAAACAATGAAAAGTTTAATACGCGTCGAAAACGACTCATGAGGATAGAGAAGGTAATTTATTTTAAGGAGCAGAGCAGTTTCCAGAAATTCTGAAATTAATTAGCCAGAGCGATCACCAGATTTGTTAGAACCCGACAATTTTCGTTACGGGTTTTTTTGAAGAAGGCCAACAGAAATTCAAGAGCTGCAGCCACAAATTTTGAACAATTTTATGCTTTAAAACGAGCCCATCATTGTGAAGCAGAATAAGATGGTAATTAAAGTTACATTATTTTTCATATTTAGTGTAACAAAAATTACTTTTTGTATATTTTGCAATCTAAAAAAAATATACATAAACAAAAAAGGTATTGAATTTTTTAAGCCCCATGGCCAAGTTTGGCCCACCCTGTATTATAATAGAAAAAATATGTGGATGATAAAGAATGAATGAAAGCAGAAATTGAAACATAGACAAACAACTTTTATTTCGAAATAAAAAAGGCATGTTGCTGCTAAGTTTTAACATAAAATTTATTCGTTCATTCATTTATTTTGCGGGTGTTTTTTTATCTTCACACAACTAATTATTTTAAAGAGAAAATGTTAAAGACGTCTAACGTTGCGTGCGCTATTTCTTTAATTATCCTTTGTTCCTTTGTGCGCGTCCCTTTTTTGTAGTCATAAGATGTTGATAAAATCAGACATTAGATTTTCAACAATTTGGATTTCTAAAGCATAAATTACGAATACTGTTGTACTATGGGTAAGAGTTTGTGTAAATGTTCAGAAACTCTGGTCCGCAAAGCATTGGTCATATTTTTAAACTTTTTACTATTCATAACACCTTTTCATAGGATTATCAAACCTAGTGTTATGCGCAATATTAACAAAACAGCAAAAATTCAGAAAATGTTCGTTTTTCTAATGAACATTAACTGTGAATTTTGATTTCTTCTTAATTTTCCCATTTAATACAACATTGTCAATAGTAGAATAACAAAGCAAAAAAAAGGGAGTTAGGGCAGAGTGAATTACATTCCAAGACTTCTAAGTCAATAGTGCAAAAGCACTCATTCTAAATGAACCCCACCCTTAATGGCATAATAAATTGTCATAAATGATGAGCTTAAACATGAATGTAAACAAACAAATTTAACTCATAAAACTCTCTTATTAGAATGGACAGCAGTTCAATAATTTATTCATATAAACATATGATCTCCAATGACACGCTAATGTTAAAAATAATAGTGTTTTCATCTTAATAAAATCACCCGGTCACAGCTTTTTTTGCTGGGAAGTACTCTAGATTAAGGTTTGGCGTGTTGATTTGGGTGTTGTTGGGTTCTGAAGGAATTCATAAAAATTTTCTTATCAAATAACTTTCATTTATTTCTGATTTTAAGTACAAATACCCATTGTGCACTTGCTTACACAAAAACGCATAATTAACAAACAGTTTCACAGTGATGTCATGCTAACGCATACAAAGAAAAGTGTTGCTAACAATTATGTTGTTTCTGTTAATGATGTTATTGTTATTCATGTATAATTATTGCCTTTTTTTGTTGTTATTTTTTGTTTTTCTTTAAGCCGCTTTTTTTTAATTTTCTTATTTCTTTTACTCCAAACAAATTAAATCGTACTTCTGTTTGTGTGCGTTTTCGATTCTGTGTTGAAATATTTATGTATTTAAACATCAATATGTGTTGTTAACCGGTGGCATAAAGGTGTAAACACCTGCGGATAAAACCTGTGCTTAATTATGGATTCAATGAAAGGCACATCCATTCAAATATTGAAAAGGATGTTACACTTTGAAATGTTTTTGTGTCACTTCTTTTATTCATTTTTCTTGAAAGGTGACATAAGGCAAGGGATGGCCCACAAAGTCTGCCCATTTAAAGTAGCGAAATAATTGGTAGCAAAATCTGAATTGGGTCAGCATTTTTGTTGTTGTGCAGATAAATTAAACGATTTGATTCTTTAGGTTTAATAATAAGAAAAGGTTTGTGCTGATTAATTTTAATTAAAACCTGAGATGTTTGATTAATGCCTGAATTTATTATTGATTTTTTTTAATATCAAACTGAGTTGAATTTCAAAATAAGATTTAACAATTTTTAAACAATCGCCAAACGAAACTTACCTCAAAACAACAGAGAACTGTTAAGTCAGCAGCAAGGCATATTTATTTATCAAGTGGTCTTGTTTCGTCAGCTGATTATATTTTTCTTCCTTTTTTTTTTAATTTCAACTGTCGAAAACAGTTTTCTCTCAACAAACAAAAAAACATAAAAAAAAAATCTATTCGAACTGCAATTGTCTGATAAATTAATATGCTTTTGTCAGCAGCAACAGAAAACAGTTCTGCCAATTGAAATTTCTATTTCTCTATAAAAATTTCTTTATCAAAAATCGCTTGACAGCTACATCCTACCAAAAAGCACAAGAGCGCTTGCAGAAGGCATGATCTTTATATGAGATATTTCACTTCGAAGGGCTCTATTTTCATCTCGATCAGGAGCAGCTTAATGCCTTCCAATTACGAAATCCAATTACAGCTAATTCGCTGTTAACTTATTTGTCAGAAATCACTTATAAAAAAAAAACAATATTTTTTAACTGTGGCTTTTGGCAACAGAAGCCCACCCACCAAAAAACTTCATTACCAAAAAGCCCTTCTTGAATCGCTTACTTAGTGCTTATTTGCTTCAAAGAGCGATTGGTAGGTAAAGATATGATTTTTATATGCGATGTCCTACTTTGTAGGTCTCTATTTTGCAAATCCCTATCCCCTTACGAATTGCTGAAAAAGGTTGCAGAAAGTAATTGAAAAATTTAGAGAAAAAATGGCTTTTGAAATAAAATTTTCCCTCTTTTTCTACTGCTGAAACAATAAATATTAAATATGGGTGGAATTTGCATCACCTAAGCTGATAAGTAATTTCCTTTGTTTGAATTTGCCTTTGCTTAGACCAAAGAAAGCCAAGACAATAAAATTCAACTGATATAGTTTTCAGAAATAATTCTTAATAAAATTGGCAAAATAGCCCAAAACATAAAAACCTCACAATGTATCAAATAGTCCATCTGTCCAATCTGTATTAAATAATTTCCAATAAGAAGCTACTTCTTTATGCATTATTTCGGTAATTTTAATAAATAAAAAAAAACAAATAATGATAAGGAAAACTAAAAGGACATAAAAATATACGCTAAAAGTCTTAACAAAATCAATAACTATGTAGTTGATGTATTTAACTTACCCAAGGACAGTGATGATCAAAACGATCCACACAATTGTCACATAAACTACAATGTGATGCTCTGGGTGGCCTAAAGATTTTGCAAGTAAAACAATATTTCAGTTTTACTGTTTGACCTTTTACAAGGACTTCTTTTGTACGTGGTGGCGGTCGATATGTGGGACTATTTAAAGAATTTGGCACTTCTGCAAAACAAAGACAAATAAAATATATAATAGAAACAACACATAAATAGAATAAGAAAGAAAACAAATGACAGCAAAATGAACAAGTTTTGCTAATATTCATACAAATATTCAAATAAAATGGAATCCCAAAATAGAATTCGCAAACTTGTAAATAAGTGGTGGGTAGTTATGAATTTATAAGTGTAGATGTTTAAGGCTTTGTATACTCACCAATTTGTTTTTCAATGTAGGCGGCCTCATCATATGAGGCTCGTGGTATAACACCAGGATCTGTGAAGGTCGTACGTAGCAAGGAACTCATGGTAAAAAAGTATAAAATAGCACCAACAATTGGTATAATGGGATTGATACGTGTGGCTAAAAATGGACAGCTGCAAAAGAAAATGCAATGATGAAATGTTAAATCGATGTAATAGATTAAAACTCGATGATAAAATTATATTGTGTGTCCTCTGTTAATTATGTTTTATGTAAAGTTGGCCCTGTTTAAAATTTGTATATAATCTCGATATTTATTTAATTGTAATGTGTTATATAGTCTTATGTACTGGAGCTATCATGTAAAAATTTACATAAAATAAAAAGAAAAAATCACATCAATTATTTGTAATTATTAAATCTAAAAGATTTTAAAATCGTTAAAAGGAAAAAATTAAAAAATGGCCGATTAATAGACTTTATTTGTTGATGTATAATTAAGTCTTATTCCCTACAAATAATATTAGTTGGACATAGAACTTAAATCATTTAAGATGTAAGATGTAAGTATATAATAAATTACGAAACATAAAATAGCAAAAAAAATATTTTTTTTCCACAAATCATTTTATATGTTGTGCGGTAGGGTAAAGAATTATCGGTCTTGATCGGCTTTAATCTTATTGGTTTTTTTAAAAGAATTTAATTATTGATCTAGTATTGACTTTAGTGTAGACGTAGAAAACTATCTTCGATTGTATACAAAAAAAAAATATAAAACACACTACTCTTCTTTGCTCTTTTAAAATCATTTAAAGTTTCCAAGGTCGTACTCCTCATTTAAGTTTAGTTGTTGTGCCGCGGTTGTACCATACAGTGGGATTTGCTCAGCTTAGCCGAAATAAATGCATCCTTTTCAATACGACTGCAGCCTACAAGTTATTTAAAAGCAGTATAGCAAAAATAATATTATTAATTTATTAAAATAATGTGTTTAAAAATAAAGTGCAAACTTAACTCCTTTAACGAGTTTTCAAGTACGAAAGAACATAAATAAATGCCTACAAACACCCCAAAACTATATTGACAATAAAAATAATAAAACTTTCCAAAAAAGTTGAAAAAAATAAAACATTGAAAATGAAGTAGTAGTGGCATACATACTACCACATGTATTATTTGCCACAAAACATTACGAACTGCGTTCCTCATCTAGGCATTAATGTATGTATGAACACATACGTGCATGTGTTTCTATTTATCTATGACTGCGCGTCTGGGCCTGTGTGTGTATTTAAGTATGAGTGCATTTTTTTTATTATTTATTCATAAAATGTTTAACATAGATTACAAACCAGCAGCATTTTGTAGCCGCAAGTGGCATGTCCTTTTATTGTTTGAGAAACAAAAAAATAAGAAAAAAATACATAAACATACACACATATACAATTTTATACATGAACCAACAACATTTCAACTGCTCTCTTTCGTCGCTGAGTAAAGCACTATGGGAAAATTGTGCATATTATAAATGTTATTATTAGATGCGTTATTTTAATAATTTTTTTTTTTTTTACAAAAACATCTTTTAGTAGAAGTTGCAAATTATATTTTAAGATTATTTATTATTGTTTTATTTTTATTTATTTTATTAGTATAATTAAATAAATTAAATAAATTTAAATTTCAAATCAAACCCATTGTGTTGCACTTTCTATGTAGAGGAAGTAGTCAGGGATAGTGTTTATGTTAAAGGGAAATGTCTTCAAACACAAACAAACTAATATGCATGTGTACGTAGTACGTGAATGTGCGTTAGTTTTTGGAAAGTTCATGGTGTAAGAGTCTTATCCCCAAATGAATTGTGTTCGGGAGCACAGCAGTAAACAGTCAAATTCAACATGCATTGCTTGACATACATATGTGTTCACTTATGCAGTTTATATTTATGCGAATGTGCATGAAATCTATTTTCTTACTCAAATTTGAATTTTGTAATAAAAAAAAAGATAAACGAAAGCGTAAAATACATCGAGTATTTTTTGGTTGACTCTATAAAAAGCTGTTTCTATTAACAACGTCAATAGAGTTTAAGATTTTTGTAATGGTTTGGCAGGCATGTAAATGTGCAAAATACTTTATTTTTATTTTTTCACTTTAAAATATTTACAGCGTTTTTTATTAGTATTAATCAGGGTTGGCTTCAAATTACATACTAATAGTTTTAAGAGTGATTGTTAAAAATGAAAGTACGATAAAAATTATGAAGAATGAAAATTTAATAAAATTGTTTTAGCAAATCAAGTTCCTTGCACAAGTTAAATAAACCAGTTGGTCGTTCCTACAAATTTTAAACCAGATAATGGCTATGTTAAAGGCTGCTCAAAATAGTGCAAATTTTAACAAAGATCTCATTTACAATTGGTGTTTCATAAGTTGATTTTGTTTACATGAGTTGTTTCATATATTTTGCATGATGCAAATTTAGTACTAATTATTTCACATTGTGGGTGTCATTCAAAATGGATAATTTTGCTTTATTGATTACGAAGTTTTGTAAATTTAACACGTTGGCTGCCACGTCGCACGTTTTCATGCGACACCTAAATGTTACCTTGAGGCCACGTCGCACATTTTCGTGCGACACCAAAATGTTACCTTGAAGCCACGTCGCACATTTTCGTGCGACACCTAAATGTTACGCTGAGGCCACGTCGCACATTTTCGTACATTTTAATATGGAATTTTACATGGAATTTGGATTCTCTGGCCTGTGGTGAACATTTTGGTGAATTTCCCATGGCCGCTGTGTATTTTTAGTGGTATTTTTATGGGTGATAAAAATCAATTCATTTATGAGCAAATAAATATAAAAATATATGTGTATGTAAATTCAAATTGAGATTAGTAGAAAAACAATAAACTTAAAATTAAAAATTCATTTTGGAAATCAGTCGAAAAACAATAAACTTAAAATTAAAAATTCAATTAGTTAATGGAGATCAGTGCAAAAATAATTCAACTAAAATGTCAATTTATGAAATTAATTCTTCTGGTGGGAATATTTATCTTTTACAATTCTTCGCGCCATTCTACAAATTATACTAAAGTTGAAAAAATGCATAAAATAAAACAAAAAAATCAAACATAACGCAAAAACTACAAAAAATTACTGTCGCACATTTTCGTGCGACGTGGCCCCACAACATGTTTTATGATCTCCCAGGCCATGTCGCACGAAAATGTGCGACACAAAAACACCGTTATAACTGCAAAATTAAGGACCAAAATAAAGTCGCGAGTAGTCAAAACTTATTTTTAGGCACTAAGACACAAAAAAGAACCAAAATAAGGCCTCAGGTGACCAAAATTGTTAAATAACATTGCTACTGAACGATCAAGATTCTAAAAAGGCTTTGGCAGCCAACGTGTTAATTCACTGTGCACTACTTCCATTTTTTTGCAAAGTATTTATTTACTATAACTGTGTGCGTATACGCAACGTTTAATTAAGTAGAAAATATTGCTCATACCACACGCAAGCCATATACATACGCAGCAAAAAAATCTATGACAAAAAAGTGATTTTGCAGGGGTTCAACTGGTGACGAAGTGATTAAATTTAGGTGAAAACACTAAAGATTTTAACGTTAGCGCGTCATTGGAGATCATGTGTTTTCATGAATATTTTTATGAACTGCACTCCATTCTAATGAATGCATGGAACTCATGCATATTTGGTGACAAGTATCGGATATTTCATGTGTTAAAATTGTTTGTTTGCATGAATTCTTTAAGATATTTTGCATGATGTTGCATTCATTTTTAAGCACATCATTTATGACAAATTATTTTGCAGTTAAGAAGTCATTTAAGGCCATGACTGACTATCCTACAAAGTCGTGCGATTATGTCAAATAAAAATCTGATAGTTTTCTGTCCTACATGAAAAAATCGCAACAAAATGTGTTATTGGATGCCACACTGTCATACTTGCTTAGAAAAAGCAACTCTGATCGCACAGAAACTGTTATTTTATGAAAATTATCAAATCGGACACACTTGTCAAAAAATCTGTCACACATGTGCACTTTGTGTCCACACTATCACACTTTCTGAACACACATACAATTTTTGACATATCGAACGACTAAATCTGATAGTCAGTCATGGCCTTTAGAATTAATGCTTTTACACAATTGATTTAGAAGTCTTGTAAATGTAATTCGCTTTGCACTACTTCCAATTTTTTTTGCTGGGTACTCAAGCAAAAAAAAAATGTTTACTTTTCTGCATTTTCACATTACATTAATAATAATCTTCATAAAAAAATCAAATGTCGTTCGTTGGTAATCGCTTCACGGCTGTACAAATTTGTCTATTTTTTTTGCATAGTGTAGTAATCCCTTTTAAGAAACCGATTTTGTTAATTTTTTTAATTTTTGTACAATCTGTAAGCGCATCACCGAAGAACGGCTACATCGATTTGGCTAATTTTTTTTATAAAATAATAAACGAGTATTTTGTCCGAAATCTAAAGTGGGCGTGGCACCTTCCATACATAATCAAAAGTTCTTATCTTATACTCTAAGTACTGATTCGTATTGTTTATTACTTGCATAGTTGAGCTAAAATGAGCTGCAAGGGAAAAATGGGCGTGCCAACTTCTATGTAAAGAAAATACATGTTATAAAACATTTAGAAAACACAAACATCTTTAATCTTTTAACTTTGCGTGCTTTCCTTCTGTCTCAGTTGTCTTATAATAACCAAAATTAAATACAAACGGAGCAGGGGAATTATTTCAGAAACTATATTTATTGAAGATTTTAGTCCTAACTCTGGAAATTTTTATAGATTTTTTTAGAATATATTAAAAGCATTTGATAGCATCAAATGAGGGAGCGTATACAAATATAAATAATATATTTAATGGCACAACAGTAATAAATATGTCGTCACCTAATATGCAAAAGGGCGTAACAACACTTTTTATTTTTTTATAGGAGAAGCAAAAAACGTTGTAGAATTAAAGATATTTTAGATTTAAAAGACATATTCTATTATCTTGCTTAAAACACGACTACAGACTTATTTCTTAAGATTTTTTTTATTTTTTGTTAATATTTTTTAAGTTATGGTTGTTACGCCTTTTTGGCATTCGATTTTCTGAAACAAAAAGTCGTAACAACATTAAACATGAGAAATGATGATTTTGTTTTTAGAATATAAGTATTCTTCCCACTTTATTAAGTAATAAACATGTTTTGTAGTAAGTTTATTAAAAACAAAATTTATTAAAATTCATTGTATTTACACAGTACATAAATATTTTAAAATATATATTAATTTATTGTTTCAAATGATAAAAAACTAATAATTTAATTTTAATAATTTATTTTAGAAAAAGAAAAAATACTTCAGTATATAATGTTAAAAAAAATTATATTTAATTTTCAAATGGAATGTTGTCATAAAAGTAATGACAATCTGTAGAAAGTAAGATTTGAGGTCTTGAAGATGTTCCCATTTCTTCTTCGAAATTTTTAATTCTTTGGGTATGTAATCGACAAGGTTCTTTATCAGTGAATTTTTTTGCTGTTCGTTGTGGAAGAATCGCATATTCATCTGCAATCATCCACTCTTTAATTTGTTTTTTGGCACTATGTTCAGTTTCATTATTATTATTTTTCATTTTACTTTTTTTACAAATATTTTAATATTTATTTAATTTTTTCACAATACCATTCACTCAAAATATAACCATTAACATTAAACGAAAAAATTACAAACACAAATTGACAAAAAAAAATCGTAGGCAACTTAGTTATTCAAAAATAAAAAGAGTCAGTTTTTTCATTCAAGTGTGTTGTTACGCCTTTTTGTTTTTGAAATTTATACACTTGTTGTTACGGCCTTTTGAATTTCGTTTGTAAAATCGTTTTTTCTTGATGTATAAGTTCAAAATTCTAGAGAGACATGTAATTTAGTTTAGTGCATTATAATCAATCAAAAACTCGATTTTGAATTTTTTTGTTGTTACGCCCTTTTGCATATTAGGTGACGATGTATTGTAATAAAAACTAGTACCATGGATAAAATGTGTGCTGAACGCACCTTACACTGCAGCTCTTGCAGCTGATAATTATGCGGTATGTGGTTGCGAATTTATTTCGTTTCGTTAACAAATATTTGTTTAAATAAAATTATTATAATTATGTTTTAATGAACTAAAGATTAAGTCAAGCGATTGATTGAGATTATTTAAATACATACATGTGTATGAACTATCAAATACCAAAAAGCCTATTACGTTTTAAAACGTTTTGATTGACATGTTTCCTTTGACGATTTCTGCAGTTTGCTAACGATGTCATAAACAAGATGATAGACGGTGCTAATCATTTGAAAGTATTTTGAATAAATACATCTGCTGCGGTTATTACGATTATTTGAAATTGTTTCGTTTAAAATAAAACATACATACATTCATACAGTTTTAAGGATTTCTCTATTTCGAACATTATTGCATTTTTACATCTATTATTGAACAAAAAAAAATTGCATGATTACGAATGTAAATGTAATGTTTGCCTTTAAGTGGAAATGCAAGTGAAGGGTATTTTAATATGAGCATGTAGTAGTAGAACAAAAAAATAAATAAAGCGATTCAGTTTCTGATAGTTGGTTCTCTATTTGTTTTCTTTTATGACACAATTCCCTTTCAAATACATTCACTAAAAAAAAAAGTATAAAACATTTTTTCACATTTCAAATACAAATACGGATCTTTTTTGATGTTTATTGTATGTAGAAGAAGGGACTGTGTGCGTTCTTATATATTTTTTATTTGCACTGAATTGAATTGCAATCTGTGAGCCTAAATACTAACGTATTCATTCGTACTCGTATTATTATTGTTATTATTCATCAGGGTTTATGTCACACATTATAATGTTTTAGAATCTTTATAATTTTTTTTCTTTTGTCCTTTCATAGGGAGGGGGACAAAAGAGTACAATGGATATGTATGAGCGATTATGTGTGTATATGTGTTTTTAAAAGTCTATTGTATTTATGTGCAAATGATGGGTTTTGCTGCTGTTGTTACATTTTCTATTCATAATTACATATTTGCTTAGATTTCATTACGAATTTTCATCACCATCAGCAAAAATAAAACCAAAGCAAAAAAAAAAACAAGAACTAGCAAAAGGGTCCAAAACATCCTTTGTGCATATTTCTCCATTACTTGCTATTTCAGTTTCATATTGTATAAAAACTTTTTAGGCTGGTGTAAGAAAAAAAAACTACATAAATTTAGATTATTTAAGTAATTTAAAATAATTAGTCAAAACTTTTTATTAAAAAATTACAACAAAAAAAAATCTTATACTAGAATTGCTAATTATTTAATTTTGAATTATAGATCATAGATTTGAGCTAAAACTTAAACATGTGATTTTATCAAAATATTTCAGTCTATTTATGGACCGTAGAAAATGAGTTTTTCCTCAAAACAAAACAAACAAAGTGTGAATCTGATTTTAAATATAAATTACTTTTACACCAATTTAATAGAAATTTTATAAGAACAAACATACACATGTACATTAAAACAAAGCAATAGTAAATGATAAATAAATTTTCCTAAAGATTTACATATAAAATAAGTCAAACAAAATTAAGATTTGATAGAAAATAACAACAAGAAGAAAATTTCAAAATATGCTTTACTTTTCAATCCAAAACTTATTCTCAAAGGACTTGTTGAGTACTTGGTATTTGTACTTACCAATGAGGTATTTGTATGAATGTATGTGTGTATGTATGTATTTTAGAATTTTTAGTTTTAACCGTAGTTTTCACGAATCAAAATAAGATTTGATAGAGAGAAAATGAATGTTGCATAAATGCGAAGAGTGTGTATGAATGCAGTTTGTGTTATACTCTAGGCAACTGATTACAAAATACTGTTGCTTCCATTGAGAAACGGATACAACAAAAAAAAGCAATAGAAACACAAGTATTTGTTGTGCAACATAGCAATTTTCAAAAACAACATACATCAGCCATAACCGTCAGAAAAGAGGAAACTGCTGCAACAGTGATATAAGAAAAATCTACAAACAAACAAGATTTTCTTGCTACTGTTTATTCAAAGCTTTACTTACAGATAATTTATGTTCTATCAATGATTATCATCATCATTACGTTGCACATGCTGATGCTGATGCGGACGGAGGACAATGATGATGATGAAAAGTAATTTTGAAAAACATATATTTGCATCCAAAAGATTGAACAACTGAATGAATGCACGATAGCAAAAAAAGAAAACATATATGTGTGTAATCGTTCCAATTTACCAGACGGCACGTGTTTGTATGTGAGTATCTGCAGCGTCTATCAAATCATTGAAACTTTCCTTTTGTTTCGCTTATCAAAAGTTTGTTTGACAACAACTTTTATGAGTTTGAAAAATTGTTGCAAAATGGATGAATAAAAACAAAAATAACAAAAAATAAAACACACAAAAAAAAAAAATTAAGAAACAAGTATGTAAGTATGTATTCGTACGTACAATGTATTAAGTGATTCAAAAACTTCAGTTGTGAACTTTTACCAAAAGTTTGTGCAATTTAAAAACCTTTTTAAACTGCAAAGCACATGTATTGCTTTTGAACATTTTGTAAAGTTTTGTTTTTTTTCGTGATTTTATTTCTAATAGAATTTTTAGAAAAAGCTCTTTTTTTTTGTTTTTTAAGAGGTTTTTTAAAAAGCCATTAGAAACTACATCATATTTTTTTTTTAATTATTGGCAAAACTTTTGCTTGCGGAAAATCAACAATTCATCTTGATATTAACAATATTTTGGTCGCAAAGTCGATATACTTAAAAGCATAAAAAGAAATATGTAATTTATTTTTAATAACTTTTCTCTCAAATATATTAAAGCAATAGAATTTAGATTTTTGTAACGAAAAAACAAGCGAAACAAAGAAATTTAAAGCGAATAATCTTAAAAAATTTTAAATATCGCCATTAACTATCTAACGTTTGCAAAGATGTGATATTGGAAAAACAAAAACAACTCTTTTGTGTCGCCTTCATTGAAAAGAGTGTGTTAAATTAGCTTGGCTTTCTGATACAATCCGTTAATATTCCAAAAAAAAAAACTTTTTGACTTAAAATGTTAAAAAGTAATTTATGTGAGAATATTCTAAATACTGAACATAATTTTGTTTCAATAACTAATTTGCTGTGTTACTATTTATTTTGGTAAAACCGGTTAACCGGATATTTTTAAATTTCTTAACGGAAAACCCATTTTTCAGATAGCAGCTATTTAGAAAAAAAAAAACACTTTATTAAATAATAATGAAATAAATGAATCAATCCCCCTAGTATTTAATTATTAAATTTTTCTTTTCTTGTTGCTTTTGATTTTATAATTTGAATTTTAAAGGGAGTGTCGTTTTAGACTTTTAGGGCTTCTGCTAAGGATAAGTGCATAACTAGATGTCATACTAATGAAATGTGTTAGACTTTGACAAGTCATTACGCAAAGACTTACACCAGAACAACGTTTAAAATTCGTGGAAATTTTTTTTTTTAATTCGCCAAACTCATAGAGCACATCGTCAAGTTTACGGTGCGCATAATCGTCTATCGGAGCGGTAACACGCAATACTATGAATCGTTTCATGACCACATTTACACTTTTGGTAAATTTTAATCCGAATCGAACGTGTGACAGAGGACTCGAATTTATTGATCCAACTCCTACCTCAGCAACACGGTGATGTGATTTTCGGTTTTTTTATTCGTCATGCAACATGCCAACATGCCAAATAGCGCGCGAAAATATAATTTTTTTCTGCTAAATGTTTATTAATCGAATTATATTATATGTAAACTAACAACCACCTCGTTCGTGTGATTTGTCACCTTTGGGGTACTTTTTGTGGTGGATGAGTCAAGTCTCTGGTCAATGCTGATAAACCAGAACCAGAAGCCAACGTTTACGAAATAATACCGGGTATGCTAGAAAAAGTGGTGTAAAATTTCACCGCGAGAATGGCGTTCAGAAGGTCATATGCCAGATACTTTTTTTAATATTAAATGCCATTTGTGAATTTGTGAGCTAGAAAAGTCAAACTCTTCGTCACTCCATTGAATTTTTTCTTATTTTTTTTTCTTATACTTTAATCTATCATAGGTGGGACGCTTTAAAAAAATGTACTTACAACAACCTATAAAGTACTTTCTGAGCGAGCTCACCCTGTACAAATTAGTTCAAACGGTTGAGAAATACAAACTGAAAGCTTTTATTTGTATAAAAGTTTTAAAGACCGGCTTACAATAGAAAGTAAATAACCTAAATTAAACAAAACTACCAAAAATACTTTTGCTATAGACGAAAAATTTTAAACACAAAAATGTTTTTGTAAATAATTCCTTACTTCATATGATCACGGCTCTCAAGTTTATACTTTTCTGAGGACTGATCCTTTCACTAATAAAAAAAATCCCTGTAATACAGAACGAAAAAAATTATTATTTTTCATATGATTTTTGTATTGCAAACATAATTTTTCTTCGACGAATATAGTTTAGGAAAACTCATGCACTTTCAAACACTGTTATATTGGTTGGATATACTAGACATGATTAGCTCTGACGTACAAATAACCCAAAAATTTTTAAAAATAAAATTCTTTCAGAAACTGCTAATAAGTACGCTTTTAAATTATCAAATTTAAATAGTGTTTCTTTTCCATCTAAAATTGTTCTTTACTATCAGGTCATATACAAGCATTGTATACATGTATTCACACTTATAAAACTAACAAACAAACAAAATAAATAAATAAAAATCCACACAACACACTTAAATTAATGAATATTTCAGAAAATGAAAGACGGAAAATTTTTGTTTGTTTTTGTTTTGTTGTTTTTTTTTTAATACTTACTCAAATGCAAAAAATAACGCACTGGTGCCCGTTATGAGTATACAAGTTAAATAAAATACTCCCGTATGAGGAGCAGACATTAACAAGCCATCACAATAAAATTTATTACGTCCGGCAAATAGTTCCCATTTGCGTGTGACGCGTGTGTTTGGTGCCATGTTACAGCAGCAACAGCAAAATAAATTCATTTAAGCCCGAACGAAACAATATTTGTGGCGTTGTTAGTTTTATTTTCGTTGACGATGACGACGGCCAGTACGATGGCAACGTTTGATAAAATTCGATTGCGAAATGACAGTTGCGTTTGTCGTTCGCGAATTCAGTGTTTCTTGGCTGTATTTGTATTTGTTGATTGTGATGATAATAAAGTTGAAATAATCAGCAAGCAGACAGACAGACAGAAGCAGAAATAAAATAATATAAACGTTTTTTTATTACTCTTGTTATTGTTGTAGTTATAATAGTTGTAGTTGTGGAATACGTTATTTGTTGTGCGATGTTAATGATGAAATTGTTGAGTGTATTTTAGTGGTTGTAAGTGTGGATGAGTGCGTGCGTATGTGTGTCTGTTGCTTTGCTGGATGCGTTTGCCTGCGTGAGAGTAAGTGAAGTGTGTGTATAAAAGTGGTGTGTGCAATTGTTTATAAAGCTTAACACCAACGTTTCTCCTTGCATACACACCCATACATACAATCAAACAAACAATGAATAATTGTTGGTGTTAAATTGATGTTGTTGAATGCACAACGAGACTACTTTTGTTGAATGATTGTTTAGTTTGCTCGACTGCCCGGCTGACTGGTGGCTGGTTTTTTGCTTCGTTGACATACAGACAGACAAACTGGCTTGTCTTATAACGCTTTAGTAAATGATAGTTGTTCCTGTTGATGACGGCTTGCGTAGTTTACTTTGCAATTACTCTCTCCCCCACTAGCTCCTCTTTTTCTTCTTTCATGCACAGACAAACAGACATTTACAAAGTAATGCCTGTGTTAACTATACTCATGCAGATTTTTGTTGTTGTTAAAACTGTGGTTTAGTCTTATGGTTTAATAGCGTATAGATTCCTGCTTTTATTATCGTTGTTACTGTTACTATTGTTGTTGTTTTTTTTTTTGTAGGAGTTTTGATGCTGTTGTTACTGCTAATATATCTTGTTGGTCTTTTTTTCTCCTTCTTTGTTGCGTCAATTTTCATCTACATGTTGTTGCTGGTGTTGTTATCGCATGTCCGATTTAACGCATACACACACATCCATTGAAAATTAAATAAAATTCCTAGAAAAATGATTTGTTTTTTTTTGTTTGTTATCTTTTTGCTACGGATTTTAATTTTATTATTGTTGTTCTTTACGACCGCTTTTAGCTGTCAGGGTAATTTTAATTGCTGTTAACTAGTTTTTGTTGGGGAGATAAAGTTTATTTTATGTTTTAAATTCAATTCGAAACAAATAAATAAATACATAAAACTGTGTTCATTTAAGAATTGGAATTGCTGATTTTAGCAAACAACGTCTTCGACATTCTAGTAATTTTTTTATGATTAAAGTAGTTTCTATACATATACGAAATATGATTTATATGGATGATTCGTAACACCCAATAATATTTGATTAAGTTCAAAACTTTTGAAATAGAATATGGTTATTAAAAATCATTTACTGAATTGAAATTTCAACAAATAACGAATGTAGAATATCGATTATGAAGAATAATTAAAACAATTATTTCTAAGTTATTACCCTGACTTTTTTTTAATTAAATAATAAATGTTGAATACAAAAATCAAAATAGAAAATCTTTGAGTTGATATAAACTTTTTTAAACCTTGTATTAAAAAGGACGAGAGCCTTTTCTTATTTGCACGTACATTTGTTTAAGCTAACCTATCTTTGTAGCTTTTGCTTTAAAAATTTTTAAAATTAGATAAATTGTTCTAAAATTGTATTGGAATATTTTAAAGAAAAAGAAATATTATGCTTTGAAATCAAACACATTTTTATTTTAACGAAATCCAGTTTTTCAATGAACACTTTTCTATTACTTGATTCGTTCTATTGTGCTGGTAAATTGTACTGCTATTTTCGGTTGTTGCGTTCTCAAATATTTAGCAAAACTTGTTGTACGATTGTCATCGCCATTGCTGCTACATTGCTGTTGCTACATATGCATATATTCACGTATATATGAATATCAGTTGCATGTCTATAAACTGGACTATGATTATATACGTCAGTTGTTACGTACGTAACGAATGCATAAATGAACGTACAACCCGACACTTTTAATACTTAATTTGGCTAATTTTTTTTTTAAACTGTTAAATCGTATATTTGGCTGTGTGAATCTGTGTAACTGTGATTGAGTTAGTAAATGAATGAGTAAATGTGAGCTACTGAGTTTGTGGGTATGAGTGTGTATTAAATTGTTTGTGGTTTTTGCTGAATTCGAATGAACTTTTTTTTAGAAATCTTAAAAGTAATGTTTTAAACTTGGTCAGTCTTTTTTTTTCACGTTACTTTTATGTATAAGTTTTTTATTGTTTTGATTTTTTTGCTCACAATTAAAGTTGTTATTTTGCATTAATCGTAAAATAAATTGTTATTGTTTTTCAGTTCTTGTTTGTTCGTTTTTAATTTAAAAGAAAAATATGAGAGAGAATAAAATCGAGAAATAATATTTATATTTATGGTTGTAATTTCTAATGCTATTGTTGTTAGTGCCTATTAGAGATTTTTATTAAAAATTTCTCTACAGTTTCTTGTTGGTTGAATTTATTATTGTTATTATTATTTCTATTCGTATTGTTATTGTTGTTGCTGTTGTTGCTGTTGTTATGTTTACGATTATTATTTTTATGTCGCATTATTATGAAATTTCTCTTTTCTCACTCCCTGCGTTGCTTGTTTTTTTTTTCTCAATATTCGTAGCAAATGTTGTATGTTTTTGAGTGTGTATTTTTTCTTATTTTTGTTTTTGTTATGATTTGTTTATTGCTTTTTATTAAGATGTTTTCCAACTCTATTTTCTTAATCTGCATGATTTTGGCTCTGCAACTTATTTTAGCCCTACAAGGAAAACTTCTTCCTGTTTGTTATAGTTGTAAGGATACTCTTGGAGTTCTTGTACTTCTTTTTCCCATTGTCGTGCTTGTTAACAATGAAAATCATGTAAATCCATTGTTTATTGTTTGTTTACGTTGTACAGAAAACCTGAAATTAAAAACAAATGAAAAAGAAGACGTGTTATTCGACTACTGATTGAAATATTTGTAAATATTCTATAACAAATTGTTGAGAAAAGAATTTTAAAATTATTTTTAGTTAAATGAAATTATAATTCTATATTTTTATTTGACCTTTTTTTAATTTATTTAATTTTTATAATATTTAATTTGTTGTTCCAAATGAAAATATATTAAATAAAAATTTACATATCGATGGCTTAACATAAAAAAGGCGTATCTCGATCTATTTGGCAATCGCGTTTTTAACGTTTTCTGGTAGTCCATTTGCAAAGACATTACCTCTGAAAAATTTCTTAAGCCATGATTTAAAATGATAAGATTTATAGATTTATTATTTTATATTTAATTAAGTTTCTCCTTTTACTGTAAAGCAATATAAAATCGAGACGCCCTTTTTATATTAAGCCATTGATATATGTACTTAAAATTTAAAAAAACTCTTGTTTTTAAAATTTACAACAAAAATATTTGGAGAAAAACCTTAACGGAAAAAACTTTTGTTTTTTTTTAAACCACTAAAAAATTCTACTGTTTTCTATATCGTGAAAATATTTATTTTATGAGTAATGTTAAACCAAGGGATGCATCGATACGCCTTTTTGCCTAAACGATATCGATTATTATTGAATTTCAATTCAATGTTTAATTAAAAAACACAAGCAGAATATTTTTTTTTACTACACAGAATTGCAGCTTATAAGATTATTTATATTAAGTATTGACGTAAGCGAAGTATTCCAACTGTTGCAGAGAAAGACGACTTCGCAAAAGGCGTTGGAACGAGACCGGGATATAAAAATAACTTTACGTTTAATACAGAACTCACTAAAAAAAACTTAAGTACTTCAGCACCATTATTTTCAAGTTTGGGTATAAGATGTCATTGCACCAGTAAATAAACGGATCTGCGTCTCTTACTATATTAGGAGATCTTTGATATTTCTCGACTTCTTCTTCTTTATAAGAATCATAGCTAAAAATGGGTGAGCCGCATCTGTCTCGGATTCTATAATATTGAATACATGTATATTTTAAAAAAGGTTCTAAAATGTTTTAATTAAAAAAACCATCTCTATTTAAATCATAGTTTTAATTATTTTTTTAAACAAAATAATTTTGTTTAATACAACACTTAAATTTTCTAATACAAACCGTAAGTGTTATACACAACTTTTACAATAATAAATTAAAGTTTAAAAAAAAAATTAAATAAAACTTTTTACCGTTATTTACAAAAGTTGTGTATCGTTTTTCATACAAAACTCAAAGACTTGACAAAAAGAGCCACTTGAAGTTGTGCAACAAAAAAATAAAATAAAATAAAATGAAATAAAATAAAACAATAAAAACGAAGAGATTGTTAAACTGTCTTTTTTAACTTTAGCTAAAATAAATTGCAATTTAAGATCCACCTTATTTCTCTTATGCAAATAATAAATTGTCCATGTTTGAATTGTACTCGTAGAGTTGCAGGATATAGAAGAAAGAAAACGCCCCAAATACAGTAAAATATGTTTATACACACATTTGCTTTTGATTACATATACATACATATTTAAGTTTACAATGGTGATAATTAATTTTTTTTTTATGTAAATCTTTACTTTATGCAAATTGAATATTTTTATTTTGTCGAACTTCTCTGTTTACACAAATATTTAAATTTTAATCAGGCTTGAGTTCATATTAACATTCTTTATTTTTACAAAGAATTTTTAATTGTGATAAATGAAAGACTAAATCTGAAAAATTATATTTTTACCGACACTAGCCGAGTGGAATGCATTTTCGAAACCAGCTACGATTTCATCAGCAGCACTCTCTGATCGGTGGTTACATGTTGGTTGTAAATATCATCTATTTAACTCCCGCGACTTAAGTTAATTGAATTCAGTAACTACTTTAGTTTTCCCATGTTCATTGTATTTACATGCAAAATTACTAAGTTCAATTTTATCCAAAAATTCCATGCCAACTGCACTAAAATTTAAATTTGTTGGAAATGCGAAATGGGTTCACTAATGTACGCAATTATCTAAAAGTATTTATAAGATGATTTTTATTGGATAATTGTGACTTACTATCCTTTAATATCAAATTATATGATAACTAGGACTTTTAATTCAAAAAGAAATTGCAGCATAATACATTTTTAAAAATACAATTGATTATATAATACTAGAGACTCAAGCCGGTTTTGTCTAGGTGAAATTTACTACTAAAAAACAAGTAAGAGCGCTACGTTCGGCAGTGCCGAATCTTATATACCCTTCACAACGTGTAGTCATGCAATAACACTAGTTTGTATCACCATTCCCCATATGAAATACGTACATACATATAAAAAACATACATATATAAAAACATCCCATTGTAAAATTATTAATTTAAGTATGTATGTTAAAAAAAAATAAAAAAAAAAAAATAAAAAAAAAATTTAAAAAAAATAAAATTAAAAAAAAATAATAAAAATATAAATAATATATTAAATAAAAAATATAAAAAAAATAAAAGAAAAAATTAAAAAAAAAATAAAAAAAAATTTTTTTTGGCTCAGCTGGGATTCGATGCCACGTTTTCTCTAGCCAGTATACACGTTTGTATGTATGTATGTTGTTGTTGTAATGTTGTTTTTGTGAAAAAAAATCGAGGTGGTCGTGGGTTTTTGCACATATCTCAGTTGTTTATGTACCGATGTTTCTGATTTTCAATACCGATCTACTCCCGAATATTTCTGATATTTTAATACCTCACCCGGGTCCATGCGATATCGGGGGGCTTCAAAAAGTTTATTTCAACATACACACGGACAGACGGACAGACTGACAGATCTTATCGACTCCCCTATTCATAAGCTTTCAGAAAATATATACTTTATGGGGTCGGAAATGAAAATTCTAGAAATTTCACACGGAATGACAAACATATATATACTCTTTTTCACTGTGTGAAGGGTATAATAAAGACATTTATAAACATGGTTTCCAAAATAGCCCTTTAAATGTAAACGTTATATAGTAGAAGAAATTAAAAAAATATGTGAAATGATAGTTTACAAATAATATTGTGTAAGGGATATCACGCCTATTTTGTTATTGCTTTTTTTATTAAATCTTGTCCTGGTATTTACAAACTTCAAAATAATTAAAAACATGCAGGAATTGTATTGTATTCGGGATACCACGCCCACTTTTAAAATCTGTTTTCACATATGTAAATCTTTTCCTGGTAATTACAAATGCAACACAAAACGAATCAGTGATTCAGAAGTAGAGTCGTTCTCAAGTGATGCTCTTACATATAGAGTGCAATTGTATTTTATATATATGTAAGAAAATGTATATTATTTGAATTGGAGATGCCACAACAGATTATTAAATAATTTTTTCATGTGAACCATGTCTTGAAAATTACGAATGCAACAAAATTAAGAACAGCGAAATCCGCCGAGTCGTTCAACAGGGAGATATGCGGCTACGCTCACATTTTTATTATTTTTTTTTTTTACCTTACAAATTTTGTCTTGGTATTTGCGAAGATAATAGAAAAATAATCAGCGAAACCGGATTTAAGTTATGCTCCTACATACATGCGGCAAATTGATTTAGCATTTGCTATGGCGTTTAGGATCATAAATGTATATATACTAGTTGAATCCAAGCCAAGTTGCTGACCCAAACAATATTTTTGTATTGCCTTCATTTTATGATAAATTCTGATATCGTTGTTAGTAATTATTAATAGTTTCTTTTATTTTCTAACTTTTTTGTGTCTCAATTTATCTTGTATATAATTAGACAAGTCGATTTTTTGTTACGCAGTTTACGCTCACATTATACAACCGATTTTAATACAAAAAAAAATTATACCATTTGAAAGGAATTTTCCTGCATATGTGCGCAACCTTAGCCTCATTAAAATTGGTTTAGTAATTAAGGAGAGATAAGCGTTTAAAATTGCTACGTATACATGCGCAAGCCATATGTGTGTAACAAAACAAAAAAAAATTAAAAAAATCAATTAATGAAGAGTAATAAAAAAATAGTTTTATGTATCTAGATAACCATGGAATAATCGACCGCTGTACATGCTAGTATGTAACATATATCTAGTACTACTTTAAATACCATTCCATTTGATATTTTTTCAATTTTCTTCTAATAGATATTATCTCGCGATTAAAAAAAAGTGCCCTAGCTCAGTAAAGAAGTGCCTTCATACCAAATTTAAACTAATTTCATCCAGTAGTTTTTAAGCCAATCTAGTTTTGGAAGCAAGACAGACAATAAAAACAATATTTTACGTACAGACACTGCTTTTCTATAATTTTAATAAAAGTATAGTTATAGATTGACTGTTGTTGATGGAATAAAATTAACGCGATTTTAATATAAAATAAAAGGGAATTTTTAAAATTCAACTAGTTTACGATAACGAACAATTCTTTGTCTCAGATTTAAAAAAATTAAAAGCGACTTTGTGCATCAAGCAACTAAAGTTATATTTCGTGCGAATCCAAGTTTGTTTGCACGTGTTTATACATGCAAATAATGGTTTTGCCTTTTGTGTTTTATCATGGAGAACATTTTAGAGTAAAAAAGCCAGAGAACAGAAACATGATGACATATTATGGCTTTTGGCAATTCGTACGGAAATTGATAAGAGACAAAGATAAGAGCAAGATAAGACAACAGTTTTCCTTTAAATGGATGATAAATAAGAAAAACAATACACAAGAAAGAACATCCATTTACATTCACAAAAACATTAATACAAATAATAAATAGGAAAATAAATTCAAATAGGAATGAACGAATTTATGTATATTTAGCATGCAACAATACAACTCGTAAATTTTTACACAAAATTTATTACTTAAGCCACATATGTATACACATATGTATTGCATTATTTATAAGTCTACAGTGGGTTCTTTTTAAAAGTATTAAAATACCAAGGGAAAACCACCTAATATTTAAAAATTATTTTACACATGTACATATGTTAAATTAAAACATTTTTGTAAGTCTCTAAGTCATAGAACTATAAGGTATTCAAATGTAATGTGAAGTGAAGTAAGAATAACACTCTCTTCTTTTGTAATGTTTAGACTGAATAACGAACGATTATAAATAACGAATATGCCAAATGCACCAAAGGCTAGATATTAACGTTAAAAAAAAGCTAAAGATACAAATCGACATCCATACATATTCGCCTATAATAAATTTGCGTTAAAATACGGAAAATAATTTTACGTTGTCGTGTCTAAGCAAGTTATTGTATTATGACGCTGAGTGACACTTAAGCACCCATTAAAAAAATATTTGCCAAAAAATTCTAACGGCAATACTTTACTGTGCGACTTCTTTAACTTAATGATTTTGCAGGATATAAAAATTAAAATCACTGTCATTACTGTCGACAAGTATATCATGCTGCTGGCGACATTGGCATTCTCAATAGCAGACATCAAGCAAGCATGA
This sequence comes from Phyto melanocephala, assembly GCA_941918925.1. NCBI lineage: Eukaryota > Metazoa > Arthropoda > Insecta > Diptera > Rhinophoridae > Phyto > Phyto melanocephala. The sequence continues at coordinate 134,366,687 of OW799235.1, read as the reverse complement.
CATACAGATTAAGAAGAAAGCCTTTCTTAATGCATTTAGCTAAATCGAGAACGGCGAAAAGATCGGTTGCGATAGTAGTGGTGATAGATTCCTAATAAAACTGAAGACAATGTTTACTCTTTTGCTTTTATTACTTATATTATTAACAATTTTAGAATTATTGATATCACTGTTCGATTTTTTGATTATCTGCACAATATTTTGGTTTATTTTTGTTTTGTTTAAATGTCTTTTTTAATAAAAAAAAAACCAAACAAAAGTAACGCCTCCTTATTTATACGGAAAGAAATCTAGTATATTAAACCACAGGTTGTGTTGAAAACACACACTATCATTCATTCACAGCTTGTGAACACAATATGAGTGTATGTAAATACAAATACACTTACATTCTAGTACATGCACATAAAGAGCAAAGTTATACAATTAAATAAATGACTCATATGGTATTAATGTCTATATGTTAGAATGTGCGTGCTTGCGTGTCTAAGAATATATAGAGTATTGTTTTAGTTCTATTAAAGATATATATCGTAGACTTGAACATTTTCTTTATGTTTGTTGAAAAAATTTAAATTTTACTTGCTACTGACATCTGCAATGGCAATTATTTGTATTTGTAGAGTAGTGCTCTACAGTCTCGTTTAGAAATTTTAAATACAAGTACATAGACAAGTTGTTATTATATTTGGGAGAATCTCAAATAGAAAGCATTTAAAATTGTTGAAGATATTGTTTTTACAAACAGGCTAGAGGAAATGTTTATGCTAAAATATAATTTATATATAATAGAAAATAATTTCATTCCTATGCATTCAATAGATTATAAAATACATAAAAATATTAAAAATTTAAATAATTATTTTACCTTTCTGCTCTTAACTGAACAGTCAACTAAGCACCCCTATTCAAAGGTATATTTAAGGATACACATTTCTGGATTACAAGTACTGTATTCAAAAGATATCCTGTTTTTTTTTATAAATTTATTATTATTAAATTATTTAAAAGTAAACATTAATAACATTAAAGTTATTTCAAAATATAATTTAGCTTTTATAAAATGGCGCAATTATCTAAAAAAAAAATAAATAAAAACAAAACTAGTAAAAATTTTACAAACCATTGGCACATAAAACGAATAACAAACAACATTAATTCATATTTTTTGTTATTAATACTTTCAAAAGTATAGAATTATTTGTTCCCGCTCTAGTTTCAACAACAATCATTACCAAATGTTGTGTTTATTTGAGTTGTGTTGTACTGTTACGAGCATTTTGGTTTTTGGCTACTGGAATGTGTGTGTGCGTATTTGTGTGTCTGTATGTTGGATTGTTTGTTTGTGATGATGGTTGGCTATTTATTATTCAATGCTTGCATTTTGTGGTTTTAATTGGCACTTGAATGGGTTTTAATGTAGTTAAATAGCTTGTTGTCATTTAATGATATTTACTGACACTACTATTATTATTGTTATGCTTACAACAGCAACAACAGCGACAATAGCAAAATGAAGAATAATTAGCAGTAAATAACAACTGATATTGCCACATCTGCTTTAATACGTCAGACGATAACAGCAACAAAACCAATAAAAACGAACACCAAACTGTCATTTCGTTGTAACTGTTTCTTCTTCTTAATTTTTTTTTGTTTAATGGATGTTTTATATTTTATTATTTCATATTTAAACTCCTTTTTTACTCCTCGTGTCATTTTCAATTTAACTCCCTTGTAATCATCACTCTTAAACTTCTGTGCATATGCATGTACGTATGTATGTATATCTCCTTTATTATTGCTGTCTCTTTTCATCAATATTTAACTACTTTAGTCATTTGAACAATTGAACCATACAATGACTTTGTTATTGTCATTGTGTTTGATATGATTATGTGCGTAGTTGTGTACTTTGGTGTTTTGCTGTTTAATTTTGTGTGTCTACGAGTATGTGTGTGTGAATGAATATTTGATTTATAGAAATACAATAATTTTTACTACTGTTTGTCTTTATTTTTTCGTTCTTTAATAGCTAATGCAGATGTGTTAAGTTGTCGCAAATTAAATTAAATTACTCTCATATAATGTTAAAACAACAATTTGCTAATATATTTTATGTGCATACAAGGGAAAATTATTATTTGTAAAAAAAGGCTATAATTTAAAAATATTATTAATTTACAAATAGTATGATTGATATAAAAAAGAATGGACAATTAATTAGAAAATTCAAACTGTATTGAGAACTTTATACTTTTCTTATTTGTTTGAATTTTCGCTTCTTAATAAGCTAAAGGATAATCCTTCTTTGAAGTCGGTCTAAACTCGTTTGGTAAAGCACAGGCTACATATTATAAGCATACCTATTATGCAATCAAAAGGCGCTAATTTCATCCCAACCAGGAGCTGGTTAATCACAAAAATATAAAAACTAGAAATTAATATTACATTTTAACTTTTTTTATATTATTTTTAATTTTAATTTAATTTAGGTTATAATTCCACTCAGCTGGTATCGGATAACTATCATTTCATAAATATTTTGCCATAATCGCAATGAACATACATATAGCCTAAATTTAAGTTTAATTAAAAATAATATTATTTTTTAAATATTTTTCTTTTTGCTTAAGCAGTACTGAAGACATATTTTGTTGTGCTGTAGTATGCAAACAGTTATAAAATTTTCGTATATGCAATATAGTGGGCGAAAAAAGTCTGCACTGCTGTGTATATGTATACACATACATGTATACGCACCAGAACATTTTTTAAACATTTTTTTTATATTTTCTTTTAAGCAGTGCAGACATTATTATTCACTTACCGTATTGCATTTCTCTTTGTTATAATTTTTTAAATTAACTTTAAATAAAAACTTTCAAACATCTTAAAATTAATACTCGTGATTTTTGTATGCTTAAGTTTAAATTATGAATAACGCTTTTATTTTTACACATTCAAGCACGTGTAGTTAACAAGCGTGTTTGTGAGTTTATATGTATGTTCAAGTGTTAACATGTGTATGATGATTGTGGCGGACATGTGAGTAAGTGTGAATTTGTGATTATTTATGAAATTCGTTTTTCTTTAAAGCATACACACACTTGCACACATACACAATATTGTATAGGGTGATTTCTTTAAGAGATACTTTTCAAACATTTGCATGTATTTGTAATTAATTCAGATTTTTCAATTCTTAATGGCCGGTAATCATCTTTGTAAATGTTAAACTTTACACAACTCATATGATTTCTCATAGTCTGAACGGCCATTTCAAATTTTGCGTGAAACTATCTATGAATCAAAATTTTTCCTATAAAAGTCAAGAAAAAAAAAACTATGAGAAAGAAGTGATTTTGCAGGGGTTAAACTGGTGATGAAGTGATTTAATTTGGTTAAAGAAACACTAATGATCTTAACATCAGCGTGCTATTGCAGATCATGTGTTTACATGAACATATTAATAAACTGCACTCAATTCATGCATATTTGGTGAAAAGCAATTAATGTTTTATGATTCTATTTTTTATGATTACGTTAATATATTTTTTAATAATGTTGCATTGATTTTGAAGAACGTTTAAGCCATACTATTTTGCTTCTTTAAGAATAAATGCTTTCAATCAATAGTGTAGATTTATTTATAAGCCTTGAAAATTGTATCTGTTAATTCTAATGGCTCGTGGACAAATTATAGAAAGCAGAGCTTTTAATGTTGTAATAAAAAAATCAATATTATTAAAATAGAAATGGAGGTCAACGCTGGAAAAAATTTTTGTAGGCGCTATATCAAATAAAATTTTCCCATAGTAAAATGTCACAATAAATATTACCGAAATAAATCAAACGACCTCATAAAGAATTACCCTTTATAAAATTATGTTAACATATAAACGAGTATTTGTATGAAAGTGCATATGTGTTCGATTACATATGAGTAGATTTAACTAGTGTTATCCTTGTGTCATCCATCCACCCATTTAATAATAAAATAAATTTATTTGTATTGTATTTCAGTGATTTAATATCGTACAATTAATAACCTTTTATGTCCAGCACATTTTATTTGTAATTTCCATTCAGCACGTACATAAGTACAAAATAAAAAAATAATAATCTGTCATAACAGTTATGAACATGTAAGAAGTATTTCAGACACTCATTTAGTCTATTATTTATTTGGAGAAATGAATAATTTTATTGAGTAAATAAATCGTGTTATATAAGTAATGTATGTCATAACCATTAACAACAAAAACAATGTTTGTCCTTATAAAACTTTGCAGTGATTAAAAGAAAGCAATTTAAATTTCCCTTAGATATTTGCATACATATGCAACAATTGCCTTATTGAGGGAGATTGTGAAATATTATAAATTTTACTCGTTTAGTTTAATTCGCAGAATGTCCATTCAACAAAGGTAGTACTATTGGTTAACATTTCTCCCAGAGGTATTCAAGACAATTTAAAAACTATTTGGTTTTTCAGGTCCTAAAAATGTAATAGACTTTAGACAAAAACGTTCAGTGTCTCCATAAGCCAAGAAAAATAAAATCGAAAATAAGTTTTTCCATGTCTGCGATAATCCCCAAAAGTATGCAATAAAATCTCTTAAACAAAGCGTCCTTTAATGTGTGCTATAATAAATAAAGTGATAATTTTTTTTGCAGTTAAATACAAAAACTTTGCAGACGTATGTCTTTAGTTTCAGTTTTATTTTGTTGAAGGCCTATACATATCATAATAATGCTTAAAGCATTTTATTTGCTAAAACATTTATGTTTTTATTAAATATTTTGGGCTTTCTTAAGTTTCGCTTTGCTCCATTAAATACCATTGTGTTATACAGCGACTTGTTGAACATTTTTATTAAAATTAACTAACAAGTGTGTTATTATAATCCCTTTTTTTGCTCTGTAACATAAACCACATAATTAGTTTATTCATGATATTCAACGAAATTTTACTGCTTATTAACTAAACAAACGCTTGGCTATAAAATCACTAATTGAATTTTATGCAAGGAAAATCATTTTATTATAGCAAAACTGTTTAAAACTAATTTATAACAGTTTTAGTGTAATAAAAAAAGTTTAACAACAACTTACTCTATGGTTTTTGCATTAAAAAAACATAATTTAGACCGACCATCATTTTAGTTGAAGAAAAATATCGCCGTTAGTTATCAAAAAAGTCCTAAGTTTAAAAATTATCAAAATCAAGCTTTTGATTGATGATGATGCACCGTATTAGAATACATGTTCCAGCAAAATTTACTACTCCTACAATTAAAAATAACGTTATTATCAACCAAGTTCTAAAGGCCCTCAGTGCTAGTGTAGAAATTCCTAAAACAAAAATTTAATTTACTCCTTTCGTATTTGAAAAAAAACTGATTTCAAACTACACACAAACAAACGGACACTTTTGGTTTATTTTTTATATAAGAAACTTTTTTGCTTTTCCTGTAAAATTTGTTCAACGTACCTGAGGACTTTATTGAAATCATATGACGACATGAATGTGTATTCATAAAGTATTTTCTTAAATTGCAGATTTTTAATTTAAAAAGACCTGTAATATATTTTTTTTAAGTTTAACTAAGACTTATAAAACAAATTGTGATAACATGAAATACAGAAATAATGCATAAAAAAAATTGTTTAAAACAAAATGTTGTTCATACGCTCTGTAGTTAATTTCAAACCACTTGCCTACGTTGCTAATAGGGCCCATACACTACACCATAATAATTGTGCAATCAAGTGACTGTGCCAGCTAATTGACCGTGTATGGGGTTGTGGTGTGATTGTATCAGCTGATGGTGCTTTATCAAAAATAGTTTGATATTTCTTTGATTGTACCAGCATGATTTAGTCGTGTGTGGCAAAATTAGCTCATAAAAGTTAATTCGTCAAGGCATAAACATAAAAAAAATGCAAAATTTTAAATATAAATGCCAATTCATAGCCATTTCTTCATCCAAACACGTTTTTTTGCTCCTAATTCGTTTTCACAAATTTTTTCGTTAATAATTACACACTTTTCCGCACAATTTTTGGCTAAAAAATGAATTTTGTACCACCATGCTGGTGTAGTGTGTGCTTAAAGCTTAATTGCACAAACACTTAATTGCACAATTTTATGGTGTTGAGTATGAGCGCTATAAGGTTCCTGTAAGATAATAAAGCACAAGCCTCATGTAATTTATTTATTTATATTATAATTACACAGAAACTTAGCTTAATGTGCTTAGCTCCGTTTTCAAATATAAAGTTTGAGTTAAACAAAATTTATTGCACTTTCAAACATGTTTCAGTCTCTTTTTTCTTAAGAAACATATCTAATTTATTTATTTTACGTGCTTGTCTTAGTGGCTTCAAATCACTGACAAATTAATTTCTTAACACATAAAAATCAAATTAACTTGGTCAATAGTTTTGAAATTTGACTGTAATGAAATTCATCTATAGTTTTTTTTTCAGTAGAACAAAAAAGCAGTAAAAATAAAAATTTTTATTACAAAATAATGTACCAGAGCTCGTACACACATTTTTTCAATGACTAAAGTAAAGCGTATACAAGTACAAACGCTCAAATAAATTTGTGTGAGAAGGTTGACTGCAGATTGCCGTATTTGAATTTTCTATTCAGTAAAATGTCAACGCTTAAATGAAATTAGCAAAAAATTTTACCAAGAATTATTGTAAAAGATAAAAGAAAGTATCTGAAAAATGGTTAAGGAACTACATAGTTTGTGAAGATTAATTTGAAATTTGTAACCGTGGACACAAACCACTATGGTTGAAGTCGCGCACAGAAATTTTATTTAAGAAAATATTAATCTTTAAAAATTTTTTTGGATTTCCAACACAAAAAAAATTCATGAATTCCCTTGACACAGTATAATAGTGACAACTCCTGTTTAAGTTTTCGATGCCGTATTTTCAAAAAAGTATCGAAAAATCATTATACATATATATGAGGAGCCGCAGCACAAAATTGTTCGCGAAAAATTGTTTTTTTTTTTTTTTATATAATATTTTGGTTGAGATCTTGTGGAAACAATCAAGTTAGCATTATTATTATTATTTTTTTTTTCACAAAGTAAATGGGTTCTACAAAATTTATGTGTATTCGCATTACACAATGTACTTTTTCCTTCTATTTATTAACAAAACGCGCTTTTTTACTTTTTTTCCTTAACAAAAGGTGCTTTTTTGCTTTCTTTTTTGCAAAAGGTGCTTTTTCCGAAAAAAAAAATGGAATTATTTCAAACATTCTTAACATTTAATGGGGTGACTCATGACAGTTATGTAGATGCATCTGTAGATAAGTAAAAATCTTGTTAGCATTTCCAGGTTCTTGCAGTTTTTTAAAGGGACAAAAATAAATAAATCTCGATTTCCCAAAAATTTTAAATGAGCGAAAAAGCACCTTTTGTTCTGCGGCTCCTCATATGTATGTGTTATTATACTTTTAAAAAAAATGGTTTGAAATATTTGTAAGGATTTTTTATTTTAGAAGTCTGTTCAATAAATTTCTAATTTTTTTATTTTGTTTACTGTTTTTATTACAACAAAAATATTTTTGATTATTAAAAAAAAAACAATTTTTGAAGTGTTTACATTAGTTCTGTTAAGTGGCTAACAGAGCTCGGTTAACTTATAAGGTTTATGTCTAGATTTACAAATTTAAATTTAAAACGAACATTTGCCTCTGCAGTATTTTAGGAGTAAAAGCATTTAAAACTGCTACTAACACATGCGCAAACCATAACAACCAAACCAGAAAACCGAATAAAACCATTCACGTTGTCTGCATATTCGTAAATTCATTGTAATAGCCTTTAATAAACAACAATACAAATACCCAGCAAAAAAAAAAAAGAAAATATTGGAACTAGTGCAAAGCGAGTTACATATTAAAGACTTCTAAATTAATTGTGTAAAAGCAATAAAATAATAATAACACTCGCACCATTTTTTCCGTATTCGTTGACATTTCTAAGTAAAATTTGTAAACACGTATATTTTGTCGACTGTTGTAATATCTAAACCAGTTAAACTTTTGTTTTAAAAAACTTATTTATTCAACATGAAAACTATTCATAGCAATCGCTGCTTTTGGTAGTGTTAGTTTATTTTTTTGTTAGTGTTAGTTTATTTTTTTAGAAGGCATGTAATGCATGATTCATTCTCCGTATTTCGAAATCATGTCATGCATTGCTTTATTGAATTGATAGATATTGTCAACAATAGGCTATTTTTTTTTTGAGATTGTATTAAAATTCATTAAAATAAACCAATCAAACCGTTCTCTGAATCAAACCACAAGAAAATCTTACATTTCTAGCAGTTACATCGATGACGTATAAGTGTTTTATTAATTGAATATTGCGTATACGTACAAGTCAAAATAAAAGCATTTGTTTTAGACTGTATAAATTTAAAAATTAAAAAAACACATTAAGATTCATAAAATATTTGTTAAATAGTTGCTCAATTAAGTTCTTATTAAGAGTTAAGCTATAATTTTGTTTGTCTTAAAAATAAAAGTCTAGTTAGCCAAAGGCGTTTTCTTTTATGCAACTTTAATTTTCATCAGACAACATTTGCATGCAACATATTAGTTTTGTAAATACTTTGAATTTCATACATTAATTATTCTTTTGTCCTTAAACTCTCAAAGAAATTACAAAGAAATACTAAACTTAGAAGTGTGTTTTAAGTTTGTAAGCGTCTGTAAATAAATTTTAAAAATATAAATGTATTTTATGTTTGTGTAAATATATATGATTTTCTTATCATTTGTAGGAATTTTCATAAATTAGCAATTTTTCATGAAGTTTGGTTTCGTAAAAAACTACGATTTCTGATGATTTCATATTTTGAGCAACAAAAATATTATTTGCTACGGCTACATGCGAAATGTCCTCATATTAAATATAAATATGATGTATATCTAAAAAGTGTCTAAGTAGTATGGGACTGAGATAAATGTTTCAACAAGTTTTATCATAATTGTATAGCTCATATAAACTTTATGTTATGCTACATACGCACGACACCTTATGTTAAATACTTTTAAGTATTGAGTCGACAAAATTAAAAATTCTCTTTTCATTGCTGATTTTTTGTCGCTTAAATTGTAGAGCAAAATATAAGTGTATGTGAAAGATATGTTAGTTATACGATGTTGACATTGCCATTGTAATTTTCGCACCAGCAACATAAAATAAAACACCTTCATAGTTATCTATGTGTGTCATATTCTCACACTAAGATATCAAATTGTACTCACACATACAACGTACATATGTATACATAAGAAGACATGTGCATGTGATACTTTAGCAAATATGTCTAAGGTTGGGTCTAAACTGCCTTTTATGTTGTAATTTATAGCATAAGTTAAGATTAATAATGTGGCACTATAAGTTTGCTGTACATTTCTTATAGTATAGTGAAAATAAGAATAATTTAGACTACGCAAACAAACGTTGACATTATTTAATTGAAATAAGTATTTATTTAATAAATGGGCTAATTATCAATCTTAAAAGTCTGTAAAATTTTGCTAATTTTATCAGAATAGTATCGCTAATACTAACAACAGACGATAATTTAAATATCTATAAAACTTTGAATAAATAAAATAGATGTGCCTTAAGATGCTCAGGTGTTTGAACAAATGTTATTAACAATTAAGCGACAAATTTAAGATATCCATCTTAATGAGGAATTTAACTTAACCCTAGGATGGCTACAGGGGTGACCTAATACATGAGTCTAAGCATCACTTATCGCTATTTCAAAAAGTATTTGTTGACATGTTTAATAACATGAATTTTTTATCTTACAGAAGATGTTGATCATTAAAAGCAAAAGAGATATTATATTATTAAGAGTCATGATAAAGAATTCGTTTTCGTTGAGCCATCAACCAAAATGCAATAGCCAGATGTGGCAATAGTAGGATAGGATAGTTTGCTCTGAATCTGAATGTTCAGAAAGTATCTAAAAACTCTGTTAAAATCCAAATTCATCTCAAAACGAATGTACATTTTGTTTATTTAATAAAATATTCCATTGTACGGGGTGACCTCCACATTTCTTACCATCTATGCTTGAATATTTAATAACCTTAAGGGTTAAAACCTTTGAAAATTATTGTTAAAACATGACTTGTCTTTAAAATTTGATTTTGAAATCTTGGTTAAATAGAATTTTTAAACATAGTTACATTTGAAATTTTCGATCAAAGAACTTCTATAAAACGTAAACAAAATTTTGTCATCTGGTTTATTGTCGCTGCAGTAAAAAAAAACTAAGTGCAACGACTAAACGCAATGATAAAAGTAATTTTATCCGAAAATGGTCATATAAATTCATTAAATTAAATTAAAAACTATATTAAAACTTTAAGTTGTATATAGAAATGCATTTAACAGATAAACTCATTTAACATTTCAATACTTTGTTTAAATGAAAACCTAAACACTCCATTTACCAATAAAGCAATCGAAATAATTAAACGAAAATAAGGCACAAATCAGTCAAATTACGAAAAAGTGTGATTTTGTATAAATATAAGAAATAAATGATCGGAAATAGATTTTACGATTAACAATTTTCAAAACGACAAAAGGCAGTAAGGATCAGGCCTTACTTTGTACCAGCACAAGTTTATGCTTCTAAATGTGTAGGAGCGTGTGTGTACGTGTTTGCTAACTCAGATAATAGTTCTACTCTACTCTTCTCTACATATTTTTCCTTTTTCACATGAGAGATTAAAATTTTGCACGAAAACTTAGCTAAATATGAGCAAGTAGAAGTTAAATATACTTCTGAGCCCCTTCATCATCTTCTTTATCATCATCGTCGTCGGCATCATGTTTAAATTGAAATATTTCTTGTGAAGCTTAAAAAGTTGTTGGTAAAGAACTTTTTTTTTTTTTATTTGTATTGCTGCAGTGTATTTGGTATGGCATAAGTATTTCTTTCTAGTTGACAATTATAAGTAGCAGCCAAAACTACAAATAAAGATTTATTATTTGATTTTCGTGTGTTTCTTTGATAAAAAAAAATAAAATAAAATGGAAAAACAGCAAACAAGATATTGAGCCAAAAAAATATAACACAAACTTGTTATTCAACATAAATTTATGGTTGTGCGTAGGCTTTTCTAAGGTAGTTAGAAATTACAAACAAAACCACCAAAATACGTTGGCAAAAATTTAAAAAATAAACACATTGAGGTATTCGTTATAAATATGATTTAAAAAAAAAAAAAAAATGTATTGTTATGAAGAGTTTTCTTTAAATGTTAAACCTTTTACGTTCTACTTGTGTTAAATGTGTATTTTGTGTTTTATCATTTAAAATTAATTTAAAAAACGTAGGAAGGATGGTGTTTTGTCGGTATTATTTCTTATTGTTTCAGAACGTTTACTAAAAAGAAATTTACACTTTATTTTTTCTTTCATAGAACGAATGAACGGAACGCTCTTGTTTGGTTTCTAGCAAGAATTGTTTTCTTATATTTATTCTTTATTTAATAATAATCCATCCCTTTAGGACAAATAGGTTTTTACGGGGAAGTGTTGTTTTTTTTAGATAATCGAATTTATGCATTTTTTTATTGTTCATTTAGCAATATACAGTCAACTGTTTGGTGTTGTCTTACATTTTCTGTTAGAATTAACTCAATATCGCGGCAACGTACTTGTGTAGGGTGTTTTGTAGGCCTTTATTTCTACAAATTTATTAAAAATTTTTTCTGCAGAGTTTGGCAAATCACCATACAAACTCTTACACCAGAACAACGTGGAACAAATCGTGGAAATTTATTTCCAAAATTGAGCTCTGTTTGCCAATCCTATAGAGCACTTCTTCAAGTGAACGGTACGCATAATTTTCCATCTTAGTAGGTAATACGCAATACTATGAACAATTCATGACAACATTTACTCTTTTTGATAATAATTATCAAAATAGAGCCATTACGAGCGTACACAAGAAGCCATTGCAGCTGCTGATAGAGTGTGACAGAGAATACGTATTTATCGATTCGACGTCTGTCTCAGAAACATGGTCTCGTTATTCGTTATTTTTTATTTAGTAATTTAATTTAATAGTTCTAACAAGACGGCGCAACATGCCATACGGAGCGTGAAACCATCACTTTGTTCAGCCGAACGTTTGGTAACCGCATTATCTCAAGATATGGATCTGTAAATTGGCCAAACCGTTTGTGTGATTTGACGCCATTGAACTACTTTTTGTGGGGTACTTTAAAGCTCTGATCTATGCTGATAAACCGGCAACGATTGATAATTAAGAAGCAAACATTCGATGCACTATTGAAGAAATAAGACCGTATATGCTTGGATCGCCAGAATGACGTTCGTAAAGGCCAAATCGCAAAGGCCAATAGCCAGAGATTATTTTTACAAATTAAATGCAATACAATTTTTAAGCTAATAGACATTTCTTGGTCATTTCATTGAATTTTTTGTGTTTAATTTAATTTTCTATATAATATTTTAAGAAATAACTATCTGTTAAAGCTTACCGTATCAGCTTACTACAGTGTGATCCTGTTTACTTTGTTATAACAGCAGTAATTAATGCACAATGTTTGTGGTGTTAAAGGTTTCTCGCTGTTGTACGTCAAGCGGTACAAAATGTTGTGCTCCAACACAAAATAAAAAAACATTATATTTCATAATTTTATTAGAAATATAATTTTTTTAAATTCAAACCACTATATTTGTGAAAAAAAAAACGACAAAAAGGAAATACCGTGTGTTGTAAAACAATAGTATGGATTTAAGGTGTTAGTTTTATGGAAATGGACTGCAGAAGAACAAAAAAAATTAATCAAATTCTCTTTTTCCGCAAACTTTATATAATAAATAACTTTTGGTATAAAAAGCAATAGCCATTTAATGTTGATTGAAACATCGGCGTTATATTTTAACAAATTCAAAAAATTCAAAAAATTTTTGCTGAGTTTGCCAGAGGAAAACTTTTAAATAAAAAGAAAATAAAACAAAAAGAGAGCCTCATTCGCCGTAACGTGAATAAAATTTATAATAAAGTTAATTTGCATCGATTCGTTTCAGTTTGTGTGCATCTGTTTATAGTTTTTTTATTTAAAAAATATTAAATTTGTCAGACCGTAAACACTTAAAAAAATCATGCAATTTCTTATAGAAGTTGCTTCACACTATACATTTCCTTATGTACTTTTGCATACATTTTTCATTTTTCTTTTTTTTAAATAAAATTTAAAAAAAAATTCTTTTAAAAGAATGTGTATTAAAAAACTAACCAACATATATTAGCTGGAGGAAAGAAACACTTACTTAGTTACAGCAAATCCCTAAAAGGATGCAACCTGTAGTTGAGTTTTCAAGATTTTTCAACAGCAATTATAAAACTTTACACAACAACTTTAATTACACTCGTAGAATTCAGGAAAAGAAAATTACAAATAAAGTTTCTTTGAGGTGAATATTAAAAAAAGGAAATACTTTTAATTTCTTAATATGCTGATGTATTACTTAGTTCACAGTAACGGGTGATCTTTTAACCGTTACGGTTTTAAAACTTGAAATAATAACAGAAAATTTGCACGAGTGAATTAAATATTTATTTGGGCGATAATTAGTGCCTGCCATTTAGTTTTTAAAGATTATTTCATATAAATGTTGTTGGTAGTTTATTTGTGAGCTCCAGTTTCAGCCGGTATTGACCAATGGCAGTTGTAAAGTTGTCTTCCGGGGGGGAAAAAAACTATAGCTGACTAGGTCCCTGTATATGGGAGACTTTACATATCCCCACAATCACATAATCTCGGCGGTAATAAGAGTGCTCCCAAACGTGAGATTAATTATTTACCAAATTCACCTCTCAATAGGTTCGTAGTATCGTGTGGCACCATCTTGTTGAAACTATATGTTAACCAAGACGAAAAAACACGTTAATCATTGCACTGTACTTTACTCCATTGTAGCGCAAGGTCAATTGTTGACAACGGCGACGAATCGACATATCGCAATCTTCATTGACACTGGAAATATTCTCTTTGGTACGCACACTACGCATACGGGTTGGTGGATAAATGTCCAAAAAAGTGAAACTGGTACGAAAATTGACGTATTTTACAAAACACATTTCTCATACAGCACGAATTCCTAAAATAAAATTCAATGATTTGCATGCATTGTTCGCTTGTTAGTCTGTACATGGTGAAATTATCATCCTTTTTATAGGCAGCACTGTTGCTTTGACAGCCGATTTGACAGTACTCTGCTGTTTTAAAAGTTAGTTTGGTTTGGAAAATGATCATGAGCAAAGTTTAAAAATTTTTCAAATTTATTTTAAAAATTATGCTTCAACAAACTAATCGGGCATCGATTAAGCATACTTTCGATTAAAAGTGTGCAAATATTTGCCTCATTAGGAGCGATAATAATCCATAACACCTGGAGACACTTACTGTTTGGTGCGCTTTTGAAGTGGTGGAATCTTTGATCCATAAGAACGTTACAGTCAACGGTAAAGAGAAGGAAGGCGTACGCACTGTTGACATGTGTTTTCAGCAAAATGGTATCTATCACATGTCACACAGAGCGCGATACAAAAAACTTCACTGAGAGAAATATAATAATTTTAAGAAATGGTCACATCCTTCATGTAAGTTAACAGCATTAATTATTTTTTCAGTTGACATATGTAAAGTCCCAGATTTGTGCTGATATAGCAGAAGCGATTAAGCAGATTAAGGTGAATATCCAGCACATTATTACTTAAATACAGCCTGCAAATTAGAACCACAAAATACGCCATGTATTCCCAAATATAATTCAATAATTCTCCACTTCTAAACAACAAACTTTCTTTTTCCCCAATTATAAAATTAACAAATTTCTTAAAAATTCTGTAAAACTCATGAACTTTTTCTTTTGAAAATTAAATAATTTGAATTTGAAAGACAAAACATGTTTTTTTCTTAAGCTTTCATAGCAGTGACCAACGCGATCTTAATTAGAATTTGCTGTGCTTTTGGTATAGAGATTCTAATACACATTCTGAAATTACGATTAGGTCCGTAAATAAAAATTATTTTATATGTTATATCGATGCCTTACTTCCTCAACCTCGTATCTTAAAAAATAAAATTTTTCAGGAGAGAAAAAAAAACGGTTCATCTTTTTATACTTTGGTGTTTGGTTAAAAGTTTAAATGCAATTATAAAGGAATTGATTGTCTTTATGTATATTAGTAGTAATATTATACTCATCTTTTTTAGTTAAATCATAAAACAATCGTTTGATAAGAAAAAGTCAAAACCGTATTTTTTAAGATACGAGGTTGAGGAAGTAAGGCATCGATATGCGAAATTAAATTACATGGACCAACAGTATTTGAAAGCCTAGTTCTTAGATGTCTCAAGGTTAAAACAAATCTCAAAATTGTTTAGAAATTACATATTTATTATAGTTTATTGTGGAGGGTGTTCAAGGTGTTAAAACTTTTCTCCATTCTATGGTTACTTTATCGGTCACGAAGCGAATACTTTATTTTATTATGAAATCAACACAACTCATACGCCCTCATACACTTGTATATAAACGATTTTTAAGAAATTGTGATATAAAAAAATTGCAACTGCAATTTAACAAAAAAAAAAAAAAAATTACAACCTTTGCGTTTCTACAAAAACTGACCTTCAACTTCAACATTCAGCACAGTTCATTTAAGAATGCAGAAAAATGTTTTTCAATGTGTATGATTCTGTTTATATTTATTTGTAATATAAAATAAAAAAACTGCTAGCCAAAATGACCTTTTTTCTGTTTCCTTTAATTGAACGAGCATCCTATTTTATCATTATGCAAGGATAAACTATTTTATATTTAGTTGTAGAAAGTTTAAAAAATTCTTTACTATTAATTTAGGGTCATTGAACAACTTGATTGTTTTTCATATTAGTTGCACCAGTTTTTGTTTGTGTTTTTTATGGCAAAGGATATTATCCCAAACATCATTATTCGTAATATTTTAATGGGTAATAACAGTTTTTGGCATAATTTTGCTGCAATGAAGAATAATATCTGCTTAATGTTAGTTGTTACTTATAATTATGGATCATACAAAATTTAATTATTTCTGTTTTTAATTTACTACAAAAAAAAAAAATATGTAAAATTTGGCAAAACTTCACCGATTAAAGTCATTTTCAGGTTTGACAATAAACAGGAATTAAAATAAAGAAGAAAAAAAAACATTAAAAAGATATAAGAATAACAATGAAAAAATATTTGTTTGCTTTCAGTTGTTTAAGTTTTTGATTTTCATAACTTTTCGACTTTACATAAAAAATCAAAGAAAAAAAAAACAAAAAGAAAATGGAATAAAAAACGAAAACTTTTTCCATATTGTTTCATTATATGTATGATGATGCATCAAGTCAGAGCCATCGACCATCAGAAAACGAGAAACAAGTAAAAGCAAGTTGTATATTGTTTGCATACTTTCAGGATTGTCTTGATAGTTTATGCATTTTGTTTTTCTATACTCTAACTGAAATATGAAATATGCATATTATTTTATTGCATACTTTATGGCTTAACGCTTTAAGGAGAATATAAATATTTTTATACTTTTTTTTATTTTTTTGTGTTCTTCTGACAATAACACAACACTACAACAAAATTCACATGCAGTACGTAAAGAAGTAAACATTAGAAAAATGCTCAAGTTT
Source organism: Phyto melanocephala (assembly GCA_941918925.1). Taxonomy (NCBI): domain Eukaryota; kingdom Metazoa; phylum Arthropoda; class Insecta; order Diptera; family Rhinophoridae; genus Phyto; species Phyto melanocephala. Next base: position 134,349,901 of record OW799235.1, on the reverse strand, counting down.
ATATTAATAAAATTTATATAAATATAATCGATGAATATATTGATCCCTTAATAAAATGTTATTTTTGTACTTCACATTAAATGAAAAACTTTTGAATTTCCTTAACAAAGAGTGAGAAAAACCTCGCTTTTTTGTTACTCTACACAAAAAGGAAAAATTATTAAAAAAAAGTGAAAATAATAAAATAGGACAGTGCTTTTTTATGTATGCAGCTATCGACCATAGGTGTGAATTGTTTGTGTGTGGACTAACAGAAAACGTTAAAATGGAGATACGGCTTTTGTATATTAAGCCATTGATATAAATATTCAGATAATGTGACTTTTCTGCATTCTCTTTTTATGTCTTTTCAAATTCGATTTCATTTATGTACATGATTTGTACTTTTGGCTTGTAAAATAATTTTAAGCTTTTATGGTTTTAAACATAAAAATGACTTAATTGGCAAATCCTATTTGTGTTGTCTTCGTAAAAAACAAATAAAGTTTTGGAATAACATACAAGATCATGTTTACATTTTTCAAATTTGAATATATATAACAGATTTGTGTGTATGTATTAATGTATTAATGTATGTATGTATGTATGTATGTATGTATGTATGTATGTATGTATGCATGTATGCATGTATCGTATGTACGTATGTATGTATGCATGTGAATAAATGTATATTTATAGTGATTTGTAGTTCAACATCTGAACATTTATTTATTGTATACCTGGATAAAAGTGATAGACCACTTATTGAATAAATAAATAAATATTTTCAATATACTAAACATGATTGTATTGTTATAAAGAAACAAATACAGGTTGTGTCAACTTGGACTTGGATATATGTATGTTGGAGGAGTCACATAATAGTAAACATGCGATTTAAATGAGAAAATATTGAAATGTGTTCATTAAGGATAAACCTAAAAAAATTGCGATTTTCCACAGTCGAGAAAAATAGGGACTTTCGTTAAAACAACAAGCTTTTTTTTATTAAATTACTGAGTTAAGCTCTTGTCTAGCGTACTAGATGCTGAACTTTGTTATGCGATTTATACAGCATGCCCTGTTCGGTTATTTTGTTTGTAAAAAGTTGACTTCTCTGACATTTTACAGCCGACTAATGTCCTTTTGTCCACTCAGTAACGTTTCTTTACATTAATGTACTGTATATTCTATGTCTAGCAATTTATTTTAATAATAAATGAATTTGTCATGTTTGTATGTATGTACACATTTATTTTTAAATACATACAAATTCAAATTGTCATTTGGTGTCCAATGCATGTTATGCATTTAGTGTAGTTCCAATTGAATGAATAATTAGTCAAAATCATGTCATTGCAAGTAACTAAGTGATGGAGAGTTATTTGAAAATGAATCTAATGCATTAGATGGCATCATAGAAATAGCTGTGTTTTACTCTTTAACATAGTGGGAACAGCAGCAACAACATAACCCTCTAACATTCAAATACAGGTCTAAGTGTTCAATGATAATGATAACATTAGTCTACATTACAATTCAAAATAACTAAATACATACATTTTAAATATTGTTTGTCTCTTTGGAAATAACAATTTATTTGTCACATTTTAGCACGTTCATTTATTACTTTTTAAATTTTTGTTTTTTTTTTTTGTTTTAATTTACTTATGTTAAACAAAATATTTATTCCAATCAATTGAACATTCGTTTTCTATTATTTGTAATTTTTCAATTGGCTGCATTTCGTAGTCATACTCACATACACTTTTTAGAAATAATATGAAAAATCTAAGTAGACAACTGATTGATTTTTTTTTTTTCTTTAGTGTTCTTTAGTTCTGTCAAAGTAAAACGAAAAAGTCAAACTCATATTTCAGTTAAGAATTTTTTATTACAGATGTGAGTGCATGACAATTGTTATCTGTAATAGAAAATTGCATTTTGATGTTATACTCAATTGTTGTTGGTTATTATTTATTTTATTTTACTTTCTATTGTTGCTATGTTAAAAACATAGTTTATAGGAAACAAGTTAAACAGTGGTAGCAAAGTAAGCAGGAAGCAATATACAGACATGTCAGAAAGATAAATTCAGTTGGAAATGGATTTTATTCCGCAATTTACTTTATTACAAAAAGTACAACAAAAATTGAAAACGAAATGTGCATACTTTAAGAACGGTCAAATAAATATTTTCTCCATAAGATTTGTGTGTTGAAAAAATCTGCAGCGCCACCTTAAGGTATGTAAATATTTGTAGCAATAAATGAAAATACGGTACGGCATTGCAATCATCATGATCTTTTCGTTTGCCCAGCCTGATAATGACAAAGTCATAAGATTTATAAAATTCAATAACTTGGAAACTGTTGATCTTAGAGTTTTTTTTATTAATATTTTATTACAGATCACACAATTATATAACTTGTATAGTTGTAACCACTACTTTTGAATCGTGGATGTTTTTAGGTAACCCTTCGATTAGAAATTTGATCACTTTTTTGGCAGTTTGACCATCACTTTTTAAAATCTTTCATATCTTCTATTTTGTGCTCCTTAATTCTCTAATCACTTCAAGATCTCTCCACTGATGTTAGCTCCAGTCAATTTGAAGGATTTGACTCTTTAGATACAAAGATTTTATACCATAGTGACATGATGCCAAATCGGACCAAAAATACGTAAACACATTGTGCTCACTTATGAAGGTAAGAAAACGTTCTTTATTTTATTTAATTTTATTTTTTTTATTTTATTTAATTTAATGTACATTTCGCTATTTATAGAACCCAGTGTAACAAATCACTATTCTTTTGCCGCAACTAGATAAAGCTTGCCATACCAAGAATGTTTTTTACGAAATTTTGTCTGCTTCTGAGGTCCTAAACTTATCCCAAACATTTCCACGAGCATTGGCAATATAAAAGTTCTGATCCGAACACTGCAAAAAGACTATTATACAACATGTGTGTTATTGTATGAAATTTGATCTTAATTTCTGTACCCTATTTTAGGCTTCTACATTTTTTGCAGCATTCCTGTGTGGAACTTTGTATGGTTTCAAGACTGCATGGGCTTTAACTTTTCGCACTGTGCTAACCGGACTGCTTTTCTGCCAGATGCATTTGGAGATCTTTTCAACATGCTTTTAATTTTCTTGGCCTTCCCAATATCATGTAGCCCCTTTTTTCTTCCCAAAACAGGTTTCCTATCAATGATTCTGTTTAAGTATAACTTTGGAAACAGTTGTAACGGCAGACCTTAAATTCTTTAACCAATTTTCTGTAAAATACTTTGGATTTAATTTTATAAAATTTTGGTACGTACTTCTTTCTCTCATTTCGATTTAACTCACAACAAATAAATATTGTTGCCTTTAAAAATAATAGCTGATATTTTTTTCAAAGATAACATATTTAAATATTGCTTCCGCAAAAAGTTAAAAATAGGTAAAATGTGTATGAAGATTTTTTCGACCTCACTCCCTAGAAAATTTGGTATGAAAAATTAAACGGATATTTAATTTATTTAATACTATCGCATAGCACACTGTTCATCACACATTCCTATTTTCGCATACTCCAACATACTCCAACTCACAAAAGATTGAGTGACACGACAAGCCAACAATATAATCAAATAGATATAACCATTATGATGACACCATAAACATCTTAATAGTGATAAAGACCATAAGCATGATAAGAAAATGTATTTTAATTTTTTTAAAGAAAAATAAAAATAACATGTATGCATGAAGTCCATGTGTATGAAGATCTAACATGCAATGTTACCACCAATGTCATTATATGTACGCATGTATGCATGTGAGTTGTTGCATTAAATAATATTCAACATCCTGTAGAAAAATAAGCAGATCCTTAAGATAAAATATGAACCTTAAGCATATCTTTGTGCATTTAATACAACTTTCTCCATCTGTATGCAGTTCAATATGTTTTCGAAAACAATTATAATCAATATGAGCACATCATAATAAAAATCACAAAAAATAAAGTTTTTAAATTTATTTTAATAAAAATGGTTTTCGCTTTGTATTTACAATTTAAATTAATAATTTAATCATTCTACAGAAAAAGTAAAACAATGCACTTAAATTAAAAATATTATGATTTTTAATGCAGGTTTTTTAAATTAAATTGTTAATAAAATCGATGTATTCGTTAGGATAGGTCTGATTCCTTGTGGTCATTAAGTTTAAAAAAAATTTAGCAAAATTTATATAATAAAAATATTTAGAATTTTTTTATTAGGAAGGGGCGGCGCAAAAAAAATTTATTCTTTTTGGTATACCCTTCACAGAGAGGGTAGGGTATATATCGATGCCTTACTTTCTCAACCTCGTATCTTAAAAAATAAAATTTTTCAGGAGAGAAAAAATAAAACGGTTCATTTTTTTATACTTCGGTGTTTGGTTAAAAGTTTAAATGCAATTATAAAGGAATTTATTGTATTTATGTATATTAGTAGTAATATTATACTCATCTCTTTTAGTTAAAGCATGAAACAATCGTTTGATATGAAAAAGTCAAAACCGTATTTTTTAAGATACGAGGTTGAGGAAATAAGGCATCGATAAAGCTTTGTCAATCCGTGTGAAATTTCTACAATATAATTTTCCGATCCCGTAAAATATATATTTTCTAAAATCGCATGAATCTACTTCCCTAGATTGAGCATTGTCATCTGTTTGTCTGTTTATGTGTATGTTGAAATCAATTTTTTTACGCCTCCCAGCATCGCCGTATGTTTTATTACAACATTCGGAATATTCGGGAACACAATCGCTCCATAACTTTCTAAAATATGAGCAAACAAATGACTGCCTCTGTTTTTCGTCTTTTTTTACCACAAAAATTTCAATTTGATCCTCACCTTAATTTCTTGAGACGTTTGTTACTATTTATAACTATGATATGCTTCTAGCGATGTTCTTAAAAAATTTTCGATAAATTAGTTACTAACCAGCAAAGGTAAAGGCAAAAATAAGTTTACAAAATATCAGTTAGACACCAGAATACAATGCGTAGTCTCGAAAATTATTGCCGAAAGAAATGACAAATCGGTTGGGAACTAACTGAGATATAAGCACAACACAAATGCTTCGGTGTTTTTCCTAAAAATTTTAAACAAAAATCAATTTTTTTTAGCTTTGGGACAACAGAGAGGAATGATATGGGTATTAAAAGAACGGCCTTGACTAGCAGAATATAAGACACTATAACAGAATTGTAAATCCAAGACCGCCCCCAATTAAAAAATGGCGTACAAATAATTTATATGTGGGTCGAATCTAGTAATTAAAAAAAATATATACCCACTACAACCCCCTTAATACACAGTACAACAGCCAATCTGGGGGTTGAGAAATTCCAAGTCAGGGTGATGGTACTAGGTCAGTATAGTAAAACCCTCAAAGGGTTTGGCGTTCGTATGTGTCAGTTTTTTTTATGACATTTTAAACTTTTTCCTTATCTTGATGTTTTTACGCTTAGTTGTAACATTTTGGCAAAAACGTAGTTTAACATAACTCGAGAACCACTTGTCCGATTTTGATGAAACAAACTCAAAAAAATTTAGAATTACAATTTCTTTAATCCGTTTATATAACGTTTTTCTTTATAATCAACAGTTTTGCCGGTAAAAATAAATTTGTGGAGAAAAAAAATATTTTTTTGCCTAAAAATTAAAATTTTTTTTTTTTAATTCATAAAAAATCCAAAACGGAAAAAAGGATCAAGTGTTATTAATTTCATGTAAAGTCACATAACCAATAAACAAAATGCGACATAGATCATAGAAATCGATTAACGCGTTCTGCTTTTATTTACAATCAAGTGAAGGTATCCCATTTTGACAAGAATATTGATATTTTTATCGCATTTTTTTATAAATTTTCCCCAATAACTCCAGACTTCTGGCCATAAACTACAAAAAAAATTAAGTAAACATTTTTATAATTTTTATTTTTATTTTATTTATTTATTTTTATTTATTTTAATAAATATTGCCTAGACTTTTTCGATGGTGGTTGTTCGGGACTAGTGGCATCGCATTTATCGCTATCATCAGTTTCTGAACCACACATAATGTCAATGTGTGACTTCACTGTTGGCCCTTCTGCATCTCCTGAAAATTCTTTATCATCAAGATCATCCTTGTCTTGCCACACAAGCTTACTCCACCCTGACTTGGAATTTCTCACCCCCCAGACAATAATCCCAAAAATGTTCCACAGTGATATTGGCATAAAAAAGGACATTGCCGATGGAATACAGTAAACACTGAAAAAGTTAAAACCAGAGATGGCGTCTGAAACAAGATACCCATCAACATGGGTATTTAATAAAAGGGCTTTACTAGTAGAATGCAGTTAACTATGTAAAAATTCAAAATCAAATATGGCATCTAAAGTAATAAGGAAAATGACATATAACATGAAATCTAAGCTTAACTACGATGTGTACATTATGGTGAATGATTTTATCAGATTCGATAATTTTTTTAATATTTTTTTATACTATTCTTACAAAAAATATCTCAATTGGAAAAAAAAACAAATCCTAAAGTAATAACATTAGTTCTGTTTAGTGGCTAACAGAGCTCTGCCAACATATTATGCTTATGCCTAGATTTACGAATTTAAAATTTATCTTCACTTCCATTCCTTAATAGATATTATAAGTAGTACTCAGGCAATTTAAATTCTATTCTGTTACATTTTAGTCGATATTTCTCACTTCTATGTATGTGTAAGTGAGGTTGTAAATGCTGCTTGCAGATGTATTCATGTACATGTTTTTCTTTTTATTTTGTTTAGAACTTCAAACGTTCAAACAAAGCAATAAAAACAACTTTATAAACTACAAACTTAACCCTCTACGCAACAAGTATTTTATCATGTTTTTTCCTTGTCTTCGTAAAATTCTATTCCAGCAGCAATACAAATACAAAATTTTAAATGTAACAGTTGTATTAAATTTAGTGAGGAATTAAGCAGTTTTAAGCTGCATCAGATTGTCTTGTTTTTATACGACAGCGTAAAAGGTTATATCTGTGGCTTGGAGCTAAAAGGGCCAATGTCACTTTTTGGCTCTTTTGAGTTAATCATTGCATTAAATTTGTTTTCTTGCTCTATTCCATTATGCTAAAACAGCTAAAGTTATACTCAACCCAGAACAGCTTCATAAATAAAATGCTGGCCAATGTCACTATGAAAGCATCTATAAAAGTTAAAGTTCAATTCCAATTTTCTCAAAAGTAAATATTTTGACATTGGCCCTTTTAGCTCCAAGCCACAGATATATAAGTTTGTCACTCCGTTTGTAACTTCTACAAAGTTCATTAGAGTTTCTATAAAGTATATTCATACTGAATCTTTATAGACACACACAAAGAAAAAACATGGTTGTGGTAATCATAATTGAAGAGCAACATTATTAAATTATGTTTACAAATAAAATGGACAAACTTTGTTTTTTTCTCAAGCATATTATTATATTTTGCTATTACTTATATTGATTGCGCTTACAGTTAACATTAATTTTTTTTTTAAATATTGCTTTACGTTTTATCGTTTATTTCTATTGTGTTATTTGTAATTTTTTTAATTTTTACCAAACTCTTGTATATTTCTTTAAGTTAAACTTTGGAAATAATAAAATTTATCCAGAAGAAAAATATTTGAACTCATAGCTTGATTGCTCTTGTAATCATACGGTTGTTTTACCTGTTATTTAATGAATATTTGAAATTTTAAATACTTTTGAACACAATGTTATTATTGCGAAGTCACCATAGTATTTTTGTCACAATAATTCTGTAAATGATACTATTTTTAGAGGACAACCATATTTTAGTTATCAGGAAAACTAAACATTGAATAATAAATTTCAAACAGTTGATTATTGTGACAAAATATATGATAAAACAATAGAAAAATAACTATTTATTGATTTCGGTAACCAAATATTGTTATAGAAACCGTCGTGATCATGTCGTAACCATGTTTTTTTTTTGTGTGTATAAAAATTGATTTGTCCAAGTCCGTCTGTTCATTTGTATGTCGAAATCAACATTTTAAAGTGCACATGTATACATGAGCCTCTTATATGGTATCTATCAGATGTCTCTGAGGATTTTGGTATTGAAATATGAGCGAACACATTCCTTCTGTTTTTACCAAAACAAGGTCAGATTTTGCAGTTCCTATAGAACTTCTTGCAACGTTTGTTACGTATATACAAAATACGTGCCTTTGTCAACATTTATACTTTTTTGCTCTTTTATCTAACATGTATATACAACGTATCTAAAACACGTCCTTTGTAGAAATATTTATTCCAATAGATCCATAAGTCTAAATAATATAGACAAAAAAATGTTGTTTAAAAAATAAATTGCATTTTAAAGACAAGGACCTATATAATTTTTGAAATGTAAGTCACACTTTTGAGAATTTCGCTGTTGCTAATACATAAATAATTTTGTATATATTTATGTATGTACATGATGGAATAAACTGTGTGAAGGGTATATAAGATTCGGCACAGCCAAATATACTGCTCTTACTTGTTTTTTTTTTTAAAGATTTGTGTGAGTTATTTCGGGCTGTTTCTCATTCTAATCGAAAGAGATTTATTGTTGTACTTCCGATTTTCAGTTGTATTTTTATGTAACAGAACTTTTAACTTTAACATTAGTTTTTTCACCTGAAATTACATAGCCTGTTTTTAGTGTTCAACTAAAGAAATAAGAAGTAAATTTGTAAAGAGAAAAAAATTACAAATTTAATTTATTTTTAAGTTTTCCAATTAATTTTAAAAATTTTGTCGCGTACACATACTTTAAAAGAGAAGGCTATTTCATGTGTTGCAGGTATATAAATATTTACAAAAGATTTCGTGTATATAAAAGAAGACTTTGCCTTTGAAGCAAAAAATTAAAATTCCTTTGTTTTTAAATAACTTAAAGTGACCGTTCATATTTTGAGAAAACTTTATTTTTTTGGATGACTGGCACAAAGATTTTTCTAACTTTCTTTCTAAAGCATGATACACAAAAATATAAACAAAGAATTTGTTAAGTTACAACACATCGTTCGAAATTACTTCACAACAAAATCCATTTTACTGGCCACCTTTTTGGAAATATACAAAACCCACTTCTTTTTTTTTATATTTTTTTTTTCGTAAACTTGTATGTGCAAAAAGATGAGTTGTTTTCTATGTTTTCACAGATGTGTTTCAATTGTTATCTTGTTTCAACATGTTATATCAAACGAACAAGATTTTTATGTTTTACAAAAACAAAAACTTTAGATTTAAAAAAAAATAGATGAAAAAATATAAATAAAATTACTTTCATTTATTGGTATAAATAGATTTAAAAATACAACATTTTTTTTATATTTAACTAATAAAAACACAAACTAAAATATGCAATAGCATGCAAGTATGCATTGTACGGAGAAGCATGCTTTCAATTTAAATTAGTTAGAAAAATTGTTCATTCTATAATAGAATTGTATTTCAGCCAGTTAATGTAGACCAGAAATTCATACACACATACAAATACATACATACAAATAAACAGACAAAATAAATTGTTTTAGGCGTTTTTCAATTTAACACTTCAAATATGCATCAGCAGGCCTAGCAATAGGCAATACAATTTTATTATTATTATTTTTTTTTTTCTGTTAACTCAAATGTAAAACTATTTATTTAATTGAATTTTTATTATATCGAAAATTAGATAATTTAATTAGTTAATGTTATTGGTATTAAAAATATTAACAAATTGTTTGCGCTTTTGTTGAAAATAAACAGATGACCTTTTGTGTTTGTTTTAGAGTATTTAATTTTCCGCTATTGTTCTGTGAAAACTTTGATTACTTGAGAACAAATTACTTTGAAAATTGTCCTTTCACTTTAGTCAGTCAATGCCTTGAACTGAAAACATTGCTCTTACTAACAATTAAGCAATTAAGCCATCTAAAAATATGCTACAAGCCTTAATGTCTTTGATACGAAAACTATTTCTAGACTACAGTACTACAAAGCAACAAAAATACTAAAGTGCTGGTTCACAACCTAGTATGCTGTTAAAGTTTGGTCTATGCTTTATAAGTGCCTATTGTTTAAATCTTTTTAAAAAATATAAATATATAAGAAACAGAAGGCGACTCAACAAAGCAATAAATATAATGTTTAAAAAGGCGCTAGAACAATAAAAAAAAATTGTATGACCGAAAAGTATGCAACAGAAAACATAGACAAAATGCAAAATGAAGAACTAGAACAAAAACCCACAAACGAAATAAAAGTAAATTGAAGGGGTTAAAAATGACAAATAAAAGATAAAACTTAAATTTCTATCTAAATGCATACTACACACACTTGCATAAATCCATACTATATACATGCATCTATTGTAAAAACGTTAAGACGGACAGAGAAAGTAAGAGACCGACATAGAACTATTTCAGAAACTTGATGAATATTGTGCTCTTTAAAAAAAAAACACAAACTAACAACAACATGACAGATCAAAGAAAACATCATATTAGAACAAAGAGAAGCACTCATACATGAATCATAGTCATAGAAGACAGAACACGTGTGTAATGAATATGTGCATGTTGATAAGGCGGATTCTTTTCATAGATAATGAAGTATGTTTTTGTCTTTTGGTAAACGAAAAATAACTTAAAAATAAATTACCATATTCCGAAAATTAACGTTAGAAAATGTTTAAAAATTTATAAAAAAAAACTGACCTTTTCAGTATACGGAAATATAAAACGAAAGGGAAATAAAACATCTGCATAGTTGTAACTTACCTGAAAAAGAGAAAGATTACAAATTTAATTTCATTAAAACTTCGTGTTAAATTTGTTTAAAATTAATTTAAATATTTTTACGATCTATTCATAACTACTTAAGATTTAAAATTTATTAAAAAGATTTTGTATTAACATTCTGTTAAAGAAACCTTTAACAATTTAAAAATTTTGTTATGAAAACATCATAAACACTTAGTTATAACTAAACAATTCTGCCAATAATTTAAATTGCTCATTTCAAAATAATTTTTCTACTCCTAAATTAATAGGAAGAATATGCATCATTATTTTATTCAATTATTTTGTCTTATTATTTGCTTTTGTAAAGTTTCTTAGACAATCGACCTAATTTTATTACAATTTTTTTTTGTTTTTTTAAGAAAACTGTAATAAAAAAAATAACTCTTTCAAGTCATTACAAACAAATTGCATACTTTCAGGCATTGGCATGGAAATGAAGAGGAAAAATAAAATTTAATTTATTATTATGAATAATATGAGTACGAAAGAAGAAGATAAAACCAAAGTCACTGAAGAGATAGAGAGACAGATAGTCGTTAAGACAGACAATTCATTCAACATAACCAGATAACCATAAGATTCAATTGTAACCATTAAGAATGGTGGAATATTTTGTTGTTAACCCATTGGGAAAAAATCATAATTTGTAAATATATAACGAAAACAGACTATCTTCATAATAATTATGAAATTTTCTAAAGTTGAGTAAAGAAACAATTACAAATTGTGTCTTAAATTAATTGGAATAACTTGGACAGAATAATTGACTTTTTGATTTGTTTTAAAATTCTAATTATATTTTTCATTAACTGAATTAATTTTTTTAATTGATATTAAATATTTTCAAAAAACAAAGAGATTTCTGTCAGTTGAATAAAATAAATAAAAAATAAAAAATGTTATTTTAAATGAAATTTTTTGAAATTTGAATTTCTTAGAATTAATTTAATATAATTATTATTCAATGAGCAGAATAATAAAAAATAGTAGACAATATGCAAGAAAAAGTTCTGGTAAGTGAAAATATATAAAAATATGTTCAGTTTTAAATATAATAAATTTTTTCAGTTTCATTGTAGATGTGCCCAAATCCAATAATTATTGTATCCCCTTATATTCCTCATAATTCTCATTTTAGTAGGTAAGTTTGTTGAATTTCTTCACTCTGTCTGATCAAGCCTTTTTACCGGTTAATATTCCTTTATATCTAGGTTGTTGATGCTACCAGTTATTTTTGGATCTCCGGCTTTCGATATGGTATAGTATGTCACTTATGGAACCCTACTTCTTATGCTAAATTATTTTTATATAAATAACGAAATGTAATTAAAAACATAGATTCATATGTACCATATATGAATATTAAGAATATATAAATATCAAAAAAATATTTATTTTTTTTTTAATTTTTTTTCTAAAGAGGTTAAATAATTTTTGTTATTGATATAATAAATAATTTATTATATAATTACCAAATTTCAATTATAGACATGATTAAATTAATTAAAATCATTTTTAAAAATAAGGAAAATTTTAATTAATTTTTTAATACTGTTTTAATTGATATTTTTCTCAACATTTGTTCAATTAAAACTATTAATTTTCATTTAATTAATAGTATCATTTTGATGATTGGAGCAAAATTAAACAATTTTTTAATTATTAATATTAATTTCGTAATTGAAGTTCATATTTATTTTTTTCTGTGTACATAGATATTGGGTGTACAACTTAAAAATGCAGGACTTACAGCAGACATTGTATCTTTTGAATGTGGTTTTTGTCTATAATAACTTTATGTAATTTGTATAGGAATTTATCTCTTATTGTACCCTTCACACAAAAGTGAAAAGGGGTATATGTATATAAGTTTGTCATTCCGTGTGAAATTTCTACAATTTTCATTTCCGACCCCATAAAGTATAAATTTTCTGAAAGCTATTCATAATAGGGGAGTCGATTAAGCTTTGTCCGTCTGACCTACCGTCCGTGTGTATGTTGAAATTAACTTTTTGAAGCCCCCTGATATAGCCTGGACCCGGGTGAGGTATTAAAACATTATATTCAGAAGCAGATCGGTACGTTTGTGATCATCAGGACACATTCAAAAGCAGCGAAACCAGTTGAATTGACAATAACGACAATATTGGCTTGATTCGTTCTTGGCACCAAAAGAAAAGCACTTCTCTCGGCGCAAAATATATATTTATTTTACCATGGCTAATACTTTGAACAAATTTTTTCTATATAATTATTTTAACATAAAAGCTTAAAATTTTAACAAATTTCACATTTTTAAATTATACACCCAATACTATCCTTCTTACACTCCGACTTATGACCAGATTTTCATTATGTCTTATTGTTAAATGGACACGGATTAAAATGACTCTACAAGGCGTGAGAGTATGTGTAGATAGTTTGAGGATTAAAACAAAAAAAAAAAGAATTTAGGTTTAGACAAGTGCAATTTTATTGGACTTAAGCCAAAACCAAGAAGAATATTAAAATATATATAAAAAATAAGTTTTTTTTTTTAGTAAAAACAAGAGAAAAGATACAAAATGCCACAGCATAAGGGTGTTAATATTTTAATAGGGCGGCAAAGAACTGTTGTATTTTATTTTTATTTTGCTTTAAAAATTGCTTGAAATAATTGTAAAATTTTAACGTGCAAAATTGTCAAGTGAAACAACAAATTTTAAGAATTTTAATTATTAAATATGGAAGAAAACATCATTGATATTTTTGATGTATAGAGCAAATAGAACATTAACATAAACTAATCCACTAACGATTAATAAACAACATTTTAAATGCGTATATTTCAATATTAATAATAATCTTAGCCTAACTTCTTATTAAAGGTTTTAATGCTGCTATACTCAGTTTTATAACATTGAGCAAAAAATAATCGGCACCACTGTAGTGGAAAAATTGTCAAATCAGCTAAATCTAATTCCCTCGAAGACTAAACAAAAATAAAAATATTATAAAAGAAAAGAAAAACGATATAAAATTGAGGGAGTGCGAAGTAGAAAAAAAAACTATAAAAATATTATTGGGCAGTTAAGTAAACAGATTTACATTAGTTGACAGAACGAACAAAAAATCAAATTACCTACAAATACGCGTAACGTGTGTGTGTGTGTGTGTGTGAAAATGTGTATTATATTGTGTGACTTGTTAACAAAAGAAAAATATTAGTTTTACCAGCTATTTAAGGTAATCACTAGCTACACAATAGTCAAGCAAGGAACTTTAACAAATTCTTGCCTTAAATGATAAATAAAAGAATAAATGTGCGTTACATTATAGAAAATAAAATCAAGCTACATTTAGTTATGTAACTTCTTATCCCCTTTTTGACAGTTTTATTAATAAATGTATTAATTTTAGGGTTGTACATACCCTGCAGAAAGCCTGGGGTTAACTGTCTTTAAGTCACCACTTTAGTTGACTAATTTGGTTGTCTACACACAAGATAAACTGTGGTTTATGTTTAAATGCTTGAAATTTAAGATTTAAAAATTCTATTTTAATTTAAAATATTTAACGACTCTACTATTGAATAGCGTGTTTACCGATGTATACTAGAATTACTAAAATGAACCAGTGAGTACTTGGTTCCAATGCCACTATATGGTTCCACAAGAGCTTCTTATTTAATAGTTCTATCATCACTAGTGGATTCTCAATGCCATGAAAATGCTAAATATCTAGTACTAGTGACAAAATCCACGGTGTATCAGTACTGTTTCACTATCTACATTTTCCGTAATTTTCTTACCATACCCAGCAAAAAAAAATTTGTACTAGTTAAATGTGAGTAAAAGATTTGGTGATTTCTTAATCAATAGTGCAAGAGAAGGCATTATTTATGCCTCCCTAATTCCAAAATAGTTTATCATAAATAATGTGCTTCAAAATACATTCAAAATATCTTCAACAATTCATTTAACAAACAAAATCAACTCATGAAACATCGGTTTCTTTTCACCTAATGTGGATTCGCTTTAACCAATAATTGGAATGAAATGCAGTTTCTTAATATACTCGCAAAAACACATACCTCCAATAACACATTAATGTTAAAATCATGAATGTTTCACCTAAATTGAAGCACTTCATTATGAGTTGAACCTATTCACAATTTCATCTGCATATGTTTCTTTGTTGGGATATATACACACATACAAACACATTCATTCACACAAGAATATCAATAGCAAAACATGTAAAATATATAAACACACTATACATCAACTTAGTTCTAAATAAAATTATCTTGTCCTCTATTCTCTCCTTCCCAAGACAAGAAACTAGAAAAACAAAAAAGAAAAATGTAAAAGTGTTAATATGTTTAGCAAGTTTCTCTGACACTTGTGTGGTTGATTTCACAATCGGTTATAAAAACGCAAACAAACAATAAAAGTCATACAAACTCGCACCCTTATATGTAAAGAACAAATAATGTCTGCTTTTAAATAAAAGGGAAAATACAAATAAAATCAGACACATAATTAAAACCAAATGTCGCGGGATTTTATATTGCAGTACTTTTACTATAAATGTTATTATCATTATTTATATTTATATTTTTTCACAGACACTTTCTGTGTTATATGTATATTGTTTCTTTCTTTAATACAATTTCACACTTACCCCTTAACACAATGATAAATGCGCACGTTAAACACATTTGCAATTTTATTTTATCATCAGCAACACTGGTGCAAGTAAAACGACAACCATTGCCACTATTACGACGTCGATATCAACGGACCGTACATCAACAACAATTGCAATGCAGTACGTACTATAAAGTGCACATGCAACAGAGAAGAGATCGTAAAATTCAACAGTGCAATTTTATACTGTAATATGCATTATTTTTATAAAACATTCATAACATTTAATGTTATTAAGGTAAATTGTTGTACGAGTGAGTTTTTCTTACAAAAAACAAACATACATACATACAGTTGGTTATACATCCACAATCATCAACATTGTCTTGTGAGGATGTAGATATACTCTTAGTTACAGTTTTAGTTTGTCAGTAAGTAGCGTGTATGTGTTTGTGTTTTTAAAATGAAAATGAGTTGCATATTTTTTGAGGCATAATTTGAGGAGATATTTAAATTTAATATTAACAACTTAACTTTTCCTTAAGACAATTCATCGATAGGTTTATATCAGAAACATGTTAAATACTTGCAATAAAAATAAAAATTTTAGTAAAATCTTTAATAACAAAAAGATTTTATTGTTTAAAAAAGTGGGTTCAATTTTATATAATAATAATCTTCTTCTTCTATCTATATATATAAAATAGGACGTATGTATGTATGTAACGTATGGACTAAAAAACGGCCGGACCGATTTTGATGAAATTTTCAGGGAATCTTCAGAATATTTAGGCGGGTGACACTGTGAAGTCCGATTTTTGATGTTCGGTCTGCAAGCAGAGGGGCGTGGCAAAATCCAATTTTCATATTGCACCACCAATGACATACAGATATATTTATTTTGTTTGCTTTTTTATTTTTTTTTTTAAAGGTTTATTTACAAAAAAAATTTACAGCTCAATGAACCAATTCAATTGAAACTGCCCAGTAAATTAATCAAATACAAATCGATCGACACAGTAATGGATGAAGAACAAGCCGTCAATTATCCCACTAAATATTTGAATTCATTGGAACCACCCGAAATGCCACCACTTGTACTAACATTAAAGGTTGGATCACCGGTAATTCTTATTCGCAACATAAACGCACCAAAGCTATTCAACGGAACCAGATTGACCATCAAAAACTGTTCACCAAATTTAATCGAGGCAACAATCATCGGTGGTAGATTCAAAGGCGAAGACGTACTTATTCTACGACTTCCGATAATTTCCAACGATTTAACATTCCAATTCAAGCGACTCCAATTCCCTTTGCGTCTTGCCTTTGCTATTACCATCAACAAAGCCAATTCATGTTTTTCACACGGCCAGTTGTATGTAGCTTGCTCCCGAGTTGGCACGCCAAAAAATTTATACGTTTTTACACCAAATAAAAAAACAAAAAACATTGCCCCCGCTGGCCTTAAGATGAAGTAATAAATAAATATAATTTCCAATTTGCCTTAAATACATGCGTTTCTTTTAGATTGAGCCCATATCTACAGTATATGAAAGTTATTCTGTAAAAAAACTTAATGACAGGCATTCCATGGATTTTTATTTGAAGGCCGTAAATTTCGTTAAAAGCTCAATTTAAATCGTGTGGTAATACAACACTAATGTTTGCTTAGGGCCAGCAACACGGACCGGGTCAGCTTGTTATATATAATAAAAAATATAAGCAAAAAAATGTATTGAGAAAATTTTATTAAATATTTGTGTTGTGTTTTCTGATTATACATACAGATGACTATAACACACATACACTAGTCTTGGGAAAAATAGATACGACAACTCTTGCAATTCTCAAATTATAAATTTTTTAAAAGTTATATGAGTCATAAAAGAATTATATTAAATATGTTTCTAGATAACTTGTTTAGGTTACCCTACGATATATATTTTTACTTACATATGTATTAACATATCGTACCGTAGTTATTTTAGTAGTTGATTGATTGATTGAGGATCGAAGCATTTAAATTCGGCAAATTTTTGATGTTTAATCGATTCAGAGCTGAAGGTTTTAACTCTTTTAAATTACATTCGTAGATATTAACGACATCGGTCGCGACACAAATCAAACATTTCGTAGTGTCAAGACAACCCTGCGGTATTGCTACTTTTTAGAGGAAGCAAACCTGGGGCAAATAACCGCATTTGAGCATGATCAAAGTTTTAAATTCTTATAAGAATGCCTTTACGAAAAGCACAGCAAACTCGGTCGTTCGGGTAAAATTTCGATCCTGAGCGAATGCCGTATTTACGCTCTGGACAAACTTTATACCTCAGATGGAAAAATGAATTACATCACAAGACAAAAATAACTTGGAAAAATTAAAAAAAATATATATATTTAAGCTTTTAATTAAAATTTTTCGTGAATAAAAACAACATTGCAGTCTCAAAAATTGATTGATTAAAAACTGAGAAATAGGCTTTAAAATTACTGAGATATAAGAACTAAAACATAACCTTCTGCGATTTGTCGAGTTTCTTCAGCTCTGGGACAACTAACAGTTTATAAGGTTAACTGAGCTCTAACAGTGTTTATGTTCTACATCAAAGTCGAGTATATTAAAGTTAAAAACGCAGATCAATTAATGTGTTTGCTTTAGTACACTACAAATGTACTAGATTGATGTGAAATTATATTTTTTGAGATATAATTCTTTAAATTGTTTGTTATTGTTTCATTTTTTTTTAAATAAAATTCACTCTGGCGAAAATGCATATGCATATCAAAGGAAATTCCTAATAAATTTATTCTCTTCATCGTGCCCATGCTTTATACAAAGTTTAAGAACCTTAAATGTTCATCTCTGGCCATTACATTTTTATTTATACTCTTAATATAAATCAAACATTGTTACGTTTGTTAAAAACGTTAAATAATATTAACCTGATTTGTCTGAGAGTTTCGAATAAAATCAATTGAATTTGTAACCTTTTTTATTTATTGTGGTCAACAACCGGACAACAGCATATAAGAGAAAAGATCAACGTATGTATGTGTCTATACAAATAAATTGTTGTTACATTTTGTTGTTACTAAACACATTCATATACAAATATTCTGTGTTAAAATCCTGTTTGACAAATTGTTTTGATTTTATAGAGTGAAAAAATTATTTATGTATGTATGTATGTATGTCAGCTCGTATGTCTGTGTATTCTCTGAAAGAACGATAGGAGAAAAATCGTTTAACGAATAAAAAAAATATATGTATAAAGTAAAAATATATTAGATTGGCTTTTGACAATTCGCAAAAAAAGTTTATATATATTTATCTATTTATTTGTTGTGACTTTTTTATTTTATTTTTTCTGTCACAAAAAGAACAAAAAAAAATAATAAAACTTTTTGTACTGTGTCTGTATGATTTTGTAAGTCAGTAAGTACGTCTGTGTATTTTACCAAATAGTCTGGGTCATTCTATACGTGTTTTTTATTGTAACAGTTTGTAAAGTATTTTTTTATTATTCCACATTTTTTTATCTTTTTGTAAAAGAAAAAATGAAAACACGTATTTTGTTATAATTATGTTTGACATTGTTTAGTTTTTATGTTCTCTTCCTTTTGCTCTTACAATCTAACACACACACACATACATACATAAATATATTTACTACTACAAATGAGTCCTTAATGTATTTAATGCTTTAAAGGCAAGGAAGCGTATTATTTTTTTGGTGTCGTTGATTTGTTGCTGTTTTTGCAGCTTCAAATTATAAATAAATCCTAAATAAATATTGACTTTTCAAAAACTTTAAATGTTAAAGAAGAATGGCCAATAAACAAAGTTTTGTGGTATTTAAAATATAAAAGGATAAAAAAATTATTTAAAAACAAATAACTTATACAAAAGCACATTTAACAAAATAAATATTTAAAGAAACTGTTTAGTGAATAAAGTGACCTATTTTCTTTGCACTTTGCCTGAAAAAGAGTCAAACGTAATTACGTATCTATGTATGTTGGTATGTATGTGGGTGAAAATTAGGAATGTCTGAGACCAACAAATACAAAGATCCTGGCATCGATATATTTTACTTTTTACCGACTGTGAAATGTGTTTTAAAGGTGGCAACCAGTTTTTTCTTAATTCTGGAAATCATATTCTATTTTTTTAAATATTTTTTGTCAAGTTTATTAGCTTTCTCAGCCCTATTCTTAATTATAAATATTTTGTACAAGCTGACTTCTCCGTGTTTAAAGTGAACCGCATCAAAATAATCTGCAGCAAGAGAAGTAGAGCAGTAGAGAAAAATAATTGCATTCAAGAAAAATTAATGAGTTAAAACAACAACTGCTTTTTCAAAAGCAAACACTTTATTTTTAATTTAACAAAGAAATTCACACCATTAATTATAAACAAGTAACTGGCAAAAAGACGAAGAAATTCTGTAGGATCAAAAAAAAAAATAAATGGAAAATAATGAAGAACAGTAAAGAATTATTACCTATTTTAACACATGTTGGGCATTTTCGCACATACTACTCGTACAACTGCAAGAAAAAAGTACGTTAACTTCATTTTATTAACAGATGCTTAAGGGACCTAAGATTTTTCCTATCGAACGAGGGCCAATTTCGTCACTTAAAACTTTTAAAAAATTGGCCGATTCATCTTCAGAATGTTAACCTTTAATTTACAATTTTAAATGACTTTTAAAATACTCAATTAAACCAACAAACCAGAAAGAAAAATGTAGGAAAAAATAAAAGAATCTGAAGGAAATTGCACAAACAAAACAGCAGCTGAAGCAGCCACAACAATTAAGTAGGAAAATAAGAAGGAAAAATGCACAATATGTTGTGATTGCGGCCATTCTGTAAAACCATATTAAGGGAATACTGGAGTATTTAAGCTAAGAAGGAAATCAAACGAAAACAATATTGAGGAAATTACAAAAATATATATAACAGATAAAATTCAATAGGAACGAGTAAAAAAAATTTGTAACGATCCCTATGAAATTGATCGTTGAACCCATACAGTACAGAAGTCGAAATTCAACGATTATTCATTCGTTTTAAATAATTTTTAGCCGTTTTACGTTTGAGGAGAGTGTAACGAGTAAGTGCCACTTTTTTTTGGGATCTCGATGCTCTATTCCTTGATGCTTGATATTCCGAGAAGTATAATTTTGGAATTATGTGGAATTGTATGAATTGACCAAATTTGTAAACCTCACATAGATTACAAGTGTTATCAATGTCGAAATGATTTCTCTATACCCGAGCGCTAGCTCGATGCTTTAACACTTTCTTAGTCAAAGTCAGCAATTTTCTTTATTTCGGATATTTCATCCAAACCTTGGAAAATGTGGACTCCGCTCTAGCGCCTATGAGTGCTAGACAGTGTCTGAGAATTGTCATTTGCTCATCGTAAGACCACGAATGAATTTAAAGACTCTTTTACAAAAAGTATTCGAGATCGCGCCGAAACCCGTCGTCACATCACTCCATGTTTTTCCTATAAAACTGCAGTGGCAAGCTAACGTCCATTGCTCTCAGTTCATCCGTCATGTGGTTTCCCTTAATGTCACTGAGTCTCCGAACCAAATACGCATCCACTCTTTTGTTGGTAGACAATCTATTAGTGCAGTGCTATTCAACCTATGGTACGCGTACAACTTGGTGGTACGCGAAAAATTTCCAGTTGGTACGCGAATTCTTTTAAAATTTTAACGATTTCTATTTTTAATTGGAAACAAAAAGAAAAATCATCCTAAAAGTATACCTTTAATGTACATGTTCTTATGTTTTTTGTAATTTTTATTATTTTTTTTTAATTTTATTGTTTTTTATTATTAATAAATAAAATAGATTAAAAATTTTAAAATTGTTTACATTATATTTTTTTTTGGTGGTACGCGAAAAGTTTGTCGTGAATTTAGTGGTACACGAGCCAAAAAGGTTGAATAGCACTGTATTAGTGGATTCCCTGCATTTCTGGACGATTGAGGAACAAGTGATATTAGCAAAGATTGACTTGAACGCCATCTGGTAGTCGATATACAAAATCACCTAAGAATCCTCAGTTTCAGAGGAAAATGACAAGTCAGCAGGCATTTTGGCTGCCTTGTGATTAGACAGAATGTCATCCGTTAAAAAAATAAAATTTCCACCAACCAGCCAGTATTCCTTCAAATTGATTTATGACATCGTAGTGAATCATGTTCACGGGATCATATAGTTACTGCTACAAGTTGAGCTCCAATTGATCTCATATTAACCGCATGATCAATGTTCAAACTGCTGAGTGAAGTCTATGCATACCTTATAGACGTTTTCTAAAGATTTGCTTCTCCAGAACAGATCCCCATACTAGTAGTAATGTGGATCTAGCTACTGCAGTACATATTCAGTGTTTTGGATTTGTATTTTATAGCATTTTCTTTCATGCGAAAACTACATTGGTCTCCTTTTGAGGTGTTGTCCATAGAACTTTTTTCATCCTTCTAGCAAACATAACTAAGTCAATCTTCTCAGGATAACCCTCAGTCCCACTTTGGTTGCTCCATAACGGCCCTTGCAGCCCGAGCTCTGTATAGTCGGATTACTAGTGAGTATTTAACGTAGTCTTTTCGTTGTAAAGCTGACGAACGTCTTGCACGTCTTCCACCGTCTAACTGCCTGATCCACTAGTAAACTTGGACTTACACTTTATTCGTGTAAGCCATAATGCTTTGTAAGAATTTATAACGCATGTCGACAGACTGTGAAGAATAAAAAAAAAATAGAGTCAATATCCTCCGAATCAGCAGTCGTTCGTGAGCAACACAATTCCCTATCTAACAGTAATGTGTGCTTCATTCAGCTAGTATTTTTGGAACTCATTAAAGCAAAAATGTAATGGCTAAGCCACAGCTGTTTAAAAATACAACCTTGAAGGTGTCCTACCTGTACCTAAGCCTACAAAAGTAAGTCAAAAGTAAGGTAAACAAAAGTTTACGAAATTTCAAAATTAAAATTGATATTAATTTTCAAGTAAATATGAACTTATATGTATTAATTATGTATTTAATTTTATTTATTAGTTTATTAATTTCTCAATCTATCCACTCTAAAAATGTTTTAACACAAATTTAAATAAAATTTTAAGGTTTAATTTAAGGACATAACTTTTATATGGTTTTGCTTTTAAGTACATATGAATGTGTGTGCTCATATGCAGTTAAGAGTACAAAAATTCAGATGTGGTAATAAAACCACAGAGGCGCATCAACAAACACAAATACATGTACACACTAGAATATATGATATCTAATAGAGATGTATGGGTTGATAACAATATGACCTATTTCGAAAGTTTAAATCAATACTGGTTAGTTTCGAATACACAGGTAAAATTTATAAAAGCTTATCGCAAAATAAAAAAAAAATTAGATTTTGCCAACTTTTACGGCATACGTAAATTGGCAAATTATTAAACTACAAATTAAATTTGAAAAACGTTAACATGTTCATAGCGTTTTAAAACAACTTAAATGGAGCTCATCATTTTTTATCATGGCCATTAAAAAAGTGTCAGCGTAAATTTGTTTGCATTTACGAAAGTATCCATAAAATAAAACGTAAAAACATGACAATGAAGATTCATTATTTAAGCTTTACTTAACAAGAGTAGTCAAGACGAAAGCGTTAAGGAATGTGTTGCTGTAAATCTTGGAAAAAGAAAGTGAATAAAATACTAACACTTGTACTCACCATGTAATAAACAGTTACTCTACGTAAGGAATAAGAATATTTATAAACAAAAACAGAGGGAATCAAGAATCTGAAAATAAAAACAAAAGGGAAAAACATTTTGCTGAAAAATAAACTAACAAAATGAAAGTGGACACTAAAAGTTGAAAGTAAACACAATAAAACGGAAAGACAAACAAAAGAGTAACAAACATTGCAATATTCAACAATAAAAACAACGAACGAAATCTTATACCAGGTCTAGTAAACAACAGCAACAACAAAAACTTTAAAAAACAAAATGCAAACAGAACAACAAAATAAAATTCGTTCTGAATATAAATGAGTTTTTTCCCTTTGTAGTTGTTGCATATTGTTGTTTCTACTTCTGTGTTTTTTATTTCAGCTCAACTAAACACATTCACACATCGAACCATAAAAGGGACATTTTGTAGATAAGTTGCTACAATAGTACTTTTTTGGTTCAAATTAAATGTGATAGTAAAGTGTCAATCACATATAGAAAAAAGCGGTAGTAATAGAATTCACACCATTTTTCTTTACCACTATCACTCACTATGTTCAAAAATTGTGTCTTGATTGACCAAAATATAGTAAACCATCAGATTGTGTAGAGTTGCAACATGAAAATCTGAGGGAAATCTTGAAATTTTACTCGAACGTTCGAGCGCTCTGTGCTTTCAGTTAATATTTTCTATTAACAATTCTAAAATTTCGATCACTTTCGAATGCCGTAATTTACCCACTGTTTTCTGAAGATTTTGTATGTGAAACAAAGTTAGCTGACATATACGAAACTCAATTGTATCTGTAGCTCAATTCGACATGAAAAATGTTGAGAAATTTTTTTATTCTTAACAAAATAACACCCATATTTTAATCTGCAAAAAAAAAAAATCCCAACCGTGGATGAATCTAAATCAACACTTCAAAAACATAAAATTAAATTATATATTTTACAAAATTGTTCAAAGGATATACCCAACAACAAGAATACAATACTCTAAACTGATACAAAAATAGTACCAATAGTACATAACAATCAGGGGGTTGTGAATTGAAGAATTATTTTAATTCAAGGTTACACATTATTAAGAATCTAAACGATTTGAATGACAATCAAATTCATTAGTTATATAGATACTCTCTGTACGATTGTGGATTAAGTCAGGTCGTTTTGCGTTTCAGTTGGCGATCAAATGCATACAGCATTTATTTCGGCCATCCCAATAAGTTTTTCGAATAATATGGTCCGAAATAAACAATTTCATAATTATTTCGTACAAATTGAGAGCCGTTATTTGCATCTCCCATTTAAATTTAATAGTCAAAATAATACCAACTAAAAACAAGTATGAGAGATAGAAAGTCAAATTTATTTACTCACACGAACACAAGTGCAACGTATACAAAACAAATAAGTAGAGTATGACACAAGTTCACGTAAATGAGCATATACCGCATGTTGGTTTGCAACAATCATACACAACTACGAATGCATTTATGGCAACATATGTATGAATTAATGTGTAGCTTATGTACGTGTGTATTAGCGTCTAAACGTTTGAGTATGGTAGATACACGGGTACCTACAAAAAACGTTATGTAGTATACGTTGAGGCCGCCTTTCGTAGTATGTATTACTATACAACATAAAATCTAGTAACCTAGATCCCCGAAAAATGTGTGTCATACACAATTTACAGAATTCAGGTTGCAAACGAACAACAACAACAAAGCAAAAATAGCAACGAAAACGAATCTACAACCGCAATAATAATAATAATAAAAAGAAAATTGCTAGAAAGCAGTAGATTTTTTTTCTAAATTTTTTTGTGGGCAAACATTAAAGAAGAAAACTGTTTCTTCAACATTGCTGAATGACAATAAACATTTTTAAGCAACACAATTATTTGCATATATTTATTTCTACTTTTTAAAAAAATTTCTATTAATTAGAGAAAACGTTTAATATGCATTTGGATAATTAGATTAAAACATACTTTTTAGCTTCGAGTATGATGCAGCATATCTTAAGGTGGTGTGCTGCCTATCAATTTCTACTTATAACTTTTTGTCCATTTTCTGCATATTTCTATGGTACACTATAAATGTATAATTTAGTTGTAATGGGGTTGCACACACAGAGCAATATTTTATTTATACTTTGAAAACATGCTCTAGATTACTAAGTTATCTGAAAGAGGACTCTCTTTAGAGGCAAACAATGATGCACGTAAAAATTAAAATTTATTTTTATTTGAAAAGCGTATTAGTTAGACCCATAACAATAAGAATTAAAATAAATTGTAGAAAAAAACAAGATCTTCAATAAAGTAAATATTTTTGACTTTCAATCAAAGTGCTTAAATCAATAAATTACACAAAATTACGTTTTTGTATATTTCTAAAATTCTTATTCACCATAAATAACAGATGAATTTTTATGGTTTGACTCGTAGATTTAGTTTCTATGATCAACGAAGACACAAATTTCCTGATTTTCTTTTTTACTTTTTATATCAATTTAATCAAGATTTTAACGTTCCCAATGTACTAAAAGGTTTTAGCATAAATATTTTGCTTAGTTAATAATATGGAAAACATATTTAATTTATGGAATAAATAGTAAAGTTTTGTTAAACCAAATACATATACGAGCATGGATTAATTGAAGCTGTAGTGTTTTTGTGAGTGTGGCATAGTTGAGTCGTATAAAAAGAAAAATAAAATAAATTGATTGGTTGAAACTATAATCCTTTCAGCAAACTCTTACAAACAGGAAAAACAATACAAGTGGTATAAAAACAAATAAAAACAATAATCATAATTGAATATACATATACATATATATATATGTATGTATATTGGAATCAGCAGCAACAACAATAATAATAGAAACTAGGTTAATATCAATTGGAAAACAAAAACAAGAATATAACTTTTGACAAAAAAAAAACAGCACAAGATGAAGATAAAATATGAATGAATAATTAATGAAAGATAGAAATAAAACCACAGTAACACACAAGCGCACACACACACACATGTTCATACAATTACATATATGAAATACTTCGACAAATCAAATAAGACCACTAAGAATTATTGGCAAAGAAAAAAAGAAACAACTATTCACAGTGACAGGAGAAAATGAAATAAAACAAAACAAACTAGAGTTTTTGAATTAATAACACCCGCATACAAACAAATAAATGAGCGGACATTTATACGCATACATGTATAAAATAGAAAAATTAATAACAATTGTAAGAGATAATGGAAAAGAAGGAAATGATTGAGTACAACTGTGTTCAAAAAATGGACAAAAAAAATTTCAAAAATGCAATTATTCAATGGAGTTAAAACCAACAACAAAGCTAAGTAGGATGACTTTTTTGTTATCAAATTTTTATGAATAATGTGAAAGTTTCAGGAAAACTACCGACATATATATATTTTCGTGATTTTACCTCAGTAAGTTCCGTGTAGTGTTTAAGACTTTGGGTGATAATCTGATGTTTTTATCATATTCAAAAATTAGCAATGAACTGTAGGAATTTGATTAGACAAAATATATCGAATTATTTACGCCTATAACTTTGCTGATTCTTTACTGATTTATTTAAAGCTTTTTAAGAAAAACTTTACAGGCATATCGCATATAAGTTTGTGTTTTAATATAACAAACATGTTTAAAAATTTTAATTAAAAACCAAACGAAAAAAACATGAGCCACTCTTTTTTTTTGCATAGAAGTTTTTTAATTATTTTTCTGGCTAGAACCATGTAAAATTTTATGTTTTCGATGCACGCCACCCTGCGATGGCAGCAGACATCTACTACCTTGTTACATTTCATACATAATGGCATTAATCGGCCATGCAAATGAAGAAAAAAATGTACCTAAATTTTGAGAATTATTAATTCTTAATTAATTAATTAATTTAAGACCGGAATAAATGAACATTATGAAATTGCAAAAGGTCTTGCTAAATAATATAGACTCGAATTATCTTTATAACAATCACTTCTATTATTTTGAACACAACTGAAGGCGTACATACATACGTAAATATGAAGATGTATATAAAACACTAGTCATAAATCTTAAATGACCGGTTGACATTTACACCAACCCATCTCATTACGACAGCCTAGAAAATTTCTTATAAAAACTAATCATAGTTCTTACCTTTGGACAGAAATATTAATTAAATCACAGGATTACAACTTTAATCACGTAGTATAATACGTATATCAAATGCATACAATAATATTATTACAAACATTTGAAAACTAATCAAAATATATTACAAACTAAATAATTGTTCAACAACAAAAGGTGTTTTCAAACTAATGTTTGCTTAATAGTTTTACAAATATTAAGTTTTGATATTCGCTTAATGGGAGCTATTTACTTTAGTTGTTTTGTAATTAATTAATTTTAAATTACAAGTAATAATAAATTTCGTTCTTCTGAAGAAATTTTCCATGTACCCTCGCATATATTTACATACTTGCACTTGAATGAGGATGTGTTAAACTAATACAGAAACAAGTAAGAGTGCTATATTCGGCCGTGCCGAATCTTATATACCCGTCACAACATGTAGTCATGCAATAAGAATTGTTTGTATCACCATTCATCCCATATGAAATACGTACATACATATAAAAAACATACATATATAAAAACATCCCGATGTAAAATTATAAATTTACGTATTTATGTATTTAAAAAAAAAAATAAAAAAAAATTTTTTTTTAAAAATTAAAAAAAAATTGAAAAAAAATAATTAAAAAATAATAAAAATATAAATAATATAATATAAAAAAAAAAAATAAAAAAAATAAAATAAATAAAAAAAATGAAAAAAAAATTTTTAAATAAATTAAAAAAAAAATAATTAAAATATAAATAATAAATATAAAACACAAAAAAAATAAAAAAAAATTAAAAAAAAAATAATAATAAAAATATAAATAATATAAAATAAAAAAAAAAAAATAAAAAAAAAATTGTTTTGGCTCAGCTGGGATTAGATGCCACGTTTACTCTAGCCAGTATACACGTTTGTATGTATGTATGTTGTTGTTGTAATGTTGTTTTTGTAAAAAAAAATCGAGGTGGTCGTGGGTTTCTGCTCATATCTCAGTTGTTTATCTACCGATGTTTCTGATACCGATCTACTCCCGAATATTTCTGATATTTGAATACCTCACCCGGGTCCAGGCGATGTCGGGGCGCCTGGTTTCAACATACACACGAACAGACGGTCAGACGGACAGACCAACAGAGCTTAATCGACTCCCATATTCATAAGCTTTCAGAAAATATATACTTTATGGGATCGGAAATGAAAATTGTAGAAATTTCACACGGAATGACAAACCCATAAATACCCTTTTTCACTGTGTGAAGGGTATAACAAGCACTCGATTTAGAAATACAAGTATTAAAATTTAAGCAAAATATAAACTAATATTTACAGGCAGGAAACGAAGTTAAAATTGTACCAGATGAATACAATAATAAGGTGCGCAGCAGCAGCAACAGCAGCAGTAAAGCCAACAGAGAAAGTAACATTAGTATTGGTATTAGTAAATGGTAGTTGTAAACATCTTATTATTGTAAGTGTTGTTGCTGTTGGCGAATGTGTTCAATAAAGATCGTTGAACTAGTAACCCATACTTAATATTGTATTCAAACAGTCACTCACTAACACACATGTATACACCCCTACATAAATAATTTAAACGAGTACAATGAGTATAAAGTTACTAACCGCATTATTGAAATCTTATTTTCCAGGATGTTTTCCTGTGTTTTACCATCATTTTCTAGTTTCAATATTTTTGTTGTTGTTGTTGTTGTTGTTATTGAAATTTCTATTGCTGCTGCTGGATTTTAGTTTTCTGGCTATGGGCTTTGACTTTAACTTTTTCCTGGTTTTAAGTATTTATATTTGTCGTCTCTAATTTATTTCACAGAAGAAAAACAAACATGAGTATCAACCACATCAACAGGAAAAGTATCCTCTGTTTTCAGACGATGGCAACAACAATTACTTTTACTCTATCGTCTAGTTCTATCCCCACTACTATAGTTTTTTCTTGTCTTATCGATAAAATATTGTTGTAAACAATAGAATTTTTTATTATTTCTATTTTAGCATAAACAGATTTAAATCTTCTTAGGTTGTTTGGTTCAAAAGCAGTGAATGAATATAAATCAGTCAGAATGTATACAATTACACAAAGCAGAGGTGGATAAAAATAATGTTCAATGAGAAGTGCTTTATGTAAAATGTTTTGAAGTAGGCAGACTGTGTGATATGAAATTTAGTCCTGGAATTTTTTCCACAACACGATATTGGGGATTTCGAAGTGCTAGACGAAAAACACATATTTTTAGAGTTAGTAGGACTTACGCAAATCGACTTAAGCTTAGAATTTAAAAGAAAAACTTCGTTAGCCCTCATTCATAAAACGTGTAGGTTATAGAAGCCATTGTAAAACATGTGTGATTATAAAGTAGTATCGTCAAAAATTGGTGTGTCAAAAGTTTTTTCATCAGCGAAATTTGTTGGGTCATAAGACTATAAAGGAAATCATCGTAAAAGGAAAATTTGTCATCAACTATGCCATCAAAACTATATTTGCAATTCTTTTCTAACAAAGTCTTTCGAGTCATAAATTTGAATAATAACATTTCCATCATAAATATATTTATGGCACGTATACATAAATAAATTTATTAGATTTATCTATTTAATATTAAAATTTATTAGTTTTTTTTTGTTTTTGTTTTACTTTTAGATGTATTAGATGCGATTTTATTTTAGCAAACAAATTTCATATTTTTAAGATCATCTTGTGTTAAAATGTGTGTTTTAGTTTTTTTAAGGACTTCTTATATGCTAAAAAAACATTGCTTATCAGTTTCTTGTGCATGTGTAGGTGTTTGAATATGTTCTTTTCAAGTTGTTCATCAGTAGTTTAGTTATGTTGAACTTTCGTTAAAAGTCCTTTTTAATATCTTTGCTCATACTTAGAGAAGTGAAGTGTATTTTAGTGAAATATAAAAGCTTCATGTGTGCGTATGTGTATGAGCGAGTTTTTATTATTAAGTCAAATCACGTTGTCACTTCTTGCATCCAAGTATTTTGTGCATGTTTTCCGTTTCTTTATTTTTTATTTAATAAATGATGCTTTGTTTAGCACATACTTAGCCCACAAAAGAGGAAAATTAAAAATAAAGAAGTAGTGTGAGGTAACCAACCGGATGACAACCCTAAACATACATTCGGAAACGGTATCACACGCACGCATTCATACTTACATACCATACATGCCATAACATTACTGTTTCCCCTGCTCAAATTGCTGAGACTAAAACTAAAACGATAGACAACAACACTTGATAGTTGTACGTACACTTTATTACATTTTTGCGGCAAAAGCATATACGGTTACAAAGATGAAAAAACCTGCTACACAGGTTTTTATTTATAGAAAATCATGTTTTTTTGTTAAAACATCATGTAATACCTGTGGTTTCTATCGAAAAAAGAGAGAATAAATTTATCATTTTTTGACACACATTTTAATTATTTATTTTTTTTTTAGCTGCACAAAAATTACAAATTTCCAAGACTTATTATTACATTTAGGATCTTGATGTAATCGTATCAATAGTTGTCCCTCAGCAAAATGTATTAACGAACAAACTAAGAATCAATTATTGTAAATTTACTTTGAATTTTATATGGATTTGCTTTACATTAAGTACGCTCTTTAATTTCTAATATTTTAATTGTTAATTGTTGAAAATTGTAAAAACTTTCCCTGAAGAAGCTACCCAATGTGGTAGCGAAATATCGGAAAATAAAATTAAAACTATTTTTTATTTAAAAAAGTGATCTCAAGCTCAATACAAAAAACAACTGTTTATATAAATAAAAAAGATATTAAATTGTAAAACCTTATGGTGGCTTTTGGCTTAACATGTATGTCTGTATATATAACTTAAACCGGCATAAAAAATAATGTTACCCGACCCTTGCATTTATTGATCAGATTTATGTGAAATTTGAAGTGAAACCTTTTAACACTGTAGCTATCCAATGTGTAAATAAAAGCTTGAGGAATATCAACTAATAAAAATATGAGAGTAGTCTGCGGCGGCCATATTGTTTTGCATGCGGTTGCCAAATGTTTATGACGCAAAATTAACATTTTAATTTGACACCACACCACGTCCAAACAATGAAACTTTATTTTAAAAATAAGTGCAAACATTGTCCTTATTTTCGACAGCCAAGGTCGATTCTTTTAATTTTGATTTACACTCAGCCAATATCATGTGTCACAAAATTACCGTCATTAAAGAGAAAACCACCACTGTACGTTAAAGGTTGTGCAGAAGAACACTCGAGAATCAACTTTCAAGTTGTAAATTTTTTTAACGGAGAGCCAGTACTGCAAGAGCTTAATGTTAATGGCAACACAGTTTGACTACTGAGGACTGCACAAACAGATCAGCGATGAGTCGCATTTTTTAATGAATGACTATGTTAATAGGGCAAATTGTAACAACTTGTAATAGTAGGTTAGGTTAGGTAGAAAAGGCAGCTGTTGTGCAGCTCACTTGGGTCCATTATATTGATCCCTTTTTGATACCTGAATAGAAAAGTAAGAATAGAATAGAGAGGAAGCAGACAAGTCCAGAGTCTCCGGCGGGTATCGAACCCGCGACCCCCAAACTAGCAGAACAGCACACTGCTGACTAGTCCATCGGGGCAACCATTAAGAGCGATCGATCAATAATAACCACCTTCTTTCAATCAATCCTTTAATTCAAATTAAAATATTGAAAACTCAAAATATTGGTTCCATTAAACAAAAAAAAAAATAAAAAACAAAAAAAAAATAAAAAAATTAAAAAAAAATTTTTTTAAAAATTTAAAAAAAAAATTTTTTGGCTCAGCTGGGATCGATGCCACGTTATCTCTAACCAGTATACACGTATGTATGTATGTATGTATGTTGTTGTTGTAATGTTGTTTTTGTGAAAAAAAAATCGAGGTGGTCGTGGGTTTTTGCTCATATCTCAGTTGTTTATGTACCGATGTTTCTGATTTTTAATCCGATCTACTCCCGAATATTTCTGATATTTTAATACCTTACCCGGGTCCAACCTATGTCGGGGGGCTTCAAAAAGTTGATTTCAACATACACACGGACAGACGGTCAGAAGGACAGACTAACAGAGCTTAATCGACTTCTCTATTCATAAGCTTTCAGAAAATATATACTTTATGGGGACGGAAATATAAATTGTAGAAATTTCACACGGAATGACAAACCTATACCCTTTTTCACTGTGTGAAGGGTACAAAAATATTAAAGACATTTACTTAATGGTAAAAAAAAATAATCTTACTGAGTCCATATTTATTTAAAATTTTAAATTATTGAAATAAAATAAAAAATTGATGTAAATGACGTATGTATGCCCCTAGATTTAAGTAATGCTTCTCTGTAAAATAAAAATTTATCATAATACTACAATTAATTAGACTTTTAATTTACCAAATGCCATACAGTGTTAATTTTTTTTATACAGAAAATTGTTTTTTGTTAAGTGAATTAACATTAAGTTATTTATTTAAATGTCTATTTAATATGTTTATCCTGTTAAATAAGTCCTAACTAATTTACATAAACTATTGTATATAATAATAAAATATTTTTTAATTATATTTGCATAATAATAACAATAATAATAAGAAATATTAAAAAAAAAAAACTAATTACCTTTTTAGTTGCCCTGGTACATACGGCAATTACAGCTAAACAAAACAAATTCAAATATCTGCAACAAAAACAAAAAAAAAAGAAAATAACAAAAATTAAAAAAAATATTTAAGCGGATAAAATTAAATAAGTATTAATTTAATTAGTTCCTTTTATGTTTTTTTCCTAAACAGAAAAAAAATTCACATTTGTGTCATTAAAAAAAAACTAATTCACTTTCAATATTTATCCTCTGGTGAGGTTAACAATTTGTAAGCCAAACTGAATTTAAATAAATTTTCACATCCTTTAAAGAAATTTTTTAGTTAAACAATAATAACAAAAAATATTTACTTAGAAGTTGACATCAACTAACAGGAAGGTGCTGGTTAACCAACTCACTATATGTTTTCGCTTTAAAATATAGTTAAAGACGCTTTTGTTGTACCATTATTATTCGTTAATATCGCAAATAAGAAAATAAATGAATTAAAGGATTGACCGAAGAAAATTGGTTGTTATGGATCGCTCGCTATTAATGATTAAAAACAACACAGTTTTTATTGTGTTAATTCGTGATGTTCTGGACTCTCGTTGTACTGTTGATAGCTTGTGTTGCAAAGAAACACCTAATCGAGCATTGCCAGAACCAAATTCAAGTCTTAAGGCTTATCAAAATAAATTTTTACTTTTCAAAGTTGGTAAAATGGCATGCTGTGGGCTATGACCACGAAATAGTATGGAATTTGGAAAATACAAGTTATATTGTGGAAGAATATTGATTTTTCCCCTCGACTTTTGTTTTAAATATAAAAAATTGTAAACTAATATTTGTTAACTTAAAAACATTAAACAAATAACAAATAATTAAATAATTCAATAAATAGTTTTCTATCTCTGACTTTATAAAAACACACATACCGAGCCCTAACAGCAAAAATAACTTAAC
The DNA here is from genome assembly GCA_941918925.1 of Phyto melanocephala. Classification (NCBI taxonomy): domain Eukaryota; kingdom Metazoa; phylum Arthropoda; class Insecta; order Diptera; family Rhinophoridae; genus Phyto; species Phyto melanocephala. The sequence goes on along the minus strand of OW799235.1, from coordinate 134,315,889 downwards.
TAACATATTTCTTAAAATTCAAAAAGATCCTAGAAGGCTAATGGCACTTTTTTTAAAATTCGGTGATAAAATGGGTAAAAAAACAATTATGGTGCTTTTTTCAAATTTCAGTAATCTGTAAAAAGAATGAGCGGAACAAAAATATTCAAACGACATTTTTCTTCCCCTAAAATAGTCTCAAATTTAATTTCGATTTTTTTTTTGTTTAATTTGGTATTTTTGAGGTAAAACGGTTAAAAACAGATAAAATCGGTTATTCTATATCTTCGGACCTAATGCAAGTACCCCAAACAGATTAAGTTTGAAAATAGCTAGTAATTAATTAAATATTTTTTTCTTAATTAATGAATTTGATGTTTTAATTACATTTTTTTTATTATTTCACTTTTTACGTTGCGAAGAACCTACCGGGCGGCTAGTATTATATATATTTGTACATATGAATAAGCATATAATATATACCAACTGCAACAACAACACACACACATTTTTCACCATTATGTACAACCCTGTCTTCTCCCTGCTGTTGTTTCTTTTTTAATAGGATTTTTTTCTTGCAATCTCAGTAAAAAAAGAGGCATACGTGGTTTTTTGCTCATACCTCAGCCGCAAAACGGATCGAAATTGTCGAATTTTCAATACCAAAATTATCGAAAGTATTTCAGATAAACTGATACTACATACGAGTCTGTGGGATATAAAGAGGCTCCAAAAAGTTGATTTCAACGCTCACTCGGAATGACAAATTGACATAAAGAAATTACAAACGGAATGACAAACTTATATATGCCGTTTTACACTCTCGTCTGAAGGGTATAAAATTGTGAAATGCACCAAATAATAAATGAATTAAACAAATGAATTTTTTATAAAGAGCAAGCATAATTTACATATGTAACTGTAACTTGTTTGTTGTTTTAAGCTTAAGAGCGAACTGTTAATAACTTTTCACTCACGATCATGCAGCTCTCAATTGAAATATTACTATTAAACGTCCTTAATGTTCGTTTGCTTACTTACATGAATAATAATTCTTGTCCGTGTGGCCAAGCTTTAGCCTCATTGCTGTTTGAAACAAATATTCAAATACATATGTACGTATATATAATGAAAAATTAACCGCGACAAAAAGAATTCATGCTCACTACATACTCACGGGAGAAAAAACGAATTAACAAAATCATTTCTAAAAGTAAACTATCAAAACTTATTGAAATATTTTATACAACCTGACTGTCAATTATTTACCCCTTATATTTGCACTTAATAATTTTCTAATTGTTCTAAGGAATTCCGAATAAAAACTTAAAATATTTTAACGCTTGGAATGTAAATTGGAATTGATCGCAATAAAACTGAAATGTTCGACTATAATTTTTTTCAATTTCATTTATGAAAAACTTTTGTTTCCACATTAATTAAAATAAGTGTGGTTTTGTGATTTGGTGATATAAGATTAGAAACAAATTAAAAAACGATAGATTTTGTTTTGTGTTCCGTTATTTTGGCGGTCTCATTTTGGTCTAGCCTAGTCTACATGAAGAATTAAGGTAAAACTTATCTGTTAAGTAGTAAGATCACTGGCAGGCTACCTTTAAATTTTTATAAAAAAGATCCTTAACAAGTTAAAAAAAACTACTTCTGTTAAATTTGGTTTTTGTGGGTTGCGTTATTTAAGCGGTGAAGGCTCCATATGTATGAATAAACATACATACCTATGAACATACGAACACATATTTAACGGCACAGTTAAACAGATTCATATGTGTAAATATAAGGGATTATGAATAGAGAAAAAATAAATCTTTTTTCAATTAATTTTTTTTTTTTTTATTATTTTTCTAATAACTTTGACTTTATTTAAAACCACAAACCATAGATTAATGCCATAATTAAAACACTTGTGAACTAACGGATACAAATTTGAACTAAAATGAATGGTTTGGTTGAGAAATTTAACGAAAAAAAATTTTACAAACACAAATTCATGCACCTTTAACGCAATACGAGGGAGCACACATAAAACCTTATTTGTTTTAAGTTAAAAAAAAAAAAACTACAAAGATTGTGGATCTACAAAAACACACACAAACACATGGGCAAACCTTTAAAATGTATAAATTTAAACTGAAATAATGTAGTGGTTATGACGATGTGGTAGCAATAGTGTTGTAAATGATAGCAGCTGTGAGACCACAATGTTATTGAAAATCACATAACAAATAAAAAATCTCACAGGAATAAAATAAAAACTACACCAACGGAGGAGGTGCGGGAAAGCAAAAGTTTAAACAAGAAAACAAAAAACGGAAAAAATTAGCAGAAAAATATAAAAAAAGAACTATATTAAACACGTTTTTATATGACACAAAGTGCTAGCTAAAACTAACAAAACTTTACTGACATAATTTCAATACAGTTTGCACAAGTTTAACTGATAAAAAAAAAAAAAAACGAACAAAAAATGTGTACCGTCGTGTGACATAAATTCTAAAGATACTTTGCTGTTTTCAATGGTGAATTTCAAATTGCACTAGTTTGACTAAAATATTTAAGTAAAATTTTAACAATAAGAAGTTTAGCAAACAAGAAAATATCAAAAATTCATAGCACAAGCAAAAGCCAGAGGAGATGATGATGAAGAAAGAGTAGGAAAATTTTCTATGAATTTAGGTTAATTGATATTTGATATAGAAACATTATTAATGAAGTCAAAGACAAAAGGAAATTTCACAAATTTCACAGCTTAAATAAATCTTAAACATTTAAGAGACAGTAACGATGCAATTATTTGCATAGAGAGGAACAGAGAAGAAAACAAAAATTAAAAAGTTTTACAACGATTTCTTTTTTCTCATTAACAAGCATCGTTCTATTTTATACTTATGACTACCGCTTCATAATTTCATTAATAAAGGCCAAACTATGAAACTAGTCAAAATCATATAAATTAAATTTTGGCAGAAAAAAAAAAGAAGGAAGGAAAAAGTTTGTAAACTCATCATTACAGCCCGAGTATGGTTATACGTATGAGAATAACTACTACTACTACTAATGCAATTTACATTTCATTTAGAGTTGAAAATTGTGTACTTATTTTTAATAATAAATGGCTGACTTTATAACTTTCTACGTTCTTGTTGCAGAGATTTTGGGCGAACATTTTAAATTTACCTTAATTGTTTGCAATTTGATTTATGTTATTAACAATTTATGTGTATGTCCATATGTAAGCATAGGAGTATTCAAAAAATTCGATGGGATATTTTGCAGCAAAAATATAGATTGAAATTTATAATCAATTTTTGCATTGCAAAATAAAATGTAAATATTTATAATATTTATGAAAATGGATGAAAATTAAGGTGGGTGTGTTGTTAGTATGAGATTAAAAAATACATTTTCCAATTTATGCAAATATTTCAAATTTATTAGTTAACCAGAAACAGTAAATGTAAAATCGAACGAGTTGCAGCAACAAATATTTGCCAATCCAATATTTCGGATAAAATGGATTTCATTTTACTAAATAAACATTTAATATAAATTCACTGTGTTTCAATAAAAAAAATAACCCAAAAAGAACGCTTTACGCATTGTTAAGAATAAATTAGTAAAAGTATAGGAAAAAAATAACAAACAAAATATAAATAAAATAGATCTGATCGTTCGTAAAATAAATTATTTAAAACCTCTACTCTCTGAACTATTAAATTTGTTTGCATTCATTTAACAACAATTGAAGGGAAGTTGAACAGCATTAATTTTTAAATTAAGCCCTAATGCCAGAAAGTAGCAAATGAAGCATTATGTCAGGTACCACTATTTCGATCGACTTGCTTTGATTGACGATGTTTCTTATTCGTACTTGCTATGACCCTATGCACTCTACGAAATCCTTTAAGGACGATGATTCATGCTTTATCCCATCTGCACCAAGTGACTTAATTTTTAAGACATGTAGACCAAAATAGAAATACTATCGCTTGCAATAAAATAAAATTAAAAAAACTCTATTGGTACTTAGTTGCTAAATCTGTGATATTTGCAGAATATGAGTGATTGTCACAATATACACGAGTTTAATTTAAAAATGTTTTTAGATCTCTTCATTAAAACTTGTTTGTTTTAGATAAAAAGTTACTCCATATTTGAAATTATTTATCTTCTGTTTGATAACAGAATTCAAAGTGCAACCCTGTAACAAACCCGTCTGAAGATTTAAGCCACGCTGTAAGAAATGGCTTCATTTAAATTTTAAATGAAATAGCAAAGTCTTAAATCAATCAAGTCATTGTTTAAACGCACACATGCTGCCATTGGGTACAATCAACCGGTTTCAGTTAGATTATATGTCTTTTTTAAAAGAAAATCACATTTATTGTTGTGTCTAATCTTTCGCATACAATTTTTTATTTACACTTAAACAATCAAAGAGTTGTATAGAAAAATATTAAAAATTCAACTAAAATTTTACTTTAAAAATCGGTCTAAATAATATTTTTTGTACGCTAAATATCAATTAATTAAGTAAGATGTAGATTAGTAATTACCCGAATTTTCTTAGATTCCTTTTTTAACTTTATATAATCGGCAATATCGTCGATATAACTTATTCAGTATTTAGTCACGCCTCTACATATAGTATTTAAACACTGCAGGGTTTTAAATCAGACAAATCCACTACACTACCGTGACAGCGAAACTAAACTGAATTACAAAACAAATTGCGTTTAAAATCTTTTTAGACGATCGTCTTCGCAGTGAAATATTTCTTTACTCACTTAAAAAAACAAACATTTCTAAACATTTAGGACCGTATTCATAAAAAATATTTTAGGTTTATTGAAGGCTTATTTGACAAATTTCTCTTCAACATCTGTCAAATAAGCCTTTAATAAACCTAAAATATTTTTTATGAATTCGGCTCTTATTATTTTGTAAAATACTGAAATATTTACTTTAAATAATATTTGTTAATTTTTTCTTCTATTGCAGTGAATTTAAATAATATTTTACAACAAATTGTGTGAAAGCAATTGTTGTCATTTTAAATGAATTTTCATGTGAAATCAATTAAGCCCTTAACGTTTATGACACATGCATTTTACATGATATTTACAGAAAACCACTGCCAAAGAATAAAAAAAACTAAAACAAAAAAAAAAATAATAATAAAAACGTATTAAATTCTAAGAGCAAAAATAAAATCAAATTTTTATTATATTCACTACTTTTAATTACTTGCCGCATAAAAACATTCAGACTAACACACACAAACAAAAAAAAACACTTTCAAACACATAAAAATATTTGAAATTGACAAAGAAATATCAATGCCATTGACTGGTACAGAGATGAAAAATACTTTAATGGATTAATGGTACTCATACGTTTCTAAATGGAATATGGTAAAAGTACGCAAAAGTTTTACATTTTAATTTAGACAAAAGCTTGCCAACATCTTAAAAAGGTCAGCGGAGTAAATAACAGTTTTTCAAAATATTTATTATCATTTCTACAATTTTGTATTAAAAATACAGGTAAGAGATAAAGTTGTAGTCCATCAATACAGACTATAACTTTGTAGTGAATTTGTTGCATTGTCAGGCAAATTTGTTCGTAGGTTATCAATCGCATCCATTTAGAGCGGCTGCACAGATTTTACAAACTTTGTCTTAAGTATCGTAAACCAACCTAGGTTTTTATGAGAGGAAAAATTGCCACACCCACACTTAAGCCCACTTTGTTTAATTAATCTAAAATAGGAAAACGGTTAGACCAATTTGTCAAATTTTTTTCAAGGCTGGTTTCGAATCGAGTGTTGTACAAACAACTTGCATATCTAAGCTTAAAATGAGCTGGAAAAGAACAATGGGCGTGGCATCTCAATATAAAGAAAATACATTTGATGAGATATCTAGAAAATTGTTACATCTGTAACCTTAAAAATTTGTACTAAAATCTCATTATTGTTATTATTTCACCAAAAAATAAATACGATCGGAGCAGGGGAAGTCATACAATAAAACTCATTATATGATTAATTTCAGGAACAATAAATTTTAAGAGTTTTCAATCCTGGCATGAGAAATTTCAATACAAATTTTGCGAAAGGATGATAAGGGGGCGTGATAGCTCCCACACACACAAAATATATTTAATGGCATATTTCTTGAACTTTAATTGTTGTTTGCTTTAAAGCTTTTGGAATACCGATATTAGTTTAATTGTTCAAACGCGAAATCGATCAGATTAGAGGGTGTGGTGATCTCATTCCCTGAACCAAAAAATACATTTGACGTCATTTTTTGAAAACTTTAATATCTATTTAGTTTAAACCTAGTACGAGCTACTTTTAATAACTACTTTCTTATGAGAACAAAAAATGCTAAAGACAATTATTGTATAGCTAACTAATGCTGACAGATGATATTAAAAATCTATCTCCTAATGAATACAAAGCAAAAACTTTGTTGAGGCCAGCCAAGCGGTCCGGGTTCTGGAAAATAGTTATCAAAAAATTAGGGATTCACTTTTAACATAAGAGCCGAAATTGAGCCCGTTTATTTCTTAGGGTTTATATTTTTTGTTATTCTGTTAATTTTTTTTCCTAATGTTTATTTCATCAGCAACAAAACAAATTTTTCGCCTCTGTGCCACTTGGCTTTAACAGGCTTATTGGCCAAAGAAAATATAAAGTATTAAAAAATCGTAAATGATATGCTAATATAAAAATTATTAAGTATTTTCCATTATTTAACTGCATGAAGTTATTATTTAGGCATATTTGTTATGTAAAAAACAATATCAGAAGCTCATCGATATATTGTAATAGATGGTTTTTTAAGGAGCATTTAAGCTGGGAAACTCTCTCAGCATCTTCTATATTATTATACTGTTTATTAATAGAAAAGCCAGAAAAAAACGATAATATATTGTCTCAAATAGCAAGTTAGTAGATATTAGTAAATTTGAATTTAGTCCTTTAAAATGTACACTTCGGTACCAAAACAAATATACTGTGCCTAACTACTTAACAAATCTGAACTGCAGCAGCAACTAATGAAAAACGAAAAAACGAAAAATTAAAAAAAAAAAAAACATTTACGTTTGGCACAACAACTAAAAACAACATCAACAACAAATTAAATATTTGATATAACGCAAAACAACAACGAAAACAACAGGAGCAATAGCAAAAATAAAATGAAATTGATAAAATGAAAAACGATGGCAAATAAATTCTGGCACACCCACACAAAATACTGTACAAAGTAAATTGTTGAAAAAAGATACAAAATACTCAATATGTTTGTTAAAAAAATATTTACATAACGGACCACAGAAAGAAAAACTAAATACAAGTAACTGTGTGTATATACATATGTAAATTTGTACGTATGTATGTATGCACATATAAAAACAAATATGCATCTCACACATACCACCCTTCGATCATATCAAAAAAAAGAAGGATTCATGTAAAAATTTTAAACAAATCATCATCATGATTTTTTCAATATTTTTGTGTATTTCCAAGTATTTGTCTTTAAAGAGATACCTTCAAATAAACACAACACCAACAAAGTATGTATTCAAATCAATGATGATGGAAATATTACAAATATGTGATACTCGTACATATTGCAACAAACATATTTAGATGGTTGTTTAGATGGTAAAAAATATAAAAGGATATGGCAACTGTTATGCCAAAAAAAAAAATAAAATGAGGCAAAAGTGAAATGAAGATAATTGAAAAGCATTTTAATTAGATCAAACTGCAATTAGGTTAAAAGTCACAATTTCTACAAAAAACCTGCTTCTGTTTTGTGTTGTATTTTTCAAAGTGTTTGTGATATTGTCTTCAGCATGTCAAAACTATTAAAAACAAAACCCTTTTGTTGCAAAAGATTACATTGTGACCAATGAAAAGAACATTTAAACGTTACGAAAAAAAAAATCATATACATATTGTTACAGATTTTTTTTTAAATAGCTTAATTTACATTATAATTTATTTATTTATTTATTTATTGATAACAAATAATCAATCGAGCCTATAAGGCCGTATACAATTGATAGACTAGCAACTATAAAATTTTATCTGCATATATACATGTGTAAACAACAATTCAAAAATAAATGTAATTAACAATAAAAGATATGAATTCAAATAAACAAAAATAAAATACATACATATGAACATTGCGCTATAAAATATGTAGAACTACTATAATTTGTAAAGACAAAAATAAATCCTAATTGCAACTAAATGTCACAGACAGATGCATATTCTAAAAGCTTACTCTTGAACGTAGTAGGGGAGAGGTGAAAGTCTCTAAGAGAACGTGGTAAAGAGTTCCAACATTTGACAACACGTACTTGAAAAGATCTTTCATGTATAACATGACTTCTAACTGGATACAGAAGTTGAGGGTTTCTGTATGTCTGCAAAAATACAAAATGTTTACAAACATACTCTGGACGATTAGTAAGAATTACTTTATAAAAAAAAACTAACCAACGTATACGAACAAAATTATTAAAGTTACAACCCAAAAAATCAAAAATGTACCTAGACACATGGTCATGAATCTTTAATTTGTAAACAAAGCGTATAATTCTATTAAACAGTAAAACGCACCTGTTAAAATTTTCAACATTGCATCCCGAATAAACTTCAATGCAATATAGCAAATAAGACATCAATAATGAATGAGCCACACATTTTCTGATGAACAGTGGGATATACCAATTCATGGAATATAACCTACGCAAAGTAAAATTAATTTTCGAACTTAAAGCACTAATATGGCAGTCAAATTCAAGGCGATTATCCAAAACCACACCAAGGCATTTCATACGTTCCACAAATTCAATGTTTTCACCATTAATAGCAATGGACAAATTAACCCTAGAATTATTAGGTTTAAAAAGCATTGCCTTAGTTTTAGCAGAGTTTATACGAAAGTTACTATTATTCATCCACTGAGAAATATTTGATAATAAAGTATTCACATCATATTCAAAAACGTCTATGAGCTGAAGATGACCCGAAAACAAAAGTTGAATGTCATCTGCAAAAACAAAGGCTTCACATTCGACACCATGTAACAAAGGAAAAAAATCATTCATGTAAAGCATAAATAGTAAAGGGCCAATAACTGATCCCTGCGGTACACCAATAGTCACTGGTAAACATTCAGAATCATGATTTTTGCAATGAACATATTGAAAACGATTATATAGGTAGGAATAAATTAACCTACAGGCTGATAATGAAAAACAGAAATAAGTGCAAAGTTTACGAATTAAAACTGCATGACCAACGTTGTCAAATGCTTTAGATAAGTCAAGGGATAACAATACTGCTATATCATCCTTATCAACTATTCGCCTAATTGAATCAGTAACATCAATTAACAGCGAACTAGTGCTGTAACCATCACGAAAACCAGATTGAAAAGGGTTCAACAAGCGATTCTGATTAAGAAAAAACAAAATTTGATCCTTAATTACATTTTCAACAATTTTCGATAAAACAGGAACTAAAGAAATTGGTCTGAACTCATGATCAGTATTCTTTTTCCTAACGGGGATAACTTTGGCAATTTTCCAGTCAGAGGGAAACTGTGAGCTAGAAATAATGTTATTTACCAAGAACAATAAATGCTGACGAATAAAAGGGAAAATTATCTTAACAAACTTTAAAGGCAAATCATCATATCCAGAAACCTTGGATTTAATATTAGAAAGAGCATCGCATAAGTCCGCAAATTCTATGCTTCGAAATGAAAAACGGTTGTTAGGAAAATTTAAATCGAAAGGGTTAAATGAATCAACAGTTCTATAGCTTAAAAACTCATTATTCAAAACATAAGGATCTAAATCCTCAACAGACAAATTACTCATAGAATCATTTAAATCTAGTAATCTCCAAATCCCCTTAGAATCAAGATTATTAAATAATGCTTCATGTTTTGTACGTTTAACACGCCTAATAATAGATTTTGACTTATTACGCACTCTACAATACATCCTCCAATTCTCGGGTGAAGGTTGCCTTAGATATTCACTAAAAGCTAAATCTTTTAAAGATAAATGATACCTAATTACTGGCGTGTTAATCCAATTTTCACTAGAAGTTGAAGTCCTAAACCTTTTTATAGGAATCAAGGAATGTAACTGATTTAAGCAAGACATAAATTGAGAAAGCAGGAAGTCCACATCATTAATACTATAGAAACTTGAAAAATCATAATGATTTACATGCTGCTCAAGCACTGAAACATCAATGTTGTTATAATCCTTGTACTCAATAATTTCAGAAACAGGTCTAAAAAAATATTAATACTCATAAAAATAAACGAGTGATGAGAGATATCTGGGCACTGCATTTGACTAGACAGACGAACTGAAAGTGACGGACTCAAAAAGAAATAATCCAGTAAGGAAGAAGAACCAGAAGTATTAAAATGAGTTGGTAAGCTATTGTGACGATAGGATAGACCCAAACGCTGACACGTAGAGAAAACTATGTTAGTATTCTCAATATTAAATAAATTTAAATTAAAATCTCCCATAATCACAGTATCACGATATCTTACTAATAAATCACCCAAGCAGCTCTCCATTGCATCGATATTACAATGAGGAAGATAAACAACACCTAAAAGCAACTTAGAATCTGAAAAGATTATTTCAACAAAAATAGATTCAAAAATGCCATAGTCCGACGATTTTTATACAACTTTACCCTTTAATTTATTTGAAATATAAATACCAACACCACCACCCCGTTGACTAGGTCTGTCACACCTATAAAAAGTGTAACCGGGAATGGAAACAGCACTAGTATGGATATGTGACTTGAGCCACGTCTCACTCACACCCACTACATCCAGAATACATTCAAGTAGTATATTACGAATTTCATCTAATTTCGTAGATTTAGAGGATAAATTAAAGCTTTGACAGTTAAAATGCCCAATTTTAAAATCATTTAAAGAACCACATAAAGTAGAGCGCAAATACATATTGTTATGTGACACCGGACCCAAGTTAGACTCGAGTGTCATGATAAAGGAAAGAAAGAAAAAAATAATAATAAAATAACAGTAATGTAATAATTAAAAAATAATAATAATAATAATAAATTATATTTATTTGGTTGTTGGGTTTAAGCTGGTTTATATGCATTTCACTGGTGCTTATGCCAGATCATCAGTAAACCTTTACCCAAATTCTTGAAAAAGTTTAAAATTTTTATAAGTTATATTTTTAAATTCTCATTAACAAAATGAGAATTCAAAAATAAAACAAAAAAACTATAAAAAACTTTTTCAAAAACCCAACCAACAATTTTTCAATTTTAATTTATTTTATTTTTCTAATCCCTTTAGCATTTGGCTAACCGTTGGTTAACACTAAATGCTTATAAGGGCAACCGAAAAATAAAATCTTTATTTTAGTTAATTTACTAAATTATTTAGGATATGCTCCCATAATTTTAGAATGCTCCCATAGGATTAGAAAAATAAAATAAATTAAAATTGAAAAATTGTTGGTTGGGTTTTTGAAAAAGTTTTTTATAGTTTTTTTGTTTTATTTTTGAATTCTCATTTTGTTAATGAGAATTTAAAAATATAACTTATAAAAATTTTAAACTTTTTCAAGAATTTGGGTAAAGGTTTACTGATGATCTGGCATAAGCACCAGTGAAATGCATATAAACCAGCTTAAACCCAACAACCAAATAAATATAATTGAAAAATTATGGGAGCATATCCTAAATAATTTAGTAAATTAATAATAATAAATAGATAAGCAAAAAAACAATTCAAATTTCTCAAGTAATTAAATTTAAATTTCAGCTAATAGAATTAAATAAACACTAATACTTATTCTCCAATTTCCGCAAATAGTTTCTCACATTCGTAACAGTGCTTTGAAGCATTGGAACCATCCATATAAAAGATTGTTACTCTGGGTTTATCTGCATTGTAGATTTTGTATTTCTTAATTTTTTTTTCATCAACATCCGTTTACACATAAAATTTATCTTTGCCGCCAGCGGTGCGTAGTGATCATTGAGATATAACCTTGAATGAATATAACCATTAATAATATTACTAAGCTTCAGGCTTCTAGATTTATGATATTCCTCCATAAGTTTATCTCGTGTGCGGACGCATTTAAATTTGACAAGAACAGCTTTACTTTTGTTCAAATAACAGACATGCTGAATATCATTAACATCTATTGAAATAACAAAAAAAGAGCACAAATCCACAATAGTTTTGTCCAGGCATGGCAAGGCAGCTGGTAAACCATTAATTACAACGTCCGTTCTGTTTGCTCTGTGATAGATGACATTAGTAACAGCATCATGTCGCTTAGCTTTGTTTGCCATGGAAGTATCAAGGCCTTTAACTTGCTTGTAGCAATTCACAATATCAGATTCAATTCCCTCAAATCTCGATAGAAACTCGGCACGAAGGTTATTGATAGATGCTTCAATCATTTTTTCCGTGTCGGCTCTATGAACCTTTAGTTGATTTGAAATAACATCAAGTTTATTGTGGAGCTGACTAATTTGTTGACTGATGTCACCGCTATCGTTTGGACAGTTACGGCAGTTGAGACATTTGAAAAAAGTTACTGTAGTTGTATTTGTATTGGTTTATTTTGCTGGTTGTTCGAACATGATGTTTGTTGTTATGTGTAGCATACTTTTAGGCACTTCTATTATTCGTACCTATTACTTAACGTCTTAATTTAAATGTAACGGTTTTCGAATGTACTAGAATGTACATACGAGAACTTTGTCGAATGTTACCGAACACCACTATGTTACTATAAATAGCCGAACAACACAGCTAACATGATCAGTATTATAGTAGAGCTTGTAAAGCGCGTATCAAAGTGTATAACCATAAGTGTAATAAGTAAAGTGATATTAAAGCAATCTTTGAGTGTGTTTAAGTAAATAAAGTGCTCTTAATTTTATAACGAATTTCAAATGTTTTTGATTGCAATAAAAGAACTCAAGGATTATTTAAAGGAAATAATCCAACATTTGTAAAAGGTATAAACGTAACAATTTTATATAACGCGCTTACATTTTTTATTTCACTGTTTTTGTTGTAAGAAACATTAAAAATATGTATTCAAATACTAGCCAGTGTTGTGATAGTCTGCCAATATGTGAGTTACGAGTTCTATTTCAACCTGCCACATTTCTTGTCTGCCACACTGCAATGGGCGGTTCGCTCGATTAATGAAATTAAAATATCACTTTTAATTGTGTTGTAAAAAAATAAAATGGAATAGAAGAATTGATTTCAGAAATGCAGAACCGTTCTAGACAACATTAACAAGTTTAAAATAATATTGGAGCGTTATGTTATTACTAATGTAGTTGTTGGATAAATGCTAAACAAGTGTCCCATTATTTTAATACACAAGAAGAAACTTTCAATATATTTAAAAAACAATTTCTTTCTTTAATAAATAATAGATTTGACACCTACAAGGTTTCTGGACATACCCTTAACCTCAGGCCAAAAGGGAGATAGTTTAACCCCTTCTAAAATCAAATTCCGATATAATCTTTCAAAACGCCGACACACGTGTATTTTTTTTTTGTCTCCTCCATCATTGTTAAAACCTTGCAGTTTTTGAAAAAGTTTAAAATCGCTATAGAGTATAAAATAAATCTCCTAATATAAGAGTATTAAATCCTTAAAGAGAAACTTGATGATACCATTACAGCGTTTGCCGTTTTTTTAATGAACGATTTATTTCACAACCTATCGCAGCAGTCGTAGGTTGTAAAATATATGCCTCTACTCAGGAACAACTTCGGTAGTACAAATTTTTCCCTGCTATAATGTATTAAAACAACATTTTATAAACATACGTAAAGCTGGTGTAACTGTTTAATAAAATGTTAATGGAGAAATTATCAACAAAACGTATACAACTACTATGACATACATCTTATACAATAGGTTGTGAATTGGGCTAATATATTTACACACAAACGTTTGGTATTAACCGTATAACAGATTATGGCATTGACCGATTATACAAACAATTTCTTTTCATTACAAAGTTCTTTACATAATTATGTATAAAATATATAGTTTTACTTTTTTATTTATTTCCAAGTGCACTAGGTTTTAAGTAGCATTCAGCTACAACAAAATAAATAACCATTAAAAGTACCTAATTGGTATAATCGATTCAATTTAAAAAAATAAAATAATTAAAAATACTAGTTAAACGTATAGAGAGGAAGGAAGAATAAAAAACAAAAAAAAAATAACTAAATGAACTTTATTTTACTGGCTTTTGTTCTACACAAAGAATCTTACTAAAGAGTACTTGTGGCACATGCTGGCATGGTCTGATTTGGTGCTCTCTTTTTTGCCATTCTTAGTCTTTTTGCCGCCTACTCAACAAATAGTTTAACAATTCCTTTCAATAATAAGCTTAAGAGGATAATATTGTAGATTTTACACTTGTTTGTTGAAAAAAAGAAAAAGAACTACTGAATATAAAAACTAACAAAAACAACTTTAACATTCTCCCTTTTATGTTTAGCACTAACTCACAAACACATTCACTTACATTTTTAAGTTGAAATGTTATAATTCATTGTTTGCATATGTGGGAGTGCGTGCGTGTGTGTTTTTTTTATTTCAGTACATGTATTAATAATTGAATAAAAGGAAACTTACTTAAACAAATCTCTTGTTACGTACTTAGCAAATCTATGCTAAATTGAACACAGAAGAGGCCTAACAAAAATAATCACTTATACAACTAGTAAAATACCAACCAGTAGCTAGATCAAGACCTTAAAAGAGATATTTATTTCTCAATACTTTTTTTTTCTTTATTTCACTCATGCTGGAGATGAATGAACAATTTACACAATATACCCTCTCATGCACATGTACGCGTCTCTGTTTGTAGTAAACGTCTGTCTACACACAATTCCACAGACACCTAATATTTAGATACACATGTAGATGTACAGGAACAATATTTCGAAACTAAATGAACCATATTGACTATAGTTAAATGATACGAACACGCACAGGAAATGTGTGTGTGTGTGTCACTTTCTTCCTTAACTCACACAAACAGACTTATATGTGTAATATAGCATGTACATATGTGTAACAAGCATAATTTACATATTATTGTAATAGTTTTATTTTCGTATTCGTAATTGAATAGTTGTTTTCTTATACTCTTGATCGAATTTTCAGTTTCTGCAGGAAAAACGGTGGTCAGACATTTCGGCATTTCAGCATTCGTTGGATGTGTTGTTTTCTGAAGTGAAAAATATCAATATGCGTATTTAAGTATGTATATAGTTATATACGCCTAGGTTTGTTTACCACATTATTTGGCAAAATATGTTTGCAGATAGAAATGGTAAACACGCCTTTATTGTTTAACATTTTGTAAATTATTTGCAACAAATTTAGTTTTGAGATTTAACAACTACCACCAATTAAGGAGGTGGATACAATCATAAATAGGGTATTACAAATTTCTATGATTTTAAACTTTTGGGGGATGTGCTGTCAAATGTAACTGTTATACATTGAATTACGGGAGTTGTTAATGTCCGTCACAAGAAGTTTGGACAAAGCACTGACCCTAGTGCTTCGAGCAGGTTAACCATAACGAAGCTTATCAACTCCTTGATTATAATTAAAAATTGTCTAGCTCAAATCACAGTATGGTGTGCAATTTTATTATATTACAATGTTGAGATGTAATTTGTCAAAGAAATCGGTAACACCCAAATGGTCATTAAAAAAATGTTCTGCAAGTGCTAAAGGAATTTATCAACAACATTCCGATGATGAGCATGATAAATTTCAAAGGGAAAATATACAAAACTTATCACAAGCACTGTTGGTAAAAGTGGCACAATCTTGCTATTTTTGGCACTATTAGTTGTTTAATGGCACCGCGGCACGCTCAATAAAATTTTGGCGCTTTTTCAAAAAATTATACAAATATAATTTTACTTACTTTTGAAGAAATATGTTTTTAATTAAAAACAAATAAATGATTTATCTCCCTGTTGTAAATACTACTACAAACTGCATCAATGATACAAAATCCCCTTTCTGAAAGTATCAGTTCAAAATGAATGACATCCTACATGTTCAGAGTGGATTTAATCAGATGACTGCATAGAAAAGATAATTTTCAACTCTCTTTTTTTATACCCATCACCAAAAAAATTCATTTTATCATGCCGTTTGTAACACATCGAAATATCCATTTTAGACCCCATAAAGTATATAGTATATTTTAAATTGGGGGTTCATTTTATGACGATCTAGCTATGTCCGTCCGTCTGTCCGCTTGTTTATTATTCTCAAAAAACATTACATATTAAATACATATGTATGTATTTAATAAATAATAATATTTATATATAATTTATCTGTATTAATTTTTTAAATATTGAAGTCTGATTTTTTTTTGTATATAATCAATTCATCTTAATAAAATGTATTAATAAAAAAACTGAATAAATGGATATAATTTTTTTAAATAGACATGTGGATATATTTGTTTTTGCACTTTTTAATATATTTTGACACTTTCTAGCTAAAATTTTGGCACAAGACTGAAATTCTCATATACCATCACTGATCACAAGCAGCATTACTATTTTGGATATTTTCGGGCATTTCTTAGTGATTTCTAGTTTTATTTATGCGAGTAGTTTTTGAAAAAACCCGTTCTTAAAAAATTAGTGTTAATAGTTCTTATTAGCGTTCAGTGCTTTAAGTGATTTCTTCTTTTTGTAGAATCATTGTTTAGTATCTATCAAAGTTCTTTATAATTTATATCACTTTTTTTAAAGCTTTTATTGTCAATTGAAAGAGAAACAACGACAAAAAAGGGTAAAGTATACAAAAACTATTTATATTGATTTTATTGGTTTTTTATTAAATTCTTTTAAACATTATTGGGAAAGTAAACAAAAAAAAAATACGCTCAGAAATGCTTAATTTTCAATGGAACGACAAAAAAACAGAAAAGATTGGGAGACTTTAACGATATTTTAAAAAATTTTAGGGCTAACAAATTACGCTTCAAAATCAATGCCAAAAAATAACACTGCTCAGCAGCAAAATCCTCCATTAAATAAAACTATGTGGACTATATGGATTTTAATGCGCTGAACTCAAATCCGTTGTGGGTTTTTTTTATGGGCGTGGAAAATTTTTTCCCTTAAATAAGTCGAGTACGGAGACATTTTTCATCCTAACTAGTCATCCGATTTTCAAAAATAAAACACCGAAAGATGTCTAACAAAATTGTATTTATTTAAGTCGAATCGAATTTTTCTCTATCTCTTATCGTTTTGGAATTATTCAGAACTTAATGGAGAAAAAATTTTTTTCGTGCAAATTTCGTAATATTTTTCAATTTAAAAATGAAATTAAAAAAATATAATGCAAATATTCAACATTTTGCTCTTTTTTCTGAGAGGTACTTATCTTGGAAATAAAAAAAGCCATAAACCATAAAAATCGGTTAAGAAATGTGGATTTTATTGTCAATTTACCGCAGGTACCCAATATTGACCAAATATGTTTAATGCAGCAAACAACTTCATAGTGGGCGCACTAAAGCGCCTTGTAGCAACAATGAATGGTTAGGATGTCTCCGTAACTAACTAATTTAGGGGAAAAAATTTGCCACGCCCATAAAAAAAATCCCGATCTGATGGAAAAAAAAACCGACAACGGATTTGAGTTCAGTGCATCAAAATCCATATAGTCCACATAGTTTTAATTTACGGGAAGACAAAAAATGATTTTTTGTCGAGCAGTGTAATCGAAGCAATACACTTTCGTTACAGATTGAGCTAAGTTTTTTAAATATGTAAATATGTACATACATAATAGACACCTGCATTACAGCATTTATTTTATAAAATAACAATGAATTCAGCTTAATACTGTGATACAATTCACGAAACAGGAACAAAAATACACACAAAAGATATAGGGAATGCATGGGTTCCAGCCATGTTGAAGTGGTTTAATTGAGGTGAAACATAAATGATTTAAACAATGCATATTTTTTTGTAATTAATTTTTTAATACAGATGAGTTTTAAAATTAAATTAATTTGAATTTTAAGTATTTATATAAACAAAAATAAATAAATAAATAAATTTTATCAGTAATTAAAGAAATGTTCAGTTATCAAACAACACACAGAACTCACATTCATTAATACGTGTGACATGACAGGCACGATTAATTTTAAAAATGAATGCACAATTACCCGATTTACTGACATTCATGCAGGACTCTAATACTAGATGTTTTTATAAGGATTTGTTTATGTGTATTGTTTACTTCTCTTAAACAAAGTTTAGTAAAATTGTATCTCATCCTTGTACATTGTTTTATAAAAATTATTGTTGATGCTTTTTGCTCGTTTTTTTTTTATTTTTATCCAATTTTTATTTTTGTGCTCTTTGAAGATTTGTCAACACATTAATTTTTTAGTATCCGCGTTTGCGAATGTCAATGTATCAAGAAATTTGTGAATATAACTGAAAATAACGTTTACTCATAAAAAAGGCTTTTAGCTGAAACAACTTTAGTAAAGTTGTTTGCAATATAACTATTGCAAATATGTGCAAAACTAGTAAGCAAGAGAATAACTAGAGGCTAACTTTTTGAGTTAGATAATTTAACTTTAGCTATTCAAATGAGAACATTTGTGTGCGATTTTATGATTTCTATTCAAAATGCTAATAACACTGACAACATTTCTACGTTCAAAATCCAAACAGAAGAATATAATCGTTCAATTACTTTCAAAATTAATTCAAAAAACAAATTTATAGTTTAATTAAAGAAAACAAGCTTTAATAGTTAGTATTGAGTATAAAACAAATAAACAAACGCAAACGTTTACACACAAATACAATTAAACTGACTTACTTACAAATACATACACTGACATCATCATGTGGGCGTTAAATAATGCGTATAATTTACAATGTTATTGATTGCAGATCTAGTAAATTGTACAAATAAACACACACGTACAAAGGTACATCGTTTCCATGTTTAAGTGTCTGCATAATACTAACTTAAGTATGTGTATCAAGTACATAAGTTAGTAGTAAATTTAATTGATCACTTCAAAATGTTTTCATCTATTCCAGCATTCCCAAGCACTTGATTCACACACAATTAATAAATCCTTCTGACGTTAGCATAGAATTTGAGTGAAAAATTTTATACAATTTCGAACACAGTTGACAAGGAGGTACATTACGACTTTAGTAATTTATTAACAAATTTTTGTATGTAAAGTTTTAACCCTAATAAAGATTTTCAATCTGTCTAACACAAATAAGTATTAAAAATATGTCAAAAGTACTTATAAATATTATATTATATATTATACACAAAATTTAAACATCTATTCACATGTCTGTTGCAGATATAAATCGAAATCTCCTTTAACAAAAACTTTAATTTCATATTGTGATTCTGAATCGAATACAAATTCTTTGACTGGTGGTGTATTTGTCATTCGCATTATTTCGATGCTGGTTGCAAAAGAATGTTGTTCTGTATTTTGAAATTTGTTGTTGTTGTTGTTGTGTTGGTTTATAGCTACTGCTTGTTGTTGTTGTAATATTGCTGGTTGAATGGTTGGTTTATCGACCCTTACCGCACAAACAATCGTTTAACTTCATACATACATCCTTATTTTTAGGTAAAACTGATGTGGTTTATTTGTGGCTTCTACTTATTTTATACTTCTGTTTAAGAGGGTAAATAGCAATTCCTCTTTTATATTTTACCGCTTACTTATTCACTTAAGTTCGTCTTTGTAATTCTTATATTAATGGTAGATTTGTTTGTTCGTCAGACTGTGTAAGAGTGTTAGTAAACATCGATTTACATTTACAAAGGACTTTATAGATGTGTGTGAGTGGTGTAAGTAGGTGTTCATATACAATTTATTTTGTAAATTGATGCCTGTTGTTAAGCAGGCGGAAAATTATTTTATAGCTGATTGGTTTTCTTATTTAACGATTTAATGAATTATAAATACAAAACAGATTTAATAATTTATTTCAATAAGACAATTATTTAGAAATACAAAAGCTGAAGAGAAAAAATATTCAAGAATTCTTTTGTGAGTTTAACCAAATGATTATTATTATTACTTATTTTAGTATAGACATTTTAAGTTGAAAATTTTAAAAATTTGATCATAAATTCCATATTTGTACGATATAAATTAATCAGTAGTTTTATCGACATTTTTGTTGTAATCAGTAAAATGACAAGCTTAAGGTCTTTGTTTTAATCAAATGTTTATAAAAAAAAATACTTTAAAGCTTAAAAAAATATTGAAATTTATATGTTAAATTTTTTTAAAAGTTTGTTTTTTCAAATTGAATTCTTTTTTTTACACAATAGTTTCTGATGATGCTACACAACGGAGTAGCGAAATATCGAGAAAATTAATTAAAAATTTTATTTTTATTAACAAAAGACGTTTTAGATGAAAAGAAAATGTCAAAAAAATATAAAATTGTTATTGTCTTTGTTTTTTTTTTAATCCAATATTTCGCTATCCAGTGAAAGAAAGCATCATCAAATACATAAATATATAACAAAAATTATACAAGTCCCACCACAAAATTGTAAAGATGATAAACAAAGACCTCAGAATTGTCTATTTATTTTACTATTATAAAAAAGTTTAAAAGGTTTTTGATATAAGGACTACTTTAATAATTTCTTCTTTGATTATATTATATTTATATGGTACAGCTTCTTTTTTCTTTTTCGCATTACTAGGCCTGCTTAAATCTTTTAATGTTTTCCTTGGAATATTAATTTGTTTATTCAACAAGCACCTTTTTAAACAAGCGAGTCTAGCGCCACTTAGGGATTATAAAGAATAATCAATTTAGAAATTTTTTTCGTGCGGCTTTCATACTGTCATCTTCATTTAATATTGTCCGGCAACTCATAACGGAAAATCTCACAAATTTTTAAGTTCATCACCCGTGACGTAAAATATTAGCCGGATAGCTCTTATAGGTCTAAAGATTATGGGTTACCTTCAAAAATACCAACGTTTTCATATTTCCAGTTTAAAAATTTACACTCCAAAGACCCTTCTGGAAATTGAATTTTCATCATCAGCTCTTTGTTTCGGAGTATCAATATTTAATTTGAATTAACTATTAAAGTTTAATTTAATAAAAATTAGAAAATGGGAATCATAGCCTTGATACCCAAGGTATATGTACAAGAAATTAAAAAACTTATTCTACGTACATACGTACATACATATAAAAAACATACATATATAAAAACATCCCATTGTAAAATTATTAATTTACGTATGTAAGTTAAAAAAAAATAAAAAAAAAAATAAAAAAAAAAATTTAAAAAAAAAAATAAATAAAATATATATAATAAATATAAAACAAAAAAAAATAAAAAAAAAATTAAAATAAAAATTATAATAAAAATATAAATAATATATTAAATAAAAAATAAAAAAAAAGTAAAACAAAAATTTAAAAAAAATTTTTTTTTGGCTCAGCTGGGATTCGATGCCACGTTTTCTCTAACCAGTATACACGTTTGTATGTATGTATGTTGTTGTTGTAATGTTGTTTTTGTGAAAAAAAAATCGAGGTGGTCGTGGGTTTTTGCTCATATCTCAGTTGTTTATGTACCGATATTTCTGATTTTCAATACCGATCTACTCCCGAATATTTCTGATATTTTAATACCTCACCCGGATCCAAGCGATGTCGGGGGGCTTCAAAAAGTTGATTTCAACATACACACGGACAGACGGACAGACGGACAGACTGACAGAGATTAATCGACTCCTCTATTCATAAGCTTTCAGAAAATATATACTTTATGGGGTCGAAAATGAAAATTGTAGAAATTTCACACGGAATGACAAACCCATAAATACCCTTTTTCACTGTGTGAAGGGTATAAAAATGTTGGTTTAGTTTGAAAGATGAAAATGAGCTATGATTGTCTATGAATAAAATTAACCTATTACTGTCATAATTTTCCAGGTGTACGAAGGTTTATGTTACGACATAATGTATTCAATTATTTAAAATAATACTCATTTACATAAATTAATTAAAAAAACGTCTACGATTTAATTAAAACTCTTTTCTTTTAAGTTCTAAAACTACACCTGTGAACATTATATTTAAATATTATTTTAGATCAAGGATAAACCCCTACTTTTAAGACTCTTTGTTTTCTTCGTATTGTTAGAGAATAATTTACAAATTTTTAAACATTAGAATTCGTATTGTTTTTGCATCATCACCCTCATCTACCCTCCTGTCTATAATTTGAATGAATGAACTGCAATTTTAAATTTCCCTTTCATTTCAAGGACAATAAAAACAATTTTCAACTCTATATTTGAACTGGTGGTGTTGCTGCAGCAACCATTCATGATTTTAAACACGAATGGTTTTTATTATTTTTTGCATCATTTTGCTTTATGCTAAACCTGCCCGCCTGCCAGCTCCTTAACAAAAGAAATCAGCATGAGGTGACAAGACATCTAACAATTGTAATCACAAATTTTATAGAAATGAACAAAAAACTTAAGAAAAAACAACAGAGAACAGAACTTAAACTACCAAATGAAATGTGCGAAACTGACATACATACTCAAATTATAAGCAAGGAACTGAGGAAAAAAACTGCTAGTACAAGGAAAAATGTCTTGCAGTCGTGTAACATTAATTCCCACAGAAAATTCAAATTAATGTTGAATGGCAGAGAATGCAAAAATTGAAAGCGTACAGAAACAACATTTTCATACATTAATTTAAAATTAAGAGGCAGACAAATAAGGGAGTGAATGAAGGTCGTTAGTAAATTATGAACAAACGAATGCAAATATTGCCAATAACGACGTTAGTGCACAATTCGTAATAGCATTCCATTATTCCTCTCTTCACTTACTTTTTCTCAGGGCATAGAAAATAATAATGCGAAAATTTGTCACATAATTTTCCTAAGGCAAGATTGAAAGTGAAATTAAATGAAGAATAAATAATTCGCTGTATCATAAACAAATATTTAGGGACTTTTGTAGAAAAACTTTTTTACTTAATAATTCTTCAAAAGGATAAAAGACTTTCGTAGCTGATAGAACAACTCTTAGCCAAATTAGATAAAAATGAATTTAAGAATTAAACTAAATCTAAAGTTAATCAGCCTTATTGTCATTGGCGTTGTCGTATTTTTTGGTACCGTGTAATATTTTCGACAATGTAAAATGAATGAGACCTTGTCGTATTTCTGTCGTTTTCGACACAAAAACGACACGACAACGCCAATGACAATCAGGCCGATTGATAATGATAAAAAGATTTTTTTGTTCACACTGCTTCTTAGAATTCAATAGCTACGTCGGCTAATACATCTATTTCGCTTTAGAGCTTGACGTTTTAGAATAAATAAACAAGCAGTGAAACCCGTTGTTATATGTTAGGGACGGTCATAATATATTCTCACCAAAAAATTTTTAGATATCGCAACCATATAGTTTCTCTTAATTTTTTTTTTTTTTACAATTTATTTCATTACGATAACCAAGTATTTTTTTGAATTTAATTATTTAATATTTTATATGAAAACTTTCATATGGTTGTCCTTCGTATATAAAAAGTTCCTGAAGAATCGTCGTCTATCACGGTATGAGCTGTAGCAGCATCTTGCTGAAACTGTATGTCATGATGTATACCTCCCAAGAAACTGCTCATTCATTTTCGTATATAAATTGATTCATAGATATATTTATTATCTCAAAAATTTTATGGCATTTAATATTTAGGAATATTTAATATATATGAATCATGAGAACGAGTTGCTGAGACAGGCGCCAGATCAGCAATTTTAAGTCCTCTCTCACACTCGTGTCTATAGCGGAGATGGCTTTTTGTTCGCACAAAATTGGTTTGATTTGAATAAATATTATTTAAAAGATAAAATGTAGTCACGAATCGATTTAAAGTACCTATTTGTTAGCGAGGGTAGTTAGTACTTATTTTAGTCCCTATTTGTAAGCGAAGGTGGTAAGTACTTGCCTCCAATGACATCGCCGTGTTAAAATAATGGGTTTAGATGCCAAATTGTAAGTTGTGAAGAACAGTGTTTTTAGTAAATTCAAGTCATTATTTTGTAATGAGAGTTTTTGCTGGGTAGTTTTACGCTTAACCCTATCGTTTTAGAACTCTAACAAATCACTATAGATGAATCCGTGAATTTATCATTAAGCATTCACAGTTTGTACAAGACGGACTGGTCGAACAGTATTTGGTCGTAGTACATCATCATCGTAGTACTGCACCCCGATCCTCAGAACGGATAATTAAACGTCTTATCATCAATCATGATAATACATTCACACGTCGCAGTATTTTTTTTTTTCATTGTAACAATTGATTATCTGGAAACAAAATAAAGTTCAAACATTTGAACTAAGATTGATGACATTATCAAAATCTATACACATTTTTATTGTCAGCAAAGAAATTATAAAAATTAAAATATATAAAATTTTATTTATAACCTGCAGTCGAAATTAGCTCACCATGTACAAATAATAATAATAATAATTAAACCGATGTACTACGAATTGGAGAATGGGATTTTTATCACAGATTAAAACAGAATCAAACAGATAAATAGCTCACAGACTTGAGTGAAATTCTCCACTTTTAGAGTGCATATTAAGCACACAAACAAAATTCTTTTTAATTAAAAATCATCTAAATATTATTTAGCATGTAAGAAAATAAAATAAAAAAAACTTCCCCCCAATTTGGAAACTCATTGAAAGCAATGTTCAGTTGAAGCAAGTAATGACTGACAGTCAATAAATGCAAGTAAGTATTTATTGTAAATAAAAATACGGAAAAAATAAAGTCAGTTGGGGATGACAACCACAGCTACAGAAACGTAGAAAAATAAAAAAAAATAAAAAACAAATGACAATAGAAAGACATGCAACGACGTTGCAATTGTTCGATTTATTTCCACTTGAAAACGACATATAAATGCTACAAAACCATACACTCACATACTCACACATACATATATTTATCAACTACAGTATAGAAATTTAGAAGTAAGCGAATCGAAAGAATGCAATGATGTACAAAATGCAACTATTAAATAACAACATGCAATACAAACAGCACGATGATGACGACAATAATGTCTGATGTAGAAAATTTAAAATAAAGTGTTAATATACATTCACTATTGTTATACCCTACAATATGAAGACAAGTCAGTTCGTTATGTAGTGATCTGTAGGTAATGTGATTTTATTAGCTTATATCTTACAACTTAAATTTCTTTTTCCAATTTCAAGATGTCCGACTAACTTGAATATTTTGAGGGGACTGAGTTCTTGGACTGGTCCGTTATTTATGGGAAATTATGATTATGGTTTTTGTTTGGGAATTCCGTTTTCCATATGGAGCGCACAACATGCCTGTCATGGGTTTGGGCTTTAAGTGCCCCACCTTTTCAACCTAACCTAACTTAAATATTTGTACACACATTTAGTTCTCCAGACAATACAATTTTATTTGGTAAGAGGGAAAAGTGCCACTCTTAAATTAAATTATTTTGTGTGCGAATGAAAAAAGTGTAGAGTGCATTTTAGTATAATTCTAATAAAAATTCTATTTTTATAAAAGAAACTACGATACATTTTAATGACAAGCACCCACGCTGTTTTTTTTTTTTTTCATTAAATAATTTCGTAAATCGCTGTAGAGCAAACTTTATAAACTCAAAAGTAATTTTCAACTTTTTAATTCAGTTTGCCAGTAAAGTGAATTTGTTGAGCATTGATTTATTTATTTTTGTTTTTTTTTGCTTTTAAATGTTTATTTGAAGTTTTAAGTTTTTTAATTAGTTCTTGAATATGATATCTATCAAAAGGAAACCGGTATTGTTGAATACAATTAAAGTTCTATTGTATCGCTCTGTTTAGATCTTCGGCCGTTTAATAATGGCACTATTGTGTTAAATTCTCTTTAAGAGTTTCCAGAGCCTTAATGACATAGACCCTTTAAATCAATAAACCCCAGGAAAAACAAGAAGCATTCAAATTGAAAGATCTTGCCGGACATAGCAAATTGAGTAAACAAGAAAACAGGTGTCTTCATATAAGGCGGTCTTTAAAAAGTTGAAGATTGAAAATTGGCTTCATTTGTAAAAGTTATGGCACCCTTCCCTTGTAAACAATCGTATACAGTACTCAATGTCCTAATAAACTTTAGAACTTATGACTTATCTGCATCGATTAAGCAAGAGCAACTGTATGCTGCTTATTTGCTAAGAAAACAGCTTAATTTTTCAACACAAAAAAAACTAAAAAATTACACTTGGGAAACCCAACTAATGCCGTTACGAAGAGTACATCCTAATTGTGTATTTAATTCTTAAACTATACACCCACCCCTAAGGATTATAGACAAACACTAAAGTCTAAAGTCACTATTTAAAACTAAGAAAGAACTTGAAAAAACAATAAAAAAAAAATAAATAAGAACAAATCATCAGATTTCAGTAACACCACAGTATAAATTTCTAACCCTTAAATATACTTTTGGGCCACGCTCCCGGACAATTGTTAGTTATTTTTATATCTGATTTCCTTGTTGAAATTAAAGGTTGTCATAAGGATTTTTTCTCCTACAATAAAATGTAGTTCTAGTTTTACTTTTTGTCAGCAATATTGTCTTGTATATTGTTGGCCTGAGTCTGTTCTTTTCTGTTCTGTCGTTGATATTTTTGCAATTCATTGCTTCATTTTGCTCTATGAAAATGTCATTTTCTTAACTTTTGCCTTTTCCAGTTCTATTGTTTTGCTTAAGGGGGTTTTATGCTTTCAGTTGTATAGTCGTATTGTTTTGCTCTCGTCTTCCATTAAAAATTTCTTTAGGATTCAGTCGGCAACTGTTTTGAACATTTAGTTCATATTTTAGTACAAATTGTATATGAATTTAATACACTAAAAGAAAATCTTATAAACTTCTTATTGAATTTAATTTAGCAAACTCTTTTAATTAAATGTTTGTTTGTTCTATATCTATTTGGTGCAATAGTTTACAATGGTTAACAATATACCACTTAACTTCTTAATTCATAATCTTTAACCTAATTTAAAGTATGAACCGCTCTTTAGCGATGTGTGTGAGGATAGTTGTTGTTGCATTACCAACTAGAAGCTTTTTAGCTGACATGAAACTAAAATTACATATTATTTATTCAATAATATAACCGGTTATTTCGTTAAATATTTATTTGAAGTCACCAAAATATATTGCATTATTTGTCAATTTGTTCTTCATATAAAATCCGAGTTTTTGCTGGGTAGTGTTGACAGTAAAAGATTTAAAATTTTTTATTTATTTTTCTCATTGTTTTTCTCTGAGTGTATTAAGTTGTGGTGCATGTTCTTTTATTATTTCCTTTAAGTTGTATTGTTGATTTAAGAAAAACAAATTTTTGTTTTAGTTTTGGGATTACAGTTCATATTCTCTCATTGCTCCAATACGAATTTATAGTACAAATATTTGTGTATACATATGTACATACATACTTACATACATACATGTGTATGCATGTACAGCATTTTCATCATTATATTTTGTTTCGTTAAAATGTCTGTAATTGTTGTACAAGAAATCTAAAACTGTCATTTATGGTTTATTTACTGCAACTACACAAAAAAAAACTATAGAAATAACAATAACCACAAATAACAATAACAACAACATAAAAGTCAAGAAATACAAACTGAAGCAGCAAATTATGATGCAAAAATATGTTACGAGCAACATGCTGCGCTTAATTCGAAGGGTAATAAAACTGTTTTCAAATACTCCAGGTGACATTTTTTGTTAGAAAACTAAAAACTGTTAAAAACTAAATAACTATAACAGTTTTCAATTATTTTAAATAGAAAAATATACAAAGGGTGGACCAAAAGTCTCATCTGCTTGCACAAATTTAATAACTTTTTTGTTAATTATTATACCCTTCACACAGTGAAAAAGGGTATATATAGGTTTGTCATTCCGTGTGAAATTTCTACAATTTTGATTTCCGACCCCATAAAGTATATATTTTCTGAAAGCTTATGAATAGGGGAGTCGATTAAGCGCTGTCAGTCTGTCCGTCTGACCGTCTGTCCGTGTGTATGTTGAAATCAACTTTTTGAAGCCCCCCGACATCGCTTGGACTCGGGTGAGGTATTAAAATATCAGAAATATTCGGGAGTAGATCGCTATTGAAAATCAGAAACATCGGTACATAAACAACTGAGATATGAGCAAAAACCCACGACCACCTCGATTTTTTTTTCACAAAAGCAACATTACAACAACAACATACATACATACAAACGTGTATACTGGTTAGAGAAAACGTGGCATCGAATCCCAGCTGAGCCAAAAAAATTTTTTTTTAATTTTTTTTTTAAATTTTTTTTTTTATTTTTTTTTATTTTTTATTTAATATATTATTTATATTTTTATTATTTTTTTTTTTTAATTTTTTTTTTATTTTTTTTTGTTTTGTATATATTATATACATAATAATTTTTAAAAAAATTTTTTTTTTAAATTTTTTTTTTTTTTTAATTTTTTTTTAAATTTTTTTTTTAAATTTTTTTTTTGTTTTTTTTAACATTCATACGTGAATTTATAATTTTACAATGGGACGTTTTTATATATGTATGTTTTTATATGTATGTACGTATTTCATATGGGATGAATGGTGACACAAACCACTGTTATTGCATGAATTCACGTTGTGAAGGGTATATAAGATTCGGCACGGCCGAATATAGCGCTCTTACTTGTTTTTCTTTCAGACTTTAGTCATCGAATCATGTTACACAGCCATGCAAAATTTAACGAACGTAGATGTGCGTAGAAAATAACAAGTCTATTAACAATTTAATGTGATGAAGGCGATGAAGCACATTTTCATCTTAATGAATGTGTAAATAAACACAACATACGATTTTGGGGTACTTCAAACTCCAGAGTTGTTCACCAACGCCAATTGCACACGATCAAAGTACAGTATGGTATAGAACGGTATCACAATAAAGAGTTAGAGGGCCTTACTTCTTCATGACCATGTAGGAGGGAGCAACATTACACTCGTCCGTCCTGTAATTACCATTTTAAATGACATTTTTGATCATAGAATTATTTCAAGAAATTCAACTGGCCAGCACTTCCACCAGATTTAACTGCTTCTGATTATTTTCTATAGAGCAATCTTAAAAACCGAGTGTATGTTAGCAAGCCCCAAACTATAGAGCTTAAAGCTGAGGTTAGGGCAATAGAGCCTGAAACTTCGGATGTTGTTATGCAAAACGTCTGTTTAAGAACCCAATTGATATTGTTTTTCATAATTAAAAATTTTATTATAAGAAATTAATATAAAATTAAAATAAACAAAAATAATAATGAACAAAAAAGTTATTCAACTTGTTCATGAAAACGTGACTGTTGTCTCACTCCGTATTTTATACGGTTTATTATACCCTTCACCTGCGGTGCACAAGGGTATATATAGCTTTGTTATTCCGTTTGTAATTTCTACAATTTTCATTTCCGATCCCATAAAGTATATATTTTCTGAAAGCTTATGAATAGAGGAGTCGATTAAGCCCTGACCGTCTGTCCGTCTGCCCGTCTGTCCGTGTGTTGGTTGAAATCAACTTTTAGAAGCAACTATATGTTCCTCAGATCTCTATATGGTATCAATCTCTTGGAAATATCCAGGAATGAATCGCTATTGAAATTCAGCACAATCGCCTCATAACTTTCTGAGATATAAGCAAAAAACCACGACCACCTCGTTTTTTTACACAATTACAACAACAACATACATATATACATACATGCAAAAAACATGCAAAAAAAAAAATTACAAAAAAAAAATAATAAAAAAAATTACAAAAAAAAAATTTTAAAAATTTAAAAAAAAAATTTAATAAAAAATTTTTTAAAAATTTTTGTAAAAAATTTTTTTTAAAAAATTTAAAAAAAAATAATAAAATATAAATAATATCTTAAATAAAATAAGATAAAATTTTTTTGGCTCAGCTGGGATTCGATGCCACATTTAGTCTAACCAGTATAGACACATGTACGTATTTTATATGAGATGAATGGTGATACAAACAATTGTTATTGCATGACTACACGTTGTGAAGGGTATATAAGATTCGGCACGGCCGAATATAGCACTGTTACTTGTTTAAACTCACATTGTTTGTATGTGTAAAAGAGTGTAAATGAATTTCTATGTCAATGACAAGTCAATGTATGAAATTTGTAAGCCAATTAAATTGAATGGAACTAACAGTACTTCTGAGTTGAATTAAAATAAAACTGAAATATATAAACAATTATAATACAGAGAGCAAGAACCAATAAGAGTTTTCATTTAAACGTGATACACAACTCCGAGGTAGTGCTGTCCGTTTTAAATTTTGTAAGTCGCACTTTTCCCAAAACGTTTTCTAGATTTTTTAAAAATTGTATAAATACTGCTTGAACTTTTTTCTAATGTATTTAGGATATTTACGATAGGATAGTTTAGTAAGGTGATTATCGATTTCGACAACTACAAAATGAGCTGAAGAAATAGTCACCTTTGTTTGATGCATATCTTTGTTAATAAATTATGTGATTATTTCTTTGTTTACAGTGTAGAAGTGGCAGCAAAAAAAAATCTAATCAAAATACATTTCGAAATTAAGCTTAACGAATATGTAATTTAAAGAATTAAATACGAATACACGGTATTACATAACACGATAATCAGTCTGCAGAGAACAAAGCAGATTTCGCGTCCATAAAAAAACGCTCAAGCAAAAAAAAATCGTTAATCGAAGAGGGATGGCCGATAAAAAAAACGGAGAATATGACTTGAACTTGACTTAACTAAAGAAGGCACAATTGAATAAATAAAATGCATTTGTAGAGGCACTATGCAAAAATTAACAAACTATCCAAAAAGTGAGTGTGATTTTAAACATTAAACATCAAGAAAAATAAGCTCTATTGTGTATGGGCATTTTACTTATTTAAATAGTATTGTCTTTAAATCCTAATTTATCACAATTATTTTACCATCTAAGTTAAGATGACTATAATAACGATAGCAAATTGCGTTTTAAAGGATCTGCTTAACATGTTTTGTCTTATCCAGTTACTTAATGCTAAAACATTATAAAATCATGCCTTTCAATAGACTAATCTCAATAAATGTTATAAGCTAATACCTGCTAATATATTATACCAGGCACTCGACGACACTAAACACTTTAAAAGAAACAGAAAATTAACCGTTTGTGTGTGTGTGTGTCTAAGTATTTCTAATATTATTACGACCAATATCTGTCTACTTATAAATAATGATTTTATAATTTAAACGGCATTTACCATCTATTAGTTTGACATTTACACGTAAACCTCTAACATTTGCGTGATTTCCGCACCCACTTCCGTTTATCATTTTTCTTTCTCTACTCGCAGCTTCTGTTTCCGCTTTTAATGCTATTTTTCTATTACCAGCAATACCACCATAAATCTATGTTTTGTATGTAAGCAGTCGTATATGCTTTTATCCTCTTAAGCTTTTTAAAAAGAAAAAATGCACGAACGAACAAACCAATGAATAAAAAAATAAAAAACTGAAATTCATGTTAACATTTTTAATTTTTGCTTTTTAGTGGAAAAAGTTTAAGTATAATTCTCTTATTTTACGTTTCCCTATTTTCGTTTCAAGCTTTGACCAACATTTTAGATTTAAAACGGCTTTTATGCTTTCTGCACCAGCACAAACAACAACACTCATTACTCTGGAATGAGAAAAATAAATGAAAAAAGGTGTTAACTGCTGCAGGGAGAGCAGGAGTTAGAAAAGGTAATTTACAGTTGATGTAGATGCATTAAATTATACATAAGTGGCAACTATAACATAATGTCATCGTTATTGTCGACATTAATCATAAGTGACCGACAATACTGACATCAACTTTAAATGCCACAAACGCCAGCGACAAGGGCAAGAAATGAGTACAAGAAGAATAATGCGCCATCAGCGATGCCATCACACAACAATCACACAATGTTATTTGGCGTCTGTTTTCTGTCATCAACTTGATTTGCATTTAAGAGTTTTTTTAAGCGCGAACAAAAAATACACACCTACTACGTGAGCTTTTTTGCTTCCCCTTTTCCCTTCCTCCAACATCCTTATTTAAGTATTCAGTATTTTTTTTCGCTCTTGGTTAGTCGTAGTGCCACAGGAAAAATCTTCAGGTTCAGGTGCACTTCTATTCTTTGGAACAAATGAGCATGTTGTGCTTATAGTCTGTGTAGATGGCTGTTTCTTAGTCTGTCGCTCCATATGTATTATAATTTAGTTTTCAATTCGTGTTGAGTTTTAATAATATTTTCTTTTCATACTACAACTAGACAACCTAAACTAAGAAAACATTTTTTAGTTACAGGAAAAAAATAAGGAAAATCTATATTCTGTATAAAAAAAACAACAAAATAAAATAAAATAATTTTTTGCTTTAGTTTCTATATAAAACACCATCAATATGTTTTAAATTTTTCAATATTTTTATTATTGCTTCTTTATAAATATTTCTTGTATTTCCCACAAGTAAAATGATATTAAAGTTTTTCTTGTACCCATTTGAAGTATTGTACAGCTGCTGTTATTAAGTGTGGTAGTCGGGGAATTGTCTTTAAAATGTTGCCAATTTTGTCTTCTTTTTTTTAATTTGCTTGTAATATTATTTATGTTGTTCACCATGATGTCATTGCAGATAGACTGTAAGATAGACTTACTGTAGGTCATCTGGAATATTGCATTGAGAATAAAAAAAAGGACGAGATGTTCTTGCAAAATAAAGCAATTTAAATTTTGCATACTTTCTCAAATGCGACTATGAACGAATTAAATTTTATACACATACGCAGCCAAAACATGGTAATGACTGGTCACTACACATTAACACATTTTTAAAAGATTACCCGGAAGTATTTTACTAACAACTTATGAAAGTAATTATGCGTCGGACATTTTCTCTGATATACATACGATAATAAAAATAATTTCCATTTAGTTTAACACACCTTAAGCATAAATAACAATGATTTTGGCAAATTCCAGTAGAGTAGTTAACTGTTCTATCTATGCACATGGTCAATATTATTTGTAATTCTATTTAATGGTGTTTGTCAGGCAATTATGTTTTTAAAAAGTGTCTTGTGTAAACAAAACTATGCGTTATTCCCTTATACCTTTTTCAGCAATGCGTGAGGAAAAGGCATAATTAAGTTGTTTTTGGTATGGATGAAATTAGCGTTTATCAACTGCAAAAGAGTGATCTGCAAAGTGGAACAACTCATATAAAAATCATACCTTCTATTTGCGCTCTTGGAAATAGGTTAGCACCAAGTCTGCGAAGCGCTTTTTGTAATGAAGTTTTATAGCAATTAACTACAAAAATTGCAACAGCAGACATTGGCACATTTTGATTAATCAGCACATTTATGGATCATCAATCTTACCCGCAAGCTAGCACTTAAAACGGGTACGTATTATCGTCCTGACAAAGGCCGAACAACTAATTCTGTTAATCTATACAACTCTGTGGCTAAACCGAATGACTGCCTAAGTCGACTTAAAATAAAATTGAGAGAATGACACACATTGTAAGTTCGCCAGTGAAATATACTCTCAAACTAGTCTTAAATTTTTTTGGATACTTTTTCAGAAAGTTATAACGTTGAAAAATTAACTAGTTTAAATTTCCGAATTAACTTAATTTGAAATTTAAATTGAAAATTTAAAAATGTTCTTTAATTATTACAGGACTGATTTGGTGTTATTCAAAACTAAATCAATTTATAGGAATCAGTTTAGATTATTGCTGATTTCACAAAAACCTATTGCAAACCAATACTACAAACAAATGCCTTTACAATGCAAACCAATTCTTCAAGGCAACACTGCTCTGTCCAATAATGCAATGATATTTAAAAGCGTTCATGAACGCAGAAATGTT
The DNA here is from genome assembly GCA_941918925.1 of Phyto melanocephala. NCBI lineage: Eukaryota > Metazoa > Arthropoda > Insecta > Diptera > Rhinophoridae > Phyto > Phyto melanocephala. The sequence continues at coordinate 134,281,644 of OW799235.1, read as the reverse complement.
TGGTGATGAGTTTTGTTTGTAATTCCTTGATACCCGCTTAAAAATTGGCTGATAAAAAGAATGCAAGCAATATCACGATGCATTATTATTTGAATTCAATTAAAACAAGTAAGAGCACTATATTCGGCTGTGCCGAATCTTTTATACCCACCACCAATTTTGTGTACATTTAAAGCACAATATTTATTATTTTGTTAATCGCTATGGAATAATCTCTTTATAATAAAATATGTATCACTTTCTTTGTAGAGGGTGGTTAAATTTTAAGGGCCCATGTTGAAGGTGAACTAAACCTAGTCTTTAAATTTGATTTCTGCATTTCATTTGACATTTCTCAATCTCAAACTTACTCAATTTGATCCGTGGAAAGATACGCAAATGAGAAACGCTTTAAAGTTATTCAGTTTTTTTATAAAAATGGGCGTTCAAATCAAAATGCATTTTGTGCACTTCGTAATTCTTTTGATCAACATAATCGTTCAAATTCGTCCACAATCGGGAGAATTGTAAAAAATATTTAAATTTCTGCAAAACAGGTCTGTATAAAATGTTAGAAAATCTGTGAATGCCTTCTTAGTTCGTTGAATGGGAACCATTGCAGTTTTTTGCGATAGTGTGGCATTTGGCATTTGGCCGATATTTTGTTAAATACATAATTGAACCATACAAATATTATAATTACAAAAAGAAATAATAATAATATCCTAAATAATTTGTGTTTTATTTAAATTCAACATCGGTCCTTAAAATTTAACCACCCTTTATAACTTCGATATGCTACTAAAATGCTTTTGTAAGTGTAGTCTTTCAATGAAAGTGGGCGTTAAAGTAGGCGTGTCAATAAAGTTTCTGCTAATAAATACAACTTAGATATTTCAATATAGTCCTTTATTTTCCCAAAAACTTTGTCAATAGAGAAATTACATGAATTTAAGATAAACCGTTATATGGGAGGTAGGCGTTAAAGTGGGCGTGTCACCTAAACTTTTTGACACAACAATTTCATTGATTAGAAGGATATACGTAGCAAATTTGATCATCATACCTCTAATTGTGACGGTTTTATGAGCTTTTAAATTTCATTAACGGTAGATAACGTGAAAAGTGGGCGTTATAGTAGGCGTGTCAAAGTTATTTTTGCGAATGAGTACAACTTAGGTGTTTCAATATAGCCCTTTATTATTCCAAAATCTTTATTAATAGAGAAATTATATGAATTTTAGGTAAAACGTTATATGGGAGGTGGGCGTAAAAGTGGGCGTGGCACATTGATTTTCCGTTACAAAAAAGCGTCTCACCAAAAAGCAAAGTGTGCAAAATTTCAGGGTCGTACATCAAATTTTGTTGCTTTTATGACGTTTTTGTTTTTAAATATACCGAAAAATACACTGTGCGGTATAAATTTTCGTACATTTTGATCGATAACTCCTCTCCTAATACATAGATTTAGATAATTTTTGGGGAAAAATATTGTTTTTACTCAGGAAAAATATATTCGAAGTTTCATGAGCCTACGTTAATGCGTTTGGACACAATTTCATTTTATTCGATGTTTGAAGGACACGGTTTTTTCGACCTACTCTTGCTTTTCGAGCTATAACTCTCTTCCTAATATTCCGATTTAGCCCATTTTCAATACCTTGTCTATAAGAAAGATTCTGGCAAAATTTGAGCCCCCTAGCTTTTTCGGTGCGACCTCTATCGTGCTTTCAACAGACGGACAGACGGACGGACATAGCGGTGGCGGGTATAAAAATAAAACTTGAAATTTTTTCAAAACCATCGCAAATATGTCACCTAAAAAAGCATCATAAATAAAAACACTGCAAAAGTTAGACGACTGTTTTGCAGTAGAACGGGTTGCACTGCAATAATTATATCTTGTCATCATGAATTCTATGCATTTCAGTGTTATGTTAGGTAATACAAATACAAAGTGTGTACTTATTTATTAACAAAAAAAGTAATGATTTTACCAACTACCGATTTGTAAGCAGGCAACACGTTAAGTTCTTACCTCTAACAACACCGCCATGTTAAAATAACGAGTTGTGTAATGTGCAAGTCGTAAATATTTATAAAATTAGAATATTCACTCATTATTCGGTAATAAATGTTTATGATGGGTTCACATTAGTGAGATGTGTTTAATAAGAAATAAATAAAAAAAAAATCCTGCACTAAAAAAACTATTATTGACGTTTATTTAAAAAAAAAAATATTATTAAAGAACATCCTACTGCTATACCTGCTAAGCAATAAATAATTTACAAGGCACAATGCGAAATAAACACCATTGAACAAATTACACCCAATGTACGTTCACAATAGATAAAAACATTATTACTCGTACGAATGTTCTGACTTAATTATTTAAACACCTTCAAAGTGCTGTAGAGTAAAAAAAAAACCAAAAAGATAAACTTGACTTTAGCTGGAAAATATAAAAACTGACTTCACTTTTAGGAAATTAAGTTCTGAAGCTCAAGTGTGCACACATTTTTTTTTTGTGGGTAATGCCAATGTGTAAAAATATATAAATTATTTCCATCTCTTGTAGTTAGAGCAATACATTTAACTTGTAAGAGCTTTTAGAAAACTATCAGGTCCTTGCGAAAGTAAAATTTCAAAATAAACTAATAGGTTGAAGCCAAACTACATATATGATGTGCATTTAGAAAGACAGATATACGTATCCATGTATACAAACATTTGACCATAATAAAAGGTTTTAAATCACAGTGCCACATAAGCGGAGAATATATCAGTATTTTGGTTTAAACACCTACAACTACATATAAAGCTAGACCACAAACGCATATTCTTACTCAATTAAGTGGAAACTAGATGGCAAAAAAAAAATATAAAAATAAAAGATTAAAAAAAAATTAAAAAGTTTTATATTGCACCCAAAACGGAAATACATTTAATTGTCACTGATACACATAAAACTTATGTATAAACATGTACACATACAGACGTTTGTATGTATGTTTGTACGAATGCAAGAAATGCAAGTTGATGTCGTAACTTTTACAACAACCTCTATCGAGCTAATCACCATCTTCTCATTTAGCACATCTCCTTTATAATTTTCTCCTTTAAGTCTTTCTTTATAATATTTAGTTACTACACACACACACCAAGTGTTAATTTAAAAACAGTGTACTTTAGATAGTATTTTCCTTTACAGTATCTTAACTAAGTAGCCAAAAAAAAAAAAATGAGAATACTTGTAGAGACAGCATCAAAGGAAGAAATTGAAAATGTGAGTTAAACTAGTATTCTACATAGTAAGTAGCATCTTAAATTGGTTTAAGCTTTAAGCGTGTTACACAAACGACTACATTAACACGTTGCTATAAGGATTTTTAAAACGGAAATTGTAGTTAGTACTTTAAAGCATGTGCATACACTAGTATACCATCACACATACATATGAATAAATGTAAGTTTAAATATTAATATTAGGGTGGTTTAAAACATTTTTTGGAATCATTCATTAGTACAATATTATTTTTCGAATTGACAACCGATCGTAGAAGTTGTGTGTTGTAGGACATTTACTTCAACGTATTGAAAAAAAAAGACAATATCATAAACTTTTTCTGTGATAATCATGGACAACCGAGTTATGTTTCAAAATTAAGACTCAAAAAACCATTCTATGACATCGACCCCTGTGCGCGAAATTATCGTATGATACAAAAACAAAATTTTACAGGAGAGCGTTTTTATTACTTTTAAACAGACCTGGGGGATCTCAATTACATTTCAATTACAAATACATGTAATTTGTAATTGAGGTAGTCTAAATTACAATTACAAGTAATTGTAATTGAAAGTAAGGACTTAACTCAATTACAATAAAATGTGATTGTAATTGAAAAATGTCAATTACAATTACTTGTAATTGTTAATTGAAGAAAATCAAATACACATTACATGTAGTTGTAATTGAAAATGTTCAATTACTAATTACAAGTAATTGTAATTGTAATTAATCAGCAAATAATTACTTGTAATTGAACAAAATTCAATTACATTTTTAAAACCATAAAATAAAACTTAAAATTCTTAAAACGATTTTCTAAATTATATGAAAAAAAATTGTGTTATTTAAAGCAAATAATAAATTTTTTTAAATTGGTTCCTTGTCTTAATTATTTTTCAATCAGGTATGTGATGAAAAACGATCGATTTCATTTCGATCATTATTGGAATTTCAATTCGGACGTGTTCGTAACATTTTTAAACTGAAAATTATTAAATGGTAAAGACTGGCTTATATAATATGTAATTGATAATTTTTGTAATTAAATACTTTTTTGACAATAAATACTTAAAAAAGTAATGATTACTTGTTTTTTTTTTAAATTACTTAATGAAAAATTTTTTTTTCCAATTATATGTAATTGTAATTGGATTTTTTCCAATTACAATTACATGTAATTGTAATTGGAATTTTTTCAATTACAATTACATGTAATTGTAATTGATTTTTACTTCTTTTTCAATTACAATTACGTGTAATTGTAATTGAAAAATTAAATTACAATTACATGTAATTGTGTAATTATAGGTGTAATTAAATACAAAATGTAATTGAGACCCCCCAGGTCTGCTTTTAAATAAACAAAAACAAAGGTAACACTGTTACATACGATAAAATGTACACAGTGTTATCTCCATAACTAAAACAGTTATCCCTATAATATTTTATCAGCAGATGGATTAATGGATGTAGAACCAATTTGCATAAAAAAATCGATTTCTAAAAAAACGTAACTTACGATAATTTCGCGCACAGGGGTCGACATACTATGGGATGGGTACTAATTTTTGAATTTATTTTTTTTTTTCTTTTTTAACAGTCATATGAAATTAGGTGGCCATTCATTTTAGACAAGTGTCCTTTTAAAATTTAATCCAGGGGAAGACAAATTATCAAAGTGGTACAAAGACTAAAACTATGAAATAACGTATGTATGTATGTCATTACACGTGGCTCTAACTAAACAAAAATATTGGTAATTGAACCACATAAGGCGATTTTACAAATTTACAATATATATTATTTACAAAATTTTTACAACCAGAGCGATTAAAATTAATCAACAACAATAAAAAAATCACGAAAAAAAATTGCATGAGGAATTATGCAATAGTGTCTAAACTTTGTATTTTATTTACTCAGTTCACAATCCCAGTTGTATTGTACTATTGATACTATTTTTGTATGTGTTTAAAATATTGTGCTCTTGTTGTTAGAAATTTCCATTGACACATTTTGTATAGCAATACAATTTTAATTTATATGTTTTTAAAGTGTTGTACTGGATTCTTACAGGGATGGAAAAGCAAAATTTTTTGCAGAATCAAAAATAAATCTTTTTTTTTCATCCAAAATAATAAATAAATAATTGTAATATATTTTAATCTTAAATGTTTGTAGATTTGTCTATCTTTGTTAAAAATTTTTACTAAAAATTGTCTTAAAATATTTTGTTTATGTTGTTATACCGTTCACACGATCGTGTAAAAGAGTATATAAAAGTTTGTCATTCCGTTTGTAATTTCTACAGTATTCATTTTATTCCCAATAAACTATAAATATTCTGAATATTCCTTATAGATAGCAGAACAGTTTAACCACGTCCAAGTCTGTCCGACAGTCCGTGTGTATGAAGAAATCAAATCAACATTCAAGCCCTAACGTATACCTCATACTCTCATATATAATTTTATCAAATACGCTTTCCCGAATTTTGCTATTGAAAATGAAGTGTGGGCATATTACGAGCTGATGTATGAGCGAAAGAACACAATTGCCTGTGTTTTTTACCCAAACATAGTCAGATTTTGCAGCTCTTATGGAACTTCTTAAAACGTTTGCTACGTATACATAAATATATAAAATATTTATGTACCTTTTCCAACATTTGCAGAAAATCTTGGTTCGATGGATAAATTACCCACAAAGACATCGGCTAATAAAACAATTTTGGAAAAAAAGCCACTTAAAAGTTCAAATGATCGATTTCCTAAATAAGTTTTTGGTGACAATTGCACCATATAATTGCAATTTTTGGTCATTACATGATGGTAAATACAAACTATGTGATGGGTATGTAAGATGAGGCACATTCGATTATAGCGATCTTACTTCCGTTTTACAAAACAAAAGTCAATTTTCTAAAAAGGCAAAAAGCTAAACTTATCACATACAAATAAGTAAAATATTATATTATAAGTATGTGCATTCTACAGAAAAGAAAATCGACACAAGCAATCAGTTTAACTGAGAGTCAATTTTCGTTCTGTAAAACTGTGAAAACGTTTTTATACAGTCTAAGACATGAAATAATTCACACATTTTTACACAACAGGAATTCGCACCCTGATCTGATATTCGCTTGAAATAGAACAAGAAACACAAATTATAAGCTCTTAGCTTAAAATAAAGTTATTAAATATTCTTGTTAAAATGCGGAGCATTAATTAGGTCTCATATAAACCACCCTAATAGGCACATTCGAATTGCTAACTAACAACATCCATCAATGTGTACCCGTGTATATCCCAATGGACAATATTTTTTTACTCTTTTTTAAATGTTAATTATTTATAAATAATTATGTTATTTATTTATAAATAATAAAAAGTTTTGTTTCAAATAAGTATTAGTTTTCAAACTCCTTTCAATAATATAAATTTGACAGTAAATAACTTAAAACAAATACATTGCTCAATTTGAGAATGACATTTATATTAGTAACTATGTCAGATCAATTTTCAAATCATTCTCAAGTTGTTTGCTGGGGATTTGTATACTTACGTGTATGTGTTTTATGAGCCAGTAGTAACTTTTAACACTTTAAAATTTTAAAACACGGAATCAAGCGCATAATTTTTTTTCGACTTTCTTTTTATATAAACTTTCACTACGCCAAAAATGTCTCAATTCATTGAGCGCTCTAAACTAACAAATTTAAATGATTTATCTTTAACTACTTAAGGGCTTTGTTATTTCAACACTAACTAAACAAAGAAATTTCCTTCATCGTTTATATCAAGTTTAAAAAGTTAGAAAAAAATTAAATGAAAATTCATCTGCAAAAATTACCTAGAATATGGATATTAATACATAACAAGTAAGAATGCCGTACCGAATCTGATAATACCCTTCACCATCTTCTACATAAATATAGTGACCACAGAGTAACTTAGCCTAGATTTCAGATTTAATGTTTTACGCCATTTTTTCCTTATTATTTCCGACGCCATCTCTGATTTTGAATTTCTACAAGGTTCACTGTATTCTACTAGTCAAGCCCATTTATTTGATTGATGGGATTAAAAAAAATATGATCTGTCATTTTCTTAAGGGCGCCATCTTAGATTTCAGCCTTGTAATAATTTACTGTATTCAACCGGTCAAGCGCTTTCATTTAATACCAATATTGTGATGGATGAAGGTGATACCCACATTACGCCTCTATGTAATCTACAAGCTGAAAAAAAACGCTTTTCGTCTGTAAGTTTTTGGGAAAACATCGAAGAAGTTGTAATTTTGTGCTTATATCCCAGTTAGTTTCTAACCCATTTGTCAGTTTTTCTCAAGAATAGTTTTTGAGACTGTACCACATACATAGATCTGTGCTACATGTAGGAAGGAACTTCTAAATGTTGATTTCAACCAACACACGAACAGACGGATAGACAGACATCGGTAAATCTACTTAATACAAAATACTTTGTGGAGTCGGAAATGAATATTGTATAAATTACAAGCAGAATGACAAAGCTACATATACATATGCAAGTGTATTGCCACCACAGGTGAAGGGTATAATAACAAATATTTTATTTTTTTACGAAACAGTAAATAATGACATGAAAATCGCTGTAAAAGATATTTTTTAGAATTCGCCATTGTATTTGATAACATTAATATGTGAGACACATTTTAGTAATGAATTCAATAAATCTACAAATATCACGCTTCTTTAGTTATAGTGTTAAGAAACAAACTAAACTTTTTTTACTATATTATTAACGCGATTTGCATCTAATTGGCTGACGTTGCATTTTTTATAATTTTTTAGTGATCGAGAAGTTGTGCGGAAACATTTTTCAAAAATTTTCACAGATATGAAAACGATATTGGGTAGTGGCACAATATGGGTTATTAAACAGAGAATAACAATGTTCAAGAAAACATAAATTCATATCAAATCCAGACAAAATATTATTTTCATTCGATTCAGTAAAATGTTTGTTTGTTTGTTTTTATTTCTGTGTATTCCGTTGAGAAGCTTGTTGAAAAAATTAATAATTCAGAGCATTAAACACTTACTATTTACCACAGTATAATAAGGAAGGGAGATAAGGTTAGCAGCACACTGCGCACTTATTGAATTGTACAATATATTTTTGTTAAGTTTACTACATATGAGCAAGACTTTTAAAAAATTCAGTTCTAAAAAGAACTAAAAATTTTTTTTTAATATGAAATGAAATGTAAGCTAAGTATAAAAAATATTAGGAAATTATTTTTGTTTCAAATGAACATCTAGCTAGAAAAGTTTAAAAAAATATATTTACAATAAACCGCAGTGAAAACGGTTTGCCTTAGAATCTACTTAACAGTTCCCGCTCAGTAAACTATTTCTTAAACTAAACCGTAGTTTTGTTAAAACTGTATTTTTTATTTAATTTTAATTCAAAAGATTTATTTTTTATAAAAATATTTACTCGACATTAAACTTTTTGCTTATTGGGATATTTTTCAGTATTCTAAACCTAGCAACACTAACACTTTCTCATGCATGCAATAAGAGACTAGATATAAGTGTGCGTGTTTATCAATCTGTAAAATAGATACAGTGAAGCAAAAAAAAAAAAAAATTAAAAACTAAACTAGTAACAGCATATAACTTTTCATTTAAAAATATATATAATTTTTTTCAAGTTAGTATTTATAACAAATACTACTTGAACACAGAACAATGACTGAAAGGAGTTTAATATGAAAATGCTAAAGTGTTAAAACTTCATGAACGGCTCGTAGTTTTCTGCATTAAAAACTTAAAAGAAATAAATATGACTCCTTTCTGAGACCTGAAAAGTTAACACAGATTTAAAATATAGAATTTCTATTAAGTTTAATTATGTAAACTCAGGAGAGAAAGTAACTATCTATTGTTCATTTTTTAAATCTATTTGTTACAATTTATATATAAATTATCATTAAATAAGAAAAAATCTAAATCGCTTATATCATATCTAGAGCTTTAAACACTAAACTTAAAACTTAAAAAGCTGGTTTTCTGCTCCTAACTCGGCCGATACATGTATTGATCGTACAAACATTCTTTTTCGAAATCGAAATGTTTTCGTTTTTGGAAAACTTTTAAACCTCACTTTCTATGTATAAAGTGTTTGCCCGAATTTAAGACTACACACTCGTTCGCACACATACACTTTAATACATTTAACATTTTTATTTAGTTGTGTAATTTGGTATGTGGGATAGGTTTTTGTATGTTTCGTTTAGAACTCATTATTAGTGGTCTTTAGTAGTAGTGAAATGGCTTGCTCTGTAATAAATTTTTAATCTGTAACATTTAACCGTTTTTTTTTTCTTACCTTTCACAATCACTTCTTTAACTCTTGCAAAATGGTTGAAACTTTTTTTGTTTTAATACAAATTGTTTGTCAGTATACATGAGTGTGCACGAGTTTGTTAAATTTTAGTAAATCTGGTGCTGAAAGGAATAAAAAAAATAAATAAACTAAAAACAGAAACTGTAGATTAGTCGGAATAGAGGAACTAATTATATGCGTAATTATTACAACATTTTTATAAAGTGTTTTAATATAAATTAAAAAGAAGAAAAAAAAAATAGTGTTGTTGTGTTGTATAAGTGTAACTTAAGGAATAAAAGCAGTGAATTAAATATATTTTGTATAAATAAGTTCAATAAGAGCGAAATAGAAAGAAAGCTTTGAAACATTAATGCCACAATTGTGCAGGGAAGAAAATAAAATGTGGTTATTAGTTGAATTATGTAGCTATACTCTACACGACTATAAAGGCAATGGTTCAGAAAAATTTATAGTTAAAATTTTTTTTAATTATTTGAGTAATTAATTTATTCTTTAATTTGAATTATATTTTTTTGAGCTTAAATTACTTTTTTTAAATGATATTGAATTTAAAAAAAAAAATTCAATTGAGAAAATATGCTGAAAAAAAAAATTGAAAAAAAAATTTTTGTTTGTCAAGAATTCATTTTAAAGAAAAAAAAATTTTTTTTTATTAATCATGTGAAATATAAAGGTTATTAATTATAGAATGGTCAATCAGCACATTAAAATTATATTAAGTACATATTTACATAGAGAGAGTCATGTCAATTTTGTTATATCTAGAATTAACTTTACTTTACGTAAGTTATACAGTTTAAATTTATCGTTGCCTTTTAATATAAAGAAACAAGTTGTTCATGCTCTTATTATGCCGATATTTTTGTATGGCTTAGAAGTGTACACAGGTACCTTTGGATATATTATAAAGAGACTAAGGTTAGTATTTAATAGGGTGCTTAGGTTCCTGTACTCTGTCAGATTTGGTCAGCATATATCATCGTTTGTTTTGAAGTTTTTAGGATTTTCTTTTATGGAATTTATATTTTATATAAATAAACAATAAAAGTTTAAAAAACTCGGACAAATTTAACACCTCACTAATAAAGTTTTATTGATTTGTGTTTGTCTATTGCATGTTTATAAATTTTTGCACACTTTTCTGTGTATGTAGCATCTCAAGTGTAAATCTCTTCTTGTAGTTGTGTTCTCCCACCAATATATCTACATTATTAAAATTTGGTTTATGTCCAGTTACAGTACAGTGGGCTGCCAATGCAGTTTTTTGTTCTAATGGTTTATTAGTAGCCTTTTCATCTGACTTATGTGCTGCAAGTCGGGTTTTTAATTTGTTTTTGTCGTGCCAACATATACTTTTCCGCATGCGTCAGTTTTGTCTCCATTACAGTGTATTCTGTAAACTAAATGCGATTTTTCTTCCTTTTCAATCTTAGATTTCATATTGCTAAAAAGTTTTTTTGTAGTATTTTCAGTTTTAAAAGCTAATTTATATTTTTCCCGATTATAAATGTTGGAATGTTCAATTCATTCGGAAAAGTCTTTTACATATGTCATAGTCTTATAAATTATTGGTGGTCGTTCTTCTTTAGTTGTTCCTTTTGCTTTCGTAATTTTTACTCTGTTAATTAGTTCATTAATGGTTTTATTTGGAATATAATTGATCAAGAGACAGAAAAGACATTAAATTTTAAGAAAGATACAGAAAAGTGTGCAAAAATTTATAAACATACAATAGACAAACACAAATCAATAAAACTTTATTAGTGAGGTGTTAAATTTGTCCGAGTTTTTTAAACTTTTATTATTTATTTATTTAAAATGTAAATATTAAATTTGTTTGTGTAAAATATTTTGTGTTTTTTAATGTTATGTATTTTTGTTTTGTATATTTTTAAAAACACCAGATCCCCCTGATGATGGTCAGAGATTTTGACCGAAATATAGGAAAAATATAAAAATAAATAAATAAAAATAAAAATAAAAATAATATTAAAAGTTTTGAATTTTATTTATTATTTATATAATGACCTCAAGCCAAAATAATAAAACAACATAAACAACAGGTCAACTATACACAAGAATAAATAAAGGAATTTATAAATTGTAGAAATATTTTACACTTTTATAAGTTATATAAGTTGCAGATACCTAAATATTTAGTTAAGTTTTTTAGGTTTTGTAGATCTAATAGAAAAAGACAGTTGATCATACCAAGATTGATCTCAATTTTGGAACGATCTTTTTGTGTGAGAGTGGCACGAAATAGGTTATCGGATACTTTAAGGACGTTTGATGTTAATATTGATTCCTTTAGGAAAAAACTTTTTCGCGAGCTGTCTAAAAATAGTACCATTCTCTATCCATTTACATATTTCAATCTTGGTCTCAAGTTTGGTTAGTTTGCCTTATATTTTCTGTGCAATTTTCTTGTCATTATATTTTTAATTCCTTTAGATTTATATTTAAATTATTACATTATATTTTTATAGTTTAAGTAAAAAGCATTGTAAATTTTTTTTAGTAGAAGTTTGTAGCCAATTATGGCCTAGAGGCTTGGTTGCCAAAATTTAAATAAATAAATAAATAAAAACAGAATTTATTCCTAATAAACATCATAGAGAGCTTGAACTTTATTTCAGATGGGACTGTAGTCAATATATTATACATTCGATATATTCTGACTTTAATATGTAAGTAATTATTTGAATTCTTTCCCTTCGTTTGATCAAAATATTTTAACGTAAAATTTCTTTAGGCCTAGGTTTATAATGCACCCTCTTTACTTTTGAAAATAAATATGACGTTTGGGTTTGCCACCAATTTCCTGAATGTGTAATGTTGTATGTATTTTTATGTTTTAATAAATGTTTTGTTTTTAAAAATTTTTTTTCATTTTCTTTTCGGGTTCCTTTATTTAAAACAGGTTCAATAATTTATATTATTGACACAATTAATACTTTATTTAAATTAATTCCGTATTTCAATTATAGGCGTAATTAAATTAATTAAAATCATTTTTGAAAATTTAAGGAATTTTAGTTAATTGTTTAATACTGTTTTAATTGATATTTCTCGCAATGTAATTTCAATTAAAAAAACTTGTATTTAATTTTATGAACTTTTTCGATTTGTATTATATTTTTAAAAATTTTTATTAGGCTATAAGTTCAATGCGATAACGACAAGAATATTAAGGAAAAATTAGTCATCCGATACTAGCTGAGTGGAATGCATTTTCGAAACCAGCTACGGTTTCATCATTAGCACTCTTTTGATCAGAACTACAGGTGTTGTGTGTAAATATCAACTATTTAACTCAGTAATGTATTGAAAATTGAAATATAGAATTATTTGTTCTAATTGATCTCCTGTTATTTCAAATACATTGAGTTAGTACGAAATTTACCAACATCTGTTTTTCCTGTATTTTTTTTTTTTTGCAAAAAAAAGAAAATTTATTTTCATCGATTAAATAGTATCATTTTGATGATTGAAGCATATTCAAATACAATTTTAATTTATAGTATTAATTTCGTAATTGAAATATTTTTTCTTTTTTGTGCACCTTCTAGTGTAGTTTGTAATGCCTTTTAAAATACAGTTTAGGTTAATTATATATTGTCAAACGTCAAGCAAATTATAATTGTCAAAACATAATTCAGCGCAATTCATATAGAAATTTAGATATCTCTTTAATTTTCGGGCAGACTATAATAACCCCTTGCTAATGTGTTAGACCTACTCCCATGAATTAACTTAAGTTTATAAAATGTTTTTAAAAACACTGAATTGTGATGCAGTTTATTGAAAGCAATAAAATATTTCGTCCCTGTTCCCAAAAATAACCACCATGAAAGGTTAAGGCAGGATTTGTTGTGCCGATAAATAGCTTTTCATTGTTACAACTTTAATTTTTTATTGTTTTCGTTGTTATTAATAATAATATTTAATGAATAAAAAAAATTATAAATGAATGTTTTATAATGCAGTCATTTATCGGTCCGAAAAAATCTTACCTTTAACTAACGACAAGTTGTAATAATGGCCCTAAGAGGGTTAATATTAAAAACAATCTTGTGGAAAAAGTTTTAACGTGTTTAAAAAAAAATATTAAAAACACACACAGCAGCCAGAAAACTTATTCACATTATTAAAATTTTCTTATAAGTTTTAATAAAACATTTTAAAATACCACATGCATTTACATAAAGTGTATTCTTGTATCATTGCTGTCACGCCTTAAGTATCAGTTTAATAAATCTTTGTGTTAGTCAAAAGACCAATAATACAACCTAAAGCTAATGCTATTAAGAGTACAAAAATTTTATTTTATTTATATTCGTTTATATATAGTTTTTTGGCGTTTTCGCATATTCGGTCTATTTTGTCTTTGAATTTTTTATATCGATTAAAAACTTCTTATTAATTATGATGCAAATTCAATTGATTAAACTGTTAATTAGTTGTATTGTATAAAAATATTGTGCAACATACCACTTCTGCAACACAATTGAGGTCTTAAACGCGACTGACCATTGAAGAAAAAATTATCTGAAAAAAATGAAAAAATTCATTAGTGAATAAAAAATTATTTTATACAAATTTTTAGATTTATTCAACGCATTAAATAAAATACCATCAATAAATGCACTAGTTTTGTTTATTAAATTTCTCACTAAATCTTAAAAAAGGACTTTTAGAAGACAACTCTGGCATAAGACATTTTGTGCCTGCCTTAATGCCTTCAATTACATTTTAAATATTACACAAGGTAAATATTTATCTTTGTAATGTATTTTTCATTTAATGAACACCTTACAATTAACAAAATTACAAAACGATGTTAACATAGAAGACAAAAAAAAAATAAATATATAAAACTGAATTTTAATAAACAAATTTTGCCAACAGGAAAATTAAGCACAACATTTTATTTTAAAACAAAACTACAAGACGTAAATAAAAGACAAGTAAGAGAGAAAAAAAATGGAAAAACAATTAAATTTCTAGTAACTAGAAATGTTTGCGGAAAATTAAAAGGAAATGAAATACAGCTTAAAATGAAACTACCGGAAAGTGAAACAGAATATTTCAAAATAAAGAGGAAGACACGCAAATATATACAGAATATAATAGAAAAACACTGCTGCAGTCATACTCATACACACACGAAGTAATGAAAAATCATCATCTAGAAAATTAAACCGCACCTAAATGTCAGCATATTGCAGTAGTAAAATTAACAAAAATACAAACTAAATAGAAAGAGAGATTGGTACCCATAGAGCATTAGTTAAAAATACATGTTAACAGTACGACCGTCTGCTATTTGATTTAAATATTTTACTGTATGTGTGTGCATGTATATGAAAGTGTATTAGTAATAGAACAGTAACAGCAGTTGTGGCTGTAAGATTTCCCACTAAACCGTAACAATATTGTATGACTCAATGAAATGGCTGACTGGTACTTGTAAAATAGAAAAATTACTAAACACTGAAAAATATGAACTGCTAAAAAATTTAATACAAAATTTTAAGGTTTTTTTGGTAAAACCAATTCCTTTTTTTTAAAATCACTTTAAAATAAACTTGATAAACTACATACATAGGCACGACATATTCTTTAATCAAACGTATGCGCTGTGTAAATGAAAAGCTATTTATGGAAATAAATCGTTTTTTTACAGTGTAATAAAATTATAATTTTATAATCATACTAAAGAAAAACAACAATAATAGCAACATGCACACATATTTTCACTGTCAAAGTTTGTAAAAAAAATATAACATTTGCAGCTGAAATTAATGTGTTTTTGGATGTATGAGCGGACAGACGGATGGATGAACTGACGAATATGAAACAATAGAATCTACAGAATGTTTTACATTTAATTATGCTTAGAAATAAAAACAAGCCACCAACAACAAGCAACAGCATCAACATCAAAGACAGACTAAAAGACTAACCAGCCATCTATTCAACTAGCACAACAACACTTGTAGAATTATGAAAACTTAGTGAAAAAAAAACAACAATATCGTACTTAAAACATCTTTGCTTTATAATACAGAGATTCTCAAAGAGTTTGAAATTACTTTTATGTAAGTCCTACGATTATCTAAAAAGTTGAAATTTAACACTTTATAGTTTAACTTATGGTGTTTTCTTTTTTAGCAAACAATGTTGCCCTTTTATTATTAAACACTTTTCAAAGGTCACCTGCACCCTAATAAAATGCGTCCTTTATAATCAGCAGAATAGAACAGAAATTTTCACCTTTTTTACATGATAGCATATTTTTATGTAAAACTGCATTTCTTGCTTCCATTTTAATAATTTGAGACCATAAATTATTTTTAACCACTACAAAAACTTAATTCTCCTTTTTAATATCAACTGTTAAAGAGTGCAATATTCTAACCCTTTGATTTAATTCAGGGTAAGACATGTAACATTTTTTCTCATTTTTATGGCAACATTATTACAAAAGAACTTGTCACCTGCTTATAATATTGCATATTTTTTCAGAAAAGAACACAAAAAAAGGCATAGGGCAGAATTAATGCAATATTTACGTCAGAAAAGAAAACACCATTAGTCAACTAATCAACAACTGAAGTCTTATGATCATCTGATGTGCCTGTTCTGTTCGCACAATATACTAAAAATCGATTGGACCAAAATAAAATTTTATTAAGAGCAGTTTCAAATCGGAAGATATGTCAATATTAAGAATTTTTTCATTTGGAGTACAGAAGTTTCGAACCAATTTATTAAGATGCCAATAATTCAAGAACTTTGTATCGTTTGCGCGGATTTTGCCACGGTAACTTACCCAACGAATTTTTGTTTCCAAATGCTTGAGAAAATGGCATTGACGATGTTTGCTTTCAACAGAACCTACATAGCCAACGTAACAGTTTAACTTTTGGTCACCGTTTTCGAAAATTAAATAATCGGCCAAAACTCAATTGGTCAATTGGCTACCTCGGAGCTGTGATTTGAGTCTAATGAACTGAGCTGAATGGGCCAATAAGGATAAATGATACGTTAACCATTCAGAAACCCTCAACAAACTCTATCTGAAAGAATCAAAATAAGCTTCTTTAAAATTGGGTAGGCCGGATATAATATTGTGTTTAATTTACAAATTTCAAAGTTTAAATTTTAGGTAAAATATTTGTTAGATTTTTTTATATAGAAGATATAAAATTGGCATGACTGACATTAACTTTTTACGTGTTTTATTATAAAATATTGGTGGAAAATTAAAAAATTAAGTCTTATAGACTTAGAAAATCCCAAAAGATATAAACAAACTAAATCAAACTGAATATTCAATCGCTCGTACAATTAACAGATAAAAGTAAAATATCGTTTGTTGGTCGATTGCTGCGCCGATTTTGCAAAAAAATTTCCGTTAAAACGGAAAGAAAAATTTACCACGCTCACTTATTGAAATTTATCTAAAATCGGAGAACGCCTGGATCGATTTGGCTGTTTCTTTATATTCGTAATTTGTGTTTGGTTTTAAATAAGATCTTATATGGAAATAATAAACATGTGCTGGAAAATAATACTGGGCGTGGCACCTTCTACATAAGGAATGTAAATTTTATGAAGTATCTAGAAAACGTTTGCATCTATAATTTTTAAACTTTGTGCGGTTTGCTTAAAGAAAATTCGATGCGATCGGAATAGGGGAAGTTGAACACCCTCATTTTATAAAATGAAAAAAGTATTTAAGAAACTATAAATCTTTAATAACGTTATTACATTTTAATAAAAAATTTACAACTCATCAACAAATTGTATAGAATCAAATCTGCAGAACTAAAATTGTTATATGCTTTAAATTATGTTTAACTGGCTGCGATATCAATTTACTCTTTCGGGAGAAATATCGATAAAATCAGAGAGTTTCCTTTTTGAAAAACTTTAATTTATATTGGTTTTAACTTAGTACGAGCTACTTTTAATAATAACTTCCTCTTTACTACAGCAAATGGTAAGAATCGGAGAAGGGGGAGTGATACCTTCATACGTTGTATTCCTAACGAATACAATCCAAAAACTTTGTTTGTGCCAGCGAAGCGGTTCAGATTTTTTTTAGTTCCATTAATATAAAACGTACTTGCCCTACGTTGTCACAAATATTTAATCTCATCAAATACTTAGAATTAAAAAAAATATTTAATTGACTTCATATACAACAAGGTGTTACAATATTTATTGACTAAGTGATGGCGTAAAAACCATTAGAGAGTATCTGCTTTTGTGCATACTTATGCATGTATTTAGTAGAAGTTTGTTTATGTACATACAGCTGCGGTCAAAATAAAAGTACCAACTTAAAAAATTAAGCAAAAACAAATAATTTATTTCAACCAAAACGCAATAAAAAATTGTGTGATGTATGTAATAACAAAAATATTTCTATATTTAAAAAGTTTAAAAATGTCACTCAATTCATTATAAAACTTAAAGAATGAATCGGTAAAAAGAATAGCACTTCATCTAGTTCTTTCAAAAAAATAATCATGAGCCTTTTATCGGAGGCATGTGGTAACATAACCCCTTCAGGGATTTTTATTTATTATTTTATTTTTCATTTGTTTTTGGAATTTGTTTGAGCAACTTTAAACGATTGTTACTCTTAAAACACTTAACCAATTTTAATAAGATTAAGATTGTGCATCTTCAAAAAATTCCTTTCGAATTTAATATTTTTTTATTAAAATCAGTTTAATGTAAGTGTAAACTGTGTAACAAAAAATTGACTTGCCTATTAATAAATAAGATATATGGAACACACACCTTCATATGAAAAACACCCCAATTATACTAAAACCAATATGTTTTATATTTCGCTGTAAACTACAGCTTGAATTCGTTATTAGGTGGTTTCCGCTCAAAAGATCTGTAACCTTTTTCATTAAAAAATACGTTTTTCGATTTACATATCCATAGGACGTTGCTTTCTTTTTTAGGTAGTCAAATGAGTTACATATGCTTCTGCAAAAGACAATCGTTGGCTACATGCTTAGAAGAAAGTAGTGGGACTTTTCATTGACTGCAAGGGTTAAGCTTGCTTTATAGCCGTCTACGACGAATAATTTCCACACTTGCCGGTATATTCAATATCTGGCTTAATCGGATAATTTTTGCATGTTTAAACTAAATGCTACAATATCAGAAGTTACATAACTCATTTTTTCTTAATTCGAAATACGACTTGCATTGAAATAAGTTTTTTTATTTAGGTCGCCTTTTTTATGGTAGTGTTTTTTGCGTGCTAATGCTACATATTTTCATCGAAAACTTTAGCAAATATTACAAAGATAAATTGAAAATTTAACACATTTCAATCTTTATTACTTCTTTTGCAAAGTTCAAAGGAAGCAAGATAAAATTTCTTAATTATAATTGCAAATAATAGATCATAACAGTTATGAAATTTTACAAAAACTAACCACGCTCTACGTAATTTTTTTGTTTTTTTTTTTTAATTTATTTAAAACATGTTTGACTATAATCTTAATTGGTTCTTCTTATAAGAATATAATTGTAGTGCTATTATTTTGAACGGCACTTTACATATATTTGTTACGTTGAGCTAAAGATTTTGTGGTTTGATGTACATGCTTTTTTGCATTAAAAAGTGTCCAAGTATGTGAATGTTATTTTCTTTATAAAATTATCTACATCTAAGGTTTTCTTTTTCTTATTGACATTCGTTTTAAATAGACAACAATACCAAGTTGGAGCATATAACATGATGATTTACTTGCATTATTTCCTACCTCCTTGTCATCAGAGGTATAACTCTCATATTTCAAATTCATTTTATGCTGCAGCTGTTTTTGTTTTCTAAATAAATAAATAAATTTGCATGTCTCTAATTTTCACTTCCAACTACGAAATTTATATAAAAAAAAAAAAAACAAACATAAATAAGCAGAGAACTGTAGTAGTAGTTTATCTATATTTTTAGAGCCAAGCAGTAGTTGGTTTTGAAAATGAGAAAGAGAAAAAAAAAGAAGATTTATATAAAAAAACCTTTTTGTTTAAATTATATTTACTTATGTTCGAGTTCTCAAATACACACAAATGTTTTTCATTTATTTTTTTATTGTAAATTTCTCTTTTGTTTTTTTTTTCTCCGAGTGAGAGCTTTTTGTTTTCTTTTGTTTTTATTTTAAAGTCATACATAAATAATTGTTTTGTTATTGTTTTAATATTGTTGGCTTTTAGCATAATTGTAGTCAAAGTGTTAAAAAATTGTTAGTCAACAAACATACACAAGCACCCACAATACCACTAACGCCATTTATTCCCACAATTTACGATAAAATCCATTTAAATATTTAATTATTTAAAAACACAACAATGAAAATACAAATAAAATAAGAACAAAAATAAAACAGTAAATGATGAACTGTGAGAATTAAAACGTTATTTTTCCAAACGTGTTTAAACTTTGTACGATTAAATATGTAGGCCACTGTGCGACTGAACAACTGAAAATATCTATTCTTAGTGAGAGTTAATTTTATTTTTCAACTATAAATCTGCTAGGTATTGACTTTGTTTAAGTATCTTTTTATTAATACGTACATTGTAAGAAACTATAAACAATTATCCAATCCACAACGTATTATTGGTGTTGTCTCTTATAAAAAAAATCACAACAACGCGAGGGATTTCTTAATTTATAAATAATGTTTTGATGGATTTTGGCATACATATGTATGTATATGGTTGAGTGATCGATCCGGTTAGAAACCCGGTTTTTTGCTATTTCAGCTGGCGATTTCTTCGAAATCCAATCGTATCAAAGTAAATTTATTATTAAAAAAATTTCAAAAAATTAGAAAATTTATGAAATATTCTTCTATAACACAAACATTAAACAAAGTTTGTTTTTAATTGATTATTGCATATCGACGAGACCTTATTTCTGACACAGAAGTTAGTTTTCAGTCAAAAATTTTAAAGGTACAATGTTTTAAAACATGTGAAACTCAAAATATAGCAAAGTGATGATTGGGCATAATCTTATATCTTATAAATCAATAAATTTGTTTCGAACGAATAAAGTAGAATACGATAGAAGCGAATTGTAATCAATAAAACAAAACATATGAGAAAAAATAAGGATGCCAATTTGATAAGATGACCGTTTTTTTTTAATTTTTTTTAATTGTTTTAAAAAAGGGAGCATTCATAAGATAAGAGATGTATTTTATTGTAATCATTAACGAACACATTTAGATTCTACAACAAAAATTAATAAAAGATATTTATTTTTCTATTGTAAGAAATTTATTTGTTGTTTCGGAAACGAATGAAAAATAAGAAAAATAATTAAGCTAAAATATTATTTTTTTTTAATGGAGAGCACGTACTTTTTACGTTACAATTTGCTGTGTCAATCAGCTGCTTAGTTAAGCTTTTTTTCAAATAATTGTTTACTGATTCTAACTCACACTAATAGTGCAAGCGGTTTTTTTTCACTCTTTTTCTTCCATACGGAGCGAATTTCATAATATTTTACTTCTACAAGATCTAGAGACTTGTTCTAAAGACAAACCATAGCTTAACTATTATCTCTGATAAATATATGACTTGTATAGTAAAATCGTATGGCACACTAAGGGTCATTGTTACAACTTGCCTATAAAGTTAATGTTAATAAAATGTAACTTTGACTACCGTGAGCAGTGAAGTGACTTTTTAATAGTTTTCATTATTACAACCTATTTGTAATATAAAATTTATTTTTTAATATGGCAGTACCAGATCAAAAACCAATTACTTTTAATAAATTAAATTAGTTCTTAAAAATCGCAGTATATTTTATTTACAAAAAGCAATAACATTTCGATGATTTATTTACTGTTTTGTGTCAAAATTATAAGAAAACAAATTAAAGTGCTATATTCGGCCGTGCCGAATCTGATAATACCCTTCACAACGTGTAGTCATGCAAAAACAATTGTTTGTATCACCATTCATCTCATATAAAATACGTATGTACATACATGTAAAAAAAAAACAAAAAAATAAAAAAAATAAAAAAAAAAAAAAATATATTAAAAATAAAATAAAATATTACAAAAAAATAATACAAAAAAAATTAAAAAAAAATAATAAAATATAAATAATATATTAAATAAAATAAAATTTTTTTTGGCTCAGCTGGAATTCGATGCCACGTTTACTTTAACCAGTATGTATGTAGGTTGTTGTTGTAATTGTGAAAAAAACGAGGTGGTCGTGGTTTTTTGCTCATATCTCAGAAAGTTATGGGGTGATTGTGCTGAATTTCAATAGCGATTCATTTATGGATATTTCCAAGAGATTGATACCATATACAGATCTGAGGAACATATAGTTGCTTCTAAAAGTTGATTTCAACCAACACACGGACAGACGGGCAGACGGACAGACGGTCAGACGGTCAGGGCTTAGTCGACTCCTCTTTTCATAAGCTTTCAGAAAATATATACTTTAGGGGGTCGGAAATGAAAATTGTAGAAATTACAAACGGAATGACAAAGCTATATATACCCTTGTGCACCACAGGTGAAGGGTATAATTAAAAAAATTTTTAATGTCGAAGCAAGGCGAATTCATACAGGTGAAATTATCAGCCCAGCTGATTGGAAAACTTTTTGTCAAAATTGGTTGAATTCGCCTTGATATCATTTATTAATGCAGGGATGGAAAATGAAATTTTGGTTTCGGTATTAAACAATTAACTTGAGTGTACTTTTTTGATAATAAATGTGCTAAATTTATGTATATTTGTTGCTTTTGCGTCATTAATAATGTGCTAAAAAAATTATATCCTTTTTTTAATGAAATTTTATTATATTTTATATCTAAAAACAACTTTTCCATCCCTGATATACGAATTGGCCTTGACATAAAACATCCTTTGAAAAGTTGCTTTGTTGTATCAATTCGCCGTTGCATATACCTTATGGATATGCCTTGTGTCGAAGCAAAAAACAAAAAGTATTAAATTTAGTTGCCATATTTTGATTCATGAAGCAGAAATAGTGGCAACTTTAAATTTATAAACCTAACGTTAAAAGCTAAAGGTAAATGAAATATACACTTAGCTTATCGGTCACTCTTACGTAAGATGTGTAGTTTTAATAAATCAATACCAATTATCTGTCTTTTAACATACTAATTTTAATTAATGGCATGTTATAATAATGGCATTAAATGTGTGTTAACTTTAAATGGAAATTAAACAATCGAACAAACTAGTTTATGCCTACATACATATGTCTGTCAAGGGTATTAAGAAAAATATTTAAAATGTAATTTTATAAAAGCTAAGAAGATTTTCTCCCTAGCCTTTAAATTGTATTTTAAATTAATGAAATCATTTTATACAAAATATGCACTAATATTAATGCAAAAGACACGTATAAAGCTATAAACACAATCAAAGGCTACCGACCATCGACTACATACTACAAAAGTAGCTGGCTACAAAAATAGCCAAGTCGCCAGCTACTTAATTCTTTTAACGACTACCGACCACTAACAACAAACAAATGAACAGATGATTATTATTTTTCAATGGTGCCACTATAATAGTTTTTCGAGTTTTTAATAGCGATATTTTATGTATTGCGTTTTTAAAACCACCATTTCATGCATTTATTGTATTGGCAGCACTAATCTGTTTTTTGTAGCCAAGAAAAATAGAAATTAGCCTAAGTTGGCTACGGGCTACAAAAGTAGCCGTGTAGTCGGTAGTCGTGTAGCGGCTAAAAGAATTATTCTCATAAGCACGCATGTATTCTATTTTTGACATCTTGTAGTCGATGGTCGGTGGACTTGATTGTGTTTATAGCATAATATTAAAAAAATATATATACAGGAGGAGATACAAAAGCCTATAACAGACTTATAAGGGGTCTTATTCATTTATTTATTTTACTTATAATGACTACCTTTTATCATTAAATTAAACTAATTAAAAACCAAATTAGTCAACTATTTTCAGGTCAGTTACTGCTTTTCGAAATTGGGCAGCCATACGTTCCTACGCCATAAGAGGTTTCTATTAACTCTTGCAACACCAAATGTATGATCAGAAGAGTAACTATAGACAGCTTTATAACCACAATTCATATTTTAAATATACTTTTTAAATTGATTCAATTAATTTTAGGAACAAAGACATTTCTCCCATTGAAAATAAACTCCCCTCTTAGCGGATTATTAAATTTCACATTAAGTTTAAACTTTTTAAAAATAATTTATTTTTAAGTCGCTCTTAAGCGTCAGCAATTAACGGAACTTTTTCCTGCAAGAAAACATCAGCTACTCAAAGCAAAACGTTATAAGATATGCAACCAATACATTTTCAAACTTTTTTGTTTTATTTGAAAATCTTTTCTAAATGTCTGCTAATTAAAAACAAAAAATAATTATTAATTCTTAATGTTTAATGTTTAACCAATTTATTCATAATAGTTGCAAATTCTTGTCGTACATAATTTATTATCAAAATGATTGTGTTAATCTGTATGAACAGGTTTAAAAATTAAATCTTGTATTTTATTAACGTTAAAACATAAACCCATTTACTCAACTTATTGTTTAATCATAATTAAGCCTATTTAAATTATTATGAGACATGCAGTAGGCAGTACGATGAATATATTTAAGTAGAATTTTCGGTTGAGCATTTCATTTTGTTTTAAACAACTTTTTTGGTTTCTTCACAAGCACCCTTACTCTTCTACTTCTATATTATTTTTGGTTTTTGTGTGTTGTTTTTATGTATAATTCAGGTACCTATAAGTAGGTCTTCTTGTTTTTTCGTTTTTGTTGCATTCATTTGTCAACAGTTATACTTTAGCATCCCTTAAGTATCATTTTGGAAAATGAAGTATTTCAATTTAATATTACGGGTTTGTTTCGTCTCTTCTCTTAATTTTTTTTTTTTATAAAAATACACAAAACATCAGTATTTAATTGTAATCAAAAATGAAAGGTTTTATCTTCAAACAACTTGTATATATTTGTGTTGAAGAGCCACAAAGAGGTCGCTGTAACCCGCAATGACTCACTAAAGTAGGCCAATATTGGCGAACACAGTGTACTAGAGCATGACGAAAGTATATTTAAGAGCTAAATTGAATGCACTTGTATCACAAAATAAGAAAATGCACAACAAGGTGCAAAATGCATTTAAAGGCTATATGGTTTAGTAAAGATGATGCTATAGATTCAAACGATATTTAGAGTAATCTAAATATATTATTTTTTTTTTATTTCGGCACTAAAACAATAACCAAACAAAGATTTATTTATATAGATGTAAGTATGAATATGTATGAATGTGGCCGATAAAATCAAACTTATACATTTTTTCACAAAAAAAAATTAGTTTTCTTCTAGTTAAAAAGTTAGTCAACAAGTTACTAAGTAACGCTTTTAGATTCATATTTTCTTAATAAAAGAATAATTATATATTGTAACGATTTCGTATTAATGACATTAATAACCCTAATCAATGTTCGATCTTCGAGTGTAGTCGAAAGAATGAATGAAAAATGAATCGAATAAATTTTTAATTAGTTTTATTACGCAAGCTCGCCAAAATTTTAGTTATTGAAATTTTAATAATTTAAATTATCCATGCTGTTCAATGCTTATCAGCTGTGAATACAATTAAATACGATTTAAATGCAAATTTTAAATAATTAAAATAAAAAACCCACCGAAAGCGAAATTGTATTCGATATAAAATTTGACACACAACGAAAATTTCGACAGCGTTGCTTAGTCATAATATGAATTTAACATTCGTTATTAGATGTTCGATAGTCACCGAAAAATTCGAAATCCAGCAAAGTTAAAATGTCTCATAATAAGCAACTAAGTTCAGATAATAAATTAGGTTTTAGCATTTCATCATATCTCAACGTTTTCTACCCATTCTAGGCTCAGCTGGATTCAGATATGAAGTTTATTGTGTCCGGTTCAAAGCGTTGGTATTACTTTATTGATACCCTTTTTATTTTTTGATTAAGCGATGTGAACCAGATCTCTGTCTTGTATTCGCAACGATTTTGGCTTTCCTTCCAATGATGTCAAGAATTCCTCTAAAATACTTTTGTACTAAAAGGAATTTATGGTTGACTTGTTAAACCAAAGCACTTTCTTAACATATTTGGTAGATTCACAAGGTGTCCTATAATTTGATTTTGTCTTAATATTCAAAGATTTTACAATGGTCTGAAAATACTGTTGTTGCTTTTCAAACAAAATTTCTCCTCAAACAATACTACTGTGTAGAGTATTCTTATTGTGCTGTCAAACCTATTCACGCACCAACGTTGACAAACTAAGAGCCTGCTAAGCGGAGCCTTAAATTTTTTATGTACATACCGGTTGACTTTACAATAACCAAAATGTAATTTTCGCAAAAATCACCATAAATTTTCGTGTTGTATTTATTTTTGACAATTATTTAGTAAATTATTCTCGTTCTCGGCATTTTAAAGGTTCATGGGCTTAAGTAAAACAGGAAGTACGCACAAAATATTCACAATTTAATTGTTAAGTAATTAAGTTGAAACACACCCAAAAACAACTTGATAGTGTAACACAAATATTTATTTTATTTTAGAAATTTTCCACCAACAAACATATTTAAGAATCTTTGCAAAACAACAAAAGAAAGTCCCATTAATTACAAATTTATCTGATGCTCATCATGAGTTAAATTCATTAAAAGAAATTCATGTGGAAAAGTGTTAAGAAGAAAAAGTGCGAGCTATAAAGGAGGGGGCAAACAAGTACTCAATTTTACGCGTTCTTTACGAAACAATTTTTAAGTTTTGTGTTTAGGTATTTCTTGATATGAACTTTTGTTCAATCTTTCATTCCCGAAATACAGCAAAAATTAAGTTTCACCTAAAAATCTTTAAAAAAAAAATATCTTTTATAACTTTAAACACAATATGAAAGTTTTTGTTTGTTTTTTTCTGTGCTTACAACGTCAGTATATTATTTTTTCAATGCGACTGTAGATTTTTTTTCGTCGTTAAGCTGTTCATATAGATTTTACTATGTTGTATTACTTTCTTCATTATTGCTATAAACTTTATTCCCCAGGATCTTAATAATTCAAAAGCAAATTTTCATGTCTTATGTTCTCCTTTGCTTATTTCTTGGTCGGGAAAAGAGTAAGCCATTTGTAAATTTCTTCAAAGATAGAAAAAAAATTACATCTTTTAACTTAAACCTTTATGTGAATTTTTTTATTTTAATAAATTACAAGCAGGTTAAAGGTTTCATTAAATTCACATTTTCCCTTCTCATTTTATATGTACATACTAAGGTGAAAGTGAGTTGTAACATTGAAGAGAAATGTTAACAAAATTAACTTGGCGAACAGATGAAAATCTATTTGTATTTATAAGTTTTTAACAGTAAATAAAGACAACGATAAATTGGGAACTTTGAATGACGTAACTTGAAAGAGAACAAAAATAAATAACATTCACACAAAATTATTTTGATTTAATGGCTTCAAATTACAGACTTTAACTAAACAAGTTTGAAAGAAGAAAGTAACTACAGAATAGATGAATAGTAAGAAAATACATATAAAAAAGATTGTGTGTTGAATTCGCAAACAGTTTGATTTTTGTAAATGGTATTTAATCAAGAAATATGCTGATGTGTATTTCAGCCTCAAATTAAATGTCAGTCAGTCAGTAACTAATGTTTATTATTTACTTGAGGTACAGTCACACTCGGCTTATATTAGCCAAAACGAGTCAAATATTTACTTGATGTAGTGTGACCATGGGCTAACCACTAAACAGCATATATTTGATATTCATATTTTTTTGGCAAACAATTGTTCGATCTTACAAAGTTTTGGTAAAAACAAACAAAAGCAAATAACAGCTGTGGTAGCAGTGTTGTCTGCAGATAAAATTATTTTTTTCAAGCGCAGATATTTGTTCCAAAGTGAACACAGGGAAAATATGCTTTCCCGTACTTTTATTTGTCACATTGTTTGAGTAAATAATTACGCCTAGTATGACCACAAAATTAGTTTATCAGAAGTTTTGAATACATTTTTTATAATAAAATGTGAATTTTTTTGCCGATTTATGATAGTATAGAAGCATGTGATAATAGTAATTTAGGAATAACTACAATCAAAAATTTTATATTTATATTTTACACAGTTAATAATCTTCGATACAGTAATATGTTCTTCATAATTGAAATGTACGCGTTGTTGTACGGTGGCACGTGTAAAGTTGTTATGTGAACTGTTTTTCGGGACTTAAGCCAATAATGATCCTATACGCCTTATTATATATGTTCAATGGTAATTTAGCCTTTACTAAAACGCTAAATTTATATGTATATCTTATCAGTCAAAGTTGATGAATGTTGCAACGTTAATCCAATTGGCAATGCATCTATTTAAACTTACAGTCTGGTGCGGATTGTTAACCGGAGACATTATATAGATCGTATTGTTTCAGGACAAATATTTTATTGAT
Organism: Phyto melanocephala; assembly: GCA_941918925.1. Classification (NCBI taxonomy): domain Eukaryota; kingdom Metazoa; phylum Arthropoda; class Insecta; order Diptera; family Rhinophoridae; genus Phyto; species Phyto melanocephala. The sequence continues at coordinate 134,253,400 of OW799235.1, read as the reverse complement.
GAGGTTTTAGGAGGGCAGCGTTAATTCTGCATAAATGATTTAAGGATAAAGTTGTCTTTCACGTCAAAGACATAAAATGACTAAGCCCCCCAAAATCGCTTAATAAGTCCCTTGTAGATCTCTTTTTTACGGTTACAGTTACAGTTCAACCCCAAAAAAAAAACAACTTAACAACCTTTCCCTTATGCACTTATATAAAAGTAAGTTACTTTTGAAATAAATGAGTCTTATTTATGCCAATAATGAAATAATAACCAGTACAGAAGACACAATTTGTTGTGCTTTCGTATGCAAATTGTTTTTTTTTTCTTTGTTATTGTTTTCTTTACCTTTTTACTATATCGATATAAGCAGAACAAATTTTAAGGTGATTAACAGATATTTTGTCTAGGGTTAATTTATCTTCACACACACAATACAATTAAAATTGTGATTTGAACAATTGTATTTGTATATAAAATCAAACCACTTAAAAATTTTTCAAGAATATAATTTCTTATCTTACAAACAACATAATGTTAACTGCTAAATTGTAAGTTAATTCTAATACAAGTGATTATTCTTTTTAAGATGACATACCATTTGGATTTGAGAGTTTTTACGATTGAATAAAATGTTTGTTTTGATATTAAAATGATCGTGGTTTTTTATATTTAAAATTTTTTTTTTAACTTGTTCTTCAACTAAACTAATAATTTATTAATATCTGCCAGTTTATCAGCGCATACACTAGAGATTTGACGTATCACCACAAAAAAGTAGTTCACGCGCTGTATGTTGCGCTTTCTTGTTTGAACCATTTCTTCTCCAAATGATTTTTAGTGACGTAGGGAAGAAAAGAATCACGAATCATTCGCCTGAAGCATTCCCCATTTCCGGTAATGTTGCCGCAGGTTTTAAATTTAAAGACAAATGAGCTAATGACGTTTTCAAGAGTCTCATGTGGACTGTTCTCTTACCAAAAACGCTTACTTCTTCTTTTTTTCATATCCGTCAAGCCACAAATTAGCCTTATTTCTGAACTTGACGAAATGCAAATAAATTTTTAAAATAACTTTCCACGATTTGTAACCTTAAGTCTGGTTAAGTGTTTGCTTGCTGATTTGATAAGTATACTGAAAAAAAAAAACTTAAAAAACACCCTACACAACGGCACAAACATTTTTTTAATTTTTATTTAAATATATAAAACCTATCTTAGAAAAAAAGTTTTAGTAACAGTTCTGCCATTGTTAATTTTTTAAGTTACATACACACAGTTTTCTATTATTTGTTTTATCCTTAAATTCGTTTATATTTTAATAATAAACATAACTTTACCTTTGTTGACTTTGGGTTGGAATCGTCAACACTTTTTACAGCTAACTACAGCATCTTTTGAACTGTTATGCTAGACTTTTAGACTTTCATGATTTAAATTAACAAAGTTATTAAAAAAAAAATAATGAAACTTTTTGTTGCGCAAGATGAGATATTAAATTACTTTTATCATATTTGCATGGAGTGTTTACCAAACAATTTGAAGCCTAAAACGATTTCCGGCACCCATACACCCTGACAAATTGAATTATGTTATATTTGTTTAAACACTTAAGTATAACCCAATATACATACGTATAGTTATTGCTTTAATTCAGTTATTCAAAATGCAATAATATATTTTGTACGAATTTTTTTTTTTTTTTTTAAATATGTTTCAAAAAATGTTGAAATTTTAGAAAAAAAATTAAATACATTCTCCTTATTACCGAGCATCAAATAATTTTTTATATCAAAACAATATTTTATAATAATCCAATATTTTGCTACAACATTCTAGCTTAAACGTAGCTTCTTCAGAGAAAGAAGGAAAATAAATAAAGATTAAAGAAATTAGAATATTGTTCTAAAAATAATATCTTAATAAGCTGAATTGTGCATTTAACTTAAAAAAAAAAGAACAATGAAAGCAGATTGGGTCTTAAACGACAAAACGAACAATTTGTATATTAAAGAAGTACCTTAGAAATTAGCGATTGATCGTCTAACATTAGCATTCTCATGCTAATAATTTATTAATTTCACTTTCTTTTTAAAGGAATTTAATTTTGGTCTGACAATTAAAAACTATTTTTTGCAACACATACATACATATTTGCTCATAAACACTTCACACCACACAAAAGTTTGTTGGGTACGTATGATTTATACCAAGAAATAATAAAAATAAAATCACTCATACGCACAACCTTTAATTTTTTTAAGAGAAGAGTTAAATAAATACTCATACGTAAACCTTTGATGTCAATACTTACAAGCACACATTGTATTTAATTCAATTATATTTTTTCTTTTATTCAAATATAATACAGAAGAAACATGAATAACGAAACATTCCCCAAATACAATATTTGTTTAAGAAATTTTACAACAATGACAGCAAAAAAGAAAAAACGAGCACAACAACAACAACGAGCACAACAAAAAGAACAAACTTTAGATTTAACAAACATAAAATGGTTAATGGAAACATGTATCAAATAATTTTTTGTCTTTATCTTCTTTTACTTATAATGTTTACGAAGAACGTGAATTTATATGAAAATTAAGCTACAAAATGTTCAAAAATAAAATAAAGAGGAAAATAAACCTACACATGAGTTTATTCTGTTTTTGTTATGTGTGTGTATGTATGTACTAGCAAAATAAGAAAATTCTGTAAAAATATTAAAAAAATCATCTAATAGAAAAATTCCTACTAGTTTTAATGTGTAACTGTGGATGTGAATGTATGTTTTCTTAAACTCCCCTAACAATTCAAAACCCCATTCGTTCGCACACACACACACAAACGTACCTAGAGAAATAAAATGACTCAAATAAAAATGGATGCTAATGTTTGCTTTAAAATTTCTTGATATGCACACTCAACTTTGTTGTATTTTTGTATATCTTTATATCTTTTTAAATATGACTGCATACACAATTTCCAAATTTATTTGCCGCTATGAAAAAAACATGTTCTTTCAGCAAACTGAAGCGACAAATTCTCACAACAAACTTATCACTAAACATAAATCGTTTAAGTGGTCTTTTTACTACGGGTAGGACCGCTCGTTTGATTGATTTTTTTTTTATTTGCATGGATTAAACCTAACGCAACAATAACGCAACATTATAACTACAAATAAAAATTGTTTATATAATAACTTAAAACATATGTTGCATTGTTCCCACAAAAACACTTAAATATTTATGTCTCTCAAACACCTTTTTGAATATCAGAACAAAATGAAATCAGAAAATGCAGAGTTTTATAAAAAAGTTAATTTTTTTTTATAATTGACGCCCAACGTTAGAGGAATAATGCACTTAATTTTTTAATAACATATTTTGTTTTGGAAATAGTGTTCCAACAGTAAAACACTAAAACGAATGTTACAAGGTTTTATTTCTTTTGTAATTTCTATTTTTTTTTTTTTTTTTTTTTTCGAAAAATAACAAAAAGAAATAAGAAACAGAAGTATCTATACAAAATGTTTTAAATAAAAGGTATTCTGTAACAGTTGTAGCAACTTAACTCAACTAAATGATGTTTAGTGTATGTGTAATACCCTGATATATGTACTACATGCATTCATACATATACATATGCCTTCATACAAGTATACGTGAATGTTCTTTATATATTTTTATAAATATTGCACATGTAGTTGTTTATACAATTGTATGTATTTGTAAATGCACATTTGTGTGTTTATGATAGAAAATTGTGCATTAACATGTTTAGACATTATTTACCTTGACTAAACAAGATATTTTTCTGTTCTGGAATGTAAATAGTAAAAAGGAAAGGAATTTAGTTTTTGCAACAATGTTTCAATGCATGTATGCTAGTTTCAAAGGATTGTTATTTTTAGCTTCTTCCTATTTATGTATATATGTTTGTAACTGTGTAAGTTTATAAAATTCTTAAGTCAAGACGAACTTTACAAATCGCTCAAAAGATTCTTTTTCCCATAGATATGCTCTACTTACTCCTGTTACAACTTGTTCGTTTAACTATATATGCTATATTTGTGGCATGTAGTTATTGTTGAACATAGAAACACTGTCAAAAGGACAGAAGATATAACGTGAAACATTTGAAGTTAATCGTTTAAAATGGCATAAAAGTGCTTGTGAATAAACAATTGAAGAAAAAAGATATTCAAAATCGGTCAACTTTGATGTTGAAAAGATGCAAATATAGGTGTTGAAACCTTAATTAAGCTCACTGTGAATAATTTGTGAAAAGCAAGTGCTTATAATTGCTATAGTAAGACTTGACAATGTAGTCCATTTTAAACAGTTAATTATTTTCAAAATATATAAAGAAAATTAATATTACAAAAGCAGAATAATAAATAATATTCTGTTTTACGTAATATGGTAAAATTAAAAAAAAACCAGTAAGAGTGCCTTATGCGGCCATGCCGAATCTTATATACCCTTCACAACGTGCAGTCATGCAATAACAATTGTTTGTATCACCATTTATCTCATATGAAATACGTACATTCATATAAAAAATATACATATAAAACACATCCCATTGCAGAATTATAAATTAAGTTTACGTATGTATGTTTCAAAAAAAAAAATTACAAAAAAAAAGTTACAAAAAAAATATATAAAAAATATATAAAAAAATATAAAAAAAATTAAAAAAAAATATTAAAAAAAAATTTTTTTAAAAAATTTAAAAAAAATTTAAATAAAAATAAATAAAACAAAATTTTTTTTGGCTAAGTATACCACGTTTGTTTGTATGTTGTTTTTGTACAAAAAACGAGGTGGTCGTGGTTGTTTGATCATATCTCAGTTGTTTATGTACCGATGTTTCTGATTTTCAATACCGATCTGCTACCGAATATTTTTGATATTTTAATACCTCACGCGGGTATAGGCGATGTCGGGTGGCTTCAAAAAGTTGATTTCAACACACACACGGACAGACCGACGGTCAGGGCTAACTCGACTCCTCTATTCATAAGCTTTCAGAAAATATATACTTTGTGGGGTCGGAAATGAAAATTGTAGAAATTTCACACGGAATGACAAACCTACAAATACCCTTTTTCACTGTGTGAAGGGTATAATAAAATAGCTAGAATGATCATGCATTATGAAAACCGACAATTGATTTGCCAGAATAGCTTCAAATTTAACTTAGACGGTAGTAGAGAAACAGACAGCTATTTTACCTCTCTGTACCTTAATAGGTTAAAAGAACTACGTGCAGAATAACGTATAAAAAAGTTATGCATTTAAGCGATTAGAAGGCTTTGAATTTAAAATTTATTTCTCTTCTTTTTAGAAGAACATTTGTTAAATCAATGTTTATAAATTATATTGTGTTAGTCTAATAGAAACATACTGCTTTATTTTAATGTATGCAACCTAATTCCCTTTGATAACACATTTACCTATCTGATCTACCATATTTAAAATAAAAACCAATTATTTCTTTTAGAACTTTTTGCCCTAATAAAAATTAAAAAAAAAAACATCCCGTAATCGTTTCGTCAGTTTACTTGCAATAACTTGTTTTAAAACAAAAGCAAAAACAACCCCAAACAATTTATCTACCATGAAGGATACTACTTATCAAAGTGTTGTTGTGATTTTTTTTTATTAAAAAAATAGGACTAAAAAACTGTTTAATTTATTCATCTGAAAAAGTTTTGTATTTATTTTTTTTCTCTCTCCATGTTGCCATAACAAATAATTGTGTTTTTGTATTGAATAACAATTAATTACAAACCACCTGTGCGTATATAAATGTGTCCTAGATTATGTTGTTGTTCTTGTTTTTATTATTATTATTTTTCCAATACTGTGCAGCATCTGATTGCAGTATTAATCATACGCTGTGGTGGTGTCAACCATTAATTGTGTTTAACAAAAAAAAATACTCTCCCTCTTTACAGTACTATACCACTTAGCACAGCTTGTTGACCGAGTATAATGTTTTTATGCGTGTGTATGTGTATAAGTTTCTTTATATAATATTTTTTTTTTTTTTATTTAATCACCTTATTTGTTCTTTTGTTTGCTGTTGTCGCCTGTTGTTGCGTTTTGTCGTTTTAGTAAAATTAATTATAAATCAACCGGAAATGGAATTAATAAATATTTATCGTTTAATATATTTTAATACTATAACAAATAGCCTTGAGGAAGTAAATAGCAAATCTGTATACAAACATTTAAAGCCTCCCTTACAATTATATGCATGAGTACATGACAGCAATAATCTCCAAAGTTATTATTAATAATCCTTGTCCGAAATTCTTATGTACCTGTGAAAACACCACGAAAAATTTTTTTGTTTATAAAACTTAAGGACTTTATTATTGTGAAAACTTTTTGGTCAATTATTTAAAACTTTTTTTATTATTATTTTCATTATTTTTAAATTTTTTTTATTATTTTTTCCATTTTTGTTTCTTGATTTTTTTACCATTGACTTTAAAATTGTTACGGTGAAATAGAAGATTTGGACTGTATTTGTATTGTTCGTAAGTCGATTTATGCTCATCTAGTTTCATCAATTTCTTAAATTCTTTAAGAACTGTCCGATAAATATATTAAAATGAACTTTTATAAAGTCCACATTATTATTTTATAAAATGAGGTCCAAAAGAGAATTAATTTGACTTTTTTTTAACGAATTTATGTATTACAAAAAAAAAAAGAAGAAAAATAACATTTATGTAAATTAATAATTAATACAGTTAATTCAAACTGTTAAACCAAAAAACAAATAAATAAATTAATAAATGTGTTTTTTGAAGAGGGTATAACAAAACGAGATATTTTATCGTTATAAACAGTTGCCAAATTGCTAAACTTAAAAAAAAAACGATATGCAGAGAATAAAAATTTTAAAGAACAATAAAGTTTTCTGTTTCAAATTTTAAAATCTTTAAGACTTACTGAAAAATGTTCTTAAATTTTTTATAACAATTTTTTTCTATAAAAAACTGAGAAAAGTAACATGTGAGAAAAAGTTACTGTATAAAATCAAATGTTGGTATTAAAAAATATTTCATAATTAATTAATAATATGTATTGACTTTTTCTATTATTTTTCCGTAATTTTTTTAGTTACAAATAAAATTACTGACTGTTTATAAAAACACACAGTTTGTTTCCAAAGTTCTGGCGTTGTTTATTCATTTTATTTACTTTTTTCGATTTTTTTTGTACAACTTGCATTGTATGTGCATGCATGTGCAATATACATTTATGTCTATCTATCTTACATACATATGTGCCTATGGGTATCTCTATAGCCCGGTCAATAGAAATTCCGGTATCAGGAAGCTACTTCAATTATCTTTTAGTTTTTTTTTAATTCTATTTTTTCCTCGTATTTTGCTGCTTATATTGTTTTTGTTGTTATTGTTGTTTTATATCCTTTCTATGACTTTCATGCTTTTTACTTAAAATAGCACGTAATGTAAAATTTTATATCAACAACATCCATTAAAAGAAAATAAAAAATTAAAAAAAAAATTTTTTGCTAAAAGCGAATTGTGTAGCGAGACGTATTGAACATGATTGACACATATCGTCTATGTTGTGTTATATATGTATGTCGTAAGTTTCATTGTATGCGTAGGTATGTATGTATGTCGTAGTAGTAGTAGCATGTTAACATCAAACGACAACAAAATCTATTACGAGTTTAAAAGTATATTGACATAAAGATTCTACTAAAAGAGATAAAAGCTAAATGGGAAAATATCCCAAATACAAAAAAAAAATAACAACAACGCCGGGTCACTTTTTGGAGGAGACTTATTGACATATAAAGCAAAACATGAATGAGTACGACAAAAAAAATGGTTAAGTTTAAAATAAATGAAATTTTCTCGTAAATTGAAAAACAAAATTTAATAATTTCTTTAAAATCACAAATTGTATATTTTTAATAAAAAAAAAATAATAAACGAGGATTCTCAAATTAGAAAATTTTTAATTAAATTATATAATTTTTTATAAAAAAATAACGATCAATAACATTAGGAAATCAAAAATGAAAAGGAGATGCTCCTATTTTTAGTAATAATGATGAAAAAATTATTATTTATAAAAATAAATTAGAATTTTTTTTATTTCACATAAAATTAAGACTTCATAAAATCCTTTAGCCTAATCTTTCATACAAATTTTTTTAACAGTATTAAATTATATCTTATTGACTTGAATATAAAATCCCCAGGTAATTACACAAAAAGGCGCATAAAACACCTTTTATGTTCAGAATATTACCCTCTAAACTCCATTGACAAATGTAAATTGCGCACAAACACTTTTTTCACTTCTTTCACCATTTTTTATTTCTTTTTTTAATTCGATTTTAAAAGTTAAATGAACTTAAAACATTCCCAAAGCGGAAATACAATGAAGAACAAGCGACTAAAATACTCTTGTACGTATGATTAATATCATTTACAGAACTTGCCCTTAAGTCAGCCCCACTATAACGCTTATACAACGCGTTGGACGATAAAAATTTAAAAAATGGATAAATAGTTTATAGGGTATGGTTTGATTTTACAGTTTTAGCGGAAGACGCATACGACGTGGCCTCACTACACACCACAATTTGTAATTTCAAACGCCATAAAATACGTACTTTTTAACCTGTGACCATTAAACTGAAAAAAGGTAAAACAAAAAACAAACTAAAGGAATAACGTACATGACTTAAAACCATCAGTTAAAACGTTCTTATTTACTTATACGCAGGCAGAGGCTCACACACACAGAGTGCGATTCGGCTTCATTATCATGATTGCTTGGTATTGGTATGTGTGAAATATAAATAACAGCAAAAACAAAAAAAAAACCGGCAACAAAAGAAATAAACATTTTCTCCCTTAAAAAGACGAAGTCCCCCCTCAGGAATTCAAGCACTTGAGTTAATGTTGTTGCGTTTTTTGTTTTTTAGCCTTGTTGTTTTGCATTTTTTCTTATTTTTTTGTTTTATTATTTTAAAGCCAAACATGTTAAAACGCCATGAAACACTTTATTGCTTTGATTTTTTTTTAAAGGGTACTAGACTGTACGAGAACCAGCTGTGTTAAAGCTTTTAAAACTTCTTAGATACATATTAATAAAATAACAAAATATTTTTTTTATAAAAGGAAAATTGCCAAATCATTTTTAGCATCAGGTTACAAATTTCTGATGGTTATTAGGATAAAATATAACCTTAAATCAACGTACTGTTTCATTATTTTGAAAGTAATTTTTTTGTCTGATCTCGTACTTGAGACGAAGAAGTCTCGCAAACAAATAATGTACAATAGAAGAAATAAAAAAAGATTTAGAGTTTATTTTACAATGGACTAGTATAAGTTCATGTTGTTTAGTATTGTGTTGGTGTCGGGTATTGGAATTGTTTTGTCGCTGCTGTTGTTGGTTTGTTATGTTTTTGTGTAGCATTTTTTACCTCGTTGCGTGATTTATAACAATTGGTTTGAATAAAATTCTGTTGTTGCTGTTGCTGCTGTTTCTGCAGATGCTGCGATTTAAGAATTGTTACATTCGCTATTGCCTGCATTGACCTGCAACACATATACTCAAAAATAATACTCGTACTTGCTAAAATCGTTGCATATGTATTTTCTCTCTCGATTTTTTTTTTTTAATACACAAATAATACCCATATAAGCAACATATACACACTGTTACAAAAAAATAAAAATAATAAAAAAAGCTCAAACTTTCATATACTTACAAATTTATAGGGACATTTAAACTTTATTGTTTGTTTTTTTTTTACAAAAACGTCCTTTCTACCAACAATATTTTATTCTTTCTTTAACAATTTCGAAACAGTTTAATATTGTTAAAACTTTAAAAGGAAATCGTATTCTTTATCCTTTTTTTTTCGTCTGTCTCTCTCTCTCTCCCCTTCTTTCTCACACTTGACTTTTCCCAATCTGTTTACGCGTTTAAAGTACTTTAGCTGGTGAAGTATGAAAAAAATGTTAATTTATTTCATGAAATGGAAGTAAATTCGTGTAACACATGTTATATTTCCTAAAAACGCATTTCCGTAAAAAAAAATGCCAGAGTAGTAGAAGTGCATTTTTAGCATATTTTTTTTTTTTTTTTTTTGAGTTTAAAAAAGCAAAAAAGCACATATTTTGTTAATAATAGAGGTACAGTGGTGTGCAATCTATATATTAGAAGTTGTGTTTATATTTTAATAAAAAAGAAAGAAAAGAACGCTTGATTAAAAGTTGTTATATGACTTTAAACAGTTAAACATTAAAATCAAAGGCTGCTGGGTTAGTTGTCTAAAACAAATTAACAATCAGCCGCAACAGAAGAATAATAAATGAATATAAGAGAATAACAGTTAATAAGTAAAATTTATATATAAATCTAATAATCTAATAAATAAAAAATAATTATGACAATTCCAACTTTTGTTTATGGAAAGCGATGAATTATGTTACCTTTAAGTTATTATCAGTTCTTTAAAGTACCTGGAAATAAAAACAAAAAAGCAATTATTACGTATTTACAAAAAGAATAGTGTAGACATATATAATTAATGTACATAAATACATGGCGTACTTAAGCAGCTAGTAAACGTTACGCTTTTTATATAAGACTTGTCAAATTTGTGACTCATATGTAATTCTGCAGGTCTGCTATTAATGCCAACGACTGATGTCGCTTGCCTTGTCAGAACAAAATAGAGCAAGCTCTAATAGAAATTTTGTCGGAAGGATTTGCATATGAGTTTTACAGAAGAAATGTTTAAAAGTTAACACGCGACATATTCATAATTAGCAGGGGGATATTTGACAAGACAGATGAAAAAAAATGCTTTGTATTAGCAGCTTAAGCATAATATTAAGTGCTTACTGATGACTGTTAGTTGGTAAAATATCGTATAAAGTGTTTGTACAATAATTTGCATATCTTTAACCTAATGCAGATCTAATTTTGCGACTCTTATTTAAAATAGAAAAATGGTTATTAGTTAATGAATTAATTTTGTTTTAAGATTGTCGTTTCGGGTTTAATGCATTATAAGATTTGACTTTATTAAAAAAAGCAAAAAAAAAATCTAAACCAATCGCAATATTTAACGTTTTTTTCCCTTCAAAAAAAACAATAACTTAAAAAAACTGAGTGCTTTTTTCAGGATTGGTGCGAGTTTTTTTTTTTTCAATTTAATACTTTTTTCCGATGACTTCAAATACTAAAACTACAAATTTTTTAATCAAAAATAAAATAATCTTCATAGAGAAAAATTTAAGATAGAAAACTGAAAATAAATACTCATTCCCCAAGAATAGGAAGTTGAAATTATAAAAAAAAAAATATTAAAACTATTAATTAGAAAAATAATAAGGATTGATAGTACACAATTCTTAACATTCACAACGTATCGCAGCAGTTGAACATCGTCGGATTGTTGTACGTATTTTGATGACAATTTTGTGGCAAAAAGGAAAAACTGCTTAATTCAGTTTTTTCTTATGTAGTAATTGAGAAATGAAATGAACCGTGAAAAATTACCATTTGGCCTCACTGTGCATCGTTTCTTTTTATACCCGCCACCAAGAAAATGGTAGGGATATATTCATTTTGTCACTCCGTTTGTAACACATCGAAATACCCATTTTAGACCCCATAAAGTATAGATATTCTGAATCGGGGTTTGATTTTATGACGATCTAGCTATGACCATCCATCTGTTGAAAGCACGATAGAGGTCGGACCGAAAAAGCTAGAGGGCTCAAATTTTGCCAGAATATTTCTTATACACAAGGTGGGCTAAATCGGAATATTAGGAAGAGAATTATAGCTCGTAATACAAGAGAAGGTAAAAAAAACCGTGTCCTTCCGACATCGAATAAAATGGAATTGTGCCCAAACGCATTAACGTAGAGTCATGAAACTTCTAATATATATTTCCTGAGTAAAAACAATACTTTCCCTGAACATTGCTTAAACCTATGCATTACGAAAGCAGTTATAGATCAAAATGTACGAAAATTTATACCGCATAGTGTATTTTTCGGTATATTTAAAATTTAAAATCTAATTTAACTGACAAAATTAGGTGTACGATTCTGAAATTTTGGTTTTTGGTCAAAGGCTTTGTTTTATCGGAAAATAAATGTGACACGCCCACTTTTACGCCCACCTCTCATATAACGTTTTATCTCAAATTCATATAATTTCACTACGAATAAAGATTTTGGAATAATAAAGGACTATATTGAAATATCTAAGTTGTGTTCGTTACCAGAAACAACTTATACACGTCTTCTGTAACGCCCACTTTTCACGTTATCTACTGTTAATGAAATTTAAAAGCTCATAAAACCGACAAAATTAAAGTTATGATGATGAAATTTGCTATAGATAGATCCTTCTGGTCAATGTCATTGTTATGCCTGAAAATTTAGGTGACATGCCCACTTTAACGTCTACCTCCCATATAACGGTTTATCTTAAATTCATATAATTTTTCTATGGACAAAGTTTTTGGAAGAATAAAACTCTATATTGAAATATTATTTATTTTTATTTATTAGCAGAAACTATATTGACACGCCTACTTTAACGAATACTTTAACTGAAAGACTAAATTTACGAAAACATTTTACTAGCATACCGAAGTTATACAAAGAAAGTGATACACATTTTAGTATAAAGAGAATATTCCATAGCGTTTACTATTAATAACAGAATAATAAATTTTGTGCTATAAAAGTACACAAAATTGGTGGTGGGTATAAAAGATTCGGCACAGCCGAATATAGTGCTCTTACTTGTTAATATCTTTAAGTGAATATTTTACCAATGTACCACTACTATGATAGGTTGTGAGTTGAGCAAATGTCAACATAAAAAAATAGTTATGAGTGGATTATTATAAATAATATAATACACTCTTTTAGATTTAGATACTCGTTTCTGCATATGTTGTATAGTTTATGAGATATTAAGCACCTACTTTTAATAAAATTATTTTATCACGGAAACTTAATTTGTAAGGAAGGTTTCAAGTTGATTGGACTTATTACTACATATAAAAAGTAACCTTAAAATATCGACCGTACTTTTCAGTTTTTAAAAAATGTATTTTTTTTTATTTACTAACCCGTGTTATTAGTAAACTATTAAAATTAATGATAAGAATTTTGAATTGAAATTTAAAAAGTATCTTATTGATTAAAGAAGCATTTAATTTTGTATCTAACCAAAAGCAGTTTTCAGTATGGAGATGCATTAATAAAACGAAAAGAATTTAACAATTTAACCGAGCATTAATTGTCATCTTGATGAAATACATTAGTTGCATTGATGGTATCATATATAATAATTTAAAGGGAGTTGCGGCTAGATGATATTAATAATGAAATATTTATAAACTTATAAATTGATTATCGACAAGTAAAAGCTTGAATTGAATATTTCATAAAAAAAATTATATAGACATTTATTTAAGGGTTTATGCTCCTAGCGAGCGAGGAGAATTTTTAATATTTTTTATGAGAATCTAGGAATATTATAAATTTTATAAAAATAAAAAGCTAAAAATTTTAAACTTATTGCCTGTTTCTGAAAAGTACGTTTTTTTCTCGCTTCAGGTGCTTTTTGAAATTGTTAAGTTGACAACGCTGCCCATATGTTAGTAATTAATATAAACTCACAACACAGGTCTCTTTTCAATGTCAATTTAATTAAATATCCAACAGTGTATTATTTGCCCTTTCTTTTCAAGACTCTAATGAGCAATTAAGTTTCATTGATTTTTATTTCAGCTTTTACATTCTTTGAAATATATGTATATTAAAGGAAGAAACTTAAATAAAACTACTTTTCGTTCCACACCACAGTGCATTGACTTTTTTCATACAAGTTGTCTAAAACTTTTAGTTTATAGTCATTGAATTACAACATTATTCCTCTCCACGTATGTGTATGAACATTTACTTTCGTTTTTTTTCTGACATTTCTTTTTGAATGAATCAAGTATGCATTACACATTTGGTTTTTCCGGGTAAGGTTTTTTAAATTTTTTTTTTTATTCAAATATGTCACTTGAACAATTTTAAAATAAAAAAATTCATGTTTTTTCAATTTTTTTTTATACTGCACTCTAGCCAACTGTAATGCTGCTCTTGTCTAGATGTCTAACTAATAAAAATGATTTGATTTAACATTTTTTAACCACACACATAAGCATTGCATACATACACACAAAAACTTTTTTAACATGACGATGGGGAAGATGATAGAACATTTTCCTAGTTGATTGACTTATTTTCCACCTTGTCACTTACATTTTAGGGAGGAGAAAAACTAAAAATCCTGATGAAAATTCTACGAAATAAAGATTTTATTTGAAGGAAAAAAATTTCACATAAAATCTTTATACACACAAATTTACAACTAATGTAAAGAATATTAAGAATGCAAAATCTACACACACGTACATATGTACGTTATGAAAATCAAACTATTACTTGCGAAAGGAAAGAGAGAAGAAGAATATTTTATGTATGATTTATAAAACATTTAAGTAGTTTGTTCTAGATGTGAAAGGAAAATTGTGGCAAATCCTAAACAAACTTTAAACAAGTGCTGCGTGTATGTGTGTTTTGCTTTATTATAAAATTTTCATAATTTTCTAAATGAAAAAAAAATTCATTCAGATTTCTTACTTTGGTTTTTAGGTTGGTCTAATTAAAATGCTGTTCATTAGCATGCAATCTTTTACATGTATGATGGTACGTATAGTCTTGTATATGAAAAATGTAGTTGTGTGAATGAATGCAAGATAATTTATAAAGACGTGCACATAAACTGTAAGAAATTTATGAATTTTACTTTGAGTTACTTCCACATAACGTTACAGTGTTACATTAATTTTAAATAACAACAGCAAAAGCTGTATTGATTTAAATTATATTCCAAAAGAAACATATCATTTTGCTATGGTGCCCCAGTGGACTAGTCAGTAGTGTGCTGGTCTGCTATTCTGGAGGTTGCCGGTTCGATTCCCCCCTGGACTGGTCTGCTTCTCTTTCTCTTGTTTTCCGTTCTTACTATTCAGGTATCAAAAAGGGATCCATATAAGGAACCTAAGTGTCTGTTCTAGTTCTACCTACCTACCACCTATCGTTTTGCTAAATTCTATAAATCACTAATATTGTTTCATTTTCTGCATGTCTGTATTTTAACTTTATGTTGCACTGAAAAAACAAATTAAAAAGCAAACAAAAAATATTCTTCGGAATTATAAATAACGTTTTTACCTTATGACAACACAAATAAGATTTAGGGCAAAAAATTTGTGTGTAAATGTGCACACATGTGTTATTAATACTTCAATAAGTCTTTGACATTTCTCCAGGTAAATTATTTAATACCAAAACATTTTTGATGAAAAACGAAACGTTCAAGATTTACTAAGAAGAGAATCATATACATATGGTTGTAATAAAAATAGTTATTAATTATAACAAAACAAATTACTCTATTTAAATAGGCAACATTCAATTTTGTTGAATTTTGTGTGGAATTTATAACGACATCCATTAAATGACTGGCACGAGTCTTCCTATAATTTTCCAAACAAACGGTTCACCTAATCGGCACACTATCAATCACTACACGACGTATTTTTTCAATATAAATGAGTGAAGCTGATAAATTATGAAGAATTAACACAGACAAACTAACATTTGATAACGTTGATCACAGGTACAAAGGCCCTAACTCAAATAATTAAAATTTTACAAAAGAATGCAAAAACGTAATAATGTTATTTCGTTTGGTAAATTGCTTGTAAGACTGTTTTTTTTTTATATATTATTGCATTTGATTATTATGTAGAGGTGTATTTGTGTGAAATGTATAAAAATCACTGAAAAGCTCAATTTTGTAAAAAAAAATACGAGTTAGGGCCTTTCTACCTGTGACAATCGGTACATTCAACTGGATGAAATGAGCACAAGTTAAAATCATAAACGTACAGAGAAAAACTAGACAAGTTTTTTCCTCGTTGACGTATAAAATGAATTGTAATTGTATCAATTTGTATGTAACGTAGCATTGTGGTTTGTGCCAGCAAACAAAAAGGTTTGATCTCTTGTAAAGAGAGACAAGATTTTTGGTCTATCAAAAGTCAGGAACGTGTTTACACATTAAAAATAGTTTAGTTTTGCTACATCATAGCTCTATAGCAATATTGTTATCTATTTTACAGTATATCATTATCATCACATAACGATTATTTGTGTACCTAAACAATTAGTTCAATGATATTTTTTCACAAAAACCTATTAAGTAGGAAACAAACAATGATTTTAATCATAACAACGAAATCGTAATTGTAATCCGAAAATTTAACGTTTATCAATTCATTGTTGTATGCGGTTGTTTGTATCAATAAGTTGACATATAAACGACCCGACAAAAAATTAAAATGTTAATCAGTTTGAAAAAATAAATCAAATAATAAAGTAAATAAACCAAGTGAATATTGAGAAAAAAAATCGAAATGTAATTTAGTCTCAATTAGAAACAACAAAACACACTCAACTTATGCAAATAAATATTTATCAAAAAACTACTAAATAAAAAAAATGCAATAAATGAAACTATGAAAAATAATTTCATTCGAACTTGTATTTGGGCATACACATATAATTTGTTATAATCGACGTACACCCAAAGTGCATTTAAAATATTTTGTTTTGTTTGTGTGTGCCCATGTGATACACTGATTAATATTATTATTCATTAAATATTTTATATTTTATAACTGATACTGCTACCAAAATAGGATTTTGTGTAGTGTAGTGTTTCATGTTAATTTCAAACGTTTCCTTTGTTGTATTTTTTTAAAAACTTTTATTTTGTCTACTTTGATACTATGTCGTATATTTCATATTATAAAACGAGAGACTTTGAACACCATTTCTTGAAAATTTTAACATATATGTACATTAAATCATTTATTTAAAAACTAAAAGAAAGGCTTGCCTAATAAAAAATACCTTAGTACCTGGAACCGAAAAGTACCTATTTAACACAAATGTTATTTATATAGATATTTTTTATTTAAACTAATCAAAAAAAGGAAACTGAAATATTGTTCGTGCTATCTTTTTTTATTTGATGATTTTATACACTAACTGCCTTATTCATAAAAAATATTTTAGGTTTATTGAAGACTTATTTGACAAATTTCTGTACAACATCTGTCAAATAAGGCTTTAATAAACCTAAAATATTTTTTATGAATACGGCAGTAAGTAAGTTAATTTTATTATAGGACATTAAGGGCAATACGCCAGTATAACAAATAAATATGGCAACATTTGGTTACACATTTTGTTTTGTTGGGCAACATTGTATCTGATACAAGAAAGAAAAACAAGACAAAACGAAACGAAAAGTTTCTCTGAAAATCAGTGTTGCCGGCAAGAAATTTGTAAATTACACATGAACGGCTGCTAAATTACACATCTGAGAAAAATGTACACATTTAGAAAAATAAATTGTTTATGTTTTTAATAAAACATAAATAACATTTAAGCATAGGCATAGGAGTAGGCTCAAAATTTTAGTTTTAATTTCTACGTTTCCCCTGCTTTGCAAAAAAAATAGGCAATTGTTACATTGCTAAATATTCTTTCAGAGGTAGCATTTGAAAATGGTTATATTATAATCTATTGAACGACTTCTTGGAAACTTGGAAACAAACTTTTACCTACAAACGTGATTTTGTGATTTTGTTAAGTGTATGTTGTCGACAATAGCATAAATGTCATCAGTAAATTTAAATTTGTATTTTGTTTGACGAATTGAATATTAAGTTAATAATTTGTTATATGACTCTTTTAACTCTACACTATTTGTGGTCAATTTCTAAAAAGCTCTAGAAATATTAGCAGATGATCTTATGGCGGACGCAGCGGCTTTGTGAACATTAATTTCCATGTCTAGTAAGAACTAGTTTACAACACATTAATTTTGCGTTACGCAGTTTACAAAACGCCGAATATTTTTCACCATCTTTCATTTTGAAAAATGTTATTTTGTGGAGGCGTTCAGTTTGGAATCTAAATACATATTTTTTATCCGATAGTTAAAAAGTTATTTTTATTTTTTTACTAACGCCAAACCTGCTTTTTTATACCCTTCACCTGTGGTGCACAAGAGTCATTCCGTTTGTAAATTCTACAATTTTCATTTCCGACCCCATAAAGTATATATTTTCTGAAAGCTTATGAATAGAGGAGTCGATTAAGCCCTGACCGTCTGTCCGTCTGTCCGTGTGTTGGTTGAAATCAACTTTTAGAAGCAACTATATGTTCCTCAGATCTGTATATGGTATCAATCTCTTGGAAATATCCAGGAATGAATCGCTATTGAAATTCAGCACAATCGCCCCATAACTTTCTGAGATATGAGCAAAAAACCACCACCACCTTGTTTTTTACACAATTACAACAACAACATACATACATACATGCAAAAAACATGCCAAAAAAAAAATTACAAAAAAAAAATATATTAAAAATAAAAAAAAAATAATAAAAAAATTACAATAAAAAAAATTAAAAAAAAAATTAAAAAATTTTTTTTAAAATTTTTTAAAAAAATTTAAAAAAATATATAAATAATATCTTAAATAAATAAGATAAAATTTTTTGGCTCAGCTGGGATTCGATGCCACATTTAGTCTAACCAGTATATACTTATGTATGTACGTATTTTATATGAGACTAGAAAAGCCCGGCGCGCGTTGCTACGCCAATTAAAGAATAAAAATGCATTCTGAATTTTAATTAAATATCAAGTACAAAAAGCTAGATATTATAACTTATTTCTTATGGGTGTGGCACTGCCCACCTTTCTATTCACGAAATCGTAAAGTCATGACAGCTCAATATGTGTGCAAAGTTTCAGAAAAATCGGTGCAGTGCAAGTACCTAAAAATTATAAATTTTTTTTATGGGCGTGGCCCCGCCCACTTTTTTAGTCACGAAATTGTAAAGTCATGACAGCTCAATATGTGTGCAAAGTTTCAGAAAAATCGGTCCAGTGCAAGTACCTCAAAATTATAACTTTTTTTTATGGGCGTGGCCCTGCCCACTTTTTTAATCACGAAATTGTAAAGTCATGACAGCTCAATATGTGTGCAAAGTTTCAGAAAAATCGGTGCAGTGCAAGTACCTCAAAATTATAACTTTTTTTATGGGCGCGACCCCGCCCACTTTTTTAGTCACGAAATTGTAAAGTCATGACAGCTCAATATGTGTGCAAAGTTTCAGAAAAATCGGTCCAGTGCAAGTACCTCAAAATTAAAACTTTTTTAGGGGCGTGGCCCCGCCCACTTTTATTATCACGAAATTTTTTAGTCATGAAAGCTTGATATGTGTGCAAAGTTTCAGAAAAATCGGTCAAGTGCAAGTAGCTAAAAATGATAACTAATTTTTTATGGGCGTGGCCCCGCCCACTTTTTTCCACCCATAAACACTCCCTGGTATGTGTACAACAACTTACCAAAGTTTGAGCCCGATCGGTTTTACAGTTTCGGAGTCTATAGCTAACACACACACACACACACACAGAGTTTCACTTTTATATATATAGATAGATAGAAGATTAATGGTGATACAAACAATTGTTATTGCATGACTACACGTTTGAGGGTATATAAGATTCGGTACGGCCGAATATAGCACTGTTACTTGTTTACTATTGATAACAAATCACATTCAACATAAAAAAAAAAATAATTTTCCCGCTTTAAAAAAGTTGTTTATATAAAATTGTTAAATTGCTTTAAACCGTTTAAACTTTTCCTGAAGAAGCTATCCAATGTGGTAGCGAAATATTGGAATGAAATAAAATTTTTTTTATAAAAAAACTGAACTCAAGCTAAATAAATAAAACAACTATTCATATAAATAAAAAGAGATCGAAGACATTTACTTAATATGTAACGTTATTTGTTCACGTATTGTTCTCTTTTTAATGCAAAATACATTTAAAAGTACATGGTATTTGGTTCAAAAACGTTATAGTGAAAAAGAAAACAACAAGGAATTTATTAATTTTATTTGAGTGTTAAGACACGCGAATAAAAAATGTGTAAAAACAAATTTTAAATTACACATAGATTACACATAAAACAAACACAAAAAAATTATACGCAAAATGTTTAATTTTATGTAAAACGGCAACACTGTTTAGTATATAAAATATACATTTTCTAAAACATATTTGCTCAATTCACAACCTGTCGTAGGAGTCGTAGGTTGCAACAAATTCATTTCTTCATATTGAGTTATTATTGTGTTATCGTATTAATACTTGATTCAATTTATTTTACTTTGTTTATAATTGAAAAGAAAATCAGATAAGATACAGTATCTACGGGTGTTAAAGAAACACTTTAAATTTTATCAGAGAATAAAATTAAAAATTATCAGTTTGTGTATAATTTAATTTTAATAATTAAATATTAAACATTTGTTAAAGTCATGCCACACAAATTGGCCATATCGCCGGCCGTGACTTAATTTTTAAATTGTTTTTTCGTCCGGATATGGATATTAAAACTTAAGTGCGATTGAAAATATTACCATATTTAGTTTAATATTTTTGAAATGAAAGAGTACACATTCAAACAGCATTTTTTTTTTTTTCTTGTTAAATGAATTTGCATACATATATTAGTTTTGTCGTAAAATGTAAATGTTTAACAAAAATTAATATCTAAAGCCTAACGATCTAATTCATAAAAATTAAAACAGCTTTAAAAGAGGTTTAGAAAACAAATTACCACAGAAAATCTGTTTAATAAACCCTTTATAAAGCTTTAATAATTTTTATATATGGCAGTTACTATTTTATAAAATCGAAACTTCAGTTAGTCGGAAATATTACCTCGAAGCTACACTTTTCAGATCCATTAAAGGAGTGCCGCCTGTCCGCCGACTTAACAAATGATACAGATGTCGGCTTTGTAGCTCTAATAGTTCAGTTGCTAATCGTTACTAACAAACAAACAATTAGTTGTAATAAAAGAACTAAATATATGTATATATCAATACAATATGAAAACAAAGCAATTTGTATTTTTCCTACAGGTTTAAAAGCTTTTAAAAAAATGTAAATGACCAGCACTTATAAAATTACAAATTTAACTTGGAATTATAAATATGTTGGCAAATATACATATAAAACAAAATTCTTTTTTTATTAAATATTACAAAAGAAAACCCCAAACTTTCAACTCACTTTATCCATTTTAACTCAATTAAAAGATTAACAAATCAATTAAAGCAACAACTAAATGTAAAAAAAATCATCTTTTGTATTTTAAAGGATATTAAAAGTTTCCTACAGATTTTTCTTGTTATATTTATAAAGAACATGCAATTTTTAACTCAACTAAAAAGTAAAACAAGTGGCCCAGACAACATTTTATTTGACAAAAGTTTTCGACAGAAGTAGAAAAATAAAAAATCACAACCACACACACACACACACACAAATCGAATGTATATATTAAATGTCAACTTGGTCACTGACACCACCACTATTTCACCAAAATTTAAACATTTTCCTTTTCCCTTTAGTTTTCAAAGTTTAAATCACTTAATAAACAAAAATATTTATATGAACGTGCTCATGTATGTGTGCATTAGATTTGTATACTACACAGTTTTGTCTCTAATAATGTAATAAAAATTTTAAACTTTGCCATGTTAAACACAATATCATTATCATATGACAACCATGACTTGACCAATTAAACATTGTATGCCTTCATACCGAGGTCGTTACGCACAATTTTTGTCAAAGAAGCGTAAGAAATCTTCCGTTCCTGAGAACAATCACGAGTTGATGTTGATGAACGACTGGACGAGAAGATACACGCTTAAATAAATACGAAAGAAAAAATTTCTACCTTATTTGCTGTTAAGTTTTTTCTGCAGTCTAAGCTCGTATTATGGATGAAAAACTTAATTCTGATCAGTTTGAAAATAGAGACCTCCGAGAAAAGTCATCACATATAAAAATCATGCCTTCTACAAGCACTCTTGGAAGCAGTTAAATACTAAGTTATCGATTCAACTAGTTAATTTTTATAACAACGTTTTTTCGTCGAATTCATTGAAAACTAACTACGCAGCCTTATATTTATATATAAGATCGTTTTTATATACACGCATCCATAGATAAATACAATTTTTAATTAATGCCAAAACAGCCGTTTAAAATAACGTTCTTTGGTAAGTTCAAAAAATTTAATACGAACATTATACTTGTCATCCATCGCATATCCGAAGTACAAAGTATTAAAACTGCATGGCTTGTGTATGTAGTAGTACATGATTGGTATTTGATGTAATACCAAATTGCAAATAGACAACAACAATTTCTGACCAGTCTCTATATTATAAAGACAATGCAAGATTCTATTTTTTTTCTACATTCCTCATCTATTCACAACTGTTTTTTTATGCCAAGTGAGTCTGAGTAAGAATGCTCTATTTAATTTAGTGTAATTTTTTGTTCAGTTGGCAACTCTGAAATTTGGCAGCTGTTAATTTTGAAAACTTATTCGTTCAATGGGTAAAGAAGCAAATTCAAGATTTTCAAAAAAATTCGTCTTATCTGATGAAGTGCATTTGCAACTGAGTGGATTCGTATTTTTTTGAAGATTAGGCCGAAATTGCAATGACTGTGAATGGCATTTGTTACAGAAACATGATTACGGAGTTTCTGTTTAAAATACCAAACCGCGAATAAAACAATTTCTAAAATAAATTATCTCAATAAATTCTTATGTCAACTGACCACCACTGATCATGCGATTTACCGCCGTGCGATTTTTTCTTTGGGATTTTGTAATATCTCGTGTTTTGGCAAATAAACCAGAAACAATTCCTTAGCTCAAATCCGGAATCCAATGCATTAAAGGTGAGATACAGAGCTACCTTCCTACCTGCAGACACATCTATTTTAAAAATCGTCAAATATTTAATGAAAAGGTAATGGCTTTTTATCAGAGCTGTGAGGGCCATTTGACGGATATTTCATTTCATAAAAAAAAACAATAACTATCTCAAGAAATACGTGTTTTTGTTTTAAAACGAAAAGGTGCATTTTTACAGAGACACCCCTTATGTACGTATGTATGTATGTTTGTATTATGTATTTTATGGGCCAGAACAAACAATCACAACAAAACTGACAATCAATGAGTTCGATGGGATGTATTTAAGGGTTAGCATATGTTTTGGTGTGTTAGTTTAAAACCGATTGTAGGTTTATTTCGACTACAATGTGATTTTTAAGTCACAAACATTGAACATATGTCTTAAGCTCATGAAACAATTTTAAACAGGGCTGCTGAAAACAGCAATATATTGGCTTCCAGTTTTCGTTTGGGTTTTGTTCAAAACCGTATGGCAAACCCTAACAGTTATTGAGTATTTAAAATTAATGTGCTGTTTTTACAAGCCGATTGAGTGATTGTCTTGGACGATTTATGTGTATTTTGTTATTTTAATATTTGTTATTGTAACAAAAACAAATTACACATAAATCGTCTAAGACAATCACTCAATCGGCTTGTAAAAATAGCACATCAATTTTTGTTATTTAGCTATTTAATAGTCTAAAGCTAAGAGTAAGAAATATTTGTTTACAATTGAATTTGTTTTTTTTGTCAAGCTGAATATGGAAACTTTTTACCGAGTTAAAATAAAATATTGAAATAACGAATCGTGATGAATCCATTACCAAAAATTGTTGCTTAAAGTAAAATTTTAATATAATTTAATATAAAAATTAATTAATTATTATTTTCGGATAAATTGTAAACAAAATGTACTAACGAACTAAAAATATAAAAAAAAAAAATTTCAGAAATTTCCATTTTGACAATTATAATCCAGAGCACAAAACACATGCTTCATTTACAAATAAACTGAAAGAAACATCTTGAAAGGAATAAGTTTAACGTTTTTATACCCTTCACCTGTGGTTCATTCCGTTTGTAATTTCTACAATTTTAATTTCCCCATAAAGTATATATTTTCTGAAAGCTTATGAATAGAGGAGTCGATTAAGCCCTGACCGTCTGTCCGTCTGTCCGTGTGTTGGTTGAAATCAACTTTTAGAAGCAACCACATGTTCCTCAGACCAGTGTATGATATCAATCTCTTGGAAATATCCAGGAATGAATCGCTATTGAAATTCAGCACAATCGCCCTATAACTTTCTGAGATATGAGCAAAAAACCACGACCACCTCGTTTTTTTCACAATTACAACAACAACATTGATATATATATACTGGTTAAAGTAAACGTGGCTGAGCCAAAAAATTTTTTTTTTATTTTATTATACCCTTCACCTGTGGTGCACAAGGGTATATATAGCTTTGTTATTCCGTTTGTAATTTCTACAATTTTCATTTCCAACCCCATAAAGTATATATTTTCTGAAAGCTTATGAATAGAGGAGTCGATTAAGCCCTGACCGTCTGTCCGTCTGTCCGTCTATCCGTCTGTCCGTCTGCCCGTCTGTCCGTGTGTTGGTTGAAATCAACTTTTAGAAGCAACTATATGTTCCTCAGATCTGTATATGGTATCAATCTCTTGGAAATATCCAGGAATGAATCGCTATTGAAATTCAGCACAATCGCCCCATAACTTTCTGAGATATGAGCAAAAAACCACGACCACCTCGTTTTTTTCACAATTACAACAACAACATACATACATACATACATACATACATGTAAAAAACATACCAAACAAAAAAAACTACAAAAAAAAAAATATTAAAAATAAGAAAAAAATAATAAAAAAAACTACAAAAAAAAAATTTAAAAAAAATTTTTAAAAAAATTTAAAAAAAATTTTTAAAAAAATTTAAAAAAAATATAACAAAAATAATAAAATATAAATAATATATTAAATAAAATAAAATAAAATTTTTTTGGCTCAGCTGGGATTCGATGCCACATTTATTCTAACGTATTTTATATGGGATGAATGGTGATACAAACAATTGTTATTGCATGACTACAGGTTGTGAAGGGTATATAAGATTCGGCACGGCCAAATATAGCACTGCTACTTGTTTTATATATATTTATATTTTATTATTTTTTTTTAATTTTTTTTTAACTTTTTTTTAATTTTTTTTTAATTTTTTTTTCAAATTTTTTTTTAATTTTTTTTTTAATTTTTTTTTTTAATTTTTTTTTTAATTTTTTTTTTTATTTTTTTTTTTATTTTGTTTTTAATTTTTTTTTAAATTTTTTTTTTTTATCTTTTTTTTTAATTTTTTTTAATTTTTTTTTTAATTTTTTTTTTAATTTTTTTTTAATTTTTTTTTAATTTTTTTTTTTTGTTTTTAATATATTTTTTTTAAATTTTTTTTTAGAAACATACATACGTAAACTCAATTATAGTTTTACAATGGTATGTTTTTTATATGTATGTACAAATATAAATTGTTTACATGTATGTACGTATTTTATATGAGATGAATGGTGATACAAACAATTGTTATTGCATGACTACACGTTGTGAAGGGTATATAAGATTCGGCACGGCCGAATATAGCGCTGTTGCTTGTTACTTTTTATTTTATTAATTATTTAGGTTACTGTTTCAACACCAATTTTTACCAAAAATTAAATAAAATCTCAGAGTTTGTTATTGAAGTCTTCAATTTAATCCTCAAGTAAACTACATTGGACATTAATGCATACTATGAGTATATACATACATGCCTCTAACATGTAAACAGGACAAATGAACGTTACATTTGAAGCACACAAGATGACTTCATTGCAGTAGTGATTGTGTTGGCAAAACAATTTTTGTTTTATTGGACGCTAGGATCATATATTTGATTCAAATTTGTTTTCATTTTAATTTGCTAACGAAGTAACAGATATCTAGCATTTTTTTTCATTGATTTTCCAATTTGTAGATATTTGTGTTTGTTGTTTCTGTGTAGCTTTTAAGAATCGGATTAAAATTGCAAAATTATACAAGAGAAATGGGCAAGAAATTCGATTTATCGTTTTTTTTTTTTTCTTATGTTTTGTTTGCTTATAAGCGAAAAATTGTTAAGCCATCAAACGTTAGCAAACTGATTTAAATATTGTTTCAATTTTCTACTGTCTGACTGTAACACTATTGTTAAAGTCATCCACTATGGACTAGCGTATGCTTTTAGTTTGTACTTAAATACTAACGATAACGTTATTTGCCAACAGTATGAAAATAAAAAAAATAAAACACTTTTATTTTACACAGTGAGCAACAAAACATTGAAACGTACATGCACTTTATTACAATGCCATATCGTTTTGGTTACCCTTAAATTTATAAGGTCAAACATTTATTGTTTTAATTTCCTAAAGATACAAGTATACTAAAAGGAACATCCATATGTTTACGCTAAATGAAAGACAAATTTCTGTTCCCATATAATGTGGTCGTTAAAAACCATTTGATTATTTCGAGGTAAATGCATAAAGTATTTGAATAATCCAAAAAGATTTTCCTTTTTTTCTTAATATTTATACTGCATTTACATCTGAGCAAAATGTCGTAGTTTTAAATTTAAAATGTTTATCGTTGCTTTTTTGTTTCTAAGAATAGAAATATAAAACTCCACATACAAAAAAATGCAAACGATGAAGTACTTTTAAGTTTCCACCACTTAGGAATGATGGGCAAAAATTTATTTGATATCAAATTCTTTAATAAAAACCTTTTTTTTCAACTATAGTCGTATCAGTTAACAGTTACCATATTTGACAAGATTTTGCTTACATATGTATGTTACGTATGAGATATCCAATATAAATAAACTTAATTTTTTCTCAAGATCTAATTTGTACTATAATATTTTTCGGTCAGTTGTAAATCCACTATAATATATGAAAAGCCGAAAAAGTAACTTTCGACTTATGACAAATAGTCGTGTTGTCAAGCATCACTGAAGTCAATAAACCATTGTCAGAAGCCAATTTATTTTAATATACTATATGTAAATATATTCTACCATCAAATCACAAACATGTATTAATTGCCACTGTGCGCAACCTTACCGCATCCATACAAACACACTTACTTACACACATAGGGTTTCTTTAAGCATAACCTCAAATACATTTTGTCTAACTGTTTTGTACTATTTTGTTTTGTAATTTGGTCTGTTGCACCATAGCGCAACAACAATAAAAAAAAAAAATACAAATGCAGCACAAAACAAAAATGTTGCATATTTAATGGATTTGTATAATCTAACGAGAATGTGAACTATTTTATAGATGAATGAGAGAATGAAATGCATGAATTGGCAAATATTTTGTTATTGTTAAGTGTTTGTTTTCACTGTATTCTTCTTTCTTTTTCTAAGCATTGAACACAAATCTAATGAAATTGATTTCAAGTTGATTTTTCCTATAAATTGTTAACGAATTTTACTTAGGTTCAAATTTTTAATTAGAGATTGAATTGAACTCAACTATCAAGGAATCAATGTTAATAGGATAAAGGTGTGAAATAAAAGTTGGAAATCTGTCTTGTTGTTAGTTTATAATTAACAATAAATTAAATTTAATTTGTTGCACCACATCTGTATTGCGTTTAAATTGAATTGAATTGTTGGATTGAATGTTAGTTGGAACATGAAATTAAGACATCATTAACTGAATCCTCTGGGATCTCGCCGATCAAACAAATTAGGCAATATTTTAAAAGTCAAGATAACAAAGTAGCAGCAGTGCCGAGCACCTGTATATTTAGTTAATGTATTACAAATTAGTCGCGAATTACAGTTGCATAGTGCGCGTAAGACGGCACTGTACGAATTGTTCGATATTTACTGGCCTAATCGCAGCAACGAAATGGAAAAATAAACATGCACAAAATTTATGGAAGGGAGAAGAGGAACGAAAATACTGATGACGACATAGGAAGGACACTGGGTTCGGACTAAGATTTAAATGTCACTGCGATCCTGGATCGACCTAAAAGAAGGGCCTTCCAGACTCTGACGTTGTTGATGAATGCAGTAGTCTTCTGTTAGTGGCAGTAGATCGGGCCGTTTGGAATAGTTCTGCAAGACGGGATGCAAACCCTGATGAGGACTGTTCACTCTGTCAAGAGGGTGCTCTGCTGCTCTTCGTAAGTCCTAAGAAGTAAGGAAAGTATAATTGTTTTTAAAAACACACTTATCGAGCTGTGTGGATGTTACTGATTTTCTATTGACGGAATCGACTTGTGCAATTAGCGGTTGATAAATTTGAGGCCTATAAATTCCCGCGTCCGAAAGGGAAATCCCTGAGCAAGTCTCCTGGGGAGATACATACCTTAGATGTGGAGAGGGGTTAGTGTCATTTTTTCACCCAAAGCTGGAAAGGCAGAAAACTCCAAACTAAGGAATTTAAGACCTATCAGCCTATCGTCGGAAGCGTGTATTGCATGATGTGCTAGGTGTTATATAACTTAGCTAGTATGATACGGAATATAACCTAGCAGCTTTTCTAAATGTGGAGGGTAAACGACGGAAAGACATGGAAAAATTCATTATACTTACGTTGTCGTAAACTTTAAACGATAACGAAAAAAGCGCATTACTTTTTTATTATTAATGATGTCATTGTTTTAATTGATAAATTTTTGCTTCAAATTATATAATTTAAGTTTATTGCTGTAAACGTTTTATATTCTATTAAATTTGTTTCTAGTGTCACAACTTTATTAAAAATTTAAAACAATAATAGGCAGTTAAGAAAAGTTCTATGTCTAGTAGGCAAAATATTAAATATTTTGGGAGCTAAATTATTCCCCAAATGCAGATACACATACAATCCATTTAAGAAATATGTAAAGCTTAAGTAGGAAAAATTGAAATTATAGGCCAAAGGTATCAACATAAATGAAATGTACTTGAATATGTATTACAATCACCTTTCAGAATACAAACTACAAGCAATGTGTGGCGTGAAAGCACACCATCACAAACACACCAAAACAAAAAAAAACGAAGGATACTGTGTACATACGAGTATGTGTGCAGAAAGTAGTATGGCAAAGTCTTAAAGATACAAAATGTTCTATTAGAAGCACAAAAAGAGGAAACATAAAAAACGAACACACGCCAGAAATAAGAGGGCAAATGTAAAAGACAACAACAGTAACAGAACCAACAAAATCACGTACAACCAAATTTTAAAGACAATAACAACAAACAAAAGTAGCTATAATGCATATAATATTGGATAAGGTCTTTTATGACAACAAAAACAACAATAACAAAGTTTTTTGAATAAAGAAGCAGTCGAATGAAAAAAAATTGAGGCATTAAAATCAAACTGTTGGTTTATGTCAATGTGTGTTTAGGCCATAGAGTGGAAGCATTTTTTTTTTTTACAAAGTAAGCAAAACAAAAATAACAGCAACGCACAAAAAAGGGGGAGAACAGAGGTCTCAACAGCAGTAACAAAAAAAAAGATAAATTGTTAGGGTATGTTTAATTTTGTTAGTGCAATGTCTCAAGCTATTTGGGGTTATTCTTCCTAATATGGAACACTCACACGCACACAAGCACGCACATACAATTCTATACATGTTTACATAAAACAACAACAACAAAGAAACACACATACACACACACACGTGTTTGGCAGTAATAGCTTGAGTTACTGACGTTTCTTGTTCAATTTTTTTTTTTTTAAAGTGTTTTATAGTGAGTGTTGGGGAAAATAAAAATTGAAAGGGGAAAAGCATGTAAGAAAAAGATATTTAAACAAATTAGTTGATTGCCATGTGATTGTTGCTCTACTCAATTCCACAACTACTGCCAGTGGTGTTTTATTAAGACTGCTTACAACCAGCAGCAAAAACAACAGAAATCGCAATTCAATTGACCTTGGTTTTATTACGGCTATTAGCATGTGTATCTTTTTTATTTTTATTGTTTTACGTTTTTTTTTTCATTTTATATTAAAAAAGAGAATAAACGATCAGTTGAAGTTTATTTGTAAATTGATTGAAACACAGTAGTGTTAAATATGTTTACAAGCATGAGTATGGAATTGAGTTATATGTTAGTTTAAATGACCATGTTTTAATTATTGTTTTTTCTTTCTTTTCAGGCAATTCGAATAGCGTATTCTCTAATTTCACAAAGAACATTTAAAAGCATTTACAAAAAACCACTATCAAAATTCGTTATTCGTTATTCGTACTAATGGCATTACTCGTATCCATATATTTATAATTTTATTTTAATTGTTATAGATACATTCTTATAAAAAAAAGTTTAATTCAACTAAAAGCATATTCAGATCAAGTTTGTATTATTGTATAGCTGATGGAAGAGTTGGTGTATTAACAATTGATATAAGGTAGGGCTGACACTATTATCTTTGTCTAAACTATCAAATAACCTTCAGCTACAAAAGTATGTTATCAGAACAAATTTAGCGATAACAATTCAAAATTTTACCAATTAAGTGCTCAGAACATGTTTTATCATATACATGCATTTGTACATCATAAAAAGTAATAAACTGTTAAGTAAAGTGAGTGATGGAAAAAAAATAATTAATTGAAAATCTGCCAAAATTACTTATAAAAAAATAATGTTTAAAAAGTATTTTAGCGAACAGAGAGATATTAAGTTTTAAATTTCGCAGCGAAAAACAAAAAAAAATAATAAAAATTAAAAATATAGTGATTTAAATGAAAGATAATAACAAACAAAAGTAAAAGAGTTGCTGTTTGGTAAGAAATTTCAATTTAACTCGTTGTGGTAAAAATATATAAAAAAGGAAAAACTCAAGTAGTTACCGAATTCAATTAACTTAAGTCCCGGGAGTTAAATAGATGATATTTACAACCAACATGTAACCACCGATCAAAGAGCACTCTTGATCCTCTTTTTCTTCTTCTTGATGATGAAATCGTAGCTGATTTCGAAAATGCATTCCACTCGGCTAGTGTCGGTAAAAATATAATTTTTCAGATTTATTCTTTCATTTATCACAATTAAAAATTCTTTGTAAAAATAAAAAATGTTAATATGAACTCAAGCCTGATTAAAATTTAAATAATAGTTTAAACAAACAAGTTCGACAAAATAAAAATTCAATCCTACAAATATAATAAATGTGAATGTTTGTATGTTTAGATGTTTGGATATTTGTTACTCAATCACGCAAAAACGGCTGAACGGAACTAAATGAAATTCGGCACATAAATAGATAACAACCTAGATTAACACATAGGCTACCTTTTATCACAATAATAATGCGAAGTCGTTGGCAAACTTATCGTAACACATCCTGAACGGGTTGTTTGTGTTTTATCCTGATAACTACGCAGACGAAGTCGCTGGCACAAGCTAGTTTAATATAAATAAATATATAGAAAAATCTATGTTTAAAAAAGTAACACATTCTTAAATATTATATATTTAATAAGGCTCTAGTTTTTAATTAATTACGAGTACATTTTCTTACTGAAATGTTTATTTACGCTCTTAAATTTTGCTAAATTATTATAACAAATTTTGCTTGCATAAGCCATGTTATATTATAAAGTTATTCATTCCATCACTCAAACAATAAAAATACATGTACTTTTATTCGATTAAAATTAAGTTCGACTATTTAACATCCCTAATTGCAAGTACCATTTCAGCTGTAAAAAGAAAATGTTAGGTATTATATCGCTCCTGGAATAAAATCTAAATGTTATTTTAATTTAATAAGCTTTTATTCAGCATCGCTTTGTAACCATTAATAACACAAAATAAAAAATTCTCACGTTTTGGGCGAAGGCAAAACAAAGTGCCTACACACAAAAGTATTTTTTAATGGAAATATTAATCTGTGTTAGCAACTAAAGAATGTTCACATTAAGCAAATATTTGACAAAATAGGCGTAACCCCTAAAATTTAATAATTTTTTCAGTAATAATTAAATGTTTATTGAACTAAACATTTTCCTTATAACATCGAATTGCAATATCAATCCACTTGCAAATATTTTGAGAATATTTGGAGTAATAACAATCACATAACATTTAATACCTATTTGCCAGAAAAAAGTGTTACGCTTATTTGCCACATGTACATGTAAACAAAGTTTTTTACAATAATTAAAATTTACACTCAAGCAAAAAGTATTAAAAAAGAAAAAATATGCAAGAGGAAAAAGACGCGATAAAACATTATTTAACAAAATTAGCCATGTCACATGCCAGTGTTTGGTTATTAAAGGCAGTAGTTAATTAATAATTCTAAATGGGTATTGATTGAAAACAAAAGTATGTATTTGTATTATTTTTTTTAAAGAATTTTAAAGAATTAAAAGAAATTATAAATACTCGTTATTATCTGGTTTGAAAAAATGTATTAAATAGCAACTTTAAAATATTTCACGAATTTACCAATATTACTGGGGCGTAATGTTACCATATGAGAAAATTTGAAAAAGTTTAGACAAAATATCTTAAATCGATATAAGAAAAATAGGCTTTGTTAATTCTTAAAAAAATACACTTTAATTATTATTATTTTTTTGTTGTACATTTCCATGCTCTCCTAAAATAGTTCAATAATTATTGTTTTGTCAACAAGCCACAGAAATGTTTTGTGCGTGCTTACACTGTGAGCTGTTACAGCTCATGCATTGATTTAAGTTTTTATACCCTTCACACAGTGAAAAAGGGTATATATAGGTTTGTCATTCCGTGTGAAATTTCTACAATTTTCATTTCTGACCCCAAAAAGTATATATTTTCTGAAAGCTTATGAATAGAGGAGTCGATTAAGCTCTGTCAGTCTGTCCGTGTGTATTCTGAAATCAACTTTTTGAAGCCCCCCGACATCGCTTGGACCCGGGTGAGGTATTAAAATATGAGAAATATTCGTGAGTAGACCGGTATTGAAAATCAGAAACATCGGTACATAAACAACTGAGATATGAGCAAAAACCCACGACCACCTCGATTTTTTTCACAAAAACAACATTACAACAACAACATACATACATACAAACATGTATCAAATCCCAGCTGAGCCAAAAAAAAATTTTTTTTATTTTTTTTTTAATTTTTTTTTATTTTTTTTTTATTTTTTTATTTAATATATTACTTATATTTTTATTATTTTTTTTTAATTTTTTTTTTATTTTTTTATTTAATATATTACTTATATTTTTATTATTTTTTTTTTATTTTTTTTTTGTTTTATATTTTTATATATATTTTAATTATTTTTTTTTAATTATTTTTTTTTAATTTTTTTTTTTAAATTTTTTTTTTTTTTCTTTTTTACATACATACGTAAACTCAATTATAATTTACAATGGTATGTTTTTATATATGTATGTTTTTTATATGTATGTGTATTTCATATGGGATGAATGGTGATACAAACTACGGTTATTGCATGACTACACGTTGTAAAGGGTATATAAGATTCGGCACGGCCGAATATAGCGCTTGTACTTGTTTTTTTATAGTAGTACCAATAAAATTCGTAGAATTGGTAATTGATCCGTGCATATATTGTCATTATATGAAATATATAAAAACTGATATCGTTTAACATAGTGTTGATGGTGAAAAAGGTTTAACAAAAACAGATTTTTCTCCAAAAAAAAAACAGACCTTTTTAATGCAATTGCAAAATTTATCAAAACAGTAGATGTTGTAGCGTTGTTGATATAAAATTTCAAATCATATAAGCGTTTATGTATTTATTATACAACTGCACTCAGAAGTAACATGCAACAATTAAGTTAAATACCCTCATGTTACACATGATGAGTATGGGGGGGAATGCTCTATATATACTGAAAATAGGCGAATAGTATAATTTAATTGCCCTTAACTATGCGTTGCATAGTTAAAACGACGCAAACATGATTAGGTAACTAATTTAAAAATTACCCAGCAAAAAAATCTATAACAAAAAAGTGGATTTGCAGGGGTTCAACTGGTGACGAAGTGATTAAATTTAGGTGAAAACACTAATGATTTTAACATTAGCGTGTCATTGGAGATCATGTGTTTACATGAATACATTAATGAACTGCACTCCATTCTAAGTACATATTTAGAACTCATGCATATTTGATGAGAAGCATCGGATGTTTCATGAGTTGAATTTGTTTGTTTACATGAATTGTTTAAGATATTCATTTTTTAACACATCAACTATGACAAATTATTTCACATTTAGGAAGTCATTTAGAATGAAAGCTTTTACACAATTGATTTAAAAGTCTTGAAAATGTAATTCGCTTTGCACTACTTCCAATTTTTTTTTGCTGGGTAATTAAATGTACGTTCTGATTTTGTTACATGGTCTAAATGCATCTTATATTTCATAATATAGAAAGACAGCGGTGTTTGTGAAACAATTTCTTCTTTTTTTTATAGTGAAATAAAAGAAACAAACCAAAGAATAAAAAATCATCTTAAAGATATCAACTGTATTTTCATTGACACTCGGTACCATCTGTTTTGTTCAGGTCTACATGATTGCAAGTTTTTTTTTTTTTTTTTGTCAGTAAAAGAGATACAAAAAAGGTTCAAAATTTGCCTGAAAATAAAGCAAACCTAAGTGACCTAATGCACAAGTTTGTGAGTTTGGGTATTTATTGCTGGTACACTACAGAATCAAGTCTTCGTTATAGAGCGGTATTTAATGTAAAACAAATAAGTAAAACTAAAATAAAAACAATTCTTTTGATGCCATTATTATTCACTTTCTTATCTATTTGTTGTAATTAATATTCATCATACATAATAAAATGAAATAAGTATAAGATTGTAGGAAAATACTGGTAAGATTGCACTTAGACTTGTTATGCTGAGCGTATATGACCTTATTTAAGTAAATTTAATTTGAGAATTTCCGCCAAAATCTATGATAAATATTTAGTTTGATTTCTACATCTTTAAAATTCTCCTAAATATCGTTACATCAATTCGAAACAACCAATCATTGCTTTTAAGCTCAATGTGTAAAATATTGAAGAGCATTTAACAAAAATAATAAATCCAAGGCATATTTATTCATCAGGTAGTCTTGATTCGTAAGCTGATTAATTTTTCCTTTGCTTATTTTAAACTTCAGCTTTTAAAGTTCATAGCAAAAAACACAATGTTTTTTTTTTCTCTCATTATATTTTAAAAGTCTAACTTCATCAATCTTCAAAATGCAAAAATCTTTCTAAAATGTGATTACCTGATAAACAAATATGCCTTGAATAAATCAATTTTATATTCATAACAAAAATACATACATGTTAAGACATGCATACATAACTATCATAAAAATCTGTTTAATGTATTTTACATAATTAAGTTAAAAATTGATTTCAGTTCAAAAGTCACTTCTGCACCATTAACAACACTACTGCTGGAGCACACACTCAACAACGTTAACTAATCTAGCGTCAAGTCTCCTTAAAAAAATAAAAAAAATAAGTTATGTAAAATGGAAAAGCGAAAAAATAACGCAAAAATTGTATAAAGTTTAGTCAAGTATTCTTGACCCTGATTAGCTGCTTCATTGAACTAATTTTAAGTTAAAAAAATTTTTCAACTTGATGACACTAACACCACCATAAGAAGAGAGACAACAATCTATATTTTAAAAATAAAAAAATAAAAAATTAACATTTCCTACTTAAAAAAAAACAGGATTAAAAAGCATTTATTTATTAAATTAAGAATATTTTAATAAAAAAAAAACCAACTAAAATAGTATTTTATTAATATTGTCAATTGAAATATTTTTTTAAATTTGCTCTAATAATTAAAATTATACTAATAACACTGTGCTAGTTGAAAAAACAGACAAGCCGGGCACCTAGCGTTTTAACATAATTCGGGTACGCTAAATCCAGTGGTGCTCTCGGTTTTTTAAGATTGGCTCTGGTTTTCGAGATATACCGTTATATCGAAAATGGAGGAGGTTGCACCACATATGTTCGCTTAACTCAAAAACGCTTTAGCTTATTCCAAAAACTTAAAAAACCGAAATTCCGCAATAAAATTTCCTTTAAGAAAAGTAAAACTTCTTTCTAATATCCGTAGTCGTTTTAGAAAAATAATTTTTTTTTTTTAAAAAAATTAATTTTTTTATCAAAATTTCGCAATTTTTGTTCTTTAAAAATTCATAAAAAATTAAAAAATGCAGCTAGGCTTCTGATTTTTTGCAAACATATAAAAAACAAAGCTGCTAACAAAACAAGCCATAAATGATTAAAATCTGTTAGCAACTTTTGATTTTATTCACAAAAGTCGACAAATTTTAATTAATTTAAGAATTTCATAAAACGCAATATTTGTATGGGAGCCCCCCTAAGGGATGGTGATAAAGGGAAAGTATAATTTAAGAAAATGTTAAGAACAAAAAACAATGAAGGTCGGTCATACATTTTATCCCCCTAGGAGTGAATCCTAGGCCTTAGAAACAAATGTTAGGAATGAAAAATAAAGTTGCGCAGGTGCAAAATAAGCTATTTGTGATTAAAGTCTGTCTACAACTTTTGATTTTTTCAGAAAAGATGAAATTTTTGAATTTTTTATATAACCAAACTGGGTTTTTTTATTTCCAAGATAAGTAGCTCGCAGAAAAAAGTTTAAAATGTTGAATAATTGCCTTGTATTTTTTTTTAATTCCATTTTTAAATTTAAAAATATTACGAATTTCGCACGAAAATTTTTTTTTTCTCCATTAATTTCTAAATAACTCCAAAACGATAAGAGATCGAGAAAAATTTTATTCCACTAAAATAAATAGAATTTTGTTACAAATTTTTTTGGTGTTTTATTTTTGAAAATCGGATGACTGGTTCTCGAGTTAGGATGAAATAAGTTTCCGTACCTGACTAATTTAGGGGGAAAAATTTGCCACGCCAATAAAAAAAATCCCGATCTGATGGAAAAAACCGACAACGGATTTGAGTTCAGCGCATCAAAATCCATATAGTCCACATAGTTTTATTAAATGGGAAGACAAAAAATGATTTTTGCAGATCAGTGTAATTACAACGACAACAGGAACAACAACAAGAACAACCATAAGCGTGAAAGAAGTTAAAGTGATATGTAGGCTTTTCAGAACCATTTAAAAAGAGCTCTGTGATAATAAAATCACCACCATGGGAACTTTGTTCTTCTGATTCTGATAGGAGCACGCCACTTTATGAAGAGGCTCAAAGTGCTAAAACCCAAGCAATGAAAAATCTTGATAATAAAATAGAAAAACTTCAGCAGAAATAATATTTATAAGGATATTCACTCAATCACACGGAAAATCCATGCATTGTACATGCAGGCTTCATGTGAAGTGAGTGTTTCAAAAGATGGTTTACCAAAAGCTCAGACAGTAGATAAGGAAGCACAAACAGAGCAACCACGGTTAACACTTATTCCCACCCCATCTGCTAAAGAGGACCAATTGCTCAGAGTCCAATGAATAAACTACACTTACCAAAACTTAAGAAACATAGAAAATATCAGAAAACGACTTGGCTCCTGCTAACGTTTAAGTCTTAGGTCATTACTTCAAAAAAAAAATATTATTCATAAAAAGAATAATTATCAAATTAATTAATGGCAGTCGCCTAGGAGTCGAAATTTCGACGTATTATTTTGAATTTTTTTTTCACAAAAAAAATTTAGTTTAATAATATTAAAAAAGATATTTATTTATATTAGCTTTGTCATCACTGGATTAACTATTAAACTTTATGCCCTTCTGTTGTTCATGCCTTTTCTATACAACTCTTTCTAGTTAAAGTAGAGTAAACAAATTATTTTTCTTTTCTTTTTTACAAAAACAAACCTACATTATCTTAACTTTTGTTTGGTTTGTTACACACACATGTACAAATTTATATTTACATAAAAATGTGTGTGTTGGTAGCATCTTTTAATACTTTTAGCTTCTCAAATACTAAACTGATTTAAATAAAAAATATTTATTGTGCACAACTGAAAGTAAATACCATCTTGATGTTATTATTTGTAGCAAAGAAGAAATAAGTCAATAGTTATACTAAATTGATATTTAAATAATACCTACTTTCTATTTCCTAAAGTCATGTATTTCTAACCAATGTGCAAAATTTATTTATTTTTTTGTTACGGCTTGTTTTCACAATAATTATTTGGCGGAAAGAGAATTCTGTAAGTATCTTTCATTATCATTACTTTGACAAAATATTGTGGGTGGATCTCTTTTAATTTTAATTTAAAAATTGTTTCGGTTGCAATGAATTGAATGAACAGCCTATCTGATCTAAGGGGGTTCCAGTATTTTCTTAAGTAAAAATTCTGTCATTATACGCAAGCAGAAAAATTTGTTTTGTTGAGAATTTAGAAAAGCACTAATGTGTACTAATTTCCGTGATGTTATTCATTTATTATAGTAATGAATATATACAGTAGAATTTTGCAGATTCTGTTAAATTCACAACTTACGCGTAGTTACAAAAACAAAATCTAAACAATAAAATAATCAGAAAATAATAAATGAACTTTATAGAGTTGTGGGTTTAAGTTGACAATTTGGTTTGTTTATACTTAATGACTTATTCGAATGACAATTTCAGTGTGGACGTTAGTGTAAGTATAGTACATAAGAATTGAATTATCAAAAATCGCAACATTAACAATTAAAAAAATAATAACGGTTCAGAAAAACGTATATAAATGTTAGAACTGATGGTCTCATTTAAAGAAGCCCTAACTCAAATAATTGTAACTTTACAAGAAACTGTATTATCATAATGTAATGATATCATTGAGTTGAATAATATAATTTTGTAATGTGGTATCATTTTAGAGTCAATGTATGAACCAAGGCATATTTATTCATCAGATACTCTTGATTCGCCAGCTGATTATTTTTATCAACACTTATTTTAAATATCAGCTGTCAAAATGCATAAATAAAAGACAATTTTCTCTCTTTTCTAATTTATTTCAAATCTTACCTGATGAATAAATATGCATTGGTATGAACTTAGAAAAATGAAAATATATACTTTTTTTACCTCTAAGAACTGAAGATATTTAAAAAATTATAATATAAAAAAATTAATAATAATAAGCATAAATATAAGTACAATAAAGATATTCTGGTCACCATTTTTAGTTTTAAAATATTTAAAGATTTTTGTAAGATGTAAGGTGACAGATGGTTTAAGTGGCAGTATTTATATGTGTTAAACTTATGGGTTATCAAAACCCAAACCCAATTTTAAAAATCATAAAGCGACAAAGCTAGAAGAGGCCCATACAATTTAATTTACTAATGCTAGAAAGCAGTGTGATTTAGATACGGTGTGATTTAGCGTAGGCTATAATAACAAAACACCTGTTTTGAAAGACTCTGTTTAAAATCTGTGCAAAAATTCAAATATTATAAATAATGTCATTACGTGAGTAAGTGCTTTTTATTTACAGCAACTATTCTTTCATTAATTTAGACCTAAATAGCGCAATTAAGAAATTTAACCCATTAGATCTTAATTAATTTTAATATACCATACAATAAATCGATTGTTTAATTGGGTAATTAGTATTTTTTTGCATAATTAATTGAGTCAGGTTCCACTAAAAAGACTTCACAAATTTTTTAATTAAAAAGGCACAATTATATACAATAGGTTCGTTCATATAATTTTTAAAGGTTTTTTTAAAGTCCACTAAAAATTAGTTTTTTTAATAGCAACAATAACAAAAGCAAAAAATTAACGAAACACAATTTTTTTTAATTAAAAAGTAAAGAAAAATTAAATGTAAAAAATTAAAAAAAAAATAGTAAAAGCAAAAAGGGGAATAAAAACAGAACTGATTTTTGATTATATGTATATTGATTAAGAAATTTAATAAAATGTTTATAAAAAACATTAGAAGTTATTTTTTTAATAATAAACCCAAAATTTATAAAACAAATAAGAAATAGTATCTGTTGTCAATTGATAATTGAATAAGCTTAATGGAATATGTGTAATCAGTAAAATCGACAATTAAATTTTAGTTTTAATTAATTTTAAGTCTCTTTAAAAATGTACATATATCTAAACAAAGTATAAAGCAAAAAAAATGCTTTTGCAGCAAAAAACAAAATAAAAATAAATGTTTTTGTCGAAAAACATATTATTAAAAGAACTAAAAAACAATAACAAAATTAACAGATTAAAGGTTCTTAAATTCAAAAAATTTTAAATTATTTAACATAGTTTTAGTACAAAGTAAATTTACACACTTTCACACTTTTGGTAGGAGCCAAATAGATATGTACTTCGAGCATAAAATTTAAATTATAATCAAATATATATGTACATACCCGTGTTGACAGGCAATTTTTATTTTATCTCTAAAGAAAAATATAAAACCCCACATTAAATTTTTTTAACACTAATTTAAGCATTTTTTCACAAATTAATATTGATATGATATTTAGAGATACTACAGAAATCTTTGCAATTTTTTTAAATTCCCTCTTTCACCATTGAGCAGTTAATTTTTTTAACATTTTTGATTAATGATGAGGGAAAAAAATTGCAACATTTTTTTCAGAAAAGAAAATAGCATTATACATATATTCATTGTTATTGTACAAGAGAATTATAATGATAATGAATTTCCCGTAGAATTTTTGTTCCCTTCATTAAAACAGCTGTTTAAAACAAAGAAACTATTAAATGTAAATAATAAAACTAAGCTTAAACGTCTTTGGTAAATTTTTTAATGATTGCTATTTTAGGGATAGCAGTGATTATTAAGCAAGTCGATTTTTGTATTTTATAAATAGCTGTTTTAACTTTTGATCTTAAGAAAATGTTTCCATAAAAGAGAAAAACAGCCTTAAACAGAAACAGCAGTTAGAAATTTTGGCAATCAATAGGACGTAGTGCCAATGGAAAAAGAAATTTATGCAAAACGTCAGTGTCAAAAATGTTTCCTAGGTAGGTACATGGAATTTTTGGGACAGTGCATGTTTTTTACACGCTTTTAACTTGTAAAAAAAAGAAATTTATAAAATTTTATTAATATGTAAATATTTATTTATTCAAAGTAATATAAAGCCTCCTTAGGTATAATAAATAAATGTAAACATGCAATTGTTCATTTTTACTTATTAATTTTAATAGCATAAAAAGAAAACAGAGTAAACAATAAACATTTTCAATTTTTTCAATATACCTAACATTTCACTTTTATTAAAACTATGTTTTTTTTTAACAATATGTATTAGTAGCATAGCTTTAAGAATTTACTAATAGTACCTACCTATTGCAACAAATAAACCCTTCATTAATTAAATAAAAAAACTAGGTCCCTACTTATTTATATTACAATTACCTATTAGGAAGTTTTTCAAAAAGAAGTTATAAGAGATTTTATATCTATCACTTAAATTGTCTTTTGTAAAAAAGACCGTCAGTGGTTGTTCAGCAAATTAATTTTCTTAATACCTAGATATGTAGTTACTTACACATAAACTAATATATGCATGTATATATGTTTATATACATATATGATTAAGAATGTAGATGGGGGTATGTATATATAAATATGTACTAACAACCTACATATATGGAGCATAAATAGTAAATTTTATCTGAACTGACCTGTTATTAAAAATGTAGTTATTGTTGTTGGTATTTTTAATTCCTGTGTGTTTTAAAATTCTTTTGTAGCTTTTCTGTTTTATTTTTTCTTCTTTTTTTAGGTCTGTTGTCGCATGAATGACACTTTGCACTTTGTTTTGTTACTGTTTATGCTGTTCAGTTTTGCTATTGTTGCTGTTATTATTAAACCATAATGACAGTAAAGCAATAAAAACAACGACAACATGAACTCACGTTTAAACAAAATAAAATCACAACAAGAATAAAAATAATAAAACTTATGACAATGCAAAAAAAAAACAAAGTGTGAACAAAGTAAAAACTTAAAAATGCAACACAATACAATAATTATTTAAAAAACTCTATGCAGGCCCAGCTGAAAATTTTCATTAGATGCATGTTATAACTTTTCTATTTCAGCTTAAAAAATATTTGCTTGCTACATTTTTCTTATTATTTACTCACTTTAATTCAAGGCGAATGCCTTGCTTTAATTAATACCTTTATATTAATTTATACTTATTTATTGAATATTTTTATGATTTCTAAATGGAATTATTTGTATTTTTAGAGATTTACCTTTTATAAAATCAACTGACAAACAAACCAAGAAAAATTCACACAAAAAACTAAAGAATAAAATTAAACAAAAAAGATATAATAATGATGACTCGTTTTTACGGTTTCTTCTTTTTAACAACGACGTTTACTACTATAAGTGTGACGTCCGTCGAACGTTTACGTTAGCGCGACTGAATTATTTTTTGTTTTAAAAAAAATCTTGCATGCGTTTAAGTTGCTATATGTTAGGGTATGAGTGTACGTGAGCATGTGTTTGTGCCACTGTGATGTAGGAGCGTTTATTTTGTTTCATTGCGGTTTTTAATATTAAATCACTTTTATAGTTGTCATTCCTTCTCTTCATTCTATACAACACATTCAGTTATTTTTATATGGCACTACTTCAATTTCTCAAATTAAATTTCTTAAGAAAAATATGAAAAATTCTATTATTATTTAATCTGTGTTAATGATTTTCTTAGTTTTTTTTATTGCTTTATTTTAGTGTTCCGCCTTCTGATTAGTCAGACGTCTGAACAACACGGCACCGCACAACTAAATAAAATTACAAAACACAAACTGAATTTTTAGTTTGCTGTGGTATGTTCAATGGAAAGTATTTTGTTATTTGCTCTTCCTTCTCATTTGTTGCAGTAATGAAGATGCCAGATGAAAAATTACTTGTAATGTCCAAAATTCAATTGCCAAAGCTCAAGTTCATATTCCAACTGAATGGTTTTAACATACAAAGTACAGATTTAACATATGTTCAAATTACAGAAATAAATATATTAATGGATTCTTTATACTGAAAGCAAGGAAGACAAGCATGTTCGATCTCAGTATACCGTCACGGGAAATATGTTTTATTTGCAATTTTCAATAAAATTTGTATTAGAAGTCATATTATACTAAATGCATCGTAAACATCTAAGTTCGAGGATGAAGGCTAGTTCGCTAATTGATAGATTAGCGTATCTCATTTTATTTTATATTATATTTTTATGACCTTTTAACCTATTGCAAAACAAATTGGAAATTTATGGTTGCAATTTTTCTCAGTATCATAAGCAAACATTGATTTTCAAAAACAATTTTTTTATATTTGAGAAAAAGAAATTACTTCAAAAAACAAAATCTGGAACCGAATCAACGCCTTAAAAAAAGTTGTAATATTCTTATAAGAGTGTTTTTACCAATGGCACAACTAACTTAAAGGTTCTAATGCAGTAATTTGGCTCCTGATTAGTCTCGGACTTATGCTATTTTGTTAAATTGGTTCTAGTTATTGACTCGTTCGGTTGTCTAGAAGCTTAAATAAATGATTTTCGTTTGTAAATTTTTGGAATATTTATTTTAAAAAATATTGCCTATAACTTTACCGATTAGAGTCCGATGTATCCATAATTTTTCACGTATATCTTTAGAGGCATATTATATTTAAACATACTCATATCCGGATATTTCCAAAAGATTGATACCAATAACAGATCTGATTTCAACCAACACACGGACAGACAGGCAGACTTTCAGAGCTTAATCGACTCCTCAATTCATAAGCTTTATGAAAATTAAAATTGTTGATATTACATACGGAATGTCAATGCTATATAGACCCTTGTGCACTACAGGTGAAAGGTATAAAAATAATTGCTGGCAACACTTAAAAGTACTGTTTGAATACTATTTAAATAAATTTTTTTCAACTCTTGTATTTTGACAATCAATTGTAGTCTTGTATTTTTTTCTTTTTGTTGTGTTCCACAGATTTTTGGCCATATGTTTATTTTAAAAATAAAAGAAAATTTCAAGGAAAATCTGCCTATACAGAAAAATAGAAAAGTGACATAAGGAAAACAAGCAAAAAAAATTGAAGATGTCTATTCTTTTAAAATGAACAATATTCGTGTGTGAAAGAACATAAAATATTAGAATAGTCCTGTGGGAAATTTAATTAATTGATTTAATTGCAGTAGATATTTTATACAAATTATAAATAATTTTTTGAAAATTTTAGTTAAACTAGAAAAAATATGGCACAACAAGATGTTGTTAATGAGGTTAGTAAAAACATATGTACATGCAAATGTAAAGAATACTTATTAAAAGATATAAACTTTTTATAGATTAAACAAAATGTACAGGAAAAATTTGCTGAATTAAAATCGGCCGTGATGATGCGTGAAAAATTGTTGCTACGACAACTCGAAGTAATAAATACCACAAGAAAACAACAATTACAGGCAGGAAAATGTGAACAAGATATTGATTCTGGTATAGAGTTCCTGTGTGACAACGAACACGAGCTGCTGGCAGCTAT
This sequence comes from Phyto melanocephala, assembly GCA_941918925.1. NCBI lineage: Eukaryota > Metazoa > Arthropoda > Insecta > Diptera > Rhinophoridae > Phyto > Phyto melanocephala. The sequence goes on along the minus strand of OW799235.1, from coordinate 134,208,764 downwards.
ACGTAACTTTGGACGATATCAGTTGACGAATATAAATTTGGGGCTGCAGGATGTTTATCTGAAAAACGAAGATTACATTGAACCTTTCGATGACCATGAGACAATGTTTAAGGGTCTTAATCAAAGTGGTGAGGAGGGAAAAACTACAGAGAATGAGGAAGGTGGCGAAAGCATTGTAGTTGATTTTTCACGACACAAAAGACTTATGGAACGCAATGTCAAACTAATGAATGAGAGCATTATCAATATAACACTAAAAGAGGCCAAAGAACTGATAAAACAAGCTAAACTTAAAAGGGAACAACCTGTGCCTCCTTTAAATTTGGAAGAACTAGACGATGAAATTGAATCGTCTATTGCTGAAGTGGTGTCCAGTTTGGAGGACTCGGAACAGATATCAAACAACAAATTTTCACAAACACAACATTCAGGCAAGCAGAAGAGATTTAAACCAAAAATTACCATCAACAATTGTAATGGCACTATTAACTTAAAAAATATTGCCTCTTTAACTATCAACTGTACTGCAGAGGATAAAATACAAGCCCAAATACCAGTTCGTTATCCTAATCAGGATGACGAAGATGAGTTAGAGGCCTCATCCTCTACTAGCAAAACTAAAACCAAGCCTACTGAAAAATCTAAAACCCTAGTGGAACTGGTCTCGTCCAGTTCTAATACTGAATGCACATCTCCCTCTTCCACTAGTAACAGTAACACACCTAACAGTCTATCCAACTATTCAAGCAACCACAGTTCACGATCACAATCTACTAAAAAACCAAAATCCAAAAAATCTCACACTAAAACCGAAAAGTCCAACAGCATAGAACATAAACCAGTTAAGGAAACACTTAATCCAGATAATCTAGTCGAATCATCGTCTTCATCGAAAGCCAATGAGGTCACTTGTGATTTTTACAATCGTCTATTGAACGAAATTAAAAAGTCTATCAATCAACAGCAAAGGGTACGCTCCAAATGCACTCCAAACTCGGCTCACTCCCAGGCAACTCAACAAAATGCCGATTCATCTGCTGGCTTTACTGATTTGGGAGGAGACTTTCAAGGCAGACGCTTAATATTAAAAAATTTCGAAAACCTCAAAATCATATTAGAAACACACAACAGTGTCGATGAAGAAACATTACATCCCGTACAAATTGAACAGTGGCTCGCTGAGATTATATCTGACACGGATTTGGAGCCAATGCAAAATACAGACATATTAGAACATTCCAAGATATACAATGAGGAAACCCAAGAAATCTAAATGCATTTAAAGTATTAATTTTCACCTTTATTCATTTTTGTACTTATAATTTAGACTGTCGTTCTTTTATTTATTTAAATACATACATTTTGTATATAAGTATTTTTCGCATATATGTATTACATTCGAACATACAAGTATTCCAGTTTATTAAAATAACATTTTTAAAACGTATTATTTTAAACGTCATTTAACTTGCAAAAAAAAACTTAAATAATTCCTTAATCTCACTTAAAGTAATTTATTTATATATTCGCACACATTTTTACATTATTTCAAATTCTTATCCATGTACTTAATATAATTCCACATAGATATTGTATAAAATCGAAACAAAAAACTAATAAAAAGTTAACAAAAGTATACATTTATCTCAAAATGCACATATGTAGGTTTGTATGTCTGTTTGTGATTTGTTGTATTCGTAATTAAGTCTAAACATTTGTTCTATTAATAGATTTTATTTCAAGAACAGTTGCTTTAAAAGTGAATAAAGAGGTAAACCTAGTAATTTTTAGAAAATATAAATTAGATTGTTACACAATTATTTTCCCTAATATTCAAACGCGATAAATCTGTCTTAATAAATTGAAAGATTTTTTTTAAGCTGATTTTTTTGGTTGCAGAGTTTTTAAAATTTCTCATAGAAAAGTTAAATAATGTTGGTCTATTTATAAAAAATTATTACCTCATACCTAACGATTAACGGCGTTAATCATAACAAAAAACTATATTCTCATTATCTAACTGATAACTTTTAATGTGCAAGTTTCTATATGGGAAAGATAACAGCTCGTTGGTTTGCACCCGGTTTCTAACACAACTATTTTATTCTCGGAATATTATCTAAACAATTTTACTTTGTTTCCCATTTATAAGTAAGATCATCCACCCAAAAAATTATACATTAATACGTTATCTTTTAAATAATGAATTCAACGAAAAAACCAAACATGTCTACAACTCACGTATTTTAAAATTTTTATCCTTAAAACAATTCAAAAAACTTACGAAATATACATATATGTAAAAAAAAAACACAAACATATTGAAAACTACACTTAAATTATTCAATTTAGTTTTGTTTAAGCAACAAATTTTAATAAAATGCGAGACCTTTGCACAAAAAATGGATACATACACACACACACGTATGTATGTGTATAAAATATAAATACATTTAATTAAACATATTTGTTGTTGAAAAAAATCACGAAAGAACAATTTAAATGTTGAAAAACTTCTATTTAGACACAACTTTAACCCAATTAACAATATTTTGTTTCTATAAGGAGAGAATACAATAAAATAAAAATTTGTAAAATAAGTAGGAGCATTACCATGTGTTGACATTTGAATATCCAACATCCACAACTTTTAAAAAAATGTATTTATGTATAAATGCAATTATCAGTTCAGTCCTGGAACTGGATTTTAAAGTGTATATTAGACTTAAAAATTTATTGTAATTTAATACTATTTAGGAGAAACAATTTTTTTATAAACAAAAATGCATAGATTGGCACTTTGCAGTACCAGTAAAATTCTATTGAAAATAGTTGTTTGCTTATTACTGAAAAAAAAAGTTAATGTTAAGTAATCAGTAAAAATTTACTTATTACTGGAAAAACTACAGTAATAAGTGAAAATTTACCGTTAATGCATATTAAATTTCAACATCAATAAAAATTTAAAATTTAAGTGATGACTAAATTTTTTTCCAGAAATCAATGGAAATTGTTTGGTAATGGAAATTTAATTTTCTGTCCAAAATCATCTTATTGCATATAAAATCCATTCTCTTGTAATGGTTGAATTTCGTAACATAAATCAAGCAACGAGTCGTCCAAAAGTTTTACCATAAATATATCCTTAATTAAAATTCTTTTTAAATAAGCTTTTTGAAATATTTTTGGTAAAAATGTGTATGTACTTAACTTGAATTTTTCTAATAAAATTTAAATTATGTACAACCCATCTATTAGCTTTTCTAAATACTTGCACGTAACGATTAAATATGATAATGTTATAGAAAAAATGTTGTCAGAAATATAGCCTAATTCAAAATTCTTTTTGAAATGTTAAACATGTTCGCTGGGTTTTTGAAATTTGTTTTTACTCAACTTGAACTTTTTTTTGATTGGTTCTTTTTTTTATTTCGTAATGCAGAAATTTATTTTTTATTACTGATTAGGATTTTTACGAGTACAAACTTATAACGATGACATGCAAAATATTTATTTGTTAAATTAATTTATTACAAAACGAAAAATATTGAGGGTTTTATTGTGTGTTTTTTAATTGTCTTTAGGTAAGTAATGGTTAAATAAATAAATTGCACAGTAAAAATAAGCTTTTTCGTCCTTAATTTTGTTAATTGAATATGACAGACATAATGATTGTCTTACAATATTTTAGATAAAGTCAACATTAGTAAAAATATTACTTTAGTTTTAAAACCTCTAGTATAATCTCAAAAGTCAATTACATAACTTCAAGTCTATTTTTATACAACTAGTAAAATGATAATCTTCTTTGGATAAATTAAAACTAATTACAGTATATCAAGATAAAAGAAATTGGTTTCAACTAATCTAATAACCATTTGTTTTTCAGAGCCCAAGTTTTTTCTACTTTAAAACTAAATGCAAATAAGATCAAGTTAATTAAAAAAAAGGAACTTTAATAAGTACACTTAATTAAGATTGTACTAACAACCTTCTTGTTTGCGCTTTTACACCGCCTCTTACTACGCTTTGAACAACCATCATTTCTCTTCTTCTAATATGTCCAATAATTGAGGGGTAAAATAAGTAATTATGCAATCGGCACCAGCACGTCGAAAACCTTTCATAGATTCTATTAGAGCTTGTTTCAAATCGAAAGCACCATGTTGGGCAGCAAAATACATCATAGCGTATTCGCCAGATACTTGATATACATACAACGGGTGACTGGGAAAAAAATCCTTCGTTTGTCGCAAGATGTCCAAATAAGGCATACCTGGTTTAACCATTAACATATCAGCACCCTCAGCAACGTCACGTTGAACGGCACGCATTGCCAAGCCCTTCGAACCACTAGGGAGTTGATAGCATCTGCGATCACCAAAAGCCGGTGCCGATTTTGCTGCATCTCTGAAGGGTCCATAAAAGTTAGAGGCAAATTTAGCTGAGTAGGAAAGTAAAGTAACACGATTTTCTAAACCATTTTCTATAAGACCATCCTTAATGGCTTTTATGCGATTGTCCATCATATCGGAGGGTGCCACAATATGGGCTCCTGCTTTGCCATATGCTACAGCCACCTCTGCTAAACGTTTAATGCTTTCAGCATTCTTGAGGCCACTTTTGTCCAAAATGCCACAATGTCCATGAGACATGTAAGGACATAAACAAACATCACAGGCTATCACCAGATTTGGAAACCATTCTCTTAACAAAGGTAAAGCCTTGATAACAGGATTTTCTTTAGAATCGGCATATGTAGCACGTCCATCTTTCATTGCGCTATCGACTACACCAAACAATAAAACTGAACTAAGGCCTTTAGCAACAAGAGGTTGCAAATAATCTTTCAGTACATTAACGCCCATTCTAGCCTGTTCAGGCATACTGGCTATGGGCTGAAAGCTGTTATCATCGCATACCAAAAACACTGGATACATCAAATTGTGTGGTGCAATCTCACAACCGGATTCCTGCAACCTACGCAAAGTAGGATGATGTATGCCACTATGTAATCTCTTATCCATTTCTGTCTCCAAATATAATTTTATCTAAGTTATGTAGATATTATAATTCCAACACAATTTTTATTCCTTTTTTTATGATTGTTAAGTAATAAAAATATTGTTTTTGTTGTTTATTTTAAACAATCAATGGTTTTTTTGTTATTGAATTTAATGAACTTTCACTTTTGTTTGGCTCATGTCACCGTACTTCAGCTTTAAATTTAAAAAATGTTATGGACTCGCGAGCTGTTCCTACAAATTAATTCCATACTTAATCGCGTTGGTCTACGGAGTGTTATAATTTTCTTTTTATTTTGTTTTTTTCAATGAATCAAGGCAATTTTAATATTGAATTCGCCTTGCAATGAATGTACCGCCAGCAGGGTTGTCAGATTTTTTAGTTTCCATCACCAAAACGTTTATCAGAAATCGCGAAAAATTACCATCATCAAAATTTTATTTCAAACAAAGAAAAACTCGCAAAAATTGCCAAATTTGTATGATTTAATAATAATGTGTAAATTTTTTACTTTTTATTCATTATATAATAATGAAATAAAATATATATTTATAAATTAAAAAAGAAACCCTTTTTGGAATTGTAAAAATAATAATACAATTGCCCTAAGCAAATTTTCAGAATGTCAAAGTTATTCAAAATTGTAAGAGGGTTTAAAAATTTAACAATGAGCAATACAATACTTTTAAAAATTTTTGGGATAATTTAACAATACGACACATGGGACTTTTTGCGAATTTACCACTTTAACACATTTGTCAATGTATTAGTTAATTTAAATTTGAATTCAATTCTTATTATTAAAAAAACTCACTTCTTGCAGAGTGTCAACTCTCACTCAAATCGTTTATTTTTTTAAGCATTTTGTTGGTAAAAAATTTAACAGTTTTTTGGCAACCAAATTTTAAATTTATTGATTATTTTAAAAAGTGATCTTATATACTAGGGGCCGTATTTATAAAAAAAAATTAGGTTTATTTAAGGCTTATTTGACAGATGTTGTAGAGAAATTTGTTAAATAAGCCTTCAATAAACCTAAAATATTTTTTAAGAATACGGCCCTAACTTTGTATAGGACTCACGTGTTTTAATTATTTTTTACAACGATGTTCCAATTTTTTCTTTATCTTCCTAAAGGCGCTGACTTTTATCATAATAAAATTGCATATATTCAGAAAAATATTATCAGCACACGACTTATTCCTTGAAGTTTTTGAAATTCAATTTTAATTTTTAAACAACTTAGAAATCTTAGAAATCAGTTTATTCTGCTGTCTGCAATTAAATTTTGCATTCGTTTAGGATACATTATCATATCTTGCCAATATTTAAGTTGAGGATGTTATTAGACAGATATCTAGTCTTTCCTTATTTTTACTTCACTAAAGACAACTGATAACCTAAACGTATGGTTCATTAATTAAATTTGTAATTTCAGTCGTGATTTAGCTCTGGTCGGGTCAAGAGCTCGCGCGTCATTGCCATTATCTCTTAAGGGCAATCAGGCCGTCCTTTTTATCTGGCTTCGAGAGTTTCGCGTCTCACTCTCGCATTGGTTAATTGCGTGGCCTCGGTTAGCAGTACTGAGGTACAGTTATCCGGAGTCTCAATTAACCTTTATGAAGGTTTAGATGGACTTACGGATACTGAACCTGTGTGGGATACCCTGGCTCTATGATTTTAAAACCTTGCCATTAAAATTACAAATAAACAATAAATTTGTAATTTTTTTCTATATATAACAAAATATGCTAACTAAATTACGATAAATAATTTTTTGTTTTCTGCTCCAAAATTTTAATTTTTTTAGTTAGATATAATATTGCCCTATTGTTAAAGTACAAGGAGGTTGTAGAAACAAAAATTTTCTTAAGATCACCTAATTGCATCAGCCAAAGTTACCTTTTACTATCATTATTTTTATAGGCAAGTTCTAAAAATGGTCCTAAGTATGATAAATGAAGTTTTTGTACAGTTAAAGGAAAAATGACACAATATGATATAGCACGCAAAACTTTAATTTATTTCACAGTTTCATAGATCGACACCTGACACCCAGATGTATCAATAATGAATAATATATAGAATTATTTCAGTGATGGGAACTTTTTCAGCAAATCCAGCTAAATGTGGCCTCAAATATTTAACTATGTCGAAATTTTAGCCATAAATTACTTAAATTCTTCATAAATTCCAAATTTTGTTTAAAATTTTAGAGGTAAACCGCTGATACACTTTTTTTAAATTTTTCAGGTGTACTGATATTATTTTTAAAGAAAGATTTTTTTAGCATAACAGCCTTTTTAGTATTGCACAAAAATGGTTTTCTTGTAGTTTACCTAATGAAGAGCGTTTTTTAAACCCTTTATAATAATCCAAAAAAGTTTATGTACAAATAACATTTGAAAAATATACCTAAAGAAATCTGTATAAAAAAAGAATAATTTATTGCACTTCAATACTTTTGTTGTATATTTATTGTAACATTAAATTATGAAAAATCACATGTTAAGTGCATATATGTATGTAATATTACTAAAAAACAATTGTACTTAAACTTTTTTATTAACATGTCACATTTTTTTTTTAGATTTTTTATGTATGAAGTTTTATTTGCACTAACATAGAGTAGAGTTCAAACGGCTCAAAGGGTGGTTGGCAAACAGCGCTAGAATACCCACTAATAGCTAAAACGTTTATTGGCCCACTAAACTGGTTTTGCAATCGCTAGAGTTGAAGAAAAAATAGATAAATTCTCTTCACTGAAAAAGCATTAAATTACAACCCAGTCGTGATTCAGCTCTGGTCGGGTCAAGAGCTCGCGTGTCATTGTCATTATCTCTTAAGGGCAATCAGGCCGTCCTTTTCATCCGTCTTCGAGAGTTTCACGTCTCACTATCGCACTGGTTAATTGCGTGGCGTCGGTTAACTGTACAAAGGTACAGCTACTCGGACCATCAATTAACCACGTGCATATTTTTAGACAAGGAGTCGAATTCGGAAATTCCAGCTTCCTATACGAAGGTATAGGTCGTTTGGTAGTTGCTGGAGGAGGCTCTGGAAAAATAATTGGTGATGGCAGTATTGTCTTTTGACAAGCCAAATAATTGTCTAGTGCTAGTACACTAGAACCTCCATTGGAGTAATCGAAATTTAAAAAAAAAAAAATAAATTACAACCAAATTTGCTAAAAATATCGCATGATCTCGAACTCTGTTAAAAAACCGTCGTCGCCAAACTCCAAATTTAATCTCCAATAGCATAAAAATTCGTCACGCCGACAGCCCTGGTAGGCAGTGTTGCACGGCTTTCAGACTAGGCAAGTCACTTGCGCAAGTGACTTGCGCAAGTGTTGTGTTTATAGGCAAAAGGGGTAAGGTCGGGTTAAGAGGAAGAAACTTGCTCATTTTTGAGTACACACTTGCCTGTACTCGGCAAGTACGAGCAAGTTTTTGTTGAGAAACCAAAAACAAAAGAGTAATAAAAACAAACAAGAGTGCTATATTCGGCCATGCCGAATCTTATATACCCTTCGCAACGTGTTGTCATGCAACAACAATTGTTTATGTCACCATTTATCTCATATGAAATACGTACATACAAAACATACATATATAAAAACATCCCATTGTAATATTATACATTAAGTTTACTTATGTGCTTAAAAAAAAATAAATTAAAAGAAAAATTAAAAATAAAACAATAAAAATTTTAATAAAATATAAAATAAAAAAAAATTTTTGGCTCACTCTAACCAGTATACCACGTTTGTATGTATGTGTAGATAATTGATAATTGTAGAAATTTCAAACGGAATGACAAACCTATATATACCCTTTTTCACTGTGTGAAGAGTATAATAAGTAAAAGAGAACGAAACTTGGGCAAGTCAGTTGCTGAGTCTGAACATGAAAGCAAGTTCAAAGAAAAATAAAAGAAAATAAAAAACTAACTTGAGCAAGTGACTTGCCCAATGCGAAAGGGGTATTGCTTGTATACAAAAATACATATTTGATAGTGATTCCCCCTTATTTTTTATGCACATTTAAGTCCCCGATCACACATAAACTTTATATTGCAAAAAGTCTATACGATATAAATATGATAGATAATAGTGCATACTTGAAAAAAATCGTTTCGTTGTTCATTACATGAATGTAGGAAATATTCCACTCACCAAAAATTTAAAACACAACCAATAATAAACACTTTACATTTTTATTTAACATAAGTTTATTTAAGTAATTCATAGTCAACAATTATCCGTTGCACGTCCGTTTTCTTCAGACGTGTGTATAATACTGATGCTGTCCGTTTTAATTGTCATTCCCTATCATCCGCGTCTTTCCGTTAATTCTGTAACGTCGCATGTACGCCCCTTTCCCTCAGTCCGCATTCTATCAACCGCCATACAATAAAGTTCCGGTCGACTATATTCCCACCCTGGGTGCAGATGTTACTACAAATCGTAAGAATATAAAATTAGTAACGAGTATCGTGTTGTCGTACTTATTAAGTGAAGTTTGTAGTACGAAAATCGAAAAAATTTATAAAATGTATTTTTTGTGACTTTTAAAACAAAGAAAATTTGAAATTCCTAATTCAACACAAGGCCGAGATCTTCTTATTCTTTTTATTTTTTAAACCTTTTAACCTAGGCATATTTATTCATCAGGTAATTGCAGTTCAGAGAGAATTTTTTTGTTTATATTTTTTATGTATGAAGTTTGACATTTGAAATAAATTAGAAAAGAGAGAAAATTGTTTTTTATTTATGCATTTTGACAGCTGAAACTTAAAATAAGTGAAGAAAAAAATAATCAGCTGACGAATCAAGAGTACCTGATGAATAAATATGCCTTGCCTTTTAACTTAGAACTTAATATATTATTCATAAAGCCATTTTTCAAAGGAAATAGTACGATTTGTAGTAACGTGTACCTCATAAGTCATACTTCTCGATTTCCATGACAATGTAAAATAAAGTTTTTGTACAGCTAAGGGTATGGTGGCACCATATATGACGCACAAAAACTTTTCATTTTACAGTTTCATAAAACGAGAATTAATATCTGACCTTAAAATGTTAAAATTAACATTTGTAAAATCGTTATTTTTTAAGTTAGTATCACGGCAGCTTCTTCGAACTCTTTTATATTTTTACGTTATAAGTATTTATGAAAACTTTTTAGTTAGAAAAATTCAAAAGTACAGTAAGGATATATCGAGGACATAACTTCATATTTCAGCCAAGATCAATGCTTCTGCTACTTTCAGAATTCTATGTATATTCCAAAATATAAAAAAAAAACAATAAAAATGAGAAAAAGTATTTTTTTGGTCGTCCATAACATTTAAAGTTTGACCACAGAAAAATAACCACTATAAAAATGCGAAGAAGTGCCCATAACATTTTTAGTGTCACCTCGTGTAAAAATTTGTATAATTGGCCTGTAATTGGTTATTATTATTTTCCTGGTATTTGCCCTTTTTTGTCCTCCTAAAAATCTTACCTAAATATTTGTCTATATTCTATTAGGCGATAATAATTATCAAGGTATGGCCTTGAACAATATAAGAATTTCTTCTCTTAAGTACTAAAAAAAAGGACAATTTTACTTCTTAAAAATTCGAATAATTTATTTTAATTAAAATTTTCCAAAATGTTTTATGTGCTTAAACTAGAGCAAATTGTGGCATTCGAACGATGCTTAGACGTTTAATATAGAGATTCTAATATGTAAGTATTCCTAAATTTCGATAAGCCTATGTGTTAATTTAGGTTGTTGTCTTTCTGTGTGACAAATTTCATTTAGTTACGTTCAGCCGTTTTTTCGTGATTGGGTAACAAAGATTAAAATGTTCAAACAATTACATTTATTGTATTAGTAGGATATTTTAATAATAATCCTACAACTCTTAACTATTCAAAGAAAATCACATAATTTATACGTGTTTTTGCGTACGACTATTTTTTTTTTATTGAATTTTAATACGTATGTATATTGTTTCACAATTTTTATTATGACTTAAAAGTGATGTAAAAAACACAGTCGGCCGTATTCATAATCAATTCTAAATTTATCAAGTGTGTATACACGAATTTTGTATAGAAATTTTGTTGAATACATTTCTGACAAACTTAAAAAACTTTATTATGAACATAGTGGCGATAAGTTTAAAAAGAAAATTAAAATTTACAATCATTTTCACTCAAAGGAACAAACAATTACTAGTAATTAATTAATAAATTAATATTTTAAGTACATTTAAAACAAAATAAAATGATTTTATTTTTTTTTTTCTTTCTTAATCTTTTTTTTTTTTTAATAAAAGGAACTTAAAACCTAAAACGAAATTTAACGTTAAACTCTATATTTTTGCTTGTTTTGTTGTTTGAAAACTAAACAAATCACACACTAAAAGTTGTTATAATTTAGAAAAATAGTTCGATCTAGCGGGAGCATAAGATTAAAACTTAAGTTAACTAAATGCTAACTTAAAATAATTAAATGTTGGTCTTAAATATTTGGTATGGTTTTCCTTGTCTTTATTATTTCGACTAAATAATGGATAATAAGAGAAGGTGGCGACAGGCTGCAATTTTCGAATACAATCTGACTAAGATATTGATGTGTGATACAGAAAATGTTTATTGGAAGTTTTATAGTAGTTAAAAAGATGAACAAGTTCTCTGGGAAAGCTCTTAGGGTGGTTAATGATACGTTCGTGTGTAAAGGAAGCCATTTCAATTGGTACATAATATTGTTGTTTATGTGGTTGTGTGTTTAGTCGTCGCTGAAAATTAGCCATTGTTAAATCTTTACCTCGTCAAGCCAAGGAGACTTGATAGAAAAGCCATTCTTCCATAAACGATGGCACAAATGCCTTTGAGGTTGTAAACTTAACTTTTGGCTTCAAAAGTGCCAATTGTTCTTCAAACAATTCTAGCGACTCCAAACAGCTTGTTCCATTGCCATGGGTTAAATATTTACCATCTGGCTTAAGTATTTTGAACGAATGTTCTAAAATTGTGCGTATAAAATCCCAACACTCACCAATGGGAGCTCCGGATATGGGAATATCGGTCAAATCCCCAAATACATAATCGAATTTTCGACCCTCGGTAATAAATTTCTTCATGTACTCAACGCAATCGCCAACAATGATCTCGTAGTTGTCACTCTTGCGTTTCTCCAAAACATCTCCACAGATACTGTTTAAATACTTGTTGCAAGCCTGCATAACCAACTCGTCAATTTCAAGCATGACAACAAATTTTGGTTTCTCTTTGAGCAGCTCATAGAGTAAAGCGCCGTCGCCACCACCCAAAATACAAATTTCCTTGCCTTTATAGTTTTCAATGCCACGACCCATTAGAGTTTCGGTATATATCAAATCAGATTCAGCAATGTCTATGGAAAAATAAAAAGTATATTCTCATTATCACAAATAAAAATTGATTTCTTCATATGAAAATGAAAAATTTAGTATTAAAATGAACTCGAGCCAGAATAGGAATTGTTAATAAATCTTAAAAATTTATTATGAATATGGGGGCTAATTAATGTCTATTCATTAATAAATTTAAATGTTATATTAAAACTACATGTAGAAAATATCTTAGTTTTTGAAATATGTACATATGTATGTACATATGTATGTGTATATATACAATTTGTGGCTTTTTTTCTAAAATCCCTTATAATTTCTACCAAAAAATACAAGAAATCCTAAATTCTTACTTACTTTGCAATTCGTCCAAGATCAACATATTGCCTAAAGTTTTTGAATGCAAGATTTGAATTTTTTGGAATGGTGAACGAGCCTCATAAACCAACGAATCAATATCGTATTCAATAATGCGTTCATCTAAAAATACAAAACAAGTGTTAATGTACTAAAAACACACGTCTTTTGCTATAATATTTTGTTTAGTTACTCATTTAACAATATGTAGTATGTTAGTATGTACTATGACGCTCACATTATGTATTTAACAAATATTATATGAATTTTAATTTAAATGCTTATGTATATAATGGTAATGATGGCGGATTAGGATGGTATATTGCGAATATTTAATAGTGCTCACTACTAACTTATCATAATAAACGTGTATTACATTTACAATGCATACGAGTTCTACTACTACTACACATACATACATACGTATAATATGCTTTTCGTTAAAACAACACAACACTAATTTTAAAATATTTCACTTACATACACATGAGCTGGCATTAAATACACTTGAGGATATTAAAATAAAGAAAATAAGACTAAAAAAGATACTTTATTCATTAGGAATATACATATTTTAAAGAACAAACAAAAGACATGGCGCATGGTACCATGACGCAAACTATAAAAAAAAATTAATAACAATAAAATTCTGTTCTTTTTTATTTTTGTCATAGTTTTTTTTGATATTCATAAGGACAAATTAATTTTAAATTAAAAAAAAATTTAATAAAAAAATGCGACTAAACAAATACAATTGAGAATTGAACAAGAGGAAATAAAGATTTCTAAAATATGTTATTAAATTTTATTTAATATTTACAATACACATATACCTACATAGTTATAATACAAATTTTTTTAGCCATATATTCCAACTAGCTCGTACGTAGGAGTAATATATCAGGTTGGTAACTTTGTTACTCGATTCGAAAGAATACATTTTCGAACTACAATCTGTTTATCACACAAATTAAAACAATTTAAGAAATAACATACATATTTGTGTGAAATGTATTGGAATCACGTAAAAGCTCAATTTCGTAACAAATACGAGTTAGGGTCTTTCTACTTGTCACCATCGATATATCTGTGGTTTTCATGGGCAACCACGTATGTCTTAAAATCAATTTTTTCAGGAGAGCTACAAAACCGTGTTAGTGTTGAACGATTTTTGAATATATATAAAAGTAACGTTGTTATGCCATTAAAATAATCGGAAGGGGACAAAATCGTATAAAATGAACACACGCGGTTGCCCATGAAAACCACAGATATTTAATAAATTTTTTTTATGATAAATTATAGAATTTTTGAGGACTACTTTCAACAAAAAATTTTATTATTTATACTAAAAATTTAAATAATAAATTAATGTTTTCGATCTTTTTAATTTATATCAACAGTCGTTTTTTGTATTGAGCTTGAGATCACTTTTTTTATAAAATTTAATTTATTTTTATTTTCCGATATTTCGCTACCACGTTGGGTAGTTTTTTCAGGGAAAGTTTTTACAATTTTCAACAATTAACAATTAAAATATTAGAATTGTTCAAAAAACAAATTTTTTTTAAAAAGGCGGGACATTTTTTTTTATCGGAAAATAAAATTAAAAATATTTTTTATAAAAAAAGTGATCTCAAGCTCAATACAAAAAACAACTGTTGCTAAAAATTTAAATACATATGAAGCTTTTTTATTAAAAACAATAAATCTGTGTCAATAATTCAGATTTTGTTTGATTTTGAATCTTAAATTAAATTGTACTAGTTGATTTAATTTGTAATAAAGGTTATATATCTGTGGCAATAAGGAAAAACTGCTTATGTATGGTTATATAATTTTTCCGAAAAGCACATTAAATATTTGAGTTGATTTTTAGAAATTGATTTCCTTGCAAATAGACTATTATATGAATTCAGCGCTAAATGAATTAAAGAGCTTGTAGGTTTTTTCTATATTTAGCTAATTTATAAGTTTAAATAAGTAATTATTTTAAATGATATTGTTCTGAGGCAGTTTTTCCTTTTTGCCAGATATTATTTTCCGTCAATCTTCTATTAATTGAAAAATACATACGACACACCTAATCAAAATAAAAGATACTTCCACAAATTTTATATTATAGCCAAGCTTCACGGTTTTTTTCGAATACTTTATACTTTATTCTTTACCTTGAGGGAGTCTAACACTTTTTTCGGAGTCGTTTGTGAACAATTTAATCTTAGTTTCATCACTATATACATATATGTTTTTTCATTTATTTCCATCTTTAGGTACGGTCCAACTTTTGTTATTTTTTGTATACCCTTCACACAGTGAAAAAGGGTATATATAGGTTTGTCATTCCGTGTGAAATTTCTACAATTTTCATTTCCGAACCCATAAAGTATATATTTTCTGAAAGCTTATGAATAGGGGAGTCGATTAAGCTCTGCCAGTCTGTCCGTCTGTCTGTGTGTATGTTGAAATCAACTTTTTTAAGGCCCCCCGACATCGCTTGGACCCGGGTGAGGTATCAAAATATCAAAAATATTCGGGAGTAGATCGGTATTGAAAATCAGAAACATCGGTACAAAAACAACTGAGATATGAGCAAAAACCCACGACCACCTCGATTTTTTCACAACAACAACATGCAAACATATAAACGTGTATACTGGTTAGAGAAAACGTGGCATCGAATCCCAGCTGAGCCAAAAAAAAATTTTTTTTATTTTTTTTATATATTTTTTTTAACATACATACGTAAATTTATAATTTTACAATGGGATGTTTTTATATATGTATGTATGCACGTATTTCATATGGGATGCATAGTGATACAAACTACTGTTATTGCATGACTACACGTTGTGAAGGGTATATAAGATTCGGCACGGCCGAATTTTGCGCTCTTACTTGTTTTAATTGTAAACTTACGCAAAATTTTTTTCTTATCAAAGAAATTGTTATTTTGGCCTTAATGGCTTGATATTACTTTGTTAACTAAATTGAAACTTTTCTAGCGATCCTTCTGTAAAGTCGCCAAACAGAAATTCCAATTTCGGTTGAAAACTGTTTTAATGACTGGTATGGAACTTTTTGAAATTAAGACAATGTAACAATAAATTGTCGCAGTGGTTTTTAGAGGCCTTTCACGCCTTTTTATTTTTATGTAGTTTTCTCGTGCGTTCTGAGCAAAATAAAGAAATCTGTCAATGTACTAAGCAATTTCCCTTAAAGATTTGCCATTTTTACGAAGTTCAACAACTCTAAGTGTTCTTTTTTTGTTAGGTGTGTATTTCGACACATCTATACAATACCCAAAAGAAAAAATATTTTTCTTTTTGTTTATTAGGGAACTTACCATGATCCCCTTTACTACAGAAATATTAATAAAACAAAAGCATATTAAACATAATTCGACCTGATAAAACAATATAAGTGAAATAGCAATATTATTACAGTCAACAAGAACAATTAATTAATTAAATGACAAGCATAAACTATAGTTTGTTACAAAATAATAAAAGCGTGTTAATATAATTGTTAAATAATATACAATAATTTAATTTAATTTATAAGTAAATGTATGATATTGTAGGCATGTACATATGTATGTATCTAAACATATACATACACAAATATGTGTGTATATGGTTAATACATCATTAAGAATTAAATACAAACATGAGAGAAGCAAAGTAAAAAAAAAAATAATAACGAAATAGTAATAATAATAAAATGTATTTATTACCTGCAGATGGAAAATATCTAGCAACATCACCACGTTTCAAAGTGGGCAAGACTTGTCCAGAATAGACTTTCAATTTCTTGGCAATGTTATTTTCAAGACGTTTTGATGACTATAGATTTGATTTGATTTTTGTTTGATAATAATGTATTGACAATTTTAATAAATATCAATCAATCATTAAATTGTAGTGGTGGTGATTTAAGTGATGATTTGAATACATTTTGTGAACAACAGCGATTTAATATAGAAGAGATTTGTTTGATATGAAATAAAATTAAATAAAACAATTTTTTATGTTAAATCAATTAAATAAATTTCACAGATTTCTTTTGATCTATTTGAAATAAAAATAAATTTAATAGATAATTTAAAGATGAGTTTATTGAAAATAATGGAGTGTTATTGTGTCATGTAGAATTGTAAGAGAAAAAAATGTGTGTTTTTGTAAAAAAAAATAAAAAGCATGCATTTGAGATTGTCAAAGAGCTTTTTTTTGTCACAAGAAATTATAAAACTATAATTAAGAAAAAAAAAAAGCTTAACAGAAATTATAAATTCAAAGAAGTACTCAAAACATTTTGTTACAGAGGATCTTTTTAAGGAATTTATTTTACTTTTGATTGTGTCAACTACAAATGTGAGACCAATAGAGAGAGTAATATTGAAAGCTTTGATTGGGGTGTTTTTTTATTTTTAATTTTTTTTTTAACAAGAAATAAATATAAATACTATG
Source organism: Phyto melanocephala (assembly GCA_941918925.1). NCBI lineage: Eukaryota > Metazoa > Arthropoda > Insecta > Diptera > Rhinophoridae > Phyto > Phyto melanocephala. The sequence goes on along the minus strand of OW799235.1, from coordinate 134,191,521 downwards.
TATATATGTATAACTAGCAACAATATATTTATGAATATCTGTATAAAACTATTAACAATTTCAATAGTATTTTAGGTTGGAAAAAATGGATCGGCAAAGTCATTTGGATGTTTTTTTAGATTTCTATTTCTCAATACGTATACGAAAAAAATAAAACATTAAACATATTTAAATGTTTTTTTTTTTTATAATGAGCAAATGTGCGAATATTTGAAATAGATGACATTTGTGTGGATTCAATAAGAGATAAATTAAGATTATTGCTAACCTGAACTAGTCATGTAAATATCAATATATCCACCACGTTTTATAGGCGGCAAATATTTGGAACGATCAGAATTTAATTTTTGTTGCAATATTATTTCCAATGCACGCATGGTCTGTAATAGTACATTATTTAGACACATACATCATCAAAATCATTTATTAATTTAACGACAAAATTAAATAAATCTCAACTTAAAACTTAAAAAAGAATTAACACAATTAAAAAAAATGCAAAATCAAAAACTAGAACGATGTTACAAATAAATAAAATATTAGTTTTTTGTTATTAAAATGAATATGAATATACAGTTCTGTGCTTTTGATGTAAAAACAAGTAAAATATTATTTGGTATACTATTTTCATTTAAATGTTGATATGTAAGTACAAACAAGATATGGTTTTATTTATGTAAGTTTTATTCAATATCTATTAAGATGACCACCATCAGAAAGAAAAGTATTGTAATATAGCTTATATTTAATTTATTTTAAATTTTTATTATTTACATATAAATTCTTTTATCACAATATATTGGGCCAATTCAAAGTGGTTGCATATCAGTCATATTTGTACTATTTCATATTATTTTATGCAAGCATAAAATTTTTGTTAGTAATTTCCATACAAAAAAAATAATATGACTTTACACATTTGTTTCCTAAGTATAAGAAATTGTTTATGTTATACTTTTAACCATACTGTCTCTCAGAGAGAATTTCTTCGCTTCTCACCTCTCAGAGAGAATATTTTCTATTTTCTTCTTTCCTGTATACATACAATTTTTAACAGCGTCATCTCTTTGTCTTCTTTCTTGTATTAAATACATAATTTGTTAACAAAGTGTTCAAAGTCACTAGTCATATTAATATGAATTATATGACATAGTACAATATGAGAGTCTACTTTGAATTGGCCCATTGTGTATATCGTTCGTTGCCCGTTTATAAATTAGGGAATGTCTACTACTTTTGCCAAAAAGAAAAAGGTTTTTTATTTTCAAACCAAAAATTATAAGGTTTTATTAGAGACTCAGTCTTTTGTTTTAAATAAATAAAAAAAAAAAACACATTCACATGTGATTCGTTTCAATAAAAATCTAATAAAACAAACATAATTTTAGTTTTGGTGCACTTTCAAGGTCATATAATCAAGTCTAATTTTATTGTGATATGACAGCAATAAATAACGAGAATTAGAAGAGTCAAGAAAATTGGAATAAGATAAACAATTGGTGTCCTTAGTGTCGTGTTGTCATATAAAAACTTTTCAAAAATTTTAATTTTTTAATAGCAATCATTTAAATTTTTTTAAATTATGACATTATAACTATTCGACACTAAGAACTTATTACATCAATAATTATTACTAAATTACAAAGTATGTATATATGTACATACATATAACATTTTAGGTGATCTAAGTCCCGAACACAAATGTTTTTGGTAAATATACATATGTATGTTTCAAATATCTATACGTTAATTTAATTTATATATTTACGTTGGTTTAATTTTTGAAAGCAGTGTAAAGACCTGAAAAGTAATTGAATATTTTTAAAATATGTATGTATGTCACAAACAGCATTTTCTTTTAAAAATTTCATGTTTTTTAGAATATACATACATATTACTTAAAAATAATTTTAAATTACCGCTTGTTTCTTTTATTTTTAAAGGCATTTTTTTTATTTTTGGTACATAAGTACATTAACAAGAGAGAGACTATCGGAATTGAAAACACAGACAAGTTATTTTTTCCCAATGTACACATTGTCATGATGACAAACTTTCTAAAATCGGTGTACATAAGTTTATGTTACTTTACATTTACTTCCAGATTAACTAACTGTAGAATAATTTTAAAATCAGAAACGTAACCTACGAAAAACAAACAAAATCAATGACCGGCAAGAGAAAAAGTAAAAGAGGGCACACCAAAATAAACACAAAACGGTGTTGTCAGATTAGGGGTTTTATTACTCATTTTCAGTAATGGCAATAACAAGTTTTCTGACGGGACTTGTTGAGAATAACTTTAAGTATATAAGTTGTGGCCAAAAATGTGGTGCGACTGATTAAAATTCAAAATAATGACATGAGTTCGGGCTTTTTTTGAATCAATCTATCACAGCTTACAAAATTTTTTTTTTGTGGGGGATGTATTTGTAAGTTCACTGCCAAGAAAACGGTAAAAATGCGACTTCGAAAAAATCGAGATAGGTACCATTTTTATATTAAGCTATCAATATGTACCTACGTACAAATACGTATAAATAGTTATACAATTTTTAAAGCATTACTTTTAAATAAAATTATGGGAATTAATAGTTTTAAAATGTTACTAAGAAAATTTGGGAACCCTAAAAACAACAACATATTAAATTATAAAATGATTTACCACCCCACTCGGTCGACCAAAGTATGAGGCAAAAATGCATATGGTGTAAATTTTGTTGAAAGCAAACATGTGCACATAATATACTAAAGTAGTTGTTGGCTGAATGATGTCTCAACAATAATGAACTTGACACCCTTTGGAGGACCAGTCCCCCTTTTCAGAACTCCCCTTTTAAAAAACACATGAGGAAGGGAAAAAGCAAGGTTAAATTAAAATTGTTATAGGAAAAATTTGCAGACAAACACATGAGAAAAAAAATCAATTATTGATGATAAAAATGAAAGTTTTAAAATGCATTTTTTGAATTATATGGTTCATATCAAATAAAAAACTTGTTAAAAACAAACTTTTTCTTACATCAAATGACATTAATTGTTCTTTGCCATCCTCCAAATAATATTCCACATTGATGGTCACTAAACCTTGTGAAAATATGCGCAAGGTTATGAAAGTTTCCTTGTTTTCAGCTAATACAGCAAAATAACCATCATCCATAGGCATTTGATAGGCCATCTCCAGTTGTGGGAAGATATGCTCCAATTCATGTCGTAATACTTTAGCTATTTCCTGTCGTTCCTTGGCATCTCCAGACCTTTTTTTATCAACGGTAAAATCGAACAAAATTGTTTGTGCGGCCATGTCAATTACTTTTTTATATTAATTATTACTTGTTTTACAAAAAAAAACAAGTTCTATTTGTTTTATTATAATTCCTTCAAACAAAAACAGAAAAAATAATACAACACCACACTCAACAAACCAACATGAAAAAGTGTTAAAAGCGGACTGAACAAAATATTGGCGAGAGAGAGCTTACAACTGAATAGTTGCAAATTAAGGTACTCAAAGTGTAAGACTCAAAGTCAGTGATGGGATATTTTTTTAAACAAATCCCGCTAAATATGTCCACAAAATCGCTAGAAAAACTAACTTACTAAAAAAACTGATTTTCACTACAAGAATTTAAATTAAAAAATCTTACATTAAATTGTGCCAAGTTTAAAGTTTTAATAAAACTTCATGTTCAAGAGCTTTAGTTCTTCGTCTTAAACAAAGAAATTTAGTAGATAACTCTTAATTTAACGCTGCGAGGGAATATAAAATAAAAATTGCTTTAAATTATGATGTCTGGAAACGTCCTTTTTGAATAAAAGTTTAATATTAATGTACGATATAATGATTACTTTAAATATCAACATTTAGGAACTTAGTGGATTCAGACACAGGAGCAACACAGTATAATAGGATTTGGCTTAGTACCACTTGTAATAAGATATTAATACAATCTTAAACGTATTTTGGACACATTTAAGCACAATTCAAAATATGACATACAAAGTATATGCATATGAAATGCGGTATTCATAAAAAATATTTTAAATAAAAATTGTAAAAATTACAAGAGGAATAACAAAGCTATATACGTATACCCTGCCACCACATTTAAAGGGTATAAAAAATGCCAAATTACTGAAATAATTGTTAACGAAATTCGATTGAGAATTTTAATGGTAAATTTAGTTAGCTATAAAATAGTCTACATTTCTCGAGTTTCAATTCTTATCTTAAAATTGAATTTCAGGTTGTCATAACTTGTAAAAATACAATAGAAATCGTGAAATTCAGTTTCGAATATATTACGGCACGACTATTTTATTTAGTACAGAAATGTCATTACTCTCTGTCAACTAAAACTATTAATGTTCAGACAATTGTATGGTTAAGAAATTTCAAGCAGTAAAAAAAAAAAAAACTGCATTATTAATAGATAGATAATGCAGTAGTCGGCAATACCGGTACATTTTTATAATAAATAGTAACGACCTATACGACAGTGTACGACTATAATTTTATATATAATCGTGAGTTATGTAAAATTGAATTACAAAGTACGGTTAGCACTTAAGTCAATAGGCTTTTGGTTGAATTTAAAGTAAAATGGAAAAAATTAATCAGCATTTATGTTATAACAATATTTTAATTTTAAAAGCGAAAAATGGTAAAAATATGAAATAACTAGATGCAAATTAAATTCCAAATAGATGCAATTTAAATTCCAAATTTCATATACATAAGTATAAAAATTTTAACTAAAAATATCAAGCTTCTACCATTCCTTTTATAGTATGTTTTAGTTTAAGACTGCAAAACGGTTACCTTAGTTTAAACCGTTATTGTTAACGATAGTAAGTTTGTTAATAGTTTTGTTAAATATACCTACATATCGTTGTTCACAAGTAGAAAGTCCCTAACTCAAATAATTGTAACTGGACAGGAGAAGGTAGAAACTGCATTATCACAATGTTACTTTTTTTTTGTAAAATTGCTTATAAAACAGTTATTTTTGTTGAGGTGTGTTTGTGTAAAATGTATTAGAATCACTGAAAAACTGAATTTTGTACAATATACGGATTAGGTCTTTTCTACTTGTGACCATCGATATGTAATAATAATAATCGTACATTGAAAAAGGGCAATAAACAAAAAATATTTTTTCGTTTATTTACTATGATTAAACTTTTGACATTGATTAGACAATTTGTCACCAATGTATAGGTATATTTGTTTCTTATTTTTCAAACAAGGCATATTAATTCATCAGGTAATTGCAGTTTGGAGAGACATTTTTTGTTTATATTTTTTATATATGAAGTTTGACATTTGAAATAAATGAGAGAAGAGAGAAATTTGTTTTTTATCTATAGACTTTGACAGCTGAAACTTAAAATAAGTAAAAAAAAAAAAATAATCAACTGACGAAAAAGACTACCATAAATAAATGTGCCTTGTTTTTCAAAAAAGAATTTAAAACTGTTTTATCGACTGAACTTTGGTACTTTATAAGTTTTGTAACAACATTTTCACATTTTTTCCTTCCTTTTTAAAGATAATTTTTTTATTAAGTATTTACTTTCTTATTTCATAAAAATAAGAAAAACAAGTTACAGTGCTATATTCGGCCGTGCCGAATCTTATATACCCTTCACAACGTGTAGTCATGAAATAACAATTGTTTGTATCACCATTCATCTCATATAAAATACGTACATACATGTAAACAACTTATATTTGTACATACATATTAAAAACATACCATTGTAAAATTATAAATTGAGTTTACGTATGTATGTTTCTAAAAAAATTACAAAAAAAATATATTAAAAACAATAAAAAAATTAAAAAAATATAAAAAAAATTGTTTAAAAAAAATTAAAAAAAATTTATATAAAAAAAATAATAAAAATATAAATAATATATAAAAAAAAAAAATTTTTTTTGGCTCAGCTGGGACTCGATGCCACGTTTACTCTAACAGTAAATGTATACTATATATATTATATGTATGTTGTTGTTGTAAATGTTAAAAAAACGAGGTGGTCGTGGTTTTTTGCTCATATCTCAGAAAGTTATAGGGCGATTCTGCTGAATTTCAATAGCGATTCATTCCCGGATATTTCCAAAAGATTAATACCATACACAGATCTGAGGAACATATAGTTGCTTCTAAAAGTTGATTTCAACCAACACAGGGACAGACGGTCAGGGCTTAATCGACTCCTCTATTCATAAACTTTCAGAAAATATATACTTTATGAGGTCGGAAATGAAAATTGTAGAAATTACAAACGGAATGACAAAGCTATATATACCCTTGTGCACCAGAGGTAAAGGGTAAAAAAATTGTGTAAATTAGTCTTTATTTTGAATTAACAATAACCAGCGCTGTCACCTTTTAAATTTCAAAAAGCAACAAAGCCAAGAAAAAGGTGCGTAATTTTCAGACAGAAATCACTTTGTATAAAATTTTTTACTTTTGTTCTATTTATTTAATAAAATTATATATTTTATAAAAAAATAGCATAAGGAGCAGATAAACTAAAAAATAATTTTAGTTTAAGTTATACGCCCAGTGCGGCAACTTTAACCATTATTTAATAGAAAAATTATCAGCTTTTAGACGCCAGTTGCCCATTGAAATATCTTATTTTACAATTGGCAACGAAACTGAAATTCTATTGTTATCGATAATCGACATTTAATCTTACAGATATTCTATTATTAATATTATCTGGAAAAACACCATTTAAATTGTAAATTATGATGCTATCAATAATAAAATTGTTTTCAATATTCTTTTTTTTAATACATTTCCATAAAAGTTGAAAAGTACTTTTATTATTCCAATGTAAATCTTTATATATTCAATACGTTTGATAAACTTGAAACTTTACTTACATAACATTGTGCTTTTTACTTGTAATTGTTCTTATAATAATTCTAAGTAATAGTTTTAATATATTTTCTATACTCTCAGCTTAATATCATGTTAAAATGAGTAAATATTTTTTAGTTATGTATCTTAAATTACCTTTACGAATATTATTTTTAATTAAAAAATTATTTGAAATCTTGTATTTTTAAGAGTCACCGAAAACAAAAGGAATAGCACGAAAAATTAAAAAAACAAAAATAAAAAATTTTCCGCGCCAAAACTTTCAAAAAGCACAAAAACGGTGGTGCCATAATCACAGATTTGACAACGCTGACAATAACAGCCGTTAATTTAAGGGAAAGAAAATTTGTTGAATACATATGGTTGTATGAGTGTGTGTTCGAAAATATAATTGTCAAATTGTATGCGATATAAATAAAGAGTGGTTGTTTAGTTGGTCGCTCGGTCGAAATTAGTAAAAATTATAAAAAACATTGTTGGGGTTGTTGTTGAGTTTGTGAAAGAAGAAAAAATAGTTGCTGAAAATTTTTTGGCGAGCAAACATATGCACGAAGTGAATAAACATAAATTATACGACCAAAATAATATTCTATAATGAAAATACTAAAAAAAATCAAGAGAAGAAAAAAACACGAAAAGATTTCATAGGTACATTTAGTTAAGAAAATAATCAACTGATAATATTGCCATTAAATTTACAAAAAAATATAAAATATCTCAACTAAGTTACATAAACAATAAATAATACCTGAACTAATATACCTAATTGATGGGAATTTTTTTAAAAATAATGTGTGAAAATAGTGAAAAAAGTTTTGCAAATGTAAAATCAATGACAAAATTAAAAATGATAACAACAGCAGCAACAATGAGAAAAATCTTACTGTACCTGAACCTGAACTTGAAGGAAGGAAATACCAAATTGTAAATGTATGTGTGTGTGTGTGTTTTAAAATGTGTATGATAAATTAATAATCTAAATATTGACAGATGAAAATGTAACAGTAATGTGTTTATTTTAGGGTGTGGGCGTAAAGTGCTAAATATTTATGAAAAATACTAGACATTTTTAAATGAGACTGAACTCATTATAATGTGACCAATTTGTTGAAAATAATGACGAAATATTGTTTAAACTATTTCAACTTTTGACGTCGTTATGTTTTAGTTTTTATCGTTTAATTGCTTGCTTGTGATTTTTTTATGATCTACATACATACATATGTACATATTACTCATGGGTCTTTTTCTAATTTTTCATCCACCTCACAACCACGTTGCCGCCAATGATTGCTAAACTTTCATGCTCAATAAACCACCCCCTCAAAAAAATCGGCAATTTAAACGCATTTCCTTTTTATAGTCTTCTGTGTTGCTGTAATCGCAACTACTACTATTTCTACAACCAAGAAACCTAGCAACTGATTTTTAAGCTTTTTTTTATTTTGTTTATATTAACATACATATACTATAAGAAGTGTTTCGGCTTCTTTTATGCAGCTTTGTTAGTTAGACAGGGGTAAAATATTGTAGTAAGTATACTGATATAAAATAAAGATTGAGTATTGTGTAGGTTAGATCCGGCAGCCGCCCGAAGGCATAGCTCACTTGGGTCCTCCGAGGTTCCCGTTGTGATAAAGTATTGTTTAACTCGAAGCAATTCTAACTTAAAATTTTTAGTATCTTTGGATTATACAACATCATAACGGTACTTTTAAGATTTTTGCTAAATATTAGTTTCTATTACATTTCTCCTTTGCTATAATTACAGCTGTAAAAATACATGTGTGTGTGTGTGTGTATGTGCATTTTGTTTATATACACACATGTATAACAAATTCATTACATATGTACATACTTATGTAGATATGCAGAGCCTTAGTCCTTTGGTGGAATTTGTATTACGTTGGTGCAGTCATGCACACAGTTGATTCATGCTTTACTGTACAGTGGACCCAAGACATTAAGATTTTTAAATAAAGTTAATAAAAAAGGCTTTTTTTGGGATGATTTCTCAGTGCTTTAAAAATCGCAATAATTTGAAAAAGTGTCATTATCTACTCAAACAATAAGCTGACAGGTGTTTCTGTTTCTTTTTTTTTTGTATTTTCAAAAATCGAATAAAAAAAGTTTTATTTTTGGTATCCTATACAATTCTCAAACACATAAATATAGAAACAAAATAAAATTGTATTAATCGCCCTGTGCAAAAATATTAAAAAATTTCGGCACTTTTTTAAATTTAATGTGAAAATTGTTTCTCTTTTTGGTACCTAAACAAAAAAATTACTTATGTGAGTTGTTTTAAAGAGTTATAGGATGGCTAAAACTGTAACCCAAAAGGGAAAATACATATAATTGTTAATTATTGGAAAAATTCGGATAAAATTTGCATTAGGAATTTAACCAGACATAAAAAATATGTTATTTAGTAAAACTTAAATCACATTCATATAACGGGATAGAAAGACGAAAATTCGGCAAAAACAGATTGGTACTTTTTAGAACATATTTTTTTTTACAAAAAAGAGTAGATTTTTACTTTAAATTATGTATATTAAAATATTTGTTTTTAAATATATATTTAAACATTTTAAACTTGGAATTTGTACAATGATGTGAGAAATCCAAAAAGTTACTACTTATGTTGAATTTTTTTGTTACTTTTTGTATTTTTTACTTCTATGAACCTAGAATTTTGAATTTCAAGACTATTGATCCGTGGAACTTTTTGTATTTTTCTACGTTTATCAATCTAGATATTTAAAATTGGGAACTATATATTTGTGGTGAAACTGACAATGTTATGGGAGACTAAAAAGGTAATTTGTCGCATTTTTATTGGTAGTTTTCGTATGTTCTACGTTTATGAAGCTAGAATTTTGAGAATAGACACTATTGATGCGAGGTAAGGTAATTACGTAAAAGGTACTCTTCTCTATTTTTATAGTACTTTTGGTATTTTCTACGTTTTATGAATCTAGATTTTTTAAAATTAGGGAACTATTGTTAATTTTATGGGCGACCAAAATGGTACTTTTCCGCATTTTTATGATACTTTTTGTATTTTTTATGTGTTAATGAACCTAGAATTTTGAAATTAGAGATTCGAAATGATACTGAAATGGTTATTGGCTTCCAAAAAGGTAATTTTTTGTGTCTTTTTTAATTCTTTTAATATATAAGAATTCTGAAATTAGGAAGTCTAAAATTGGAAATAGAAGTTAATTTTGAATTAAAGAGAACAACAAAAAGTAAATTTTCTTATTTTTTTTATATTCATTTTTGCTTTTACTGAGTTTATGAATCTAAAATTTGAAAACTAAGAGTTATTGATCTTGTTTGAGGTAGAATATTATAGGGTGAATAGGAAATGCTTTATTTAAATTATTAAATAAATTTATAAAAACGAGTGAGTAGTTCGCCGGTATGTCTTCACAGTACTTTTCATTTTTTAAATGAAACTAATTAGAGAAACAAGTTTTCATAAATTTAATGAAACAATTTTTAGTTATTAAAAAAATACTTAAATAAATGAAAAGAACTGCTAAAAGACAAAATTTTAAAAGACAAGAAAACCTCCTCAGAGAAGGAAAAAGTTGCCATTAAATTATGATTTCAAGATTTATATCTAAGATTACTCATTTTACTGTAATATGTGATAGATAGGCATATTGCTTACAGGTCTGTCATCTATTCTCCAATAATTAAATCACCCCGAGTAGGTGAAATTATGTTTATATAATTATTTCAATAACTAAAAAAAGGAAATGTATCAATCAATTAATTATATAAATATTTACCATTAATTTTATAGCTTCTTCTGTTTTGAAATTTTTATGAGGTTCATAAAAAATTTATTTTTCATATGAAAAAACTTTAAACATATTGTAGCTGCTATATATTTATTAAAATTATCATGTGATTGTAAATTTTGAAATTTTTTAATCAAACATACATACATATGTATGTATGTATATAGTTAGTTGTAAGTTTTTAATTTTTAAATAAATTCTTTATAATTAAAAGAAACAACAACAATTAATTACACAAAAATTATATTTGAAATGACAACAAAAACTACTTTTTGTATAAAAGTTTTGTAAATAAACGTCATCAATTTCAGCATAAGTTTTACAACCAAAAAAGATGCCAACAGATGTTTTGCGGCCAGACATAACGAAAATTAGCCAAAACAACAACAAAAAAGCTTTAATTCACATGGGCTTTTTCAAGATATTTCAGCACAAACGCTAATCATATGAATGCAATAAAAAAGAAAAATACCGAATAAATAAAAGTAAAAAAACCAAAATATTTATTACATACAAGTTGAACCCGGTCCTCTTTGCTGACTCCAATAATATGTTTCTATTGTCTTTATTTTAGGATAATATCTGAAATTGCTGTTAGTGTATTATTGTATTTAGTTTTTTTTATTCCTTCTTATGTCGTGCCAGTTTATGCATTTATTTCTTATTAGCTTATGACCGCAACGTTGTCAGCGTAGTTATTAGCACGAAAGTTAGCCTTTCTATGTAATAAAATTCAGGTTATTATCTATCTTTGTAAAAAATTTCATTTAAATTTGTTTAATAATTTTTTGCGAGATTAAGTTAAAATATCTAAGCATATAAAATACTTCAATAGAGACTGTTGGATGATTAAAATTTTTTCACCAGTACGTTTAAATTTTAAACACTCGAAACCCTTGAACAACGTCATAACTAAATACTAAAAATGTACTTATTGCATACCCCCACCAGAAAATTAGTATTGTTTTTCTTTTATATATATATATATGAATTGAATATTTGTGTAATGTCTTTCCTTCAAATTTATTTTAGTTGGTGGTATAGCAATGCGAGCAGGGTACAGCTAGTTAATTAATAAAATTCATTTAACTAACAATAAAATGCACAAAACTATTTAAAAAACGCTCCCAAATATGCACAATATTGTCTGTTCAATGTGAGCCGGACATAAGTTTCACACTTTACATAAGTTTTTATGTCATCCATAACTCGAAATGTTATCATTCGTTCGCTGTTTTCGTTTCAATTCAAATCAGCATGAACTGTGACGCGATATATATGAAATTCATTGGTTGTACCAACTTAGAAACCCTCGTGGGCTCATGCATAATAACTTTGCTAAAGATCAAGTGCATAGTTTACGACTCTATAAAGGATATATAGACAAACATTAATTTTTAAATATATAGATACATATTGCATTCGCACATATACATATAGTAGTATGTATGTATGAGCATACTACTTTTTTTATTTTTTAAACTATTGTACATTTCATCCGTTAATATTAAAGCTATTTAACCAAATTTAATCGTTTTTTCTATCACCATTCGTAAGATGTAATATAATTGTGAGAGAAAGCATTTAATTCGCGAGGGAATATCACTACCCCTGCTCCGATCGTAACCACTTTTCTTCGTACAAAGCATCAACTAAATTTCGTTTATAGTTTCTTATATATGACATTGAAAGTACTTTTTTTTTGTATGGGGTATACCACGCCCCCTACTCCAATCCATTTTTTTTCTCGAAAAATAAATTGTTATTAAAGTAACAAGCTCTGAAGGGAATAGAGGTACTATGTTCACCTAAAATATTATCATTATTATATTAGTATAGATTTCCGCGAATTTGCATGTTTATCGTGATGAAGGGTAGCCTAAGTATTAATCTCGGTTGTTGTTTATTTGTGTGCCAAATTTGAGTAACAAAAGATGCAAACATACAAACATTTACATTTATTTTATTTGTAGGATCAACATTCTAGCACCATTTTATCCATTTTTACCATTTTATTTGCTATTTTTATATTTTCTATTAAAAACTTTTATTTGTTTTATTTTTCAATGAAAAGTATCCTATTTGGATTGTAGCATAGTTCGAAAAAATATTTTTTTAAATTTCTCTGAGTTTACATCATCATGATGCAAATTAAACTCCATCAGATAAAAACAGCTGTTTTTTCGTTGTTCGTGTAAAAAAATTAACCCTGATACAATTGGAATTAAATATGAATAATCTATCGGACTAATGAAATTAGTAATTGGATTTTATGATTGTATCAATCAAGATGTTTTGACACTATAAGATTTTGGCAAGCTGACTTACATCATATGACATGTAATATAATGTAAATGCCTCTTTATGTTGACCCAAGTATCAAAATACTTTTACACAAAATTTTATATTTTTTTTCGATACTAAATTTTTGAGCCAACCTAGTTCAGAAAGACAGACAGAAAGATGGAAAGGCTAACAAAAATTCTTAAAGGTGTTTTTTTCATAATCTAGATATTTGACTATAAACATCGTCATTAAAATTAAAAAAAAATTTATGTACAAGCACAGTTTTTTTTAAATCTTGTTATAAGCATTGATTTATTTCAGTGGTTCCAAATTTGTCAACATTTTGTTACTTATTTGTATTTCTTTGTCGTTTAATACATTAACATCATGGTATTGCTTTTCAAAGTCTCACAAAATCAATTTAGCAAATCTATTTTCATAATGGATATAAAGATCTTCTACCTAAAGTAGAATTTTTTACCTAATTGGGTTTTTAACTGTACCGTTAAAGTTATTACAAGTCCGTGCCAAATCTATGAATTTTGTTGAGTTGTTGATTTTTTTTTTGAGTTTTTTTTCTGGTATTTATAAATATTATATTTAATAATTACATACTTTCTGCTATAATCATGAAAATTATTTTAGGTTTATTGAAGGCTTATTTGACAAATTTTTCTACATTTGTCAAATAAGCCTTTAATAAACCTAAAATATTTTTTATGAATATGGCAGTTAATCAATATACAGTATGCTTTACTTTTATTAGAACTTGCTTGTAATTTTTCTTTATTTTATTTTGTATATATATGCACCATCAGTCGTTGTAAATGATACACATATGAGTAATAAAAAAAATCATTTATTAATTTTTAATTATTATTTTTGGCTGTTCGCACAATTATGGGAAATATAAAACTAAGCCAAAGATAGAAATAGGGAGTTTATAATTAAAAACGACATTATCTGGCCTTTTATGCGTAAAATGGCAAAACACAAACAAATGTATTTATTCTTAATTTATTTTGTAATATTTTTAAAAAGGGCGGTTAGTAAATATTTGTATAAAAAAAAGACCGATGGTACGTACAATGCTTTTCCAAATATCTGCAGTGGGTCCACCGCATTTCATTAAAAGATATATTCTGTTGAATACATTTAACACATAAGGTACATATTAAAATTATACTATATAATTGCAATACGAAATCCGTCCCAAAGCAGTTTAATACTTTTTAAAACTATAAAAAATATGTATGTAAGTGTTAAATACAAAAAATTGTTTTATATTTTTATTTTTTTAAACACCTTCACTTTAAGTGTCATATAAGTGAAAATTTGCGAACCTCTTTATATTCTTATGATCAACTTATAGTTTACGTATGTATGTGTCTGCATATGTACATACATAATATTAAATAGATATAATAGAAAAATAGGCAACAATAACAATTGAAACGTGTTCAGATACGCGACCAATTAACATAAGAAAACCTCACAGAAAAGATGCAACAGAAAAATAGACGACTAAATAAAAACATTTTTAAAAATAAATACAAAATAAATGAAAAATAAACAAACAAAATAACAAATCAGAATTGTCACGCAAATCTAGACAATGACAAAGAAGAAGAATAACAAATCTCAGACCCTGACATTAGAATATTATAAGTTGTTGAGACCTTATTATCAAAAGCAAAATTTTCGTGATTTAAATTGTAGATATACTTACATATACATATGTATGTATGTACAGTACAAAATTGCATATTTTATTTTTACCAAGAACAATAATAGTTAAAAGTAAATATTTATGAAACAATTAATGAAAAAAGTGTAAATTTAAGACAGTATAAATTTTAGAATATTATAAACCATTATTCTGTGAATTTTTATATACATGCATACATATTCATACATTTGTGTGTTAACGTTTTTGCTGGAATCATAATAGGTATTCCAAAAATATTTTGATTCTTAAAAAAGTTTAAACACTTTATATATACATACGTATGTATTCAATAAAAACAAAGTCTTCGAAAATGCCTACAAAATGTTTAATTCCTACTATTGCTCTTTTATTTTTCTTTTAGATTATGCACAAACAAAACCTTAAGCTCACTTAAATATAAGTAAAAGCATACTACTACTATCAACTCAAAGCTCGCCTAAAACTATGCTCAAATTTTAAACAATTCTGTAACATATACACAGCGAAGTAAAAGGTCAATATACTCGTAAGGTCAAAATGCAACGTGGTGGCAGTGAAGAACGTATAGCCAGTGCTAATTCCAGCCCACGCCATAACAACAAATATCCTGGTTCAGCCATATTAGGCCTGCTAACAAAGAGATCTACTAAAGTTGAACCTCATCCGGCCGTAGAAGTCGAGCACAATGAAAAACTTGCCATCGGCAATAATCACAAAGCATGTAGTACTAATGATTCCGTCAATCATGACACTTCCTTTGCAAAGTGTACAACTGAAAAGAAATCACCGCTGCTGAATGATTATAATCATGTGAGCAGACTTAATGCTAGAAGTCAAACCTTACCTAATAATGCCACACCCAATGATATGATTAAAGGCGCTCAGTTTATAGAAAAATCTCAGAGTAGTGGCATTTTAAATTTGCATCGGAAAGTAAAGGTGGGTAAGAACAAAAATCACATTCATCGTCACAGCACGGATGGTTCACAAAGTGATGGGGGTATTGCCAGTGGAATTGAAGTAATGATGAGGAAGACTCCAAAAAATCGTTCTCCTAATCACAACCGTTTTAGTCATCAGTTCAGTTTATGTTGCAAGGCCGAAAAGAAACCGATTACTCCGCCGGTAACTGTGCGTTATAATTCCATTGCAGATGATAGCCTAGCTGTCAAGAAAGACAACATGTCACTAAGTTGGAGTACGGCGGATAACGCTTCGTTGTCTATAGGTTCAGTCATCTCTAATCCAACAGCCAGTTTACAGCCGTCCTTCGTAGCCGTGCCAGCAGCAGCATTGACCGAATGTGCAAGTGCTCCTCAGAGCCCGGTTACGGGAAAATCAATGTTTCCTAATGATTCCTCCTATGGTTCACCTTCCAATACCTCGCTGAAAAGCAATCAAAGTGATACTCCCAATGGTAATAATAACTCCCCAGGCAATGGTCCCATTCGGCCTATAGCCGTTACGGCGTGTCGTTCTCGCCTAAGACTTAAACTTTATCCACCAGGTAAGGAATTGCCACCCTTTGGTTCTGAATTTCCTGCATCAGAAGAAGTCGCTTTGTCTGATATCAAAAAGGCTACAACACCACAACATATGTCTTCTCCCAACATTGCCAGTCAAACAGAAATAATGGGTTCAATTCCTCATGAGCCAGACTCACAATCCATTCGATTTATGTCTCATGAGAACATACAAATGCAGCGTCAAAGCTCTAGTTCTGGCTTGGCCCGACAGGCCCTTATGGCAGCTCAAGTTCTAAGTTTAATACCAACAGATCAGGCTAGAGGAAGGTGAGATGTGAAATAATTTAAAATTATTTTTAGACATACAATGAACTCTTTTTATTGCAGAAGCAATTTGGATGGACGTTTGACTTCTTCATCCCTGCTGGGCCCAAGCGAATTAAATAAAGTTATACCGAACAAGGAAGTTACCATATTTGTGGGTACCTGGAATATGAATGGTCAAAATCCGCCCAAGTTAGTGAAATTAACAGCATTTTGCACTTTTTTAATCTAATAATAAATTTTCATATCATTTTTTTTTACAGAGAAATGAACGATTTTGTCTTACCTTCAAACGTTGAGCATGTACCAGACATTGTAGCAATTGGCACACAAGAATCTAGTCCCGATCGATTTGAATGGGAGGTCACTATACAAGAAACCTTGGGACCTTCGCATGTTCTTTTCCACTCAACAACTTTGGGTACCTTGCACTTGGCTGTGTATATGAGACGAGATTTAATATGGTATTGCTCGGCACCCGAGGACGCTAATATGTCTGTGAGGACAGGTTCAGCGTTTCGCACAAAAGGTGCCGTGGCCATATCATTTTGTCTCTTTGGTACATCCATGCTATTTGTAACCTCGCATTTAACAGCTCATCAGCAAAAAGTCAAGGAACGAGTATCGGATGTAAAGAGAATAATACATGCTCTCGACTTGCCAAAAAATCTAAATTTAAGACATAAAAATAAGGATGTCACGCAAAACTTTGACAACGTATTTTGGTGTGGCGATTTAAATTTCCGTTTAGGTGAACCAAGAGAGAAACTCTTGGAATGGATACAGAATACGAAATTTCCCTTACCCTCTCATTTGCCACACGGCTATATGCATACCGATCAATTGTCATCAGTGTTGGCAGATGGTGCAGCATTTCGGGGATTTATGGAGGCTAATATAACATTTCCTCCCACCTACAAGGTACGAGTTACCATTAAACGTATCAAATTCAATGCAATAATTACTTCTTCTTACTTTTTCTATCACTTACTTTTTTATTTCTAAAGTATGATCCTGGTACACAGCACTTTGATACCTCATCCAAACAGCGTGCTCCAGCTTATACCGATCGCATTTTATATAAATACCGTCAGTCTCAGGGTTTAATGATGAGACGTCAGAGTGCCATACCCGGAATGTCATCCTCTGCTCAGCCATTGGTCCAGTGTTTATTATACGATTCGGTGCCGTCCATTATTACATCGGATCACAAACCGGTTTGGGCTTTATTTAAGACTGCTATTAGAGCAGGCACAGATTCGTAAGTTATTGTGGCCACTGCAAAACTAACTACATACTTATATATATTGTATTTGATTAATAATTAATTTTTTGTTCTTGTTATAGCATTCCATTGGCAGCTGGTCTCTTTTGTCGTGATATTTATTTGGAGGGTATGAAACGTAGATTAAATAATCAATATACAGACGCTTCTGCCGTTTGTTCTATACAATAATTTTATCAATTTAATTACGCACAATTTTTATCTCTTATATCATAGGTGTATACCGGTCAATATTATTTAATTAAATCGAGGCTTTAATTAGATATTCAATGTGGGTTTTTATGTAAATGCCTTAAATTGGAATAATTTTATAGTAGAATGTTTCTAGTAAATTGAACAGTTTGAGGCAATACTGTAGACACGATGCGATTTGTATTGAAAAGATGTGATGGACTTGGTATTTTATTTTTCTATTTTTGTTTCGTATTAAATTTTAACGCTTTTTCAGTCGCTTTATTATTCACTATTTATAATCGAATTGAAATCCATAGAAATTCATTATAACTTTTCGAAGTTTTCATCACATACATAAATACCTGATAGATGAAGTTGTAGTATAAGAAAAAACTTTTTTCACTTGTGATTGTATTATAGTTTTTTTCCATTTTCAACGTATTATTAACCGTATTAGTTTCCTATAATAATTAATATTCTCACTGTACGATTATTTTACATGGTATTTAGTCACTTTTTTGTGTAAAATTATATTAGTAAAACTACTACTTTTCGGATATCGATATAAGAGCACCCACTGTTTGATGTCTTCATCTGTCAAGATATTGACAAAAGTGCATGTTGCTAATCTGTCAAGTGGTTTCTATTGTCTGCCAGTTTAACTGCTAAAGTAGCTCATTTGATATCCAAGTAAATTAAATATGCAAGGGCGAGTTCTCTAAGAATCAGAAAACAATAAAACCAATTTCTTCAAAATTCTATCAGGGGCTCAATTCTTGTTCTGTGAAACGTTGAAATGAAAAGTTTTTAGACATTATCATGAAGCTTCTGATTCGTGTTTGGTTAAAATGAAAAGCAAATGTCAAAATGTTTACATATGAGAATAAAAGAGAGGAACGAAACAAATTTTTTCATAGTTACACAGGCTGTCGATTCTCGTTTTGTGTAACAGTGCAAACAACTGTCAAAAATATTTCATTTGATATAATATTTTACACACACAATTTATTAGTGAAAAGCAAGAATAATAAAAACAAGATTAATTTAAAGAAGAATAAAAGCATTATTAGTAGTTTATTTAATAGTTTGTTATTGAAGATGCTACATATTAGGGTTTATATGGTAATTTACCGTTTTATGTTAATTAAAAAATCACTTTTTTTTAATATATATATTTTTTTTTATTAGTAATTTATTTTAACACATTACGTTCTTTTTCAAATTTTTACTTGTAATATTAATCATTTGTTTGCCAGTGTGACGTCACACACATGAGAGATCTGTTTTTTTTATATTTCTTTAACAAATAAATAGTCGTCAGTTGTCATCTCATTTTACCCTCTAATGATTCCTATTAAATTTTTAGACTATTATATTGTAATAAAAAGTTTGTATCAACAATTTCTTACCTTTGTTTATCTCTTATTCTTTCTGATAAAGTAATTGAAATAATTTTGCTTACTTTTTTATTTAATTTGTCATTTGTTTTCAATTTTTAATAACATAGACCGCATTTAGACTATGCAATTAACGCCGAGTTTTTTTCGCTATTCTCTTTTAAAGTTGCTTCGAAAATCTTTTCACATTAACATTACAATTTTTTTTCGAGCATTTATTTTGACAGTTTTCGGTTTATGCTTTTCTGTGTTCTCTTGCTAACAAACAAAATGTTGCACGCAAAAGTTGCGGCGTTAATTGCATAGTCTAAATACGGTCATATTTACAAAAGTTTCATCACTACAGTTGGAATAGAACACTGTTTTCATTAAACGTACGAGAATCGCTAAATAAGTATTTGTGAAATGATAAAGTGCAAAATGCATATGAAAACGAAAATAATTTTTTATTTTTCATTTTACATTATCACAGAACAAGAATTGAGCCCCAGATTAGCTTTTGCTTGATGAAGATTTTGATCTAGGTATTGTTTCAGTTAGTTAGGAATAGATTTATTGCTATAAATATAAAAAGGGTCTTTTAAAGAATCAGTCTTCTTATGCTTAGTCTTTGATTCGTAAATAAACGTACCCAGCAAATTCATCTCAAAATTATGCAATATAGGATAAACAAATAGACTAGTTTTGTCTATTATATAGACATAGTGGGATATTTTTATCAGTCTTCTTTTTACTTTAAAAATTTAAAATTATTTCATATTTTCAGTCACTGATAATTACTATATCTCATATTAAGAGTATACTTCACTGCTTCTCAATTCGTGATTAAATCAGAAGGGAAGAGAATTAATAAAACATTTATTTATATACAAGTCGATAGATTTCAGTCTCGAGGTGTTAGTTACTGTTCACAATTAGCATACTGCCAAATTAATCTCGAATATACATTTTTAATCCCATAAAATATCAAATTTATTTGTTTGCATAAAAACCCACTAATTATTTAATAAAATATTAGATAAATACAAATTATTAATATTAGAAAAATTTATGTAGACATAAGAAAAATTATAATACAACATACATACATACATATGTATGTATGTAAGTGTATTTTTATAAATAAATATCAATATAAAGTCTGACCAAAAGGCGTTATATGT
Source organism: Phyto melanocephala (assembly GCA_941918925.1). Lineage (NCBI taxonomy): Eukaryota > Metazoa > Arthropoda > Insecta > Diptera > Rhinophoridae > Phyto > Phyto melanocephala. The sequence continues at coordinate 134,171,004 of OW799235.1, read as the reverse complement.
AATAAAAGTTATACAGATGTATTATTTGAAATTAAAATATTATAAATTATTTGTTTCATATACATAAATATTTATGAAACCTTTTATTAGCTTTCAAATGATATATAAATTAACAAATTGTAAAAAAAAAAATTAAAATAATAATAATAAATAAATTGAATAAAATATAATAAAATAGAATAAAATATACTTATCTATCAAAAATATTGTGAGTTTCATAAGCAAAGCTTGCCTTCAAACAAATTTAATTTTAATTGTGCCTCTCTAAAACTAGTCACACAAATATACGTACATATGTATGTTTACAAATTTATATATTTTTCTACCGTTATTTGTTTATCAATTAATTATAATTCTTCTGTTAATTTTGTTTATACAAACTAGATATTATCTACTTACTTATATATATTTTTGTTTAACAAAAATAAATAAAAAAAACTATATTTAAATTTTTTTTATCTTGCCTTTACAATTTTAATAAATAAATCATAGCTTTTCTGTGTTTTATAAAATACTATATTTATAATATTAATAAGATAAATATATTAAATAAATGTTAAAAGACATACTTTTTAAGTTTATTAGCAATTAAGTTTAAACCATCTTAGTGTTAATTAGAAGTTTTAAAAACATATAAATACGTGTATACAATTATATTTATTTTAAATATATTTTATATTTATATTATAGAGTATTAAAATACTAGGTGTTAATAAATTATTAAATATATATAAATATATATGAAAAGATATATTTTTTTGTCCATTAGTTTTTTAATTTCATGTTTTAATTATTTCCTTTCTAGTTTATTAGTAAGAACAAGACATAAAATAGTATATTTAGATATATTGTTAGAAAAAAAAATTAATTAAATAAAAATTTAAATATTAATTATTCTAAAATAAATGAAAAAATTAATATATGTTGAACATTTTTAAGTTTTTTTTTTTTTTAATATTAAATATCGGTATTAGGAGCAGAAAAATAAAATTTTAAATCCTTTAAGTATTTAGAATCTAGCCCATGAAAATATTTGTCTTACTACTTAATACAATTACACTTTTGATATATCCTTCACACGGAAGTGTCATTCCATTTGTAATTTCTACAATATTCATTTTACACTCTATAAAGTGTATATATTATGAAATCTTATTTTTAAAGCCCTCTCGTTTACTTCAGACTATTATATGGTATTACCATGGTGTAATTATACAAGGTGGCGGTGCCAGACCAGCTGATTATTTTTTTGTGCTCTGGAGTATGTCAAACTACATATTAAAAAAATTATTTCAACTCCGGAAATTGTCAAACCTCATACATAAAAAAAGAGAGACAAAAATTGCTCTCTTTTACGCTATCACCTTATATAATTACACCTTGGGTATTACTTAATCAGATATTCTTTCGAGAATCTTGCTAATGAAATCAGATATTTGGGCATATTACGAGCTGAGATAAAAGTGAAAGAACATGATAGCATCTGTTTTTTACCCAAACAAAGTCAGATTTAACAACTTTTATGAAACTTCTTAAAAATATCAATTGTCAGTTATGGTCTTGAAACTGTTAGTACAGAAAAGTAAGAAAATTTCAAAATAAATTACTGAAATAAAAGCAATAAACCACTAGTACTTCCAGTTCTATACCCTTCACACAAGAGTGAAAAAGGATACAAACTGTGTAAAGAGTATATAAGATTCGGCATAGCTGAATTTAGCGCTTTAACTTGTTTCTTCTTAAATTCTTCCTCGTTCGGCCTTTTATCAGTTTTGTAAGGGAAATCATAGCTTAAATATTTGTAGGTTTTTTTTAAGCCTGATATAGCTTATAAAAAAGTTAACTTTTAAACAAATTTCATACAGCGCTCACTTTTATACAAAAAATTATACAAGTTTGCTTTGAAAACCAACTATCGATTTGACCTAAGTTTTATAAAAAAATTGTGTTCCGTGGTGCAGATTATTTCTGAATTAACAGGTTTAATAATAAACAAAATTGCTGCAATGGGAGTAAACCAAATTCATAACAGACTCTACAGACTACATTACACTACAATGCATGGTTTGTTGTAGTTAGCACGCTGACGTTATCATCATAGCTTTTTTCTGGTCAATGGAAATCTTTACTACAATTATCAATTATCTTTTGTTCAAAAATAGGGATGATATTGATGCAGATGTGGGTAGCAGTACACAGAAAGAAAAATGATGTTCTAAATCCAAGAATTAAATTCTTAATTCAAGCCGAAATCGTACTTAAAAATTCAGACACAATCTTTAAGATTTCAAGTATGTTTTAATAATTCTCATTTTGTTTATCATTCTTGAGCTATAAGTAACAATACTTACGACACCAAAGCTTCATGATTTGTCCGTTAGTTTTCTATTTTTTAGTTTTAATGAAACGTATCGCTAAGAAAATGTCAAAGGGTAAGTAGTGAAGACACTGTACAACAACAAACGATCAAACCAAGTTACAAATTCTTGAAACAAGCTTATCTTTTGATTAATTCAATCTTTTTATACCCGCCACCAAAAAAATGGTGGGGGTATATTCATTTTGTCATTCCGTTTGTAACACATCGAAATGTCCATTTTAGACCCCATAAAGTATATATATTCTGAATCAGGGTTTGATTTTATGACGATCTAGCTATGTCCGTCCGTCTGTCCGTCTGTCCGTCTGTCCGTCTGTTGAAAGCAGGATAGAGGTCGCACCGAAAAAGCTAGGGGGCTCAAATTTTGCCAGAATCTTTCTTATAGACAAGGTTTGTTTGGTATTGAAAATGGGCTAAATCGGAATATTAGGAAGAGAGTTATAGCTCGAAAAGCAAGAGTAGGTCGAAAAAACCGTGTCCTTCGAACATCGAATAAAATGGAATTGTGTCCAAACGCATTAACGTAGACTCATGAAACTTCGAATATAAATTTCCTGAGTAAAAACAATATTTTTCCCCAAAAATTGTTTAAATCTATGCATTAGGAGAGGAGTTATCGATCAAAATGTACGAAAATTTATCCCGCACAGTGTAATTTTCGGTATATTTAAAAACAAAAACGTCATAAAAGGAACAAAATTGGATGTACGACTCTGAAATTTTGCACACGTGACTTTTTGGTCAAATGCTTTTTTGTAACGGAAAATCAATGTACCACGCCCACTTTTACGCCCACTTTTACGCCCACCTCCCATTTAACGTTTTACCGAAAATTCATATAATTTCTCTATTAATAAAGATTTTGGAATAATAAATGGCTATATTGAGACACCTAAGTCATACTCATTCGCAAAAATAACTTTGACACGCCTACTATAACGCCCACTTTTCACGTTATCTACCGTTAATGAAATTTAAAAGCTCATAAAACCGCCAAAATTAGAGGTATGATGATAAAATTCGCTACGTATATCTCCCTAGGCAGTGTCATTACTGTGCCAGAAAATTAAGGTGCCACGCCCACTTTTACGTCCACCTCCCATATAACGTTTTACCTAAAATTCATATAATTTCTCTATTAATATAGATTTTGGAATAATAAAGGACTATATTGAAACACCTTAGTTGTACTCATTAGCCAAAACAACTTTGACACGCCTACTAAAACGCCCACTTTTCACGTTATCTACCGTTAATGAAATTTAAAAGCTCATAAAACCGCTAAAATTAGAGGTATGATGATAAAATTTGCTACATATATCTTTCTAATCAGTGTAATTGTTGTGCCAAAAAGTTTAGGTGACCCGCCTTCTTTAACTCCTACCTCCCATATAACGGTTTATCTTAAATTCATGTAATTTCTCTATTGACAAAGTTTTTGAAAAAATAAAGGACTATATTTAAATATATAAACTGTATTTATTAGCAGAAACTTTATTGACATGCCTACTTTAACGCCCACTTTCACTAAATTTACGAAAACATTTAACTATCATATCGTAGTTATTAACGGTGGTTAAATTTTAAGGGCCGATGTTGATTTTTAATAAAACACAAATTATTTAAGAAATTATTATCATTTCTTTTTAAAATGATAATATTTGTATGGTTCACTTATGTATTTAACAAAATCTCGGCCAAATGCCCCCCCCCCCCCATCCTTGGCGCCACTCACCTATCTTATGGTACAAATTTTCAATGACAATGTTGATGCTCAATTGGGCATGATGATGACTCTCTTTTGCCACACTATCGCAAAAAACAGCAATGGCTTCCATTCAACAAACTAAGATGGCATTCAAAGATTTTCTAACATTTTATACAGACCTGTTTTGCAGAAATTTAAATATTTTTTACAATTCTCCCGATTGTGGACGAATTTGAACGATTATGTTGACCAAAAGAATCACAAAGTACACAAAATGCATTTTGATTTGAACGCTAATTTTTATAAAAAAACTGAATAACTTTAAAGCGTTGTTCATTTGCGTATCTTTCCACGGATCAAATTGAGTAAGTTTGAGATTGAGAAATCTCAAATGAAATGCAGAAAACAAATTTAAAGTCTAAGTGTAGTTCACCTTCAACATGGGCCCTTAAGATTTAACCACCCTCTACAAAGAAAGTGATACATATTTTATTATAAAGAGATTATTCTATAGCGATTAACAAAATAATAAATATTGTGCTTTAAATGTACACAAAATTGGTGGTGGGTATAAAAGATTCGGCACAGCCGAATATAGTGCTCTTACTTGTTTATACTTGAATTAATCTTTTTTTAAGCTTACGTCAAGTACGGTTTCTGGCTTAAATCAAGCTGATAATTATTAAAATCAAACTTTTTTCGTCATAACATTTCCTAAAATTAAAAAATTCGTACTAGACACATTCATTCTTAAAATAAGAAGTTTGTGCTTGTTCTAACAAAATCCGTACTTACCGTAAATCTGACACCGCTACGGATTGATTTAAGTACGGATTACTTACTTTGTTTTTTGAGCGTTAGTGCTATATGGAGACCACCTTCAATATATTGAAATTAAAAGTTGATTTCGAGAAATGCACCTGTCAATTGGCCTCCCAGATCTGACAATTTGAGATCACCTGCCAAAATTGTTAATATTTTTTATGACACAGTTAAAAATGCTTCAAAAAATGGACAAAAAAAGATCGTTAAGGATGCGTTAAGAATAGCTGAATTAGCCATATGTTCGAAAACATTTTCAGATAACATGTATCTTCTGAATAAATATTTTTTATTAACTTTGTTCTGTTATTTTTTCAATTTCAGGATCTATCGGACGTAAAAAGAATGCTATATACTATAATTCCATATATCGCTGGTCACAGGTAGAAAGGCCCTAACTCAGATAATTGCAACTTTACAGGAGCAGGCAAAAACGTAATGGAAACTGTGTTATCATAATGTAAATTCTTTTGTAAATCGCTATTAAAATCATTGTTTTTGATACTTTTGCAATCAATTTTTGTGTCGAGATGTATTTGTGTGAAATCTATTGGAATCACGGAAAAAGTAATTTTTGTAAAACATACGAGTTGGGGCCTTTCTATTTGTGACCATCGATATCATTGTATATGTGGCTTATGGTGAATTCATGCTAAAAAACTATACTTTTAAAAATAGTGGTGCCCATTTCATGCCTGTTAATATTTATTTTGAAAATTTCCACAATACAGAATTGAGGAGATCAACTAAAAAGTAAATAATTTCCATTTTAAAGTTTGAAGTTTTTTTTTTGACAGAATTAAATTCTACACATTAAAATCTAAAAACAATTGTTATAAAATAAATCAAAATTAAATTTTACTATTCTTAAAAGATATGTGTGTTCAAAACTATGAAACTTACAAAGTTGAGGCCAAAGAAACAACATAAAGGAGGCAAAAACATTTCCAATCTGTTACACAGAAAAAAAAAAATAAATATGAATTCCAATTACGAAATTAACATTATTAATTGGCTCCAATCATAAAAACAATACAATCACTTTATTGAATTTTTAAATTTTAAATTAAAAAAAAGTGAGACAACTCGTGCTAAAACTTGAAATAAAATTTCTTATTTTTTAAATAAAATTTCTTATTTTTTAAATAAAATTTTATTACCTTTTGCATACATCTCTGATAACGCTTAAAGTATTTATTATATTGGAAACATTTTAACTTATGTATATGTGTATGTAAATAGTTACATTTTTATATAAAGTTTTCATTTAACAGGCTTACAATAATAATTTCATCAAAATTGGCCTACAGAATTCGATTAAGACAAAAATTTTATTTTAAAAAAATATATGTCAAAAAGTTGTTGACAAATTGACAAATACTTATAAAGAAAAACAACGTTTGTTTACAAATTTTTAAGAATTAAAAATTTAACAACACAATTACCTCACAGTTTTTTAAATCTTTTTTACAACTTTCCACTTTTTTCACTATTTGCTTGCAAATTCTTTAAAATTTTTTACAGTTTTTCACAGTTTTTCACAATTTTTTACAATATATGTAATGTTAAATAAAACACCGCTCACAAATGTCAACAATAAAAAAACACACACAAACACAAAAATTTGACAAGTGGTCCCTAGAAGTAGTCAACAGCTGATGATCAGCTGATCTAATAAGTTCACCTTATTGAATTCGCCTTGATTATTATTATATATTTTCTTCCAAATGACATCAAATGCTTCGCTTTTTAAAAACATTTAATATAAATTTATTTATTTATTCAGCCAAAATGGAAAATCGTTACAGGCCCTTACCTAATATGCTTAATAAATATTAATAAAAATGTTAATAAATATATATTTTCTACACATAACTTAAAATTTTATTCAGGTAAAGAAAAATCTTAATTAAAATTAATATTTATTTTATTCAAAATACTTAAACTGCGTACAATTGGCCCATATATAACATAGTAAGTTCCATGAGAATTAAGAACTAAGAATTTATAAAATAAATTTAACATATTAGTAAAATTTTAAAACAGATCAAATATTCAATTAATTAAACATTTTCAAGGAATATTTTTTTTCTGTGTGCCGACCAAGAGGCAAAATTTTCAAATATAATAAATAAAATAACCTTGAAACTAAATGCCAGATAAATTAATTAACATATTTATGATTTACATTAATCATAGATAACTATTATACTACAACAACTGTACCATACGGCAGTGTAAGAGATAAACCATCATCCGGTAGACCACGTTTAATTTGCACTACGAAAAATATTAAACCTGTTGAGCAAAGTGTTAACGAAACAAATCTACCAGAGAACGTTCTGCTTAGCTAGTAATTGTACATCACTACGGCACATTTTAAAAAAAGATTTACTATCATTCCCAAATAAATTGCAATTTTTGCAATAAATAAAACCTGCAGAATAAGTAATGAACCAGTTTTCATTTCAATTTCAATCCAAAAGCCACCATTACTTTTATTGAAAATATCATTGAGCGAGATACAACATTTTTTAGTTCTGCTCTTGGAAACAGACACTGCCCGAGACACAACGGAATTTTTAAATCAAATTTTTGGAAAGCGAATAGTCTCCAAAAATTCTGAAATCTATTCGCCAGAATTGTCAGCACCTGACTCATTTCTGTGGGGTTATTTGTAAGGACGATTATATGTTAATATGTGTGTTTATCTTTAAACTATCAGTCGCTCTCTCCTAATGTCAAGCATTAGAATTAAATGGGCATAACCAATTTCTTAACTTATCAAGAGTTTGTAAAAAAATTTGTTTAATAAACTTTAGAATTAATTAAAAAATATGGGGTATGTTTGGGAGACTAAGGCAAATAAATAATTTCTTATTTCTCAATATATGCAAATAATTATGTACGAGTTTAATCGGCTTATTTTTAAATAAGACATTTCATTTATGTTTAAAAATTCCGGTTGAATATGATTTAATTTTAAATAAAATTTGTTGTTAAGATACAAAACGTAATATTATGAAATAATGATTTTCATAAAATAAAAGTGTTGCATGTGATTACTCAACCACATGTACACATGCACACGTAATTGTACAATATGTATGTATGTATGTTTGTAAGGAAATAGAGAGATAAAAATATGCATAAAAAGGATAGTAAAACAAATTGTTGTGTGCATATGTATTTATATCACATACACATGCATACATATACATACTTAGATATTTACGTAATATATGTATATTTGAGAACATGCCCAGCAGTTTTTTTTCGTAGCATATCTAACTATCCGCACTAGACATACATAAGTATGTAAATATATATGAAAATGTATTTTTTGAATATTTTTCTGTTTTTCGTTGTTTACTTACATTTTATATATCTTAAGTTCTATAAAACCGGTAGCCTCAATTTATCAGCTGATCATCGGCTGCTACCTTTTGTATGTTAAAATTGCATATATTTTCTCTTTTCTTCTGTAGTTTACAATTGTTAAACTTCATGTAAAAAAAACTCCTCTCGAAATTGCTGTCACCTTATATAATTACACCATAGTCCTATTAATTTATTTTACATACCCAGGGCTGCCAACAATTTTTTTCATTATATCAAAAAAATTAAAAAAAACAGTTTTTTTTTATAAAACAAAAAAAAATCTCTTATAAGAATTTTTTAAATGAACCTTAAGGCTTATATTCAGAAAACAAAAAAATAAATAAAATAAACATTGGCGTTGCTACGAAATTTTCGGGGGTGGCGAAAGCTTAAAAAATTTTCTCTGGGTAGGGTACCCCCCAGAATGGTCTAGTTACACCAAACGTGGTGTACCGGTTAGGGAAAAATCTCTTACGGTGCCATGTTAGTGGTGACGATGATCTAAGCAACGCATTATTATTCAGAGGGCGAAATTCTGACGTTAAACTATCGACTTTATACTCCTTGCGTTAAAATACATAATTGATTACTGATTTAAGTAATAAAATTATAATTTTTTTTTTGGTTCAGTGTTTAGTTTCACATCTCTCCTTTATATATTTTCTGGGTGTTATTTATATGATCTGAAAGAAAAGAAAAATAAAAGAGATATTAGTACGAGAAGGTTATTACATTTTTATAATGTATTATGAATTTTCACTTAAATCTACAAACTCAAAAGCAGCCACAACAGAACTGTTTGGACATGATCATGGAAATAATGACACTAAACTACTACGCACTGAAAAAAAACAAGATACTAAAAAAAGCAGAAATGAGCGAAACAGAGTCATAAAGTCACATTAGCACGTATGACTAAACAAAAGTTATTAATATTCAGCACACGGTTAAAAAAAAGAAACTAAGGAAAAATGGAACCAAATAGAACAATACAACCACATACATATGTGAGTGTGTGTATATTTGTATTTGTATGTATTTATATATTAGACTAGTCTAAATTTACAATGATTGGTTAACAAAACTATACAAATTGAGGGAAAACTAATACCCTGTTCAGACAGATATGTTTAATTGTTTCAATTTAGTGTTGATTGAGCATTTAAAATAAGTGTTCACACATACTCAATTTATCTTACTCCATTAGCATTTGATAGCTGTAAAAATACGATGTATTGATACCAAATCAAATAATGCCTTCTTTTTAGCGTTTTTCCTGTTGATAAAATATATTTACAATTATATTTATACATGTATGTATATACTTATATGTATGTATTTGAATTTATTTAAAATTTTTTTTTTAAATTTTCATCAAAAATTTTCTATTTTCTTAATTTTTATTTTTGTATTTTTATTTGTTTGACATTAGAAATGCCACCTATAGAATTTTCTTCTCACTGAACATACTTCTCAAGAGTTGTGTTTCGAGTTTTAGAAAATAAGTGAAACAATTAAGTATATATTGCTCAATTTAAAAATAATTTTTAGTATGGTAAATTGAGCTCAATAAGGCCTTTAATTGCGATAATATTATAAATTGACAATTAAGGCGCATGTGTGAACATAGTATAAATCATCAATGTATGCGTATAGAAATTATTACATCTTTTCGCGTCGACGACATTTTTAAAATAAACTTTCACTATACTTCGAACAAGACATTTTCATGAAAGACATCTATTTTATATGTAAATGTAGTGTTGACAATGTTAAAATTTAAAACTCAAGATGGCGACCGAAAAAATTCAAGAATGCATCCTAATAAAACTAGAACATTATCTACTTCAATCCTACCGTTTTGTTTTTTAATGGGCATTAAACAATGGAGCTTAACTAGGAGAAAACAGTTAACTATTTTATTATTTAAAATCCAAGATGGCGTCCGAAGCAAATTTAAAAAAAAAACATTAAAGGCCATTATTACAAGTTGCCTTTAGAGTTGATGTTACTAAAATGTAACTTTGGCTAACATTAGCATTAAAGTGACCTTTAAATATTTTTCTGTTTTACAACCTCCTTGTAAAATAAACTTTTTTTTTTTTCAAAATATGGCAGTAGCTGAACAAATACCTTAAACAAAATATATTATGTGAAGACAACAAATTACATTTAATTGCTTATTTGTTTTTTAACTTGCAGAAAAATTTTATATCTTTGGTATTTTATTTCCATTTTAATTCGTGTAAAAATATTTAAATATTAAAACTTTAACTATAAAAGTTAAAATGTCGCCGCAAAAAGGAAAAATTATCAATTGCAATTTAGTTGCCATGTTTTGTTACATATAGTAAAAATGGCAACTATAATTCATAAACCTTTTGTTTAAAATTTAAGGTAAGGTGAGCTTTTTTTTTAGCTTATCGGTCACTTTTAGTTTAAAGTTTAGTTGTTGTCTGTCCGATAACATCCTAACTTTTGCATTTGGCAAGTTATAATAATAGTTATAAGTCTGATATCTATACGTAACCATGATAGTGCATGCATGATAGTAAAGTGTGAATAAGATTCAAAGAGGCCGAATAGCTCTCTTATTTGTTTATGTACTATTTAACTAAACGGTAACTGAATTTTAAAAAAGGAAAACAATGGTTTACAAAAGGTTTATTAGAAGAAAAATAAATGAATGAATTCAAAATAAAAGTTTTAAAAAGTTATAACGTTAAAATATTGACTGCCATATGCATAAAAACTAACAAAAGTTTGAAAATCGAATTTTAATAAAAAATTAATTTAATAAGGCTTTGATAATTTTCACGCATACGGCCGTAGTTTTAAAAGATTTATTCTACAATCATTAACTTGTATTTAATTAACATAATAAATTTTTTTAACGTAGAACTTTTTAATTTGTCATGGGCAATACCGATGATATATCCTTTCATATAGTTTTATGTATTTTGAACGAAAGGGATTATTTTGGACTACTCTAATATGTGTGCTTGTACAAGAACTTTCTCAGAAATAGAAAAGACAGACAACAACTTAAAAGAAAATATAACTATAACAAAGAAATAAAGATCTATATATATAAAAGTGAAACTCTGTGTGTGTGTGTGTGTGTGTGTGTGTGTTAGCTATAGACTCTGAAACTGTAAAACCGATCGGGCTCAAACTTTGGTAAGTTGTTGTACACATACCGGGGAGTGTTTATGGATGAAAAAAAGTGGGCGGGGCCACGCCCATAAAAAATTAGTTATCAGTTTTAGCTACTTGCACTTGACCGATTTTTCTGAAACTTTGCACACATATCGAGCTGTCATGACTAAATAATTTCGTGATAAAAAAAGTGGGCGGGGCCACGCCCCTAAAAAAGTTTTAATTTTGAGGTACTTGCACTGGACCGATTTTTCTGAAACTTTGCACACATATTAAGCTGTCGTGACTTTATAATTTTGTGATTAAAAAAGTGGGCGGGGCCACGCCCATAAAAAAAGGCTATAATTTTGAGGTACTTGCACCAGACTGATTTTTCTGAAACTTTGCACACATATTGAGCTGTCATGACTAAATAATTTCGTGATTAGAAAAGTGGGCAGTGCTACGCCCATAAAAAAAAGGTATCATTTTGAAGTACTTGCACTGGACCGATTATTCTGAAACTTTGCACAAATATTGAGATATTATGACTTTACAATTTCGTGATAAGAAAAGTGGGCAGGGCCACGCCCATAAAAACAATTTTAATTTTGAGGTACTTGCACTGGTCCGATTCTTCTGAAACTTTGCACACATATTGAGCTGTTATGACTTTACAATTTCGTGACTAGAAAAGTGGGCAATGCCACGCCCATAAAAAAATTATAATTTTTAGGTTTTTTCACTTGATATTAAATTAAAATTCAGAATGCATTTCGATTCATTAAGGGGCGTAGCAACGCGCGCCGGGTTTGGCTAGTAATTTATATTTATGAATGTGTATGTATGTACATGTGTATGATATTACAAAACTCAAATGTGTGTGTAAATGAAATTGTATGTGTTAAAAATGTGTTACTTTTTTTGTTTTAAATTGTTAATAGTGAATAAAAAAATTTGTATTTTTTTATTTCCTTTTTCCTTGGCAAAACATGTGAAATACCAAAAAAGTTATAACTTTTAATATAAATATAGTTTCCGGTTCTTTTTTATATTATTTTAAATTAAAATGTGTATAAATGAGGTTTTTATTTTTTTTTCTTAACAATGAAATAAAATATTTTCGGGTTTTAATATGTTTTAAGTATGTATATGTAGTTACTCATGCATTCGAATTGCGTAGTTTTTTTTTAATTTTTTTATAAAATTGTCTTTACACTGAATACAAGTGCATTAAATAGACACGGTGTAAAAGTGATATTAATATTTAAAGATTTTTTTAGATTCTATTATTTTGGTGAATGTTTGCCAAAGCATCTTAAGCAAAGTAAAGAGAATTTACAAGTTTATCATTGGAAAAAATAAAATCGTCAACACGCTTCGTTTAACTCAATCTTTACGCCATTTTGCTTTATTATTTCTGACGCCATCTTGGATTTAATTTTTTTTACTTACTTCGCTTCTTTTTAATAGTCAAGACCTTCCATATTCGTATTGATGGACTTGGAAAAAAAATTCTCCATTTTCTTCTACATCTTGGATTTTAACTTTTTCGTTATTTACTGTATTCTACTAAACAAGCCCTTTTGTTTGATACCAAAATTATTACTCCATTTTGTAGTGGCGGCCATCATGAATTTTAATCTCTTTATGTTAAAAAATTGATTTTTGTTTGTCAGAAAACACCGATGCATAAGTATTTTTGTGCCTATATCAGTTATATATAAGTAATTAGTTTCAAGCCGAATTAAGATTACGACTTGCGATATGGTGTCTTTAGTGGGTGCAAAATTTAATTTCGAGGTTTAGTTACATATTATATATTTTTTTTAGTTATTTTTATATATTTTTAAAAATTATTTCTGCCTTTAGCTTTGCCGATTAGTGCCCGATTTGTCCAGTCATGCTTAGTTGCTCATATTTTAGAAGGATATGAAGGGATTATGCTGGATTTCAATAGTGACTAATTCACGGATATTTCCAAAAGACTGATATTACATTTAGGTCTCAGTAATCGTGGAGATTTCTTAAAGTTAATTTCAACCAAAACGCAGACAGACGGGCGTATCTTAATCGACTCCCGTAGTCAAAAGCTTTCCGAAAATATGTACTTTATGAATTCTGAACTAAATATTGTAGAAATTATAAACAAAATGACAAAACTATATACTCTTTTCACCTTTGCAAAGAATTCACATACCACAACTAATGTGTTTTGTTTGTTGTACATGAAGTGAATTTCGTAAATATAATTGATTTGTTTTTGTAAAAAGTATAATTTTCCCTTAACACTTTTCAGTTTTACGTTTTGATTAATTTTAATCTTTAAATAATTTTTATTTTGCCAAATAATTTTTTACGTTACCCACGTTTTAAAGAGTTCGTATGTGTATAAACTTGAAGCACTTTAAATGCATACACAATGAGTTATTGTTGATGTATGTATGTACACACATGCATGTTTGTATCTCTTTTCAATAGTCTATGGATGATGTGATGATGATAACTCCATTAAGTGCAATATGGTGCTTAAATCTATTTTTAATCGTATTTTTTTTACCCTCAATGGTAACAAACGAAAATGTATGATGAGAATTTTAAAATATGTACTGTATGCATAGACAGAGACAGGCTGTCTCGGCAAACACCTTTTATTTCGGTTTATCCAAATTTAAGCAAATTAATGACTTGAGTGTAAAATAAATCAAAACAATAGGCATTTAAGATTCATTTTACCTGATCCCAACATAGAATTTAATTTGTTGGTATATTTTCCCAATATACAAACTAATAATTTGAAATTATAAATGCACAAGATTGTGAATTAGACTATTGTAGTTTTCGTTAAAGGACAACTAATGCAACTTTATTGATTTATCCAACAGATTTTAATTTTTCTTAGCGTTGTGTTAGAATTTTTACTGACTTTTTTATTTAAACTTAATTTAATCAACCCTTAAGCTAATAATTTTTGTTTAAAGCTAAGGTTATTTACAAATAATAAATGCTTAAAGTTTCTTCAACACAAAGCATGAGATAAGAAATAAAAATTTTTGAATGTAACATAATTTTTATTTTATTTTATAAAATTGGGCAAAAAAAGGATTAACGATTTAAAATACGTTTTAAGACTTCAACAACTTGATAGTTTTATTTATGAGACACCCTAATGGATGGGGAATACTTTTGGTTAATTGACCAAAAAATAAAAGTTTTCTCATATATTTCAAACTTTGTTTGGTGGCTGTGAATTATTCAAAAATTTTTGTTCGCCAAACGCATATAATTATCATAAAAAAATATTTTAGGAAGTTTAGTTATTTAGGCTTATGAGTTTGAAGCATTTTATTAAAAATGCAGTTAAAGCCACAAAATTGTGTTTAAAGAAACTATTAGGAAAAAAAAAATATTAAATTCAATAAAATATTTGAACACTATGAAGCTAATTCACATGTGTCGCATATGTATAGACATGCATACATGTTAGTACGTAATAAAAGAATTTTGAAGCCAATATACTCGTATGAGCATAAATGGCTGTAGTTGCATGTACCACATCACAGCCATAAAAGTAATAAAAATACATGTCTTGGCCAAAATGAAGTAGCACAAACAATTGAATAAAATAGTTATACTTCTTCTAACAGTATTTAAAACATGTTATAATCATCACATTTTTTGCGAGGGAGACATAAAGTTTTCCTCTACAAAATATTGAAAACGTTGCGAGTCGTTGGTGCCACATGTCACGCAACAATGGCAACGTTTTATTTTATTTTGTTCTTTTTTTTTGGGAGAGGCATACTTTTTGGTTTAAACGACTTTTTTTCCACTTAAAAATCTAGAGATCTTTTGTAGCTTTGAAAATAAATTTAAATGTAATCATAATAAAGGACAAAAGAAATATGTGATGATTGTATGCATGAATGTCTTCGTTTATATGATTTGCACACTTTCATTTATTTCATAAATGTCACTGATAAAATAAAAAAAATAAAAAAATAAAAAAACACAAACCAAGCAACCATTGAATAATAAACTCATATCGTATAAATTCTTTTCACTTTGCTGTTTCTAGACTCACTTTTTTACAATTTCTTAAAAATGCGTTCGTTGAATGTGTTTATCGTTCTAAATATTTGTATCCATGGGAGTTGTAGATTTTAATAGAAGTATAATTTTCGCGTCAAAAGATGAGAACACTGTATATAATTGTGTTATTATAAAACGTTATTCATTCTATCTTTGAAAATTCTTGGATAAAATATTCAAAAAAATTAAGCCTGCAACTTATTGCCATTGACGTAGCTACAATAATTTTTTTTGGGGGGGTGAGATTCAAAATCTTAAACAAAGTTTAGTTTATATGGGCATTAAATTTGAATAGTTAATTATTTCAAATTCTTTCGGTGTGTTGGCATTGTACCTCCCAATGGTTTAATGCGTATTGCTGTCTTCAACATAATTTTTAATATTGTCTGCTTAAGAGAATATGCATGTACATATGTATATATGTATGTATGTGTGTATATATATTTATGATTTTATGCACGATAACTTACATTTGCATTAACTCCTATCGTAAATAAGCAGTGCAATTTTGGTTCCTATGAAATTTCCTTTTCTTCAAAGTTAAAATTACCCGCGGAATTTTCGTTCCCTTCATTGAACAGCCGTTTAAAATAAAATAAGCTATAATTTCATGTTGAATGTGAATAAGATAAATTTAACGCTTATTTTTCTTTGTGGAATATATTTATGATTGCAATTGAAGGGAAAGGCAAAACATTTTTAAGGGAAAAATTATTACGATACGGGTGAATGCGTTAGGGCCTTATTTCTTTGCTTCTATCCTGCTTTATCGAAACTATTCCCTAACTGAGTCAAACTTAAACTCTGTAGCGATTTCAAGATCGATTAATTTATATAAAAATAAATCTTACTAAGCGTAGGAACTACAGCGGTTAAAGTTCCCAAAAGGATAAAAACAAATAAAACCTCATCATTATGGCGTTCGATATCGCATCATTATGGCGTTCGATATCGTTCAAAATTTCAATCGAACGACCAAATTTTTTTGTGCATTAAGTATTAGATTCTTATTCTAATAAGAATTAGAATTTCCTGGAGGCAAATGACGGCATTCCATCACAATCGAATTTTAACATAATGATTGGAATATCTATAGTAAAAGTAAAAGCACAGCAACCTTGAACGTTGGAGTAAGATTTTCATCGTGATCGACACCTAAGTAAGAAATTTTTAAAAACATATCCATTTTATTCCTTTCTGCTGCCCAGAAGCTGAAAGAATAGCTTTTCGTTTGTACATTTATGGAAAAAATATTTAACATAATTTAAAATTATTTCTGCTTATAACTTTGCCAATAAGTGGCAGATTTGTAAAAAAAAAATCTTAATTTTTATTGTTAAAAAAAAAAATAGAGACAATTGCCTTATAAAGTTATAGGGCGATTGTGCTGAATTTCATTAGATTATTTGCAAAAGAATGATACAACAGTCCGTGCAACTTGTGGGAGTTTTTAAAAGTTGATTTCAACCAACCCATAGACAGACGGACAGGCTCAAATAATCCTAAGCTTTCTGCTCAAAAATGTTTTCAATATTAAAAATATTCTAAAAATTATTATTCTGTTATTGTTTGAGTAAATTTGTTATTTTTATTTAAATTGTTGTTGACTTTTTAATTAATGCGCTTTTTTTAAATGAAAAATGAAACAAAGAAAAACAAGTGTTGCAACTTTAAATATTGTTGATGCTTTTCAGCCTTAAAAGTTCTATTGTAACTTAAATAGATTGAGCATTTTTACACAAAATAAGTGTATTGACTACAAAACTGTTTGTTTTCTTACTTGTAGATGGAAAAAGCCAATTACATACATCCATTTCTAAAAGGCACTTTTTTCTGATAAACACAAACACATGCACATATTCCATTTAAATTGCTGCAACATGCTTCCAAAGATTATGAATGTTTGTATCAGTGCTTGTGTAGGATAGTCTAACGATACAAATGATACTTTTAGTAAAAATACTTTGGCATATAAATGTGTGTATATTTTAGCAATAGTGCAAGGACTACTTACTACTCGCATTAATAACTTGTGCCTTAAGACTATTTTGTATTCAAAAACAGTTTGTTAAACAAACATTGACGTACATTTTACTTGTTTTGTTTGGTTCAATTACAAAAAGAACAAACGGACTAACAAATACTTTTAAATATTGTTTTCTACACACTTCTGAATTCAAACTCATATCTTTTAGTTGCTCATATTGACACACATACACGAAAAAGTACACATAATAATTTTGCACCATGGAACAATATTTCGAAAAATAAGATAAATGAGTAACAATATTTGAAAGTTTTTGGTTGGACAGTTAAACTATAACTTTTATTCGGTATTTTTAATTATATAATAACATGTATCTTTTTGTGATTTCTGTTATTAGAAGAGTTGAATTTTTATTTTAAAATTTTCCGTGGTATAACATTTATTTAAAATTGTTTCAAAAAATATTTTATCAGCAGTTAAATATTTTATTAAAGAACAATGATTTTAAATGTTTTCTCCAATACATAATTTATTCCCTGCGGGAAATTTGTGACAATTGCCCTAAACGTACTTATCCCGTGACTTGTACAAATAAAAGAAGTACAAAAAAATGTTTTACGGGACCGGTGAATAAGAGACATATTACGTAATCGGTTGAAGAAAGGTAATCAAAAATAAAAAAAATTCAAAAAGTATGTACATATGTATGTATGTACATAGACATTATGTTAGCCGAGTGGAATACTTTTTCGAAAACCAGCTAAGATTTTATCATCAGCACTATTTATCGATATATTCATATGTAATTTGAAATTACTATTTATGTTACAATTTAATGGAATAAGAATTTGGGAAATATAACATCTATTTCCTAATTGTCTCTCTTTTCCGATCAAATTACATTTTTTTACATGTTCATATTCTTTCATATCCTTGATACATTTTTTGTTAGCTCTCTATATCCATCATTTGGTTGTCATTATTGAAAGCAAAGTTGCATATTGTTTTATTTCCTTTATAATTCTATCTAGTTGATAGACACCGTTCAATGAATTCCTGAATGTCTTAAATGTTTAAGGAACTTAAAAATAGAATAAATGAATTTGAGCCAAAATAAAAAGGATTTACATGAATTTAAAATATAAAAATCTAATAAATATTATTATACCTTTCACACAGTGAAAAAGGGTATATATAGGTTTGTATTTCCGTGTAAAATTTCTACAATTTTCATTTCCGACCCCATAAAGTATATATTTTCTGAAAGCTTATGAATAGGGGAGTCGATTAAGCTCTGTCAGTCTGTCCGTCTCTCCGTCTGTCTGTGTGTATGTTGAAATAAACTTTTTGAAGCCTCACAATATCGCATGGAGCCGGGTGAGATATTAAAATATCAGAAATATTCGGGAGTAGATCGGAAATCAGAAACATCGGTTCATAAACAACTGAGATATGAGCAAAAACCCACGACTTTTAAATTTGTGAGACATATGTAAATCTACATGTCTGTTAAAATTGTACTTTTACGCTGACTGCAGCAGCAGAGATTTCTGCCAACGACTGATGTCACATGTTTTTACAGAAGAAAATAGAGCGCGTTCTAATTAAAATTTTGCCAGATGTCTCAACACATGTTTTTTTACAGGAGTAATATTTTAAAGGTAACACACGACATGTTTGTATTAGCAGTGGAGAATTTGACAAGTCAGATGTAAAAAACATGCCGTGTATTAGCTCCTTTAGAGAAAACTTGGCATCGAATCCCAGCTGAGCCAAAAAAAAATTTTTTTATATTTTTTATATTATTTTTTTTATATTTTTTTATTTTTTATTCAATATATTATTTATATTTTTATTATTTTTTTTTGTTTTATATTTATTATATATATTTTAATTATTTAAAAAAAAAATTGTTTTTAATTTTTTTTTAATTTTTTTATAATATTTTTTAATATTTTTTTTTATTTTTTTTTTAACATACATACGTAAATTTATAATTTTACAATAGGATGTTTTTATATATGTATGTTTTTTATATGTTTGTACGTATTTCATATGGGGAATGGTGATACAAACTACTGTTATTGCATGACTACACGTTGTGAAGGGTATATAACATTCGGCATGGCCGAATATAGCGCTCTTACTTGTTTTTTAATAATTTTATTTTACGAAAATTCATTTGTTTTTTTAACGAATTTAATTTTTTTTATATAAATTTTTTTTAACTAATTGGATAATTTATAACAATTGTTTACTCTAATTACTATAATTTTAGGGCCGTATTCATGAAAAATATTTTAGTCTTATTAAAGGCTTATTTGACAGATGTTGTAGAGAAATTTGTCAAATAAGCCTTCAATAAACCTAAAATTTTTTTATGAATACGGCCCTTAGAGCGTAAGAAAAACTTTACACAATTTAAGGATTAATATCTTAATTGATAGAAAAGTAAAAGTAATCGCTATAAAACAAACTCCTTATATCGTTACTGCTCTGAAGTAATCGGTTATGTGACAATTTTTAAAAACCCTTTTAACATTCTATTATTACCTTTATTGGTCATGCATCTATCCGTTTAAGGATACCCTTATTAGTTCAAAAGTAAACAATAGTCAGTATGTGTAAGTTTATTAATGTAAATTAAGATAATAAAAGGCTTTTTTTTGCTCTCGTGAAAACTCAGTAAAAGGCATATAATTGAACACTGTAAATTAGAGGATAAAAAAATCAGTTTAGCTGAAGATAGGTTTCTTACTTGTTTTATTCTGTGCAAGATCGTAGCTATTCGACTTTATTGATTAAAATTATAGGGGAAGTTTGTGACTTACCGGATATTAAGTTAGTATTTTACTATAACAGCTTTTATAATATTATAAAACTGATTTAGAGTTTCATGTCGGGACCACAACTGAAATGTACTGACAACACGACGCATTTGTCGGTAAAAAGTGCTTGTGTAAATTCGATCTAATTAAAGCAGTTAGAGTTGATTAAGTTGTTACTGTTTGTATAAAAAATAAAAGAATTTAAATTTTTTTGAAAGCTTTTTGCCTATAAGTAAACGTTTCCGAACGTCCACTAAACTTTATTTAAAATATTGTTTTCGCGTAACTTTATTTACTCGCTTGTTCGCATTTCGCCGACGTATGAAATAAAAATAGATCTATTGTAGAGTTTGCCCGATGCCGACAGAAGCAGGAATATGGAAGAAATATCAGTAGCAATAATATCAGAATTTATAAAAAAATAATAAAATATAAATGTATTGTTGGGACCAGCAAGCAATGCGGACCGGGTTTAATTAGTACAAAATAAAAAGCATTGCTTTCATTGAAATCGGTTTCAGACAGACCCATAGTGCTATCGTTAAATATGGTTTGGTTTTGGATAAAATCAACAATAACTTTCAATACAATCTCAGTTCAATAATATCTCAACATATGTATGAACGTACATACATACGCACTTACGCTTTTATAGATATACATACATAGACATTCAAACAATATGAAGTACTCATTTTGAATATGATTGTAGTTTCGTTGTTTGGTTGGTCGTTTACTTGTAATAAAATCCTTGATACTGTTACCCGTACTACGAGTATGGCTTCATTTACTTCTCTATTCCATAATGGCACAATAACAGCAACCACCAACAACAACATCGGCATCAATATGATCAAATATGAGGTTTTTTTTTATTAAATTCTAAAGTGTGTTTTTGGCTTTTTCATAACTGTGCACTTATAAACTCAAAAACCAACCAATCGACAGATAGACATCCAAAGAGACAGGCGTATGTACACATACGAGTACATATTTACAGGCGGACATTTAAGCTCTTCATAAACTCATAATCTTTGATAGAAATTTCTGTAAATATTCATATGTTGGTAAGTACGAGTAGTTTGTTCATTTTGTTTGTTTTGCAACGTGTTGAAATTAGCATTTATGAAAGTTTCTGTTAATTTCTTTTTTTTTTCAAATATTCCATTCTTTTGATTTTTGATATTCTGCTAAAAATAAAAAAAAATTGATTTTAAAGAGTTGAAAGAAGAGAAGTTCTAATTAAAAAAAAAAAATTATATATAAATATGGTAAGACTTGATTATAGCAAAATAAGTAGCAATAATTGTTAGTTATTTTTAAATAAATCAAATGCATCAACATGCAGAGAATAAAATCTAATGCTGTAGGACCTGATAACGTTTCTCTTAAATTTTTGAAAATAATTTTTCCCTTATTCTCTAGGTATATAGTGCATTTATACAATAATATTATTACATCGTCATTTTATCCGGACTGTTGGAATATTGCAAGAGTGGTTCCAATTCCGAAGGTAAGAAACCCGCAGCGTCCTTCGGATTTCAGACCTATTAGTATTTTGTCCGTTTGCTCGAAGATTTTGGAAGTTTTACTAAATGATCAGATAATTGGAAGTGTTGGTTATAAAACACACATTTCTGATTTTAAATCTGGTTTTAGAAAACATCATAGTACAACAACTTTGGTGACCAATTTAACAGATGAGATAAGATCCAAAATTGATAGTAGACAAATCGCAGTTTTAGTTAGTTTAGACTTGGGTAGAGCATTTGATTCAATTTGTCATGAAGTTCTACTAAATAAAATATTTTCCACATTCCTATTTTCTCGAAACGCTTGTTTATTAATGAAATCATTTTTGTTTGGATGAAAACAATTTGTACAGCATATGGGAAATATATCAGTTTCCAGGGATGTAGTTCGTGGTGTCCCACAGGGGTCGATGTTAGGCCCGTAATTTTTTACCTTATATATCAATGACATTTTTAATAACCTGTCTAATATTTGTAGCCACCTTTATGCTGATGATCTTCAGCTCCTATTTTCTTCCCCTGCCAATAATACTGATCCGTTAATGTTTAATATTAGAGAAAGCATACATAAAATAGAGCAATGGTGTAACGAGAATTTCATTGTGATGAATATAGTAAAATCTAAGGCTATTGTTTTTAATACTGATATAATTGATATGCCGCGCATTCGTATAAACAATAATACGTACACTATTTAAAAGCTCTTGGTATTTTTATTGACCATAAACTCAATTTTGATTTTCATTTAAATTATTTGTTTTCTAGGCTATCGTTTGTTTTACGTAAACTATACAGTATTAACTGCATATTACCATTACATGTCCGAAAACTTGTAGCTCATGCAACTCTAATGCCAATAATACTTTATGGCTTAGAAATTTATTCTGGAACAAGCGATACAAATAAAAGCCAGCTCAAAAGATATTTCAACAGAATCATTAGATATGTATATGGACTTAGACCGAGGGAACATGTTTCTGCTTATGTTATAGACCTTTTAGGTTGCTTGTTTGAAGACTTTGTGAAAGTAAGGCTTATGATGCTATTTTATAAAACTTTTAAATATGGTTCACCAAATTACATTATTTCCCGTTTTACATTTGGAAATTCTTCCAGATCACACTCTTTAATATGCCTTCGATTTAATTCAGTAATAATGCAACGTTCATTTGCAGTAAGAGTCGAACGAATTTGGAACTCTATTTTACCTTACAACGACAGACACTTTGCACACTCTCCTGGGAAATTTAAGAATAAAATAATGTCAGGTCTTTAAAATTTCGAGTTCTTTTGGTGAAAGTGGTACATAACATACTTTGTGTTTTTAGGGGAAACTTTTCATGTTCATGACAGATATATATGTATATATCTTATATACATAAATTTGAATTTTACATTTAGGGTATATAATAATTATAGCATTAGAAATTAAAAGTGTCATTAATACTATAAGTATATATCATTGTAATCATTTTGGCCATTCATTTGGCTTACCGATTATTAATAAATAAATGAAAATACAAATAAAAATAAAAAATATTGGTATGTGAAAAGTTCAAAAATTATCGTATCAATATAGGACATTACTTAGAATAAAACAAGATCGTGCGGCGGAGTATAGACTGATTAAATATATCGATTACCATTCGGTGACTGAATAAATTTTATACACATTTTGCATGACTTGTTTCTTTTTATACCCTTCACCTGTGGTGCACAAGGGTATACATATGTATATAGCTTTGTAATTCCACTTGTAATTTTTACAATTTTCACTTGCGACCCCATAAAATATATATTTTCTGAAAGCTCATGAATAGTGGAGTAGATTAAGCCCTAACCGTCTGTCCGTGTGTTAGTTGAAATTAACTTTTAGAAGCAACCACTTGTTCCTCAGCTCTGTGTATGATATCATTCTTTTGCAAATATCCGGGAATGAATCGCTATTTAAATTCAGCTTAATCGCCCCATAACTTTCTGAGTTATGAGCAAATAAACACGACTGCCTCTGTTTTTTCCCATATTTTTACCACCAAAATTAAAATTTCTCAGGCAAAGAAGAATTTATAGGTACCTTTACTACTATTTTTAGATATAATATGCTCTATTGGGCTCTAATCGATAAAGTTATAGGCGAAAATTTTTTTTAAATACATATTTATTCCAAAAATTTACAAACGAAAATCAAATTTTTTCAGCTTCTGGACAATCGAGAGAGTCAATATTGGTATGATCTAAAAGGACTTGATTAGCGCAATATAAGAAGTATAAAAAAATTAAAATTCATGTTGGCCGCCACTACAAAATGGCGGACAATAAATATCTGGTCAAAATGTAACTTCTTGAACAGCCTCAATATTGGTATCAAATGAATGGGCTTGACCAGTAGAATACAGTAAATTTTTAAAAAATGTAAAATCGAAGATGGCGTCTAAAACAAAATGGCGGATCAATTTTTTTAACACCATCAATATTGGTATCAAGGTAAAGGGCTGGACTAGTAGAACACAGGTAACTACGTAAAAATTCAAAATCAAGAATGGTGTCAGAAATAATAAGGAAAAATGGTGTATAACATGATATATAGGTTAAGCTGCGATGTGAAATTATACCTACGTACATGATAGTGAAGGTTATTATCAGATTCGGCACGGCCGAATAAAGCACTCTTACTTGTTTCTTTTTGCTTTTATCGCAGTCAGTCATTAACTAATTTCGTAGATTTGTTTAACAATATTTCTTAGGACTATGACTGGCAATATAGTGTCAAAATCATGTCCAAGTGTAGAAGAGAAGGTTTAGGAACTTTATTAGATTTTATAATATTTCAAAAATATCATTTACACATGAATAAGCCGAAGTTTTAATGTAGATTTAATAGATTTTATATGTATTCGGACGATTTACGGTGGTGGCCCTTGCTTTAAAGCTGTGACTAATTTTGAAACTATAATTATTGTTCGAAAAAGTATTTAATAAAAAAATATAAAAAGGTAAAAAATCACTGATTTTAAATTCGTAAATACATTAAACAGAAATTGACAGTTTTGGAAAAAGTTATTTAGCCTGCCTAAATTGTGCTTATCGAGTCTATTTTTTTTTTTAATATTTGGATATACAGTTCCATCCCAAAGCTAGATGTACTTTAGCATTATTCTAGTGTAATTTGGGATTTTTTTTATTGTCCTTAAAAAAGTACAATTAATGTGATTGAATAATAAAAAACGCACAACATTTATTAATTCATTATTTAATGTATGTCTGTGTATACGTATTTATGTATGTGCTTGAGTAATGACAGTCAATCTAATGTGCGTATTCAGAAACAATTCTTAAAATTATCTTGGCGTTACATGTGAAAATTTCCAACATTTTTTAATTTTCGTTTAAATAAAATTTTCAGGAATTTTTTTCTACTCCTTTGTACTTTTTCCTCTTTACAACTCGTATATACAATCGTTTAGTTTTCTTTTTTTTTTTAATAAATAACAACTTAAGTAGCTGCGATTTATTTTAAATATTTTTTTTCATAATTTTTTTCTTTTCAGCGGATGCTATTGTCAACAATTCAACTTAACTTGAATTTGTATGATGAAAGACAGCAAAAAGGAAAAAAAACCGAATAAATTGAATGAGTGGAAAAAATTGTTAAAGAAATAAGTAAAGTTACCTTGACAACAACTGGTTGGTTAGCGAACGCAGAAATTAAAAAAAAAAAAATTGTTGTATATGCTAAAGATAGATGAAAAAATTAAAGATGATATCCTTCTAAAAAGCTGTGAAGGATATGGTAGATATAATTTTGTGCAAATCAACAAAGCATAAAAGGACCACTTAAGAAACATCTACAACAACAAACAGCAGCAACAAGCATTTCTCTTTGAAGCTTAAAGTAAAAAACATCAGCATAAAGAAGGCGCGAAAGCATAGACAATTTCCTAGCAATAATCTAATGAGGGAATGTATCCGCGGAAAATTGATATAAATCCACAAACTATGCCAAAACTGCAAATCTTAATTCTTAATCATTAAATGAACAGCTTGACTTTTTACGAAATCTATCCCGGGATAATTAAGCAAAGTATTTAAAAGTTATCAATTGACTCTCTCAAATCGCTAAGCCAGGTTTCCTTTATATTCATTCGTTTGTATTCATTTTGTTTAATTTTATCATTTTTTTAGGTTCTGTTAAAAAAATTGCTTAAGCCATACCACAGAAGGAGCCTTCCCTTCGCATGGAAGCACTTTCTGGTATGAGGGTGTTTGAATATACACCTTTCAGTTTTATATTATTTTATGATTTTTTCCACTTCTCCATATCAAACGTACATATTTTTCAAACGTTTTTTTATTTCTTTTTTTTTCGATTTACTTGTTAGTAAAGTATGGAAGTTATTTTTTTTTTTAATTTTTTCATTTTAATATTCTATTTTTTTGTTGTTAGTGTATTTTGTTATGCGACGAGTATATTCGCGAAATGCAATAAAAACATTTTTTACATCGTCGTAACTTAAACACAGATTTCTTTTATACTTAAGTTACTCGTATTAAGAATACATTTCTTTTCTTCTTTAATTTTTTCTTTTGTGAGTTCCTCATTTTTTATGATTTATGTATATACCTACACATATTAAGTCGCATGCAAACATACTAAACATGTATACAAACGTAGGAGGATAATTTGAAAAGTACTTACTTTTAAGCTAGATAAGCTAGTTATCCTTAAAAGGTAATATGATTAGCAGA
Source organism: Phyto melanocephala (assembly GCA_941918925.1). NCBI lineage: Eukaryota > Metazoa > Arthropoda > Insecta > Diptera > Rhinophoridae > Phyto > Phyto melanocephala. Next base: position 134,144,390 of record OW799235.1, on the reverse strand, counting down.
TTATTATATTCTCAGTTCGGAGAACCCGAGCAGTTTTTAAGTCTGAAACAATAGCTTGTTGGGTAAGACACTAGGCGCTGTAAGAAATCTCAAAGCAAAGATATCGCAAACATATCTTTGATGATTCATTATTTAAATCGTCCGATTCCTCTCCGAACTTCAGGATTTATGATTTAATTGAATTTGGTATTTTATTTTAATAAAAAATTTGAATTAATCATATTTACAAAATAACTTCAGTTGTACGTATGTACGTGTGAGTATAGTCAGTTTTTTTCTGTCTAGTTAGTTTAAAAACTCTTCTCTTTTATGTCATTATAAAGATGGTGTAATGAATTTATAAAATTATAATAGTTTTTAATTCGATTAATCTCAGTAACGTTTGCCTTTAAAGACCTTTTCCGCACGACCACGTACACATACTTTTGTATGTTTATGTTAAATATGATGTACAAAATCTTACTTAATCTTGTCTTTTCATCAGTTATACTGAAACAGGAACAAAAACATCAAACAACATTAATACTCACAACAACACTAAAACACAAAGATGCTAAAAAAAAAAAACAATTTGGAGTACAGCTAATCCGAATAGTGTATACCCGCCACCATAGAACAAGTTAAAAATTAGTGACCACAATGGCCCGATGGTGACCGTCATTATGATTCGTCGTGACAAACGCTGACAATGTTAAATCATAGATGACAAATGATGATTTTTTTCTTTTGGCGTCATATATGAATTTTTAAAGTAAAAGTAGGCCTCCACGTATTAATGAGTCCCAACAGACAATATCGTCATTATTTATTGCAGCAGTCTTATATACTGTAATGGACTCATAAAAGAAAATGTCGATAATTTTAACTTTCATAAGTATAGTGACCACTTCAATGATGTTGACTTTTGTTTGTGTAATTGTCACGTGTATTCATCAATGAAATTTTCATTTATGTTAATTTCGTGCATATATAACTTGATATTGATTATGTGGCAATGATTCATTGATGAAAACGTCATTGTGATGATGTCGCCAAATTTCCCCACCAGGGGGCTGTTTATGCCTACACTTTATAAAAATAATCTCTATATGTGTATGAACAGAATATACATACTAATAGTTCATACATACGTACATGTCTACATAAGTACATACATGTACATATACATACATACGTAGTATATATGTATATACATAACATAAATATATCAATTAATAAATTTACTCTATATGGAAAGTGAAAAAAATTTTTTTTTTTAAATAGTTTTTTTACAATGACTTGAAATTGGCAATGAAAGCGTCTGTAAGAGTTTTAATATCGTATATTTTTTTCGATTTTATGAAGCCTTGATTTGAATCCACTACGTTTTAGGACATCGAAAGTATTTATTCATATTCAGAGAAATATATATTTTTGTATTCAAAAACTATGTCTATTTGATGGTGTATACATATATAAGATAAGCTAAGATGACCGAAAGACAATATTCACCATGGCTAACATAAAGCTTTTATATCACAACTAAGAATAAAGCAGCTAAAAAGGGCATTTTTTTCTACATCTGACTTGTAAAATTTCCCACTGCTAAAGCCGTTCATATCGTGTATTAGCATTAAAATATTGCTTCTGTAAAACACATGTGCTAAGTCATCTGACAAAATTTTAATTAGATCTTGCTTTATTTTGTTCTGATAATCTACCTGACATTAGCTGTTGGCAGAAATCTCTGCTGCTGGACAGCTGCGGTTGAGTGTTAATTAACAATTTTGACAGATATAAAATAAACTAAAATATGGTTAACAATTTACCAATTCAGATGTAAAAAACATACCGCGTATTAGCTTCTTAAGTAGTGCGAACACGTCAAATTTATGTCTGTTGTTTGAATCTACTTCTCTTCCTCTCTCTCTTGCCGTATAGCCACACGTTCCAGTTTTTCCTTTTAAGTTGGTCGCACTTATTGCTTGTAAAATTCATTTGAATTGACAGCTGTGACGTAGTCTAAACGCAACTTGTTAGTCAATTTAATTTCTTAAGATGCTGTCGTCAAGAAAGAAACTCAAAATGATCGTTTCGCTTAATTTATTTATATATTTATAAAATGTATTTATTTATTTATTTTCAACTGAATTTTGGTGCAACGAGACAACAACTTATTTACATTAATTAAATTATATTAACAAATATACAAAAAAAAAAATGCACAAACATTTATTAAACAATTATTTGCGGCAAAATATTTGTACAAGCAGACACATTAAAAAATTTAATTAAATAAAAAACAACTGTAATAAGCTGTTTTACATGACCATCAAGTTTACTCACGACTTGAATAAGAAAATTATAATCAAGAAGGTTTCAGGTTGGAAAAGTGTGAGTGTGTTAATTTAAAAAAAGTTTTACTGCCTGTTTATCTAAATGCGAACGAAATTTTCATTCTTACAAATATATTGAAAACAACAACAAAAACTAAAAATTTGTTTTTGTTTTCAACGTATTTGTACGAATGAAAATTTCGCTTGGGTTTTCTTTCGACATCGTTAAACAGGCTATAAGTGTATTGTAACCTGAAAGGCAAATCTTGAACGCCTAGTCGCTAAGTAATGAACCTGCTAAAGCATCAGTTATGACGACTAATTTAATGTGTTGCAACTGGAATGACAATCTTAACACACCACAAGTTTTAATATAATTGGCATAAAAGTCAGAATTAAAGCAAGAGTCTCTCAAGTATTTTTTGGAAAAATATTTTTAATACATACATTATAAATACAAAACGAAAGAAAGGATAAGAAAAAAAAAATTCTTCTTACGGAACGGTGGAAAAGCAAGTACCAACATCGGCCAAGAAAGTGATAAGACGAAAACTTACAAGTACAGTGTATGTATGTATGTGTGACAAGCACACCGTTTTTATATTTTTATTGAAGATTTTTTTCAAATTTCTTGCTCGCTTAATAAAATAATAAAAAACATTTCTTGTAGAAACGATAACAAACAATTCCTATTTATATATTCATGTATAAAGAAAACTTTTGTTTAAAGTATTTATTTATGCAAACTTTATAAAACAATAAACAAATTTAGTAAGGTAATATTTACCAAAGGGGTCATTCTTGTAAGATTTATGAATATATGTATTTTTTTTTGCAAATTTTATCATCTCTATATATAAAAGTGAAACTCTGTGTGTGTGTGTGTTAGCTATAAACTCCGAAACTGTAAAGCCGATCGTACTCAAGCAAGTTGTTGTACACATTCCAGGGAGTGTTTATGGGTGGTTAAAAGTGGGCGGGGCTACGCCATAAAAAATAAGTTATAATTTTTAGCTACTTGCACTTGACCGATATTTCTAAAACTTTGCACACATATTGAACTCTCATGATTGTACAATTTCGTGATTAGAAAAGTGGGCAGTGCACGCCCATAAAAAACAAGTTATTTTTTTAACTTCTTGCACTAGAGAGCCTGTATAAACGACTAGAGCTTTTTATTAGAAAGCGTGAAGTAACTATTGTACTATATTTTTGGCCCGAACTAAACTCGCTGAACAATATTGTTAAGGACTAAATCAGAATTATTAACAGGTCAAAGTAGTGGAATTGCAAAAAAAATTATTTTTGTTAATTCTAAATAGAACGTTATGCTTTTATTAACAAAAATCAAAATTTGCAATAATTTTTTTTAAACATTATCATCTTTCAACGCCATCAACTCTTTAAATATTTACTAAACCGATTTTAGCAAAATTTATTTTGTGCAGACATGTAAGAAAATATGTGTATGTATGTACATAAGGACTACTTACATTTGAAAAAATTGTGCATCACACAATTCAAAAAATCTGCTAAACCACCGGCTATTTGATTTTTAATATAAAACTATTTCATACCGTGTTTTAATTTTAATTAATATTAAACATCAAATAGATTTTGTATTACTTTTAATTTAGAGGATTTTTTAATTTTTCTGCTATCTCCTTCATTAGCGCTTTTATGCAATTATTAGATACATTTCGAGCGACAAAAAACCACTTTCCGTAGAAATCTTTGGCCATTTTTGTAGCGTGCTGTGGAGACGTGCGGTTTGGTTGGTAACACAACCTTAGAACAATAGTTTGACCAGATTGTCGGCGGTGCTGGCATGCTGGCGTTTTGCTCCGGCTAGAGCTCGCCGTCTTGGGGTGGTTCTTGCCGACGTTCTAGCTATTGGCACGCGGCATAAAAAAAAATCATACCAGCTATAGTAAAAAGAAAAAAAGTAGAGAAAAGGGACCCGAATATGGACTTAACGCGAAATATTGCAAAACTACCATACCTGACAGCGACTTATTCCCTAATTTCTATTTTGACCAAAGTTTAGTACCTTTCAGTTGGCTTAAGTTTTGGATAGTTTAGTGAGTTCGCTTATCGAGACACCAAAGCATATTTTTATCAATGCCGCTTTGATGTAGTGGCAAGATTTTAGTTCGGGCCAAAAAGATAGTACAATAGTTACTTCATGCTTTCTAATAAAAAGTTTTAGTCGCTTATACAGGCACTCGTCCATGATTCTGCAATCAAATTTTTAAAGAAAACTTTTTCACAATTCTTTGGCACACTTCCGTGTTGTTTATAGAGTTTTTATATCGAAATTTTTATTTATTTATTTATTTTGTATTCCCATACAACAAGACTTAAAGTCTTATAATTATAGTACTTTAAAAGATTAAAAGCCATCGTCCTTAGGATTAAAACCTGACCTTTCATACAAAAAACTTGAAACAATTTCGAAATTTTAGGAATCCCCTTTAACAAAGTGCTGACTTGGTACGCCTTTTTCTGATCACAAATGCCATTCTATCTACTGGAATATGCCTAGTTTAATCGTTAAGTCGTTCACCTCTAAAAACCGTTTTCTGGAAAATTTTAAGTTCCCAAGTTATTTTTTATGTGTCCACTGCGGTTGGTTTTAACAAATTCTCACAATGTATTTTCGCACTTTCAATTCACTTGATATTTATAAGTTTATAAAATCGTCATATCAACAATTTCCAATATAATTTTTTTTCTTTAAAAAATTCTCTATGAAATGCAACCACTTTAACAATTACACCATGTATAAGTATAAATATTATATTTTCTTACATTCCTTTCAAAGTCTTCTTAACAATTTTTTTTTTCATTTTGATTGTTTGTTTTTTAAGTTATTGCAAAAAATATGACGGACAATTTGTGTGCAGTCCTTATATTTTAACGGTAAATATTTATAAGGCGTCATAAAATAAAGATCTGCCAACATTTCGTTAAATAGCAACATTTATAGAATAAACAAATAAAATCTCGTTATTTGTCACAACCCAATAATTTCACCACGGGATGTTAAACAAATAATTATAGTCATTCCCACTGAGTTGTAATAAAATTCCCACAAGTGCATACGGACAAAATATATCGATTCGATTGTATGTGAAAATCAATTTCAAAACAAATAAAAATTTGTGATTTTTCGTTTTAGATTATTTTTATTGTTGTTTTTACTTTTAGATGCGTGTGTCAATAAATTGATATTAAATATGTGCCTGATGCAAAGAGAAGTATTTTTGTGCTGTTTTTTTTTTTGTAAAATTTACCAAAAATTGCAATGTTATTTTAATGTCATTTGCCACATACATTCTTGATTATTCATGTGTGTGTATTTCATACAAAAGAGCAACAATTGACTAACATATTGTTTATACGAGTATATTGTCAATAAATAACAACATTATCATCAATAATAAAAACAATACAACTTGGCGATTAAAGGTTCGCATTAGTGTTTTTGTTTCTTTAACTAAAAGTTTTGAGACTAAAAAAATAAATACGAACCACATATGTATGCACATATGTATGTCAGGCAGACAAAATAACAAAAAGTCGTGTGACTTTTAAGTTTTTAGTTTTTCACTAAACTAACTATGGTTTAGTGAACTACATATGTATATTCATAATAAAACTTTATTGACAAAAGAAAAAACGAAAAAACACTTAACCGAAATACATGTATTAGATTGTAAATCGTATGATGTCTTCTAACAGTATTTCTACCAATAATGTTATATCTTTTAATTTTCTATGGACTTTTTGTGTATTTTTTAAAAATGATCTAAAAGTAGCCATCAAAAATTATAAAATACAAGTAAGAATGCTATATTCGGTCGTGTCGAATCTGGTATTACCCTTCACTATCTTGTTTACTACGCCATCTTGGGTTTTAACCTTTTCACAAGTTACCGTTATTATGGGGATTAGGTTAGGTTAGGTAGGATCCGGCAGCCGCCCGAAGGCATAGCTCACTTGGGGCCTCCGAGGGTTTCGTTGTGATACCGTAGGTATTATGGTGATTGAATTTTGACAAAAATTTCTTCTCATTAATATAAAACACGTTTATAAGTTTTATTATTCTTTGTAATGATTTTATCCTCTCAAAAACATCCTATCGTGAAATTTTTGTGAAATGAGTTCTTCCTTAGCCAGGATTCCGAACCGGGTTCGCTTTACGAGGTGGACTTGGTGTTTTCTTCATACCTAAATTTTTTACGGATCAAGTTTTTGGATTTTTCATACCCAACTGCTCCAAAATATTTCTGATATTTGGTTATCACATACGGGTCTGAGCGATACAGTGGGCTTAAGAAATATTTCCATATTTCTTAATCGACTTATCTAGTCATTAGCTTTCAGAAAATATATGCTTTATATTCGAAGCTTTATTGCATAGAATATTGTAGAAATTCCATACGGTATGATAAAACTCACACCCTCTGTGAAGCTTTTATGTAATCAAAACATTTACTTGAATGACGTAAGACCAGTAAGTCTGATCAATCCATAATCGCGAATGGCATGCTGTTATTAAAGTCACGAATCCTTCAAAAACATTTAATTATCAGTGTAGGACAAGCAACAATGATCATAGTGAAATTATTCATAAGGAAGAGACAATTTGGAGAGAACTTAAGTTTTTACATATTTGAATATGTAGTTACAAAATCGAGAGATTGGGGACTAAAAAATATTCAGATAGACTTTATCACCTTTTGCAGAATTGTTAAGTTTGTGAAAGAGAGAGCTAAAACAAGAATTTAAAAGAAACATCCTGTGTAGATTCTACACTTGACTAATTTACAACCAGTGTTCAAATTTAAATAAATATGTTTGCATTTAGAAAAGATAATTTTTTTTTTTTTGTGTCACACAATCAGGTTTTGAATTATTAATCATCATCTTCTATGCCAGTGTATTCAATTTTGCAATTTCATCACTGATTTAATATTTATTAAACATTTTTATTTAAGTATGTAAATAGTGATATCCATGTGTTTGTGACTTCATGTTCCCCTAACTAGCATTGCTAGTTATCACTTATCTGTAAAACTAAAATTGGGGCAGTCTTTAATGCAGAATTAAACGGTTTGCTAAAATCTAAAAAATATCACTAATTATTAATTTTTTTATTTTTATAAAATTTAATTAAAAAAAATTAGGGTTAATTAATACAATTTGTTAATGAATTTAGGAGTTCAAATCCACTTGCACAACTTTTTTGTGAGCGCAATTACCGTATTACATACATAGAAATGCTAAAATGTTTGCAAGGGCAACAAAAGCTAATTGCTTGAGTAGTAATAAAATTTATTTTTAAATTATTTTTTTTCTTTCTTTCTTATTTGGATTTTTAAAATTTAAGCACTTTGAGTTTAAGCTCAAAACGATCGCTAGGATTTTAAAAATAGCACATTTCTTGCTGCTACCTTTCTTTACAGTCCTCAAGGGGAAGGTGTGAATAAGCTGATCATGGTTGTGATTAAATAAGTACTTAATAATAGAAAAACAGAGCCGTATGAAGTGGGAGATATAAAAATGAGTCAAAAATGTATGTCACGGCCTCTACATTTTTAAAAATTGTTAAATATTGTCTTCTTAATGGGGAATTAAATTTACTGTAAGCATCAAAGAAATTATGGGATAGAAATAAAAATAATCAAAATAAAATAAAATAAAATAAAGTAAAAGTTCTTTATTAGGTCGTGCCGCATCTGATAACACTCTTCACCATCATGTACATGGATATAATTACCACATTGTAACATGGCCTAGATTTCATATTATATGCTATACCCTATTTCGCTTTGTTATTTCTGATGCCATCTTTGTTTTTGAATTAATACACAGTTAAATTTGTTCTACTGGCTAAGTATTTTCATTTGATACCAATTAAGTGGGTTAGGAGTAAGCAATTTATGATTTGGGGTTTAAAATTTTAATACTGTTTTTTATTTTGCTTCTCAAACCCTTTATTTGATGCCCATATTAAATATTTATATTATAAGTTTTTCTTAGGAACAATTTCCGAGGCTTAGAATTTGGTATCATAAATGTCTTCGAAAAAATAATTAGAAGCTTTGGGAACTTGATATATTCAAAATATATATTTTTTATTATCATCTTTTTGAGGATAGGGGTGTCTTTAAATTTTCCTGGGGCTATAAAGTGTTTACTTTTGCTGTAACAATATGTTAAAACAAAAAGGAGTCATGTTCATTTGCTTACATCTCTAAAATTTATGAGGCGATTGTGCTGATTGTGCACCACAGGTGAGGGGTATAAAAAATGTGGCATATTAAATATGTTTATTTATCTTAGAGATTTATTGATTACATTATGGAAAAAAAAACAAAAATGTTAAGCCTGATCTATTTATAGCATTTTGACTTTTTCCAACTATATTTTCAAAATTTACCTGCGTATTAACCACTTGCTTGACTTACTCAAATACCAAGAAATAAGCACGATTTGTATGGTCTGTTGTGTTTATACTTAGTAGAATATTTTGAACAATAAGGAATTTACTTTCCCTTTAACTTAACACTTGCTTGCAATCATAGTTCTACCATTGATTTCTAATCATTTTAGTGGCATGGTTAATCGAACAACAGCTGTAGCAAATGTGACACATATTGTGACAAATTACCCTTAGAGATGAGACGTGCACACATACACATTAAATGTTGAAATTTTATCCATATTTTGTACAAACAAGAGGATATGCTGTACATATTTACATATGTACGTTACATATCTCTTTTGCCTAGAGTTTATAAATTAATTGATCCTTTGGAAGTTATAGGGACCAGTCGTTTATGTCATTACTAATAACTCTATCAATTTAAAAAGTTTTAAACAAATAAATATGTACAGAGCGGCAGTATTAAGTAAAATTATTCTTTTTTATAATTTATACACACTTACTAAACGTGAAGGTGCCACAAATTATTTCAATTTTAAAAGTTTTACTTAAAGTTCGAATACAAATATTTAGAAACAGCAACATACATACATACATACATACATACACATGGATACACATATTCAATAATCATACAACTACGTTTTTTTGTTGTTGTTATGTGTTTGACTAACATGTGCATATGCTGAAGCATTCAAATTCATTGAATTCCTTTAACTTTTCATCGTCAGCACCCAAGTCAATGTTTAACAGCATTTTCGTTTCAATAGCATTTGAAAAATATTTGGGGAGTTTGCCAGCTCGATTATCTATGTACATGTCTCTCCAATATAAAGTGTAGCATATATGAGTGTGAGTGTTTGAGTGTGACATTATGTCAAACATTAGAAATTCTGCCATCTCTTCTCTCCTCACTCTGATATCGTTGTTTTTTCGGCAACAGCAACAACAGCAACAACAGTTACAATATGTTTATATGACACAAGTGTTTGTGATGTTATTCAGCCATTGTTTGGATGCAATGTGACATAAAAACAACAATTGTCGCCCTTTAGAACAATGCATGACGAAATAAGATTTTACGCATTTTTAAGTAAAACGTTTTATGTTCCCTGTTATTGTTTTTTTTTGTACTTTCTGTGCCTTTGTTCTCTGTCTAAACAGTATGCTTTCGTATTTTTGTTTGTGTGCACTGGAGACAACCCCTGTTTAAAAGCCATGAAAGTTTTTCATTTCATGCTCGTATTCGTCCTTACAATTGGCAAATGTTTCTAATTTGCCACATTTTGTTAATGTGATGCCTTGTCCCCTTGTTTATATCAACTAAGTGGAACAAATTTCGTTTGACTGCACCTGCAAACATGTTTAACAATTCAAAAGACTTGTTTTCATCTCGCTTTTCAATGTATTGGAAATGATTTTTTTTTTATTCAATTTTTGGAAAAATTTGTCATCTCTAACAGTTTTAAAAAGTTAGTTAAAAGTTGATATGTCGAGTTGATCGAGCTTTTCTGGGTAATTAAGTTTACTAAGAAGTAGGTGTAGTTTCTTAAAATCCATCATCCTAGTTGAACTTTTCGAGAAGAAAAAAATAACGGTATTCGCGTCACAAAGTTTTTGTATTGAAAAGTGCCTTTTTAAAACGTAACATTAGACATATAGAAAATAATTTTACACTGACTTTAGCATATTTCAAAAATTCTTAGTCCGACAATGTTTGCTATCCTAAAACAAATCCGCTTAACTAGAAAAGACGTTCCAAATATAACAATCAGCTATTAGTGAGCAAATCATTTGAAAGCCAAAAAGAAAATATTTGCTTATAAAACCCGGCAGGCTGTGAAAAAAAATATTAAGAAAATGTGCGAAGAGATTTTTTGATTCGGAAAATGATTATCGGAAGTTAAATTTAAATAACTGCCACTTCGTGCTCTTAAAAACATTTTTTGGTAAACAAGGTGCCCACGAAATCGGAAATAATAATTTTTGTCAAAACTAAAATCCGTGACTTGAATACGTTTATCTAATATTAATTTGCACATTTTTGCCTTTCCTATAATTAAATTGCAATTCATTTTCATATATTTTATTTTTATTTCTTATTTCTTAGTTTTTTTTTTCATTAATTCTTTTGTTTTTTTTTTTGATTTAATTTTCTAAAATATTAACACTTAATTAATTGTGGCAAACATAAAATTATTTATTCCTTTTTTACAAATACTAATTTTGATTTTTGTTGTTGTTTTTTTTTTGTTATTATTAATTATTAAACATAAGTGTAACTTAAGTCTACTTAAAATTTTAAAAATTAATTATCATTAATATCTTTATTTACTAAACTACTGATAGCACCACCCGTACCGGAACCACCACCTCCTCCTCCGCCAACAGCATCAGTATAGGCCAATTCTTCAGGTCGAAAATAAGAATTTTGCATACTATACAAACGGTCAATTGGATTGATCATGGGAGTTTGGGAAAAAGGCCCCATCAGTTGTTGAAAGGTGGAATAACTTAAGCCCAAGATGGTGTTTAAGATGGGCTCATTTGTTTTATTACAATTTTCTGTTTATGAAAAACAATTTATATACACAAAACACAATATACATACTTATACACATTTATTAAACTTAAAAACTTACCTTTATTGGTTTCTATGCAATTGAAAGGAGCATTTTCGTTTTCATCTTTAATGCAACTCCTCAGCTTGGCCATTGTATCTGCTGAATTGGCAAATGGTGAATCCATTAAAGATTCATTATCACTTTGTGCTTCATCTTTTATCTTTGTCATGTTGCTGTTGTCAGACTCTTGTGAATCCTGAGAATCGCTGTTGCCTTTAGTATGACCCTCCTGTTTGGCTTTCTTTTGTATTTTCTTTACTTTGGCTCTTTGATTTTGAAACCAAACCTTAATCAAATTAAAATTAACGTTAATTGTAATGAATATTACTTTTTAAACAAATGTATATTATACAAGTTTGTGTGTGCATTTACCTGGACAATCCTTAAACTTAATCCCGTTTCCTTAGCTAAATTTTCTCTTACTTTACGACATGGTTTAGGCGATACTTCAAATGATGCCTTAAAAGCTCTTCTCTGCTGTGTGTTTAATATTGTGCGCGGCCTTTTGGGACCTCTGCGACCATCCAGTTTTGGCGCAAACAAATCGTCACCATAGAAATCTGTGCATCAAGAAGAAAGAAAAAAATTCAAAGTATTTGTAAAAGATTTTATTTTTCCTTGATTTGTTTGCTTTAATTCTAGGTTTAATTTAAATATAAATACAACATTCCTACTAATGAAACCCCTTTTTGCAATGTTTTCAATTGCCTTTGTTGCTCTTGAACAAATTTATTATTTAGTCAAAGTAGAGTAGAAAGAACTTAAAAAAGCTATGAATAGTTAATAGCGTTTGTTGTGTTCGTGCTTACCGTATCCTTGCAACATTTCCACTTCTTTTTCGTAATCGAAACGACAAAACAATTGGCCCTGCTTTACAACATACTGTTCGCCCTTCTTGAGTATGGCTCCGCACACAACGCACGCAAAACATTTCAAATGGAAAACATTTTCAAGTGTCCTCATCACCAGCTCATCTGCAGCAATTTTATGGCCGCATCCAAGGCAACGATTTCGCAAAAAAAGTCTATAAATTAAAGAAAATATATATTTGAACGAATTTATATTAAAGATGTTGCGTAAGTGTTACGATTTCTATACGTTGTTAGAATAGTACGAATAAATGTGTGTTTTCAGTTACATTTTGGGTTCTTTTTTTAACTTAAAAAGTTCAATGCGTATGTATGTTTATACATAGTAAGATTTCGTTTTCAATATTCTACATTAACAATAATTAATTGTAACAATAATTGCGAGTATTTTTAAAAAGTTCTGTTAAGTGTTCAGTTAAGTAGAATTGCCACAAAATAAATTATTTTATTTATTTTTTTAAGAAAAGCTTTTAGTTGGAGCTTTCAGTTCCTCCAAAGCATTTTAAAAATATTTAAAATGTTTTAAATCCAAGGCATTTGCTTTTGGCAAAATTAAAAGGATATTGAACCATTGTTATTTGTAACTCACACTTGTAACAAAATCAAACTACAAATAGTTTTTTGCATATTGCTATACGTTGCACTAAATTAAAATTTACCTTTCGTAGTCGATGCGACAGTAAAGTTTACCATCGCGGGCGAAACAGGAATGCACCAAATGCAACGAACACGTTGCACACTTAAGGCAGCTCTCGTGGAATGAAGTGTCAACGACACGCATTATATAACGATCACAAATTGGTTGGCAACAATAACCACAGGCCAGTGATGAGGACATTGAGGTGTTAGAAACGGAGGATGGTGTCGAGCAGGCATTTGAAGATAATGACAACGACAATGGCAACGGCAAAGTTGACAATGCTGAAGCCGACAGCGGACACATTGAGTCGATGAGGTGTGTGGAAGGATGCGAATGATGATGAGGATGTGAATGAGAACATTGAATGCCTGAAGCAACTGTGTTCAATTGCTGTTGTAACAAGTGGTGTTGTAAAGCTAAAGCTGTTTCAATTGCATGTTGACTATTGTTATTGCTGTTGTTACTATTACTGCTATTACTGCTATTGTGGCAATTGTTTATGTTATTGCTATTATTGTTGTTTATGTTGATGTTGTTACTATTTAAATTGCATTCGGTTAATGTCAAACGGTTGGCTGAACATTGTAAAATATTTAAGGCTTGTTGGTGTTGTTGTTGCTGATGTAAAGACAATTGAAGTTGATGGTGCTGGTGTTGTTGTTGTATTAACGGTGGTCCTGGTCCACAAGGATTTGTTGATGATTTGCTATCACATGCTGTATTAATATTGTTATTGTTGTTGTTTATAGTTTTTTGATTACAGTTGCTATTGTGGTTGTTACAACTTCCGTTGACAAGTGTCGTTCCTGTCAATGACTGTTGTCCGTTAGTCGATGTACTTGTTGTCATTACCAGTGTTGTTGTTGTTGTTGCTCCTGTTGTGTTTCTATTATTTGTCATATTGTCATTAAGAGTTTCCTGACTGCTACCATGACTGCTGTTGCTACTGATAGTATTGGCACTACCATTTCCACAACTACTGGTAACGTGGCCATTACTCGTACCATGACCATTGGCTGCAGAGATACATTGTGTTGTAGACAATTGAGTTGAATTTGTTGCTGTCGTTTGTTGAGGCGTTATTGGTGAAGAGGTGCTCTTGTGTGTGCAACTGTTGCCAGAAGCACTTGTAGCCGTATTGTTGTTATTGTTTGAGATGGAAGTATTTGGTGTAGATGTTGTTAACATTCTTTCATTTCCGTTCATGGCCATTAAAGATTTGTTGTTGTGTGTATTTTGATGCTGCTGCTGTTGTTGATGATGTAGCAAAATTTGCTGTTGTGTTACTGAGGCCTGACATGTTTTAATATCTAAAGGAACTATGAAAGAAGACACAATTTTAGTTTTTCTAAAGTTTTTCTATTTAAACTTTTTTATATTCTAGTTGTGTCCTTTTTTAAGTTGTGTTGTGTAGTTATGTGTGTGCTTGTAATAAACTTTTACTAAATTTTACTGTTTTTGCGGTTTTGTCCAGGATTTGTTTTTGTGGCCTTGTTATCGGTTTAAAATATAAACGTACTCGTATCTACACGAAACTTCTCCGTGCGTAAGTTGTGCCTTTTTGTGTTAAAAAATAGTTTGTTGGTTGGTCAGTTGATTGTATTCGGTCAGTTGCCCATTTAACTGGATTGTACTTTAGTAAATTTGTGGTTTCGCAATTATTGAAATAACTGTATACTTATTTATTTATACTTTTTTCATTACATTCATACATTGCAACACCACTATTTCATTCGACATCATCTCAAACTATGAATATTATGGAGAATCATTTTGGTTTTATTCAGAAACGTTTTGATCAAAACCTTATTAAGGGAAAATAAATTAAAAATTGAATGATGATAATATTGTGGATTTAGTGGTGAATTTCGGCGATTATTTGACAATCCTACTTACTATCATTGTTTTGTTTAAGAAATTTAAAAAAAATGCGAAAAGTATTTATTTGATAGTAGCAGACCCGGCGCGCTTTGCTAGCTAGACCTATGCACGAACTTATCTATCAATGTCAGGTTCTTATTAATATTTTCTTTAAATATTATGTGAATACTACACTTCCTATACAGATCAAACAGCATTTGCCGCAGATTCAGATGTCTGTTATACCTATAATTGTTATAGTATAAAAATTATGTGTAATTTGTTCCAATATCAACTTTTTCGCGCTTAAGAGATTATTTAAATCAATCTCGCCGTTATCTGTATATGCCGCATAAACTGTTGGCTTTGTATGGGAGATGCCACACCCACTTTAAGTTTTAAGAAGAGTTGTCCGTAAAAATCTGATTTGGTTGTGAAAGATTTTTTTAAGAAAAATTGATCCGTTCTCTTGTTATGGCGTGATTAACGCATGCCAATTAATTATTTTATATTTAGATTAAATTCAAAACTTATTAAGTTGAAACGAATTAAAATTACAAATACTAGTGGTATGTAGTGATATATTTCAAAACCCAACTATCTGAATGGTGTTATATTACTGACTTGGAATGGTGCATGCTGTGTTACACAAAGAATACATAATAGTACACCATTCTAAAACTGTTGCTTTTGCTTTTCATATCCGACTAAGTGGATCAAAATTTTTGCTCCACTCCCTTTTTGGCTATAGCGACATCTACGGTACTGAACTGATGGTCGTATTTGTTGAGTTTATAATATTTTATGTTTGAAATTACTGTTGCCGATGTTGATGCTGTGTGTATTTGTATTTGGTTACATTTGGCATTTAATGCATTTGTCCACAGTTGTTGGTCAGGTTTCAATGACTGACTCGACTGATGTTTAACTCTTATGGCACCAAACTGTTTGGCTGAATGTTCATCTCTACAGTTAACAAATTCTCTTACTATCACTACTGCCACCACTGCAGCAGTAAATATTGTATAATGTTGTCTCAATTTATTGGTTTAAATGAAATTATTTAACCACATTTTCATGGTATTTTTAAATAATTTTATTTTTTTTATTTTTGTTGCATTAAATATATCCGTTTTTAATCCTGCAACAAATTCCTTAAAATAACACCAACAAATTCATGTTATTTTGTTCATTGTATATATATAAATATATATAAACATACATACATATGTACATATGTACATACATATGTAAATAATGAAAAAAGTTACAATTGTTTTGTGGTGGAGTGTAGTAAAAAAAACATTTAGGGAAATATTTCACGAGCACTGTTATTCATAGAATAGTTTAACATATTTAAATTTTTATCTCAATAATTTGTTACTTGATAAAAAAAATAACAATGAAACTGACAAATTCTTATCTTCTCATACTACTGTTTTTATAATAAACCTCATAGAAAAATTATTGCTCATCTCCAGTTAACTCATTAAAAATACACTGTTCTACAAAACTAGCAGTGTTCAACAGTTCAATTAATCTGCTTCTAGTCGACTAAGTAAAACTTGTTTGTTCTAAAAAGATTGTTTATTTCTGTAAATGTTTTTGCATTTTGCATCTCTAGACCATTATCGCACTTTACTATCAATTGTAAGTAGCTTTTTTAATGCGTTGAATTTTTGATTTTTGGACAAAACATAAACAAGTAAATGAACGGAATTAAGTAGAAACAATTTAAATGAACGAATCAATCAATATGTGTGTAAATATGTATACAACATATACTTTTTACAAAATAAAGATTGTGGGTATATTTAATTAAATAATTATTATAATTAATTAATTAATGTAAATCTCTGAAATTTTGACATTAATTTCAAAAACAAAACGTATATGTTTTATCGTACATAATAAGTTTTAACTAGTATTTTATTTATATACAACTGTTGTATTCACTAGAAGTCATAAGTTTCGTAATGTCATAATTTGAAAAATAAACAAAAAGTTTTGTGTCATTTATTTTTAAATTCTGAAAGTATTAAAAATTTAGAGAAATTATGTCATTATCATTTTTATTGTAACGAACAATTAGGTTTAAGATTTAGTGTCTGGGAATAAGTTTTTTTACAACCTAGATAAAATGTGTTTTTTATGTTGAATCTATCGCATCACAACATATACTTACTTTTAATAATCAAAATCAGAGAGTCAATTCTTCTTCTGTGAATCGGTAACAAAAACATTTTTTCACAATTCAAAGTATATTTTGTTCAACCGTTTTACAGAGCAATAATAAGCCCCTAGCAATTATAGTTCTATAAATATTAGTAAAAGTGACTTTTTGGATAAGCGAATGGCCCTTGATTGTGATCGGTGAACGATTTTTGAAAATGATTTCAATAACAATAAAAGTAAGTAAATAAAATTTGCATAAGTAATATTATTGCAGTATTTTCTTGTAGGACACATTGACGTAGCTACAACATTTTTCTGGGGGTTCAAAAAGCTTAGAAAAATTTCTAGGCGCATCAAAGCCCCCAAAATTGTAGGATGATACTAGATCATATAAAACCTTGAGTGTTTTCTACAATTCTTATTACCGACTCCATAAAGTACATAATTTCTGAAAGCTTATGAATAGGGGAGTCGATTAAGCTCTGTCAGTCTGTACGTCTGACCGTCTGCCCGTATGTATGTTGAAGTCAACTTTTTGAAGCCCCCCGACATCGCATGGACCCGCGTAAAGTATTAAGATATTGGAAATATTCGGGAGCTGATCGGTATTAAAAATCAATAAATTCTGTCCATTAACAACTGAGATTTAAGGAAAAAACCACGACCACCTCGTTTTTTTCTCAACAAGGACATAAATACATACAAGCGTGGTATACTGGTTAGAGTAAACGTAGCATCAAATCCCAGTTGAGTAAAATTTTTTTTTATTTTTTATTTTATATATTATTTATATTTTTTTATTATTATTTTTTTTTTGAATTTTTTTATTTTTTTTAATGTTTTACAAAGAATTGTTATTGACCACACGTTGTGAACGGTATATAAGTTTCGGCTGAATATAGCACTCTTACTTGTTTAAACTCAGGATGTTATTGACTCGGGTCAGATATCGCCATATATAGACATATTTTTGAAAGAAAGATATTTTTTACTTTCATCACCAACAAATCAGCTGAAATGGTAAATTTTATCCTTTCAAACAGTTTTTGAAATTACTGAAAATATACATTTCAGATAAAAAACGCAAAGTTAACAAGTCATTGTCCCATTTATGGATAAAACATATTTATAATTTGACAACTGAATTTGAACATATTGCACTTGTACATGTTTTAATGTTTTGTTTATCGAAAGTTTGACTTTCTTTCAGCTTAAATACTTTCAATACAAAATTTCAATTGTGTTAAACAAATCCGATTTAAGTGAAATATATATGTATGAAAACAATACAGCAACAAGAACAATAAACAAAAAAAATATATATTTCAGCTATCTGACCTGACTCATTGTAATGTGCGCTGAAAGTTGAAATAAATATCCTAAAATCCTTAAGCATATGTTTGCGCTTAAAGACCGAAACAACAAAATAAAACAAAGCAAAAAAAAAAAAACTCAAATATTACTGTCAGTAATACAATTAGGGGTTGTAATTTCTTCTTTTATTGCACATCTATTTATTATACAATAACTTTTATACACGTTTTTTTTTTCTTTTCAAATCGTAAATTCTTTTATAATTTAGTTATAAGCAAATCTCTTTAAACAGGGATGATTCAGATTACAATTTCAAATTTCAAAAGCAAGGGAACCCCTTTTCTTTGAAATACTATAGAACTACATTCAAATTGTATGTGTTTGTTGAATTGTACAAAATATTTTCAAATATTTTCTGGCAATTCATTCAATTCACTATTCGTTGGTTCCTTCATCCTTAAACACATTAGTTTCTAATTAGTAAACAAAACGTTTCATCCGTTTATACTCATTCGCTTCGATAGCTCAGGATATTTTTGTAATGTTGTGGTTGTTTTTATTGTTATTGTTGTAGTTGTTAAAAATATTTTCTTTCCCACTTTGGTCGGGTGGTGTTTCTTTTGTGAACAAGTGTAAATCTTTTGTTATCATGCCAAGTCATGTATTTGTTTCGTTTTTGCCAACTTTGGCCAAATCATTCATTGAACATTTGTTTTTCTTTTTTTTTAGATTTTCAAAATTCATGCATAGATTTTTTGTTCATTGTTAAAATAATGCCCTTTTGATTTGAATATTCTGTAGCTGCTACTTTTGCTGCTACTGATTTAAGTAAACGAATGGGTGTCGGTGCGTGTTAGTGTGTGTGTGTGTGCTGTAACAGGTGTAGTTTGCATGTTATTGCCATCTCTAATCAGATTATCACTTGCAATATGCCTCAATGTAAAAATATGAATGTATGTGTCGACCTAGACAATAGCTCTGCGTGTTACTTTTATCTGAGTATAGTTTTGCTTTTATTTATTTTTTTTTTTGACAGGACAAAAATCGAATTTAAATATACTGTCGCTTTAGTGTCATTCATAATCTACAAAGGATTGACTTCTGTCAAGATTTTCACTTCTTTCTGTCTGTCTGTCTGTCTATCTATCTATGTTTATATTGGTGGTTAATGACACTTTGATGTTTGTAACAGATATTAAAGTTTAATTTTATTATTCTTTTTTAAAGTGAAAAAAATGTTTACTGTTTAAAAGCTCATTTGATGCAATGAAATTTAATAATTTTTTTTTTTTAAACTTTTTAAGTACATCGGTGAGCTTGTTATCCCGTTTGCAGTTTCTACTGAATAAATACTTGTGTATATTAGTTTTTAACGATCATGGAATTATATATATTCTGAAACCTAGTAGACGATTGATTTAGCAATTTATATTATTCATTTTAGATAATTGTTTTATTATTAAACTAATATAAAATATTTTTAAATAAAATTGTTAACATATAAGAATATTGAAAAATTGGCAACACTTTTTAACTTTAGGCCATTTTGTCAGCTGTCAAGTGATTTAAGTTTAGTTTGCTTTGGCATTTCAACATAAATGCCTTAACAACACCTGCAGATTGTAAAAATTTATTTTGAAAATAATAAATATGTTTGAAATAGATATTGCGTACTACGTTCATTTTACGGTCAACATAATCGTCCATCACTTTTGTTTCAATGAATACGTCAATAAACAAAACTGCCGTATTTTAAATGATGATAATCTCAATTGTATGTCACAAATGAAAAAGTGTTATAATGCCAGAAGTCATATTTAATTTATAATGTCAGAAGATTATCTTTTCAATAAAGTAAATTTCATGTCAATTTAAAAAATTCATCTTTGTTTTATTCCATTTCAAAGTTCTATACGTCTTTAAAAAACATCCTCTAGACACCAGTAATAACTATCGGAATAAGCAACAACCAGAAGAGGAAATGTCCGGGTGAGGTAGGAGCTTCGAATAGTATTTTTTTAAATTTTGTTGATGGTTTAAATATTTAAAGGTCTGTCTGTCTCTTGGTCTTTCTGTCTGTCTGTCTTTCTCAGTTCAGTTGGCCCAAAAACTGATGAATATGTTCGAAACAATTTTTTTTTTCTGGAATGTTTTTTTTTTAAATTGCATGTTATTTTTTTTTTAATAAAAAAAACGTGTCACACTGATTTCCTTATTTCAAAAAGAAAATAAAAAAAAATCTACGCTTTTTTACCAATTTAACACAAAAACAATATTAAAATATATTCTCGATTAAAAACGGTTAAACAGTTTTTTAGGGACCAGCTTCGCGATCAATGCCCGATAGTTATAAATGGACTTTAGTTAAAAAACACGATTGAACCAAAAATAAAAAAAAAATGTTTAAAAATTCTCTAATATCCTTAAAAATATTCTAAAATGTTTCATGCAAAATATTCGTAAACAATTTAATCTTTCTAAGTTTAATTTTCTAATGTAACTTTTTTATATCCAATCGATTTGTACATTCCGGATATGCACTATTACTAGATACCTATTTTTATCAAATCTTAACTTACAACGTCCATGATCTTAGGTGCAAGGAGAATTTAGAGAAGTGCGTGTCAACAATTTTGATAAGATTTTTTTCTCGATTTTGTCCATTTTTAATTTTAAATATCTCTGATCGAGTACTTTCAACAGACAAACAACAAATCTGGATGGATTAAGAATTGTTCGATGACCTAGAACGCAAATCTATAAAAAATGTTACAGGATTTAAAACAAATCTTCGATATGTCACAAATATTGCTGGCAAATTCTACAATTTTTCTAACTCAATACTTTTTATATCGATGCTCGATACCAATCAATACTTTAAACGTATTTTTTAAATTGAAAAGCAATGTATAAAGTACATGTAGCGTCGTTGCTCTTTCCAACCCAGTTAATTTACGGTATTAGACTTATTATCTTGAAACAATCAAGCCATCCTTAAAAGGTTTGGTAGATAATTGCATAACCAATAAACGTTGAAAATAGAGAAAAACGTTTTTTTGAAAAATTGTCACATAACCGATTACGAAGGAGCAGCGACGATATTTTTATATAAAAAGTTTTCTTTTACAGAATATTTTAAGCTTAAAAAAGTTTAATCTATATATATAAAAATCAATGTGTGTTTGTATGTTTGTATGATTGTATGTTTGTTTGTGCTTTATAGACGGCTGGACCGATTTTCTTGAAATTTTCACAGAATCTTTCTGTATGTCTGGAAGGAATTATAGGCTATACTTTGGTTTAAAATTGTAAGTGGTTGGGGTGCCACGCCCTATTAAAGAATAAGTACTAAATATTATATATCACGAAAGTTAATGCAGCTAGAGTCTTCAAATTAAGTACGGTAAACTTTGACATTCACACCAACATTTGGGTTAAAAATGGGTGGACTTGCAATGGTAGGCGTGGCTACATGAATTAAATACTAAAATTCGTATATTTGGAAAACGATATCGATTAGAGTAGTAAAATTTTGCAAGAGCAACTTTGACACCCAAATGAACATTTAGGCAAGAAATGGGTGCATTATCAATAGTGGGCGTGGCACCTACTAAATACTAAAATTCGTATATTTGGAAAACGATATCGATTAGAGTAGTAAAATTTTGCAAAAGTAACTTTGATATTCAAATAAAAATTTATGGAAAAAATGGGTGCATTAACAATAGTGGGCGTGGTACCTGCCATATGAATTAAATACTAAAATTTGGGGTGGCGAAGCACACCGGGTATTAGCTAGTTATTCATAAAAATCTTTAAAAAAGAATTATAATTTTAACTTGTTGGAGTCCCCAAACATTTTATTGCTCTTATTATCAATTGTTTCTAAGACGGTTGGTTTAATTTTCTAGGCTTGCATATGGGTAATGGACCTAAAGTATTGTACATTTTAAATGGAGTTGTATTTAAACTGTTGCCTTAATAATTCGAAAAATAGGTCATACCGAAGAATAACCGAAAAGCTTAAGCTTGGGTCCCTTTGGTGTGCTTAGAAATAAAGCAGTGGTGAGTTTGCATTTAAAGGTTTTGAGATGGAAACTGCTTCTTTTATCACCTCAGTTTACCTTCCACTGTGAGTACTCTATACCAAGATTGAAGGGACCTTGAGATATCTATTAAACCGAAACTTGACAGATGCTTCAAAATGCTGGGCAGCTAACAGCCAGTTTGACCGGTGACTGGGGTGTTAGATTGTTTATTGCAAAATGACAACCAAACTCGATCGACTTCTACTCTTTCTGAGAGGTTGAAAAGACAGTGGAAGATTTTCTTTGTCACTACTCGGCCAATATTTAGAAGAATATTCCAAAATAGTTCACAGCAAGGGGTATCTAGAAATCTCCCATTTGTAATTATATATCTGGCCTTTTCTGTAGATTTTTATCTCTTTTTTTATGTACTCGTTAGAACTGATTTTTAGCTTTTTTCTCTTCTCTGTCTTATAAGGTTCTCGCAATAAATCTATTGGTATGTGGAAGGAGCAGCCAACAACCGTAGATTTTTCATTAGACACTATTGGCTGGAAGACTTTAAACCTAACCTAAATAATAAAATACAGTTTCCTCTCTGTCACTTATACTACTTTATAGTTTAAAATAATATGAATACATAGCACTAGTTACAAACTCTTCATAAATATGTAGTAAACAAACTTTGCTAAAATACGTTGCTGCAGTATTTTAATTTATTATTTCAAAACAAATCATACTATATAGCATTGTATTACACTATCTGTGGCTAAAAGAAATAACTGACTAAGTCAAATTAAGCTAAAACTGAGGTAATAACATCATTGTTAATTTCTCAATTTAAAACTACCCCCAAGCAAGTAATTTAACAATTTTTCAGCAAGTAAGGACTAAAAATCTTTTTACTTACATATATATTTCAAACGGACAATATCTTTAAGAAAAATACCTTATTTTAAAAATTTATTTGTACTAAATATACGAAAAACGATGTATTCTTTTAATAAAACAGTAGGGAACTCATATAGTAATTTTTAACGGAAATCAATTTATTACAAGTAAGAGTACTGTTTGTGCCGAATCTTTAATACCCACCACCAATTTGATGAACTTTTATAGCACAGAATTTATTATCATGTTATTAATAGTAAACTATATTGAATCATCTCTTTATACTAAAATATATATCACTTTCTATGTATAACTTCAATATGCAAGTAAAATATTTTCGTAAATTTAGTCTTTCAATGAAAGTGGGCGTTAAAGTAGGCGTGTCAATTAAGTTTCTGCTAGTAAATACAACTTAGATATTTCAATATAGTCCTTTATTTTTCCAAAAACTTTGTCCATAGAGAAATTATACGAAATTAAGATAAACCGTTATATGGAAGGAAGGCGTTAAAGTGGGCTTGTCACCTAAATTTTCTGGGATAACAATGACATTGACTAGAAGGATGAGTTTTTGAATTTCATTTACAGTAGAAAAAGTGAAAGGTGGGCGTTATAGTAGGCGTGTCGAAGTTGTTTCTGCTAATGAATACAACTTAAATATTTCAATATAGACCTTTATTATTCCAAAATCTTTATTCATGGAGTATTTATGAATTTGAGATAAAAGGTTATATGGAAGGTGGGTGTAAAAGGGGGCGTGTGACATTTATTTTCCGTTAGAGCAAAGCCATTGATCAAAAAGCAATGTCTGCTAATTTCAAAGTCATATATCTAATTTTGTCAGTTATATTACGTTTTAAATTTTGAATGTACCGAAAAATACACTGTGCGGTTTAAATTTTCGTACATTTTGATCCTTTCCTAAGTCATAGATATAGGCAATTTCACGGCTCTACGTTAATGCGTTTCGACACAATTGCATTTTATTCGATGTTGGAAGCACATGGTTTTTTTTACCTACTCTTGCATTACCAGCTATAACTCTTCCTAATATTCTAATTTAGCTCATTTTCATTACCAAACAAGTAAGAAATATTCTGGCAAAATTTGAGCCCCTAGGTTTTTCTGTCCGACCTCTATTGTGCTTTCAACAGATGGATAGATTGTCATAAAATTAAGCCCCGATTCAGAAAAAAAATACTTTATGGGGTCTAAAATGAATATTTTTATGTGCTACAAACGGAATGACAAAATGAATATACCCCCACTATTTTTCTGGTGGCGGGTATAAATATCAGCTCAAAACTTTAAAACTGCTTTCCCAAAAAACTATAAAATCAGACAAAACATCTTTTTTCTTATTGCCAGAGATGCTAGTAATGTTTCCTTGCATCTCTTATCATTTCAAGTCTATTTAAAGTGAAGTCCTCTTAGCGGTATTTGTCTGTCAGTATAAATTTTTACAAAAACAATTTTCAATAAAAATGTGTCCTTACCACTTTTGAAGCAGATCTGAAGTTTTCTAAAGCCTTAAATAAATAATATCACATATTTTTGGCATAGTACTACAAATTATTTCTTTTTTTCTTTCCAAAATTGTAAAACAAAAATGTATTTAGTTTAGCACCCATGTAACTTTGAGATATTTTTTTCATACATGTGTCTGAGTGTAAACTCAATCTAGACTTTGCAATTACAGGCTGACTTCTTCTTGCATATTTACGGTTGATAAATTCAACACAAATAAAACAAACAAGGTAAACAACAAGTGCTTCAGATTGTTGTTCAACTAAAATATGAGTTTCTATCGCACTTTATTAGCTCCCAATCGGCGGCGATATTTACAGCGACGGCTTATAATTATATATACCGTCGGAAGTCGTGTTAAAGATTAATAAAAACAAGTCAAATTAACAAAGTACTTACACATGCCAATGGGTATAGGATGGTGTTCTTCTATCATTTCGATTTTATCTAAAATTAAGTTGTAATTCCAATATAAAGTAAAATTGCTTGCAAATTGACACACTTGGTTATTTTAAAGTCCTTAGAAAACTTTAAAATAAAAACTCCTTGAATATAAAAACATAATTCTGAAACATTTCTTCGTGCATATGTATATTTAAGTTGTTTAGTTTTCCTTGATTTAATAACTAAAAACATACAAATACAAATTGAAGGGCTTTGTCTTCTTTTTTTTAATTTTTAAACCACAACTTTATTTTCAGTTTTTTTATGTACCGACCGTTTTCTTTTAATTCAGGCACATACACATGTTTACATTGTGTGTGTGTGTGAGACTGTCTAAATAGTATTTTATATTTGTTTAAAATGGCGTTTTTTGTTTCAACGTACTCGACCGTGTTTTATGTGTAACGCAATGCTTGACTGATTACGGACCTCTGGCACTAATGAAATTTGCAAAAATATATTTGGAATCCAACTTGACTTGCAGTTAGTTGAAAAGGATATTTTTGTTACTCATAGGAGAAATCCTGTTGAAATTATATTTTTTAAGTATAATTGGCTAAAACTGAGAGGTTTTACAAAGCAGCATATCCATAATGAACAATTGTTGTGAAAACAAAAACAAAGGGGCCATATTTACTTTGGCCATGCAAAATAGAGAAGATGGCCGCATGGCGAAAAAAAAGAGTACAACTCTAAATGAATTTCCCCTGTATTTGGGGAGTTTACTTATGCCACAAAAGGATATTCCATAGAAAAAAGGGCACATGCGCTTTAGAAACTTGTTAAAGGCATACAACATCAAATAAGGCAGCTCTACAATTTTATGGCAGTTTGTCACTCGAGTTTTAAATGTACAATATCTTTTAGATTTGAAACAGATTATAAAATATACTTGCAACAAAACACTGACATTGACAAAAATACTGGCTTAAATACAGGCATCTTCAAAATCATATTTTTTTATTGGAGTTTTAAAGAAACTCTTTGAACCATTTAAAAGTGTTGGTGTGTGTGATTCTTAAATATTTTACTCAACTCTGTTACACATTAATCCTTTTTATATTCGCGCACTTGTGGTTCTTATAGAATTTCGTTTTTCCTTCTTCTTCGGATATAGTGTGTTATGGGGTGCATATGTTGAGCCGTCTTTCTAACAGCTGATAAGTCAGTTTTTGTCTTAGTCGCAGTTGTTGTAGCAAATGTTAATGACTTCGTAAAACACGTTTTAATAACACGTTTTCTTGTTGATGCTGTAAAACCTTTTTCCCTCCGTTTTCCGTTTCCTATTTACTTAAAGTGTTAATGGTTGTTTAGTTTTAATTTTATTTTAAAGCTTCATTTATTTTCCATTTTATATCCACTTTTCTGTAAGCAGACAGAGAAGACCTCTTTCACCTTTTCCTTTATTACATACCCCACAAACATTAAAGTCTATTAAATTTAGTTAAAATTTAAACGAGATTTCAATAGCTTTAAGATATTCCTCAGTAGACTTTCGTTACTTTTAATATATTTTTTGCAGTAAAAAGACTACGAAAGTACAACATATTGTGTGTGAGGGCGTGTGTGTGTTTTTTACATTGTCTACTCTGGGTCTAGTGAAAATTTACACAGGCAGTCAGACAGACAGATAGCTCACGTAAATTTCTTCGTGTGTATTAGTAGTTTGTGTATACGAATCATCTTTTTGAACTAACATTGGCACAAATATTTGAAATATGTATGTAGTATCTACTATTACTTCTACTCGGACATACAAACAAATGGACAGACAGCAAAGCTTTCATATTTTATTTCGATTTATATTTATGGTTTTGGAAATATGAATGTGTGAAAAACTGCTAGTGAAAATGCTCTTATTTTCTTTGACTTTGTTGTCCAAAAAGTTTTTTACTGGTTTTGAGTTCTTTATTGGCCAAGTGTTGCTTAGGTGTTTTTCTTAAGTGGCGTTAATTTCAATGCTTTTTTACTGTTTGTTGCCTTCGATAACTGCCTTAATTATAAGTTTCTTTTTGTTTATGTATAACTACACAAAATGAAATATGATATTTTAAGTTTTAAACAAAAATTCTTAAATTTAAGTGAAATCATGTTTAAAAATCAAGCACGACTTATTTCTCGTTTTGTAGAAACAAGTACAAAACGGGCATGTTTTATAAAAACAATAAACAAAACTATTAAACTAAGAATGAACTGCCTAAATTAAAAACTTTTATTTGCAAGAAAAACACACTTTATTATTTTTAAATAATTTTTATATAATTCTCTTTTCCTTTGACATACTTTATGTAGAGGATGGGTCTAAAGTCACCATGGGACTTAAAAATGTAATAACTTTTTCGTTCATATATCTTTTTTTTCATTTTATATTAATAAGGCCTGGAGAACAAATAATGGAAAGATGTTCTACTGAACAAAGAAAACCAGCGATCAGTTATTTTAATGTAAATAGCATATCGTTGACACTTTAACTTCGGAATTTTGCCCCCCCTAAAGCAATGATTCGTTAATAAGTTCTTTGTCACCTCCAACATGGTACAGTAAGAGATTTTCATTGAAACGATAGACCATATTTAATTCGCATTGCGGAAAATATTGAACGTGTAGAGCAAAGTGTTAACGAAAGAAACGCCAGAACATCAACCGATTAAAAAAATACAAATGTGGGAATTGGTGGCACTGGACGCTTGACTAGAAGTGGCCACTTTTTTTAGCAACTCTGTGTGCTTTGATTCGGACGAGTATTGACATAATTGTAACGAACGAAATGATTTTGGACGAGTTGTGACGGGGCAACGAACATTTTTAGAAAAACGTGCGGAATAGGTTTGGACGACGAAGCACAAAGATGTTACTTAAATTTAAAACAATAAATGTTTAATTCATTGAAATTAAACTATTTAAACGTGTGTTACATTTTATAAACCTACACATATTTATTGTTATTCCCATATAAAGTGCAATTGATTGATTGTAGAATTATAGCCCAAAGATTATCGGAAACGTCTAAAGTGATATTATGTTTTTATACTTACCGAAAAAAAATCATCTTGTATATAATAATAATATAATCTGAAGAAAATAATTTAAAAAAATATAACCGAAACGGTTATAAAATTTCTAAATCCGATAGTGACTTTTGCCCTACGCGGTGTAAGTAATAGTGTTGTCGACAATAGCGTTGTAGGAGTTTTGAGTTAATTGATGTTTTTTCGTTGGTCAGTTATTTTTATTTTTGAGTTAAATAAATGCCAAAGCCTAAGTACTGAAGATACTGTACAGTGTTACGATCGAATTCAGTTACGAATTCTTTGATGATTAATTCATTCTTATTTATGATTAAATGAATATTATTTAAAGCCTACGTATCAAGTAGAATTTCAAAATAGATCATGTAACGAACTTTTAAAAATCACAAAACGATGAATTTGTTTTTTAATCAAGAAAAACCGTATTTCTTAAATCACAACGGCTCGATTACTTAATTGTTTTAAGTAATAACGGCCAACGTACTGCAGATATTTAAATTAGTTTTGTTTAGATATTAAAAAAGAAATATCCATAAACATCATTAAACCATTAGTTTGTGATCATACCTAACCGTGATATAAAGACCGCTTGCGAAAAAATAAATAAATAAATTATTCTAGCTTAAGTTCATTTTCACAAATTATTTTACTTCCTTAATAATTTTTAAATTAAATTGTTAGAACTTACTAAGAAATTATACCATATTAGTTTTAAAAGAACTGAAAGTATATTTGTATGTGTTATAATACAATAGTTTAATCCGAAACAAATTTACAAATGGTTGATGATTGATGATTGACCACAACAATTGCCAAGAAGAACAACAATAAATAAAATCTTTCGCATAATAATTTGTAGCGACTTAATAGTTACACATGCAACATTTCTGTTTACTAGCTTATGGGCCTAAAAGGCTACTATTTGAACTGACATTTAAAGCAAATTGTTTTTTTATGTATTTCATTTTTATCCTTAATATTTGTAACTGCACTTACATGGATTATGATGTGTGTATAAGAAAGTATGTTTGCACACACAATTGGTGGTCCGATAAATTGTAACAAACATAAAAATGAAGACTATTTTTTATCATTATACTTGTATTCGTGCACGCGAGTATATTATAAATGTAATATATCCCATACACGTATTTCTTATATACAATTTTTATTTTATGCCCACAAAACGTTTTTGTGATCCTTGCATACAAACAAGCGTATGAATATAAATATATGTCTGTACATATATGGATGTACTTGGCTTTAGCAAACAAATTTAGTTTTTATCCATTTTTTACAGAGGGGTCACTTTGACTATACATTATTTTAATACTGGTATTTTTACGTGTTTTTTTGTTGTTGTTGTTAAATTTATGTAAAGAAGGGGATAATAACCCAAAATCCCAAACATACTTCTTTATTCGTTCACACAGGCAGGCTTACGCTCGCATGAGTCTTAAATAAAATTATTTACCTTAAGGCCTAATAAAAGTTTATGGGTGAATGTGTTGGTTCATTAATGTATGTATTTATATATTCAGTGTGCACCCAAATACATTTGTATATTTTGATATTAACTGATTTTAAGGAAAGTTTTTCACAATATAATGCAAGTGGGATTTTTTTGTGATTTCTTTTTTAAAATTTTTTTGTTGAAACCAACTCATTTTTTAGTCTATTTTTATAATAATATGTCACAGTTGGAAATTTAAAAAATATTGTTTAGTTTATACCTTTTATAAACATTGTTTTATTTTCTTTAAATAAACTTGTGTTTGTTTTATTGCAAAAATTAACACCTAACTTTACAGTATAAAAGTTTAGAACACTGTATTGATTTTTAACACTAAAAATTGAACCTATATTTAATGAATTTATTAATTTAATATACGCAACGAATTCTGTTGTACTACTACTTTATTAGCTCCGCTTGTTCAATTATTTACATACATTATCACTACCATAATGATTATAATCTACATTATGTTCTACAAGCTTCTAGCTTGTTCTAGAACTGAAAACAGGTAATACGATGTATAATAATGAATATAATCCACTATAACATTAGTATAATAATATTCTACTCTAGAACCAAAAATACATGAGACACGCTGTATAAAATGAAAAAGTTTAATCCTTACTGAGACGTGAGGCCCTTGTCTTTGACAAGTGCCGTTAAGCTAATAATGACCTTCAAAAAAATATACTAGATTAAATCTGTAACAATATTAAGCAATATTTTAGATTTAAAGGTGTTAAGAGCTTAAATTTTAAAATTTACCTGCGCTCCTGCTCATGAGTACATACATAGTCATTTCAAAGTATGATTTTATTTTTTGTTTTGTGCAAATAATAAGGACGGATAAGTACGGGGGCTTCACATTGTTTTGAAGGCGTCTGTTAAATCTATTATAAATTACTCAGACTGATGCAAAAATACAAAATCAAGCAGCAGGTAAAAATATTGTTAAAATGAGCGATTGAGTGCAATTGGGAGTTGGTTAGCAAGACCATACGTTATAATGCCGTAAAATGTTCATAACAAAAAAATTTTTTTTGAAAAGTTAAAAGCTGTTTTATACTTACAAAAGTATCACTACTTATGTTTTAGTTATAGAAAAAAAAAAAAAAATTAAAACAACTAAATTTAATTGCTTTGATAATTTTTCGTTGCTTTAACCCTCTCTTCTGTTTGTTGGCTCTCTTTTAAGAAATTCCAATAATATATTGCATTTGGTAGATAATGATATTCCATTGTTTTAAATGGATAAGATAACAATGCTTCAGACATAATAAGCATAGATTAGGCTATCGTAGCTCTGACGATGAGCTTAATGACGCAGAGATGGGAAATACAAATGCGTTTGCTTTAAAATGGAGACATGGTTCGATGAAGAAGTTGCAATATTTATTTTAATATTTTAAATTTATTTATGTGGCGTTCGTATATTTCATTACTTCTTAACAACCTTTTAGTACCGGATTATTTATTTTTAATGATAAGACGTTTTTAACAGAGTTATCACATTATTTTCTAAACAAAAGTTAATTGATTTTTTACTAGATATAATTTTATGATATTACGGTCATTGAGTTAAAAGTATCGATATAATACTTATTAAAATCTGATTGTGAATGCCCAAAATAAAAAATGCAAAAATTTTAAAGTGAACGGTGCACTTTTTTTGTGTGCAAAGTGGTGCGGTCTAATGTATATGGATGCATATTACGTTCCCCCTGTATTATTGTAAACTTATATTATACGATACATTTAGGCAAATACTAGCAGTTTGCTTAAACAAATATACAAGATATTTTGTAAATATTTAAACAATAAAATTACAAAATCCAACTATTTTAAGGGAACATTTGATTCTGTGAGTATGAGCCTGTTTAAATTATAAGGCTTAAATATTGATTTTAGACACGCTGAGTTCGAAAACACAAACCCACACACACATATCATGACTTTAATAAACAACGTTGAGCATTGATTTCTCTGTAAGTAAATTCATTTACAGTCTGGGAAATTTAATGCGGGATTTTGTATTCCCTCAATCTAATAAAATTTTTATTGTAACTTATTTTAACGTCTTAACAACTAGTCAACCGACCACAAATCACTACAAATATGTTGGTACCATACAAAAATTAAATGAAGAAGGTAGTGAAATATTGTGTAAGTTGATAGGTATTTTTGCGCTTCTTACGGACATAATTTCCTTCCTACGATGGTGGACATTTATGCTAAAAAGATGTTGTACACACAAAAACTTTTTTTTAAATAAAAAACGTATATGTTTAAAGAAAAAAAGAAAAAAAAATTGATGAATAATAAGTTCTAGTGATATTTTTAGAGAAATCTTAAAATTTTTCTCAATTTATTTTTCAATAAGGTGACACCATGTGTCCAACAACAGCAACAAAAAATAATTTTTTTTTGTTGTGCTTACTCCCTTTTTAAACGTAAAAGTAAAACACTTTTTTTTTTAAATTATTAGTCAGAATACTTCCTTTATGCACTGGAACCCTAAATTGCATAATTTTTCGAAATTTTTCATATTAGATTTTGGGTCCCTATAATTTCGATTTGTGTCATTACACACAACATGCTTTTTTATAAATTATAATTTTTTTTTAGCTTTCATCGCACAGTGGTTCCTTTTGAATAAAAAATGGTAATAAATATGCAACTTCTAACACATCTGAATTGCATAAAATAAACTCGGGCTCGCATCGGAAAACCAAGTCTTTTTAATCCTTGCATTTGGAGACACGCTGTAGCAGTACATAGCTCTAAAGTTCGTCAAAATTGGCAACCTTAGATTTAAAAAACATTTCCAGGCTTGTAGCTTTTGTACAAGTGTTAACTGATTTGAATGAGTTTTTGCTTGTGTTATTAAATTCTGCCAGTCCGTCCTTTTTTCTTGATACGCATATTAATGCTTTTGGTTGTCTGAAATCTGTATTTATATCTCAGTTAGCTTCAAACCGAATTGTTGATTTTTCACAGTAATTATTTAAGTTTCTTAACTTAGGAACTAGAGACGCTTGATATGTTTAAAGAAATATTTAAAGAGGCGAAGATCCTCTTTCTTATAATGTTTCAAAGCAGCATTGCCAGTACGATGATTTTGTCATATTATTAATAACTAGCCAAACCCGGCGCGCGTTGCTACGCCCCTTAATGAATCAAAATGCATTCTGAATTTTTATTGAATATCAACTGCAGAAGCCTAAAAATTATCATTTTGTTTATGGGCGTGGCCCTGCCCACTTTTCTAATAACGAAATTGTAAGGTCATAACAGCTCAATATGTGTGCAAAGTTTCAGAAAAATCGGTCCAGTGCAAGTACTTCAAAATGATAACATTTTTTTATGGGCGTGGCACTGCCCACTTTTCTAATCACGAAATTGTAAAGTCATGACAGCTTAGTGTGTGTGCAAAGTTTTAGAAAAATTGGTGCAGTGCAAGTACCTCAAAATTATAATTGTTTTAATGGGCGTGGCCCTGCCCACTTTTCTAATCATGAAATTGTAAAGTCATAACAGTCCAATACGTGTGCAAAGTTTCAGAATAATCGGTCCAGCGCAAGTACCTCAAAATGATACCTTTTTTTTATGGGCGTGGCACTGCCCACTTTTCTAATCACGAAGTTATTTAGTCATGACAGCTCGACATGTATGCAAAGTTTCAGAAAAATCGGTCAGGTGGAAGTACCTCAAAATTATAACATTTTTTTATGGGCGTGACCCCGCCCACTTTTTTAATCACGAAATTATAAGGTTATGACAGCTTAATATCTGTGCAAAGTTTCAGAAAAATCGGTTCAGTGCAAGTACCTCAAAATTAAAACTTTTTTAGGGGCGTGGCCCCGCCCACTTTTCTTATCACGAAATTATTTAGTCATGACAGCTCGATATGTGTGCAAAGTTTCAGAAAAATCGGTCAAGTGCAAGTAGCTTTAAATGATAACTAATTTTTTATGGGCGTGGCCCCGCCCACTTTTTTCACCCATAAACACTCCCTGGTATGTGTACAACAACTTACCAAAGTTTGAGCCCGATCGGTTTTACAGTTTCGGAGTCTATAGCTAACACACACACACACACACACACACACACACACACACACACACACAGAGTTTCACTTTTATATATATAGATTTATCAACGTCAATGTGAATACCATTTTTATTTTGAATGTCATGATGGTTTTGAAAAAATATTGATTTTGAATACAAAACACCACTTTATAGAATTTTTGTCTATCTGTCGGTCCTTATTTCTGTTTTCCTGAACTCAATTGACTGAAAAAGGTTTTATTACTTATTATATAAATACATATGTATAACCTTATTACTCCTACCTGGTTTAGCGTACTTTTTATTGCGAAATAACATCCATTTTGCAGTAACTTAAATATCAGTATTTATTTTAAAATAATTACAACACAAAAATATTGTTGGGACCTGTAATGCGGACGGTTTGTATACAATGGTCAAATATATTCTTAATATACCTTGAGCTTAAGACTGACAGGTGTAGTACTACAATTTTGTATTAAAATAACAATTATTTTCTTCAGCATCAAAAAATAGGGACAGAATTCAAATTTAATTGTCATAATTTTAATGCTTTTCTTAAAAATCTTTTGGTTAATATTTTACGCCCACACACACATTGACAAAAGGCAAGGAATCATAAAGTATTTTTTTAATTTAATTACTTGATGACTTTGAAAATTGTTTTGTTTTTCCACCTCCCGTTTTGTAAAGGATAACGATGAAAGAGTATGATTGAGGCTAAGGAAATGAATCTTTAAAATTTGCTTAAAAACAAAAATTCTTTTGAAAAAGTGTTAAAGTCTTGTTCGGTAAATTGCTGTTGCAAAATGTTAAATTGGTCTTTAAAAAACTTTTCAATTGTACTATAAACTGTTTTTAAGATTAATTTGGGTCATTGGGCTAAATTAAAGGAAAAGTGTTGTTGTTATTCAACATCATCAACAGTAAAATTTGTCTGTCTGGTGACTGTCTATCTGTGAGTTGATTACTTATACACATACAAACATACATACGTATGTTTTTATATGTTGAAGTATGTTTTTGTATTTCTCGGGATATAATGATGACGTTGATAATGGGTGGCCGGGAAGCTAGCGGAGTAGTTTTTTTTTCAATGGTGGCGTCTTATTACTACTGTTGTTGTTGTTGTTGTTGTAAGTGTTGGGTGAAATTTAATTTAAGTAGTGAGTTCTCGCTGCTGTCGCTCGCTAGTGGGATTGGGGAGATTTGATAATTAAGTGCAACATGTGGTATTAAGTAATTTACATGTTAAAACATCTACTATGTGAACTGTACACTTGTACATAGATAGCGTGTGTGTGTGCATGTGTGATAAAAGGCGGGTACTAAATGAAAAAGCCATTGTCTGGTATTTAAGGTCAAATCAATAATTTTACACTTAATGAAAGTTTTGAAAGGTTTCAAAATAAGTTTATTAATTTTCATCGTTGTGTTGATTGTTTTATATACAAATGTTTGTTCTTATTTTAAGATTAAATGACTGAAGAAGCGTAGCACACGATAATGATTTGTGGTGTGTTGATAAATCATTCAAAACGAATGTAGTTCATTAGTCGATTTCGATTTTCAAAGCTTAAAAGACAGTAAACTAAGAATTAAGGTAAAGCTCTTCAGCAGGATATTCAAATTCATCATAATTTGAAACAAAATTTATTATTATGAGTTGGCGGACAAATTAAAGAGTGACAAATATTGTGCAAACATCGGTTCATTGATTTTTTGTATCCCGCTAATCCTTTTTATATTGTACTTAATTTCTGACTTTCAATATTTTCTATTCAATACTAAATACTAAGATAACAAAAAAAAACATATCTGTGAAAAATTATTTCAAACTGACTTTGTATGCCCTTTGTAATTTATATCCTTTTGTGATATAAAAATTTTTTTTTGCTGAACACAAGTTGATATTGTATCGTTGGTATTATTGAATGTAAAATAGTATTAATAATGAAGTCAGAAATGAAAAGATTAATAAAATCTTATTTACAGTTATATAAAAAAAAATTGGCTTATTAGCAAAATTTTTTAGATCAAAAAATTATTTCTTTGTATATAAAACTATAATTTTTTGCAGGTAAAACTACTAATAAATTAATTTCTTTTGGTGCCAAAACAATATTACAATAAGGTCGTACATTGAATAATATATTCCTTTAATAATATTTTAAATTGTCACGAATTTTTTTTAAGGAGATTTTAATAAAATGCGTCAAGGTACAAATTTAAAGGCATATTTCGGAAATTAATACCCTTAAAGCAAATACCAATTTCAGTATGTATGGGCATACAAATATTAATGATAAAATTCAGTAGTTTTAGACATTCTTAATTTTAGTTTTATTATAAGATTTACTAAACCGGCGACATAACCAATCAGTCTTTAGTGGAAGAGTGGCTAACCACGTATTTTCTATATAAATAAAAATCAAATATGGTTCGGCTGTAATCGTACGAGTATCACTTAGGAAAGGCTGCAACGATTTAGTTAATTTTTTTTAATGTTTGTCATAATCCATCTTTGGATTTACGGAAATAAAAATTAACCACTCGCCCTTTTTGAAATTTATCTAAAATTGAAAAAGTCTCGACCTCGACTATTCTAGTAATCAAATTGAAGTTTAACGGACACCGATTTGGCTTTTTTATTATGTTGTATAATCTTCTTCTTCTGTTTAATTAAAAACGAATTTAGTCTTTTACTAAGCGCAACACCGGAGAACGACTGAATCGATTGTGATAATTTTTTTTTATTTTAATTATGTTTGAAGCTCAAGAATGCTTTTTTCGTACATTGTTTCAAAATCAACAGTTCTTGGTAGCATATCCAAAAGGCTGTTATGGTAAAAGCCTTCAAAATTTGTGTGGGTTATTATAATAATATTTTGCAACAGTAGACGGACGTGAATATCTAAAAAGCTATATCCTTCTTCTCGAAACTTTGTTGGCTTTACCTTTATTTCGTTTGTCTTTTGCCAGCCAACAAACGTTTCGATCGGAACAGAAGATGTGATACACTATATATGTTAGGGATTTTCATTCTGGTATTAATTATAATTATTTATTTATTTAAATGATTGGTTAGGATCAAATAAAGTGTGGACATGGCACCACCAAATGAAGAAGAAGGAGTGATATCGTCATATGAATAAGATAATTTTTATGACAATTATTGAACACCTAACAAATGGTGCTGAATAATATTAAAATCCATTTCCCAATGAATACAATGCAAAAGACTTTGTTGGGACCAGCAAAGAGGTACGAGTTCTGCTAGTTCTAAATAAATTTTACAAAAAAATATCTTGTATAAATTTATTTAAAGTGTCCTACTAAATGAAAAAGCTAACATTTTAATATAAACTCATACACTTTTCTATTGCCCATTTGCCAACATGTCATTAAAGCCAGCAGGATAGTATGAAATTCAATAACAATACTTAATAGACAATTTTTATGCACAAACACATTGATGCTAACTGTTTTAACGATGTTTGACACCAAAAAAGTAATTGATACACAGTTAATGGCAAAATATAAAATCTATTTACGATTACAACATCTCAGATAATAACGATTCAAAGTACAATGTAAATGTTTCACAACTGCAAAATAGTACAAGCGGTACATACAAGATATACATTTACACTCTTACAATCAAATAATATTAGCACAGAAACACACACACACACACACATACAAATAAATAAATAGATACCGTTAAATGAATCCATCAGTCTATATTGGTTGGAAAGCAAGGAAGTTAGAAAATAAAAAAAACATTTTGAAATGTCTATAAAATGATAAACATTTAAGATTTAACATGAATATTCTCGTACACACAATCTCACATAAAAGCACAATTTCATCTGTGTGTGTGTGTGTGTAAAACTGTTTAGAGGATTTGGTAAAACACCATAGGAGATGGCTTACAAATAGAAAAAACACACATTTCAAAAACGAAAAGAATAAAAACTAAACTTTATGGCAGCATCAGGGGGAGAGAAGATTCTATAAAATGCCAAACATTTACTCACTCATTTATTTAACCATCCAACAATTCTGTCACTCATGCTTCAACTCTAAAAGGCAGGCAGGCAGGCCGTCAACCAGTCAGGCTGTCAGGCAAGCAGCCATCGATCTAACTCGCCATCATTCAATATGGCGTCAAAACGTCACAATCCACAACATCCTCAATGTGTGTTTGAAGCAACAACATGTGCTGTTGTTGTAGTAGCTGTGTTGCATAAACATTTCTAAATAGAAAGAAAGACAGTGTTAAAGTCTCTATATGTGTCCCGCAGTGTGTAAATGCTGGGGGAGTTAGTTTTCTAATGAGGAGGAATGAGTTATAAACCAAACCTTCAACCCCAGTCTGGTGTGCCAACATAAAGGCTCACACACGAACACACACACACATTAACCCAAACACACATTGCCTGCTGACAAAAGTTGTACTGACACAACATCAAGTCGATTTTAGCAGCAAGTAGTAGTGTTGGAGATGCTGCTGGTAATGTTGGTAAAAACGTTGTTTTAGCTTCTTTCACGATTCTCAGCATTAAATGCTTTTCTACTTTTTAAATTTAGTTTTACACTGAAAAAAAAAAAATTCTACAAGTCGGTTTATTTTGAAACTTAGTTACTACGCGCAGATATTAATTTTTTTTAATAAACACATTAGAATTAATCATAATAAATTATTTTTACCGTTTCTATGTACAATATTATGCTGAATCCTGGAAAACTATCTGTGTAGGAAGGATCGATGACGTTTTGTTTGTAAACATTCAGTTTAAATATTATTCGAAAAGTCTGTCGGATATAGAAGGAATATTTTCGAAATGATTTTTGTGAAAACATTTTTTTTCTAAATATAAGTCAATCAATATCAATATCAGGAATATCAATGGTCATATATGTTAGGTTTTTATGTGCAGATACTTTTTATAATATTAATGTTCAGGATTTAACTATGTAATATATTTTAATTGGCCTTAGGAGGCTTTATATTACTTTGAATAGATAAATAAATAAATATAATTGAAATTTTTTTGAAACAACAATAGAATCTTCTGTTATTGATAACACCATGTAACAGCATTTTGTGGATGGATTACGCTGGGTCTCCACGTAGCAATTTTCATTGCTAAGCATAAGCAAAAAAGTCGGCGGAATAACGGCACTTTATTGCTAAGGTATGTTTATTTTCACTGGGTGGTGAACACGACACAAATAATTTATTTTTATTATTTTATAATTTCGTTTTAACTTTTATGAGTTTTTTTGGAATACCTCACTCTTAATTATTATCAGGTAAAATTATTTTAATTTTCCTTTTTTTCTACAAAGAAAAACATAAAATTAAAAAAAAAAATAAACGATTTTGACAGCTAATTGCGGCAATAATTGCTCAAGCAATCAGCAGAGCAATGATTACGCAATAAATTGCTACATATGGCAATTTGCGGTCTACACCTTGCAATTTCTATCGACGCAATCAAATTTGACAATTGCGGTAATAAATATTGCTACGTGGAGACCCCGGATTAAAAAACATATTTTCGACATTACATCAATAACTTTTGATTTTCTCATATTTAAAATACTTAATATTAAGGAGGTCCGAGACCAACTGTTTGCGATGTATA
The DNA here is from genome assembly GCA_941918925.1 of Phyto melanocephala. Classification (NCBI taxonomy): domain Eukaryota; kingdom Metazoa; phylum Arthropoda; class Insecta; order Diptera; family Rhinophoridae; genus Phyto; species Phyto melanocephala. The sequence continues at coordinate 134,104,980 of OW799235.1, read as the reverse complement.
ACTGACTGTTTAATGAAAATAATTACCGGAAGGCAGTTTAATTCCACAATCAAATTAAAAATCACAGGTTAGAACAAAGAATGTCAACAAAATCTTTTTTCGGTGTAGTTGACTTTTTGGTTTCTGATGGAATGAATATTTTTGTGTGAAGGAGTAGTTGCTATATAATACTATATGTAGATATGAATGTATGTATGTGTGTATGTATGTATTTACGTATGTAAGTATGCATATAGTTCGGTGAAAGTGGAGGATTTTGTGTTTTTGTTGTTTGTTGTGAAAAGACTCATAATCTTTGGAGCTTAATGTGCTGATGACTTGCTGTGATGTGATGTGCTGTTTGTGCGATGTGTGCGGTGGGATTTGATAGGGATTCTTGGCTTCATACTTTTACTTAAATTTCAACAGTCTGTAGATATGTTTGTAATCTTTTCAACTGTTGTTTTTCGTTTGTACGTTGCTTTAGTCTTTTTGATAATTTCGTGTTCATTTTACGGAATTACTGTGTTTAAGTTTCGGTTTTTGGATGCTGTACAATGTGCTGAGTTGGGGTTTTTTGCTTGGTCGGATTTTCCACACTTTTGTTGGTTATTTTGCAGCTGAGAAACAGACAAGGGGAAGCATTACGTTTTGCTAACATACGGATAACATTTTTGTAGTTAATGTTTATTTATTTTTTTTATATATTTTGCTGTACATAAATGTTGGCATGTGTGAGTGTGTTTTTGTTAAATGTAGCAATCACATTTCTTGGAATTATTTTGGTATAATTCTGAGGTAGCTCTCGTTTGTAGAACTTGAAGTATTGAACTTCTTCATCTATTCTTGTCGATATGTTCGCATCATGCTTCATGCTGTCCATACTTTTTTATTTATTTTGTAATTCTTTTAGTGTCCTTGTGGCTTGTGCTGCTTGCTGCCCCCTAACGATTTTCTAAAAAAATATTATTTGTTCTCAATGTGGGACTTTAGTGGCTTGGACCTTTTAGTTTTAAGGTTTATTTTCTGTTTATATTTTTCTATGGGGGTTTTATGTTTATTTTTGCAAAAAATACAAAATCAACCATTTGCTTTTGTTGTTGTTTCTATTACTGGTGGTGTACGTTGTGCTACTTATATTGTTGTAGGTGGACTGCGCTCTTTTTTCAATTTTTTATTTAATCATTCATCTACTGTGATCCTTTTTGTAAACATCAGCAATTTTGTTGTCAGTATTTTAGCTTTAGAATAAAGTCAAAATGTTTTTTTTTTTCATCTACATGTTTTATATATTGAAATAAGCCTTGATTTTTTTTTAATTTGGGTCAATATCAGTTTATTTGATGGAATGGCGTTCGTTAATCTAAAAAAAAAAAAAATATATTTTGTAGTACTAAGCCTTAAAAATAATAATGGCTTTGCGAATCTAATTTCAGTGCAGATTTTTTTATTGATCATGTTGCAGAATAATTTTCATTTTTGTAAAACGGCTTTGTAAAAAAAAAATAATATAAAATATTTTTTACAAAGAAATTTCGTATAATTTTTTGATTATGTATTTTTTTTTTTTTGCTAAAGGTGAATTAAAATTTTTCTTTATATCTTCGGTATTCACAATCGGATCTAAAAGTGTTTTGTTTCAAGTTATTTTGTGCAAAGGGCCACTGACCTCAAGAATAATTTAAATGGTCGACCCATAAAAAAATAAACTTCATCCTGGTTATTGCGATATATTCTTAGCAAAAACTTTAACGACTATTTGTGGGCTATAATTTTTATACCCTTCACACAGTGAAAAAGGGTATAAACAAATATATAGGTTTGTCATTCCGTGTGAGATTTCTACAATTTTCATTTTTTTTTTTTCAGCTTATGAATAAGGGAGTCGATAAAGCTCAGGGAGTCAGTTTGTCAGTCTGTCTGCCTGACCGCCTGTACGTGTGTATGTTGAAATCAACTTTTTGAAGACCCCCGACATCGCCTGGACCCAGGTAAGATATTAACATATCAGAAATATTCGGGAGTAGATCGGTATTGAAAATTAGTACATAAACAGCTGAGATATAAGCAAAAAACTACGACCACATTGTTTTTTTTTCACAACAACAACATACAACTCAAACAAACATACATACATACATACATACATACAAACGTGGTATTTTTGTTAGAGTGAACTTGTCTAATGTAACGTGTTACGTTAGAGTGGTAAGAACTGAGATCTAATGTACTTGACGCATCACACTTTAAGGTTCTATTGTAAGCACAAAAGATATAATGAAAAATTGAATAAGCTAATTCCTTAATTTGGGAAAAAAATAATTTTTTTTAAGTTGTCTTGAGTTTGAAGGTGTACGATGCACATGTTTTTCTTGTAGAATAGTACAGTCTAATGTATGTACTTATATATATATAAAAATTGATTAAATAAGATAAACAGTAGAAACGTTTATCATACTAACTACGCATTAAAAATTTAAATAAATAGAAACTGAGATTTCAAACTCATTGTAAAGATGATTACACAATGAGGTGCTACTACTAGGGGGGCTACTGATGTGAGTTTATAGAAATACAAAGTATTATTGAAATATTTAAAGTATTTTTATACCTAAAGTCAAATAAGACGCCTGGCAAACATTATTTGTAAATACTAAGATGCCACTCATTTACTACAAACTTTGAATTCACTTTATAACTCTCTCATTACTACTAAATACACACATGTAAAAACATGCACCACTACCTAATAATCCTTGCTAGTATTAAAACGTTTCCTTTTAAACATCTGATTTGTTTGAGTGTGTGTGTGTGTGAGTTTTAAATAAAGTAAAAGTTGGAATGCCAGTTTTATTTGTGCTGTTCCTTTATATAAAGTAGTAAATTCAAGTCATATCAAATATGACGACACCTAATCATACAAAAGCTGTGTACACACATTGTTTATTTTAAATAACTTTGTATGTACTGAAACCTGTAAGCATTTAAAAAATTTTATATATCAAAGTGCTAACTCTTGTGTTGGGATAATTTAAAATTGTTGGTGGTTGTAATGACTGGATCAAGTTGACTTAGTGAGTGACTTTTTAACTTCATATTCTTAAGGTCTTTTTCTTAATTTACCTGTTTAGTGAGCATTTGAATTCTTAAGATTAATTTTATTTAATTTATCTTAAAGCTCATTTACATTTCAAATCTCTTTTTTGTAATTTTTTCTTAACCACTTCATAAAGTCCATTCTGCAAATGTCACCGTTTACTACAAAAGTTACGAACGTTTTACACTGTTTCCAGTAAAAATAAGTATTTTTAATTCAGTATATGTGTCATAGTTTGTGCAGTGTTGTTGTTGCAATAAACTTTATTAAGACCAAAATGTCTTGAGGAGTCGTATGAAATGTCAGTGAACCAGATGTATTTTCGTGACTCTTACTATTAAAAATCAAACAGGGACCATGTCCTGTGGAATTTTTCCGCTTTTTAAAAATAAGAATATGTTTCCTAAATAAAACATGATATGCTATCCAATTGAAAATAAATTAAATAGGCTGTATATGTCAAGGTTTACAATAAGTTTTGAAGACGCAACGGTGCCTTAAAAAATCTTCGTAAATTTCCACAACCTGTAACCGTCGATCTCGTATTAGTCTGTTTACAATAAAATGAGAAAAAAGGAAAAAGAATAGTCAACTGTGTCATAGTTTAATAACAAAACAAAAAAAAGCCTCCTACAAAACACCCTTTATATGGTTTTTTTAAATAATTTTTACAAAGAACTCAGCCGAACATATTTTTTTTTATAATTTGTATTATAAAATATGATGCGTATTTATATATTTTCCTTTTAAAATTTATTTTATTGGTTTTCTTGTGGCAAATGGTGTGTTCTAAGTACAGCAGTGAGTACGTTTGTTATGCTAATAAATTAATATAAATTCAAATTTTTTTAGCTGCTTGATTTTTTTATAGGTATACAATATTATTTTTTTTTCTCTAATACCATTATAGAATTTCTAAGAAGTTTTTTATATTTTTTGTTACTTTTGTTATTTACTTTTTTTTGTTTGTTTTTTTCCTTCTGTCATATTGACGTGCCAAATGTCACCACATTTATTATACAACTACAAAGGGTGGGTGGAGTAAGGTGTAGTACAAACAAAAGCCGAATGAAAAAATTAAAATATTTATTAAAGTGCCTGGAATGAGCAGAAGAAACAATGAAAATATTAATAAAACTCTAGCAAATTATGCATTTTGTTGCCAAAGGAAATATATAAAATAAGTATGGAAAAAGTCACACAGAAAAGGACGAAATAGGTTTCTTAAAAATAGACCTGAATAAATTTCTCTTTATAAATATTCCTCCCAATAGTACTGAGCTGAACTGTGGTTAGACAGTTGTAAGTGTAAGAACTGTTTTAAGTGTTGAATATTCATTTTTGTACGTCAAGTTTGTCTGTCTGCTGATTAAATATTTTTGTTGGCATTAAAAAATCTTTTAGTAAATTTTGTCTTAAATATCTTACATTTTATTGGTCAATTTCTTTTGTTTTTTGGTTATTAAATACTAAAAATAATAAAAAATTAAATATACTTCGCATTAAAAGGGGCTACAAAATAAAAATCTTTAATCACTTTGTCATAAAAATGTTGAATAAAAACAGCTGAGCAAAGGATACATTAGAGTCATAACCATAAACTTATAATACAATCCACACCATGAGTTGAGATAAAAATAATATAAATGCCATACATACACACATACACATGTATATTATATATGTAAAGATTGTAAAAGTTGTTGCATTATTTAGCAGGTGATTCAATATTTTTTACTTCAATGGTATTAATTAAAACCTTCTTAAATAGTTTTTATATATAAGTAGAAGTATGTAATGCACAGGGTAAGTAGTAGTCAATGAGAAGTATGTTAAACAGTAAAGACATGTAATTTATGAATCCTACAGAGGGAAAACAGTATCGGTTGTGAGTACAAGAATTTTTGCCAATCGTATAGTTAAATTGTAATAGTAGAGTATGTTGTTAAGTATATACAGAATTTCGTTTTGGCAATTATGATTCATGAAATAAAAACTTTATAACCACAAAAGAAAAGTAAAATTTCTTTTCAAGTTGAAATGAATGTGGATTTAAAATCATTAAAATATGACATTAATAGTAATTATTGGTGCTTGATAGAATCAGCAAAATTAATGTTTTTATATCGAAAGATCTTTTGCAATTAAATAAAAACTTTTAACAATAATAATTAATGACTCTTATTATGGGACATTCGATCGTTGCTGGCTATCGAATTTTCGCTGACTATCGAACATTGAATAATACCGTCAAATTTATTGTTGTGTGTTGAATTTTTTCTCGAACAGAATTTTTCTTTTAATGAATTTTTAATTCTTCTTTTTTAGTTTGCAAGTAAATCATATCAACTCTTAGTGGCAGTGAAAACTCGTCCGATTATTTATCAAAGTATCAAAACCGATTAGTATAATTTGTAAAAATCGTATCTATACAACTGACTTCCAGAACAATCCTCGTATACATTGGTACCCTGCCTCTTAATCGCTGTACATAAACAATATACTGAGCAGTGCAGTTACTTTTATGACTGCAACATATTCCTACAACTAACATCTAACTTAACACATACATACATACATACATACATATATACATACATACATACATACATACATACATACATACATACATACATACATACATACATACATACATACATACATACATACATACATACATACATACATACATACATACATACATACATACATACATACATACATACATACTGATGTACATAAACAAGACCCCATTACTGCGACAGTTTAAATCACAAATAAAATGCGGACAAGAAAAATTATGAGCGTAAAGAATCACTCTTCGAAATCATTTTGCATTTTCAGTTTTAATGCTGCAAATTTACGTTTCGGTTTAGTATCATTTTTATACAGTTGGATTAACTGCTTTACGATTACAGCTAAAATATTCAAAAAAAATAATAAAAAGAGGAAAATGTCTCGCAAAATGTATTTTTGATGTGATGCATCAGTTGGAAGTAGCATGATCAGAATATGTTAGGTTTGGTTAGGTTGAAAAGGAGGGGCACTAACAGCTCAAATCCATGACAGGTATACACTTATGCCCAGATGACATGTTGTGCGCTCCATATGGAAAACGGAATTTCCAAACAAAAACCATAATCAATATTTTCCTATAAATAACGGACTATTCACAAGACCCAGTCCCTTCAATGTAACTCCTTATGGATCTCCGGTTTGAGTTCCCCAGGTATTCCAAGTTCGGCATGGTATCCATTGTAAAATTTTCGCATCTAATATGCTCAAACGCAGGACATTGACAGAGGTAGTGTACCAACGTCTCATCCTCTTCCTCGCATGCTCTAAATGTTGTTTTCTCAGACAATTTCATGCGAGCTAGATGGGTTCTCAACTACATATGACCTGTAATTACACTTTAGTTTAGTTAATTTCCTAAGTGTTGGTCTACTTAGTCTCAGAACCTCCTTTGATTTCCCAAGATTTGGGTCTCCCCATAGAGTTTTTTTCACTTTACCGACATCAGTGCTTTGCCATTTTCTGACAGCATCAGAATATGATGGTTTTTCTTTTACCTTTTGAAAGAGTTTAAGTGGAGTGAAGGTGAATCATTATTTATTTCGCTAAACAAATTTTTAATGTGCTTTTTCTCTCCTTTAATGTGTGCAAACGTAAAACCTCTATAGTTGCCCATAGCTACCATGTAGCTACTCTATCAGTCATATAACTAGTTGTAGCGAGACTGTAGCAAACGTGATATTTCTCACACGTATTAACTGAAAATATACAAACTCTCCGTTCGTCTATCGCAAAATTGGAATTGGAGGTGTCCTTTAATATTGTTTTCACTTTATATGCAAGTGGAATAGTTGTGCTCCCTTTATTCAAATATTAAAATCGATAGTTTGATATATGAGAAACGGTCAGATTACATATTGGTCTGAAAATAAAGGCAACCACATACAAGTAACTTTATCTGCAGATACACAGGACATTTATAGTATTTTTCTTTTTTATTTATTTTAAATTAAACGCAATAAATAATTGAAATATTTTTTGTTTGCTTTTTTAAAAACTTAATTATATCTATTACTAGCTGGCCGGCTTGGAAAACGTGGTGTTGCCACATGAATTATTTCTAGGAAATATTGTTAAGTTCAATAAAAATATTTGTTTGTGTTTTATTTGTTTTTGCAATTTATGCACTTTATTGTGTGTTTATTTTAGAAATTCTTGAATTGCAGTTTAGTTCATAAATAGATTTTATTTTTATTGTTTAAAAACTGTTTAGGTGTTTCTTTTACTTTTTTGTTTTACTTCTTGTTTTCTATTTACCTATGGAACTGCACTAAAAAAGTGAACGTTAATGTAGGCGTGGTAAAAAAGTATCCTATTAATCATATCAAGATCTTAGATATGTTATGTTAAAATTTAAAGAAGATCTGTCCAGGAGTATGGCCTACTTGAGGGGTCGTGAAAAATGGCGTGGCGTTGAGGGGTATGAAAAATAGATGTTGAACAATTCCTACCCGATATGCACACAAAATTTCATGAAAATTGGTCGAGCTATTTCGGAGGAGTTTAATCACAAACCCCACGACACGAGAATTTTATATATTAGAGAAGATAACATGGAGACAGTCGTTTCGACTAACAAAGAACTTAAAAAGAGTGTAAAGCTTGATGCACTTTTAGAATGTATAATATTTGTATTATATAATTGATCTGTACTAAAGCATTTAATAAAAAACTAATTGTCTTATTTCAATTTAAGATCGGTGTAAAAGCGTAAAAGTTCTTTACTTTCTATAGATTGTCAATACTAAGTAGTTGGATTAATTTTGAAATCCGTCTGTGTTAAACACACTGGCCCATAATCATAGTCATAAACAAAGTATGCTTTAAATTTTTAAAGTAGACTTTTTTTTAAATTATCAGTTTTGCCTACCATAGACAAGCAAAAGTCGACTTTAAACGTAAAAGAATATTTTAAAGTTAAAACAAACAAAAGTTGTTTTTAACTTTTTAACATCAACTTTAAATGCAACAGCTGTTTGTTGTATACATATAAAATAAAAATTTTAGGCAATTGAAAAATAAGAAAAATTAGATTTTCTCTAGATAAAAGAAATATGTGTACATTTAACAAAATTAGAGCGAATTTTGTCATTCTTGAGGAATTGCAGGAGCAAAGAAAACCCAAAAATTATAAGCAAAGGTTTGACCCTTTTGAGCTAGACGAAGATGAATTTTTTTCGAGATATAGGTTTGACAAAGAAGCGGCATGTTTTATTATTAGTTTAGTGGACGACGAGGAACAAACAAATAATCGGGGCTTACCTATTCCAATAAGCCTGCAAGTTTTAACCACATTGCGGTTCCTAGGAAGGAATGCCCATCAAAGTGACATTGGTAAGTGTATATCAGGCTATTGCATGATAAAGTACGATAAAGAAAATTGTGTTTTTTCAGCTGACCTCCATGGGATGTCCCAGGCAACTGTTGGTCGAATTCTTTGCCGCCTTTAATTATTTGCTCTAAAATATTTATATTTTACGCCAGCTGATTAGAGATGGCACTTGTTTATGTTTTGATGCAGATTGTATGAAATCGATTATTAAATTTGACGCGGCACCCACTTAAAGTCAGTTCAAGTTAAAACATACTTTAATTTTGATTATAGTTGCAAAATTAATAAAAGCATGTTTTTAATTTAAAGTTGTTTTTAAAAAGAACCGACTTTACTGTTTAACTATGATTATGGGCCACTGATTTTAAAATTCAAAGACACTTCACTTATAGATTTTATTATGTTCTTTAATGTTCGGCCACATCGAACACACGAAGGTCCGAGGTTAGTAAAAATGGAGCGCTACACGAATGAACAACGCATTCTCATTGTAAAACTGTTTTACCAAAATGGTGAAAGTTTTGCGGCTACAGTACGCAAATTGCGATCATACCATTTCCATCTTGATGGCTTCGTCAATAGGCAGAATTTTCGCATTTGGGGTGAGGAAAATCCTCGAGTGATTCACGAGAAGCAAATGCATCCTCAACGTGTCACTGTGTGGTGTGGTTTTTGGGCTGGAGGAATCATTGAACCTTTGTTTTATGAAAATGAGGCAGGTTATGCGCAAACAGTCAATGGTGTTCGGTATCGTAAAATGATAGCCAGTTTTTTCTTGCCTAGAATTGAAGAAATTAATGTGGAGGGCATGTGGTTTCAACAAGATGGCGCCACATGTCATACAGCCAGAGAAACAATTCAATTGCTGCATCAGTCATTTCCCGGTCGTGTTATTTCGCGTTTTGGAGACCAGAATTGGCCGCCTAGATCGTGTGATTTAAGACCTTTAAATTTTTTCCTTTGAGGTTTTTTGAAGTCGATGGTTTACGCGAATAAGCCGACGACGACTCAAGCCTTAAAAGAGGAAATTGGACGCTGCATTAATGAAATACCGCAGCATTTATGCAAAAAGGTCATTGAAAATTTTATTAAAAAATCGCGTGTGTGCCAGCAAAGCCGCGGCGGCCATCTGCACGATAATTTGTTCCATACATAACCTCATTCTGTCTACTTTATGATATAATAAAATTTCACGATTTTTTTTTTAAATATCTTGTGTTTTATTTAAAATTTAAAAATTGCGTTCTAGTTGGGACACCCGATACAACAAAATCTTGTGAATTTTATTTTGTATTTTAAATATATATTTTATTAATATAAATTTTATTGATACAATACTTTGTGCCTCAGCGTTGCTTGGACATTACGACAACAAACTTAAGGCTAATGATTAAGTATAAGTGCTCATAAATTTATAATATTTACAATAATTTTTTCAAATATGTATGTAAACTTAAAGATTTAGTGTATAATTGTTTGCATAAATTTAAAGATTGGCCACTGGCCGCATAAAAAGATAAAAAAAAAAATTTTTCGGAGAAAAAAATATTTAAAATTCCTTTTAATCGTTCGTTAAATAGCAAAATATTTGCAACCATTAAAAACTCATTTTTTGTAGCCTCTTTTGCCAGTTTTTCTTGCTGTTTGTGTTTGGTGTAGCCCAAAAAAATCCTTAACGCAAATTTCTTATTCACATACATTCTTTGTGTACGTGTGGGTGTGCGGATAAACATAAGTTTTTATGTATATGTAAGTATATGTTGAGTGAGAATGTGAACATTGAACCAGTCATTCATTCAATCCATCGCTTCGTGCATGCATTCATTTCTGATACGTGTGTGTATGTAAGCTGCCACCCTCATTACATTAACTTAATGTTTAAATATGTATTTTGATGTCCCAGTAAATAAATTTTTTTGAAAACTGTTTTTATTTAAAGAGATAATATAAAAAATAACTTGTTAGTGTTTTTTGTACTTATTATTTGACGTTATGTATTCAAGAAAGCAAAAAAATACACCTAAACATTAAAGGCCATGTCAGATAAAACTTGGACGCTTTGCGTGACATTTCTAACTTTGACAGAAAAGCGCGAGAGGAAAGGTGTATGTCACGATGAAAACATTGACAATACTTACGCATTGTTTGTTTACCTATAAAGTTTGCAAGTACTTTTTTATCTTTTTACTATTATTTCATTATTAACTAATATATTTTTTAAATAAAAGCTAAAAATGTTATTTTATAATAGTTTTTAAAACTAATTAATTTTGCGTTCGAATTTAAAAATAAAAAAATATAAGAAAATTTGCCATCTGATTGTCAAAGCACGCAAAAGATGAGAGTTGGTTCACTTTAAGCTTTGCGCTGCGTTGAAAGTGCTTTATGTGACATGTTTTATATAAGAACGGTACTTAAACCTAAATGTTAAAGCGAAATTCTAACGCAACGCGAAGCAAAAGTAGGCTGTTGTATGTTGTGAACAGGTAAATATAAAATGAGTTGTAAATACTGAAGGCTACTCTGCATTGCAGAGCCAAAAAGCACTTTTTTATTTCATATAATCTTAAATTTTCTGGTTGAGCTTAAATTCAATTGTACTTAAAAATATAAAAAAATTGTTTACTGGGTTGTCCTTTTTTACAGTTTGATGCTGCAGGCAACATTAGCACAAAAAAAAAGACAGTAAGTGTAGTTGAAAATCCTTAAGTTAAATAGCGTTTAAACAACGATTTGTAAATTGTTAACGATCGTTATCTAAAAATGTTTAACAAATTGTTTTTTTTTTTTAAATTTACTTTTTAATGTTTGATTTTGTTTTTTCCTCGCATTTTACTGGCCTTAAGGGATGTTAAACATGTCTTGCAGTTTGTTAAACTTTTGGCAGTATTATAAATTGAAAAACATTAGGCGTTTGTATGTTGGAACCCTTCTGACTGGCATATTATATTTTGCTCGAGAAGTAGGAAAGAATTTAGAATTTTTTCGCAAAATATTTTTAAAATGTTTTTTTTTTCAATGCTGCAGAGTATGTAAATGATGTTCTCTTTATGTTTTTTTTTTATCGGAATGGCCTTTGTATGATGGCATGTTTGTTTTCAGTTTGATGAGTTTATTTTCTAAGCGTTTGCAAACATGTCAAAAAAAAAATAAAATAAAATAAAACAAAAATGTTGTTTTCGTCGAGGCTGAGTTTCAGATACCCTACCCACCATCAACCGAAAAATTATTTATTTATTTATTTCTTATTTTTTACACTTATTGTAAAGGAAATATAAGAAGATATATATTTCAATACCTTTTAGCGAATAAAAGTATTTTATACAAATATATATTTTATTGGTATAGAATTTATTTTAAAACTTTCCGTTAATAAGTAAAATTCATTAAAATTAAAAAAAAGGATTTTAAAGGAGTGTTATTAAGAAATACGAATGTTACTTCATTTATAGAGATTTTACTGAATTAAATAGAGTATTTGTTAAATAGTTTAGCAATAAATTTTTCCCTGGGCCATGTTAACTTGGCGAAGTATCCACGCCTTAGTGTTATTTCTGGTCCGGGATATCGTAGAATCCTGGATCTCGTATATAAAAGGGTTAGAGGGACTAAGAATACGATTAAACGCTTGATTCGAGTGGAATACAAATAACTCTTTTTATTAAATCTTTTATTTTAAAAAAATTTTAATTTATTTTTAATTTTAATTTTTCAGTTGATTTTCCGCGTCTTAATTTTTTCAAAAAGCAGTTGACACTTAAAAGATGAAAACACAGTGCGAATTACACAAATAAAGGTAAAGAGGAAGGTAGGAAAAAGCAACTAAAATGTGCTCTTTTTGTTTATCCCTCTTTCTTCTCTACATACTTTGCTATCAGTTGAATACGTAAGCAGAGTGTCATAACATAACTCCATGCAATAAAGTCATTGTGAAAATGACCTTTAAGCCTTTAAAAAACCTAAAATATTTTTAATGAATACGGCAGTATTTCTTTAAAATTTTCAAAATATTTGTATACTTTTTAACATGCCAAACTTTTAAAATAATAAAAATTTATTCAAGAAGAAGAAGAACAATTTGAAACAAATTATTTTAAAAAAAATTGAAGCTTGATTGCTTTGTAATCATATTGTTGGTTTCACTTATAACTTAATGGTTATTTCTAATTTTAAATGCTTTTGAATATAATGTTATTTGGTAGAGACATGATACTATATTTGCCAAAATAATTTGTTTGAAGTTTTTATGAAAAACAAACTTTAAATTAAAAATGCCAACAAACGTTTAATTATTGTGACGAAATAAATGACACAAAAAAACTAAATTAACTATTACTTGATTTCAATATCTAGATATTGTTACAGATAATGTTATATGTAATATGTATATCCCGTTGTTATCATGTCGTAACCATGCATGTACACGTCTATTTAAGAATACCATAGAAATTAAACAGACTGAAGTTTTAAATTTAAAATAAGAATTTAATTTTTGGGCCCTTTAAGCGAAACAACTTTTAAATTCAAGTTTTAAATTTAATTTAATAAGGTCTTGCTAGAAAAAACTTTAATTACATTGTCAATTAATGCTAAATTGACACGTGTAGTTTTCATGAAAAAAAAAAAAAAAAACAATAGCCAAGAATATTGCATTATATCGATGGTCACAAGTAGAAAGGCACTAGCTCGTATTGTTTACGAAATTAAGTTTTTCAATGATTCCAATACATTTCATATAGTTACACCTCGACACAAAAAATTAACGCAATAGTACACAAATAAGTTTAACAAGCAAATTTTACCGAAATAAAATCACATTATGATAATGCAGTTTCTATAACGTTTTTATCTTCACCTGCAAAGTTACAATTATTTGAGTTATGGCCTTCCTACCTGTGACCAACGATATGTGCATTAATGACACGCGTCATATTAAGCATGAAACCACGTTAAGTGCACAGAAGCATACATTCATGCATACATACACGCATACTGCCAATAAAGTAAACGAACCGATTGACAAACATACTTGCAGTTATGCACACATTTCGCATACGTAGATGCGAATACAAACAACTCCCTTTTAATGTTTTTATACACTTTGTATCTTTTATCATCATTTTGGTTTTTATATTTTTATTTAATGAACGGATGAATGGCTGGATAAATGAATGAAATGGTTGGTTGACTGATTGAATAAATGGCTGTGATAGTCAAAGCATCTCTGTTTTCATTTTAATGCGAAATTTACCATAAAGTAACCACATTTGTGTCAACAATAATATGTCGAGTTTATATTGTAAAATATGTTTAAATGTGTGTGAAAATGTACGAGAGTTTATAATGTGTCATATGTGTCTCCAAACTTTACAAACATACACATACAAAAATATGTGTATATTGTGTTTGTCATCAATAAAAAATTAAATGTTGAGTGCATAAAAAAGAAATGCTTTATAAAATAAACGCCATTTTTATGTTAAAGACATTTCGAGATTATTAAATCGTAAAGTTTAAATTACAAAAAAAAAAAACATAAAAAAATACTACAGTAAACATAAATCATACATAAGTATGTATTATAAAAGAACAATGAATGACTATTGTGTATATTTCGGATTGAACAAAAGTGCTAAAGAAAGATATTGCTGAAGTATCAGTAAGTTTAAGTAAGTTTCTCTTATAAAGAGTTGATAATTGTTAATTTTTAATTCTTTTTTTAATATTTTTTTTTTGTATTAAAAGAAAGAAAATCAATTTTTAATTACATGTACGGTAAGACCTCGATAAACCGAACAGTGCTTATTTGAATATAATTACTTATTGTATTGTGCACTCTATAATTGATATTGCATATATTTGGAAAGTTTCTGTATAAATTTACGCTTAAAATAAATCTTAGTTAACGAACGATCCGTGTTAGTATAGTGCAAAACTATTATGTCTTTTTGTATTTAAGAAATAGTGATATTTGTGGATAGAGCAGTTATTTGTAGTCGAAAAAAAATTTTAATTAATTTTAATTAAATACGTGCATTTCGCACACTAAATACGATAACGTTACAGCTTAATATTTTCAAAGACAAAGAGACACCTCTAATCACTTCTAAGATTTTTTCTCATCACTACCTTTCTTGATTGAAATAATACATTTATATCGCTTTTTTAAATTATTCTTGCACGATCTACAGTTTTTTATCTCTCGTTAAAAATTGAGAATTTTGAGTTGTTACAATATTGTTGTTGCATTGTTTGTTCAATTGAACGGATTGCATTTCATGTGACGATATGGATTAATCAAATAAATGAAGACCTCGCAATCTAAACACATTTCATGCTGCTAAATAACATTGGGTTTAAATTTAATGTTACATTAAACTTTAGAAAAGTTTCCACAAAAGTCCTAAAGTGTGTTCTTTTCGTATTTTTCTTTTATATATTTTTTTAAATTGTTTTGAAAAGTGGCAAAGATTTTTTTATTGTGTGCAGAGAAGTTTTAGTTTCTTTTGTTTGAATTGAAAACATTTTTGACCGAGGACGTACAAAATAAAAGCGAATGACAGTGACATGGATACAATCAAGAATGGGCACTAATATATGTTTTGACTAAAATGGTTAGGACTAATTATCTGTTGTTATTTCATAAATAAATATCTGCGTAAACATTGGCATATGCATTTATTTCGTAGGAAAGAAAATGTTCTTGACTTTTTTTAAAAAATGCTATATAAGATCTGTTAGCATTAATTCTTAAACGTTAGAGTTATTGTGCACTTTTTTAATTAGAGGAAGAAATATTCTCTTTAATTTTGTATAAAATTTAAATCTTGAACTTGTTATTTTTTTTCTCAAATTTCTTGGCTGTTCAACAAATACTATACATCGAATTTAATTGAGGCAACCAACAGTTACATTCCATAAACCCATACAAACAATTCATTTGTTTTTGTATTTGTTGTACTCATATACAAGCTGCTGCCATTTACAAATGTTGCTCGCGTAAAAACATACAATACATTCAAACAAGACCTTCGTATTTTTCCCATTTTTTTTTGGCTTAGAGTAGTTCCCTTGTTCTGTATGTTTTTGTTTGCCTTCCTCTGTTGGGGGGTTTTTAACTATAAACATGACCAAATTTATTGATGGACAAAACAAATGGTTGTTGTTACAACATACATATATTTCTGTTGGTTGAACAAGGGAAACGTAACAAAACAAAAGAAGGTACAAATAAAATATTCTGTGCATCCCTGTTGGTGGGTGCTGTGCAGAGGTAAAAGTTCAATATTGTTTAATGTCTTGGATTTTCTCCTTCTATTTTGTTTCTGATTTTTTTTTTGGCGTCAGCTTGTAAGCGTAACCGTGTTTATGTCATTTTTTCCTCTAATTTATTCCTTATTTTTGGGTTCTTATTTCAGATTTTAGGTTTAACTCTCTTGCTCATATTTGCAAATAAAATTTGTTTGTGACAAATTTGTTTTAATTATTTTTATTTGAATTTTTGTTTACGATTTTTTATAAAATATTTTGTTTAGAACTTAATATTTTAAATATTTTAAATAGAGAAAATGAATAGTTATGGTATGTATTTATCTTAAATAAGAGAAGCGCACTTTTTTGCTTTCTAGAATTGACAAATCTGCCAGACCTTACAGTTTTTATAAAATACAAAACGAATCGTATCGTTTAAATAAGCATTTGCTCAAAGTAATATTCGAAATAAGTTATAAGCAACGTTGTGGTATCATCGTTTGGTATCAATAAATAACGTTTTGTGGACTGTTTGTAATTCGGGATTATGTAAAAATTTTTGGGAAATTTCGCATTCACCTGGAATTAATCTTTTAAAGTTACAATTAAAAAATATGTATTTATTTTGTGTGTTCTCAGTATATATTTAATATATTACATTAGAAAATACTGCGGCTTATTTGACAAAATTTTCCACAAGATCTGTTTAAAAGCCTTTAATAATCCTGAAATATTTTTTGTAACTACGCCAGTAATTTTATTAAAAAAATATCAAAATACCAGAAAACTAAAGTGAGTTAATGCTTTATTTGTGAATATTATCTCTTCTTGGTTATTTGTGAAAATTATAAGAAACGCCATAACTAATTTTTATAACAAAAAATTAGAAAAAAGTACCCTACAACTGCCTTTTGGTTTTATATTTTATTTGTAAAGGGTGGGCGAAAAGTCACTATGGGTTCAAAATTTTAATAAATTTTAAGTTTATATAAATTTTTTTATATTATCATAAGTCGATGGTTTAATATAAAAAAAGGCGTAACTCGATTTTTTACTACTTTACAGAAAGAAAAAACTGAATAAAATTAAAAGAATGTATTGAGTTAGAGCTTTTTTATTTGGCCATAAATCTGTTATTTTCAGCCATAGCTCAGTTAATTTTTAAAATTTTTTATAATAAATATTGTAAATATTGCCACTTAAAGACTTCGGCTTTTATTTTGAGGGGGTCATTTTAAAGCATTTTTAATATCTTTTAAAATTTGTGACTATATTGCTCGAATTTGTGAATTGTGTTCGGCTTGTTCACATGTACTCGATCCTTCAAATATCCCCAAACAAATTAGTCGGGAGCTGAAAAATCTGAATAATTTTTAAAATTATTTGATATCCGAAATTTTGGCTTGAAAGTGACATTGTGTTTCGAGCAGTTTGGTCGGTGGCCTTGTTCTGGAAAACTACAAATCAGTTGTATTATTTTAAATCGATATCGTTAAGAAAGACCCAATGATTACTTACAAAATGACTTACAAAGCGATTCAAATAAAAATAAGCTACATCACTTATAATCACATTTTACATAAAGTTTATTTCATTTTTGGTCGGCTCTTTAAATTTAACTGCAACATTTAGATTGTTCCGATGATCAGCGGGCTTAAATTTTCACACAAATTGCATCTTATATGGGATATAGTAAATTGTGATCCATTCTTAATTAAGCAGAACGCCTTCTGGTAGATTTTTCTGATGTTTTCTTAAAACTTTGATCTAAACGTTCAATACTTTCCGCAGTGCGAATTAGACAAATTTTTTACGGTGCCATGTAAGTGGCAATGATGAACTAAGCGAGGAATCATTACTTCAGAGTCCAAAATTCTGAGGCGTTATGCGCTTTGCGGTAAAATAATTGTTTTATTCTGGTTGTTGGTTAAATTGTGAATCTCTTTATTTTCTTCTCTAGGTGTTATTTATAAAAAAAAATAAGAAAATTTAGAAAAAGTATTTTATTTTAATCCCCCTTATCAGGGTGTAATTAAATAAGGTGATAGCGTAAAGGAGAGCGATTTTCGGCTCCCTTTTTTTATGTATGAAGTTTGACAATTTCCGGAGTTGAAATATTTTTTTAGTATGTAGTTTGACATACTCCAGAACACAAAAAAATAGTCAGCTGGGCTGGCACCGTCACCTGTATAAGTGTACCCTGCCCCTTATGACAATTGGCCTGTAATTTTTTTTGGTTTATTATTTTAAATATTATATTATTCTATTTGGGTGTAATTTATCATTAAATTACTCGACTTCTATTTGATTGAAAAATATGTAATAAAAGTGT
The DNA here is from genome assembly GCA_941918925.1 of Phyto melanocephala. NCBI lineage: Eukaryota > Metazoa > Arthropoda > Insecta > Diptera > Rhinophoridae > Phyto > Phyto melanocephala. Next base: position 134,086,914 of record OW799235.1, on the reverse strand, counting down.
TTATTACTCTAAAAGTTTAATATGAAAATCTCATATTTCTCAATTAATCAAAAGATAAAATTTGTTAAATTAGAAAACTTTCCAAGAATATATAAGTCATTTCACATCACATTATTGGTGTAGTAAATTTTCTATACATTTTGTTGTCGTAAAATCAATAGATTTAGAATTTAACTAGTAGAGGAGACTTGGCTGAAAGGTTCTCAAGGCACTAGCGATCAAGTGTTTAATAACTTTAGCATTCAAACTATTTCATATTATTTTATCTATAAGTATTTAAAACTGAACACATTTTAAGTACATTTTGAAGACGAGAAAAAGGTGCTTTGAATATAATTTAAAAATATAAAAAAGATTCTAGTTAAAACTCAATATTAAATTTAAGCCCTTTTCCCCCCTAAAATAATTGATTTCCAAGGAAGTATCCACATACGAGTATAATTCATTTTCCTCGATTTAAATTACTACAAAAGCAAACTACTAATTTCTAAAATTTACTACTTATTCATCAACATTTGCGTTTGTTAACAGCTTGAATATAAAAGTAAAGTTACCGGGAATTTTATTTATATTTTTTGTCGTCGATGTTTGTGTGTGTTTTTATTTCGACCTTTTTCTTTTATATCCCCATGTTATTTTAATCGATTGTTTATAGCTGATGTTTGCAAATTATATATTGTTTTTGTTGCTGTTGCAGCCGTTGTTTTGTTGCAACAACATATTTGAGTCCATTAAAAATGCGTTTAACATGTTTTCTGTGGTTTTATGGTTAAATTGTAAAATCGAAATAAAATACAAACAAGTCACATGTACATAAACTCACGCACATACACACACGCACACACACTCACATACATACATACATGTACACAAACAGATAAAAGCAAAATTAAAGCAGAACCTACACAAAGTATTGTGCACTCGCACTCATGCAAACATAAACATTATTATCCTGAATGTTGTTAATATGTCGACTACACACTCGCATAGACATTAAAAATAAAAAAGGAGCACATAAAAACTGCATCCTATGTAAGTATGTATGTGTACATACAAAAAACACATTTAATGCCTTTAATACTATTCAAAATTCAGTATGAGGTTAACAATATGGTTGTGTCTATAAATGTTTAAAATGTGTAGTGTGTGACTCAATCCGGGACGGAAAATCACAAGGAATTTATTTTTAGGGCCTCGTAGAATATCTCTTGGCAATCTTTTAATCCGATTAATTTTGTTTTTTTTTATTTTTTGGAAAACTTCGTTTCAGTCTTTTAGTCTCACTTAAGGCCTACCCATATTCTGAATTTGTTAACACATTTTGAAAAATTAAAATTTAACAAAAATAAATTTTTAAAAGCTTTATATGCGAATTGAAACTTAAGTCAAATTTATTACAATTTTGGTTAAGGCTGTAGAAGAATTTCATAATCAGATTCGTTTACAAAATGCTTGTAATGAGATTGAAAGGATTCTTGGCCCCTTATACTGTCAAAAAACTGCAATATACAGGCAGTACAATTCTCGTTACATTTTCGTACATACGCTTACACACATGCTTTAAAGTATAGAAGCTCTCCTATTGTAACTTTAGTAAATTTTTTTTTTTATTGCGGTTCATGCATACATACAAATTTATTGAACATTTTTGCTTCAATGCATATTTTACAAATTAAATGTTAAAATTACTAACACGCGAATTTATGGCTAAAAAAATAATGGCTTCAGCTACACACTCATTCCAAATCTTACACACACAAAAAGTCATATAAATGTACAGTATTGTCGCAAACAAATTGTAATTGTCAGAAACAAAATATTATTATTACAAACTAAATATAATTAACCTGAATGTGGTATAAGAATTTTTTCATGAGATTAATTTGAAATAAATTTAAATTTACTTATATTCGTCTTTAGCTTGAAATGCGTAGAAATTATTAAACCGAAATAATAGAAAGGTCCAAAAAACCGATCCACTGCCCTATTTATTTACCATCCACTATGTAAAGAATGACATCTCGTCTTTATGCCCAGAACTTTCGAAAATTTTTTAACCTTAAAAACAATAAGATCCAATAAAGCCCCAGGCAATGAAAATATATCAGCTGATCTCTTTAATTTTTCACCCAACATCGGAGCACAATGACTTCATCTTATTATCCAAAAAATCGAGTTTTCAACGGTACTTTGAACAAGCAGAAACAAAATACATCATTACTTACAGCTCGTAGACCGTGTCCGTCATTTACGCAAAATTCAATATCTTTTTCGAATAGCTATTCTATCTGTATTAGTGTTACAAATTGATTTTTGTTAAGTAACCATATATTAGCATCATACATAAGGATTTTACAGATATATTTTTAAGTGGCTTATCAAAAAGAAAAGCTGTTTTTAACAATATAGAATGACAATCAAATTTAAAATAATCAGTTATAAAAATGAATTTAATTTTAGATTGCAAAAACTGTTTCATAAAAAAATATATGAAATATTTCTTTTGGTCTTCACTGTTCGTGCTATAAAAACAATATATGTGTTTACATGTGTTAATTGCAGCTGTTTGGGTGTGTTTGCGCTGTATTGATATTTAACACACACAGAAGTACAAAAATTTCAATTATTTATGCGGACTGAAATATAAAAAAATTTTTAAGTTGAAAACACTTTAACTAGAGAACGCTATTAAATCTAAAACAATACTGAAGGAACTCGATTACAGCAAAATCAGGGTCTCTGTACTAATTTTTCACATTTTGTTCACTGCAATTGATATACATACTATTGTTGCACATACATAAGTTTTTGCAATGTTTAACCTATAGCTGATTTTACTCACCAAAAAATGTGGCATGTTAAATAACCACTAAACTCAGCGATGAGCAAATGTCGAGTTTTTTTTTTGCATTTAGTTCTTTGCATTTTTAATAGCCATCAATTTAATTTGTAACAAAATGGTTCGATTTTAATCCACAATAGTTAAATCCGGAAAAAAAGAAATCATATCCGGCCTTCAACAGAAGAACATTAAACGTACAAACATATTTTCTACACAACATACCAAAAAACTGAAATAAAAAGCATGCAGACACTGTTGCTTGCATCAGATAACCTTTGGTTTTACGGTTATATACATTTAAATTATTATCTTAAAACAAAATATCAGTAGACAATAAATATACATACATACAACTTTCAAACAAACTACATATTACCATCACTCTCATCGCCAGTGTACATAATGTTACATGCATTGAAACATCATACACACTGTGATATTACTATGTATTTATTTTTTTTTACTAGTTTTTTTTGTAATTTTTTTTTAATCAAGTAAGTTTAGTTTTATATATATAATTTTTTTATTAAAAATTTTATTATTGAAAAATTTCAAATAGAAATAAATGTAGTGTGCATATTAATAATGAAAAATGGTAATTTTGAAGAATAATAACGAATAATAGAGTAAATACAGGATAGTTAAAAGGATATTTGTGTGGTAAGGATATATTTTGTGTTTGTATGTGTGTATTTTGTTATTTAAATTTACTTTTAAAATGTAGATTTCAATAATTTAATTCGTCTTTTTGCCGTTTCGATATTGCATAACAAATTTCTGGAGGGAGCTAGGAAATTCTGAGCACAGTCTTGAATTTTTAGTGATCGTTTCGAAAAGAAAAGAGAAAGGGAAAACTATTCAGATCTGGAAGGGAAAGCTGTTTGAGAATAGGAATATTAAGAGAGGATAAAAAGGAAAAGAAAAGAGTAGCAGGAAAACCAAGAATTAAAGGAAAATATATAGAAGAAGAAAATAAAAGAGAAAATATCCACACAAGCACACTTTAATTCATGTCCTTGATTCAGTGTGATCCATATTTTTTTTTATTAGGATACTTGATCAATTGGTGATAAGAGAGGAAAAGAAGAAAAAAAAAAATAGATTATTTTATGTAAACAAATTAATATTAATATTTAATTTCAATTTATAATTTGTTCATATTCGTGTTTAAAATTAACAATCTAATTAATTTCCAAGTTAATTTATTAATTAATTTTTTTTTTGTTGTAACTTTATATGGTCACCTCATTTTCCTTTTGATTTTTTTTTTTAAACACACGCCTATACTATAAAGAATAGTACATTAGGGTGATTGTAAAGTAACAGGTAGTTTAAACCTTTTATTACAAACCACCCAAACACTAAAACTATCGAATTCTATCTTTAGAACTGAATTTGATTTGAAATCTAATAATTTACGCATCAACTCTTGTCTTCCGGCGCCTGTGGACATCGTTGGATTAAATTCAAAGTAAGTGTCATTGTTCTTATTTATAGTTTTACCATATTTGTAACAACAATCATTTTAAGAATGGTAATTTCAATGGAACATTTGTAAATGTGTAAAATTTTTATATTGTAATTTTTTTTGGTTGATTTTTTTTTGATATATTTAAATATAACTATTAAATTTAATGTTAGATATGAGCAGTAAGGTGGCCAGCATAAAGAATTGTTACTAATAATAAAATTAATTTATTGAGATTTTCTTTATCAATTATATATTATTATTATATTTTTTTTGTTATTTTGAGTGATAAATTATAAAATGAAATTTTAAGATTTTTTGTAAATTGGTTTACGAAAGGTGAGGTAGGAAGTATGGGGGTTTAATTAATTTTCTTTTATAATTTTTTTTAAAGTGGGCTGACAAGCTATATTATTAAACATTTTGTAAGCAAGGCGGGAGGGTTGAGACCAAAATGTAGCAAATGGAATCTAAGCTACATACCTTTCATCGGCAGCTATTTTAATTTTTTTTATTTATCTTTACTTTGGCATCTATAGATCGTATTTACTTTGTTTTGTGCATATAGCTACCTAATTTTAAAATCTGCTGAAATGATTCGAAATCTAAATTTTTTATTTTTGGGAACAATTGATATACCCCACCCAACCGACGAGCACAGCCGAATTTAAAGGTAGCTTCGTTCCCATATTAGAACTACAATTGAGGAAATCGTTACAACACATAAATATCACCATCATTTAAAAGCTATTGAGTGCATGTTTATATAAAGATTTTTAAATAAATATTGACAATCGCCTATATTTGAACGAAAAAGTAAATACAGAATTATACAGAAAAATACAGAACCTAATTTTTTTTTTAACTTAAAATATTTATTTTTATGTTTATTCAATCTTAATTATAATAAAGAATATAATTTTTAATATAAAAAATAAAATGTACGTGAAATTTATGATTAATTGTAGTTTAAAAAACAAATTTAATGATTTAAACACTGAACAACTGGAGATTTTTAATCTATTGAATTCTTTTTTCCTTTTAAATTCTTCAAACAAGAATATAACCATCTATATGTTTAATACTTTATGGTTATAAGTATTTTAATTTTTGCATAGCATGTTTCTAATGTGTTTCAATGTTGAGAACAAAATTACAAAAACAAAAAAAAAATATATAAAAACAAAATGTTTCTACAACTGTTTGAAACATCATTTTAAATCCCCTATAAATATCATTATAACCAACAGCTACAGCTACTACTAACACTCCATCAAACAAAGTCAAGTCATTTATTTTCGTTATTTTCTTGTAATTGTCATTATTGCTGTTGTTGTTAAAAAAAATACATCAGCGTTTTTTTCGTTAAATTTTTAACAATTTAGTCGACAACTAAATACTTCAACAGTATTTAGTTTTAGAAAGAATAACAAAAAAACAAAAATATTCGTGTATGTATGTATGCGCATACGATTGTTTCGTATAAATGGTTGTGCTTAATGTTTTGTAATTTACCGTTAAGTAGACAAGTATTAATGGTTAACTCCAATGGTATGCGTAGCACAATTTAAACACACATTCATACTCTTTGCACTGAATAAGAAAATGAAAAAATAATATACACACACACACAAATTTAGAGCATTTATCATCGCACATTCAAACACACAAATATATGTATGCACACATCAAGAAAAATTCTTTGTTTTTACAAAGGAAAAAGCTTCGAATGTAAAATCTAGTGAAAGCGAATATGAACTTCCCTATAGTTGACACAGACAAGGAAAAGATTAGACATAGACTAGACATAGACTAGACATAGACTAGACATAGACTAGACATAGACTAGACATAAACTAGACATAGACTAGACATAGACTAGACATAGACTAGACATAGACTAGACATAGACTAGACATAGACTAGACATAGACTAGACATAGACTAGACATAGACTAGACATAGACTAGACATAGACTAGACATAGACTAGACATAGACTAGACATAGACTAGACATAGACTAGACATAGACTAGACATAGACTAGACATAGACTAGACATAGACTAGACATAGACTAGACATAGACTAGACATAGACTAGACATAGACTAGACATAGACTAGACATACACTAGACATAGACTAGACATAGACTAGACATAGACTAGACATAGACTAGACATAGACTAGACATAGACTAGACATAGACTAGACATAGACTAGACATAGACTAGACATAGACTAGACATAGACTAGACATAGACTAGACATAGACTAGACATAGACTAGACATAGACTAGACATAGACTAGACATAGACTAGACATAGACTAGACATAGACTAGACATAGACTAGACATAGACTAGACATAGACTAGACATAGACTAGACATAGACTAGACATAGACTAGACATAGATTAGACATAGATTAGACATAGATTAGACATAGACTAGACATAGACTAGACATAGACTAGACATAGACTAGACATAGACTAGACATAGACTAGACATAGACTAGACATAGACTAGACATAGACTAGACATAGACTAGACATAGACTAGACATAGACTAGACATAGACTAGACATAGACTAGACATAGACTAGACATAGACTAGACATAGATTAGACATAGACTAGACATAGACTAGACATATATATTATATATATTTCTATATATATAGATATATTTCTTTCAAACACTTAAATAAACAAATAATACATTCTGTGCTTCAGTAAAGTACATCCCATGGTTTTTTAGTAGGAAAAAAACTTACAATGAATAGATGTGTTAAAAATATATTGTATGTATGTATTTACTATATATAAAAAAACAAAATGGCTGAGTTGACGTCTTGTGTTGACGTTTGAAGCATTCCTTTGTTTTTTTTCGTTCATCTTCTCTTTTTTATTTCTTCTTTCAATGTATGTTTCTCGTATTTTTGTAACATGTTAACTGGCATTACTTATTTTATATTCTTTTAAGTTTTTTCTTATATCTTTCTCCAGGAACCTTATTCAAAAAAATAAAGCATACTTGGTTTCTTGTTGGATATGCATAATTTAAGATTTCTTAGCTCTTTGCATAATATACAATTGTTTTAGCTTAAAAAAAAAAAAAAAAAAATATTGTAATAAATATTCGTAATTAATTTTGTAGCTTTATTGAAAGATTTATGTTGTGATAACTAATTTTGGTAGAGTTTTAGGGCTTAGTTTAAAAATATGAAACAAAAAATTTTGTGGGATAAGATTGAATTGACTTTTATAATACATTTTTTAACATACGAGTACAACTCTTATAGTTACAGTCTGTAAATTTAATGCGAATTTTTACGTTATTAATTTGTTGATTTATATTTATTTGGAAAAAAGTGGATTTTTGGTTCGTTTACAACTAAGTCAAACTTAACTCCCATGACGAATTCTTCTATTTGTTATTGTTGTACCATTTGTATATATGTTTTGTATCTATTTTTGTTGCTGTTGTAATTTGCTGATGGGGAAATGTCAGAAAAAAATGCCAGGCAATATTTTTCTGTTTGAATTGTTTAGCTAAAATATTTGACGAAATAAACAAAGCAAAACAAAAAAAAAAATAACTGTGTGTTCAAGATGAAAAAAAATACATTAAGTAACAAACGTGCAAAGCATAATCTTCTCCGTCTCCTATATTAAGCAAAGAATTTTACGCAATTGGACTAAAACGTGATTTGTCAGTACATTGTTTTGAAACATTCCCTTTGTGACTGACAGTTACTTAAAACATTTAGCAAATAAAACCATAATTTTACCCAAACTTAAATTAAGATTTAGGATAAGATTTATAATTCTGCGCATTAAATTTATTTAAAACCTAAATACATTATTTAATGATTTGTTGTTTACATGCAATATTGGCAAAAGTCTCCAAAGACGTATACTTAATAAAATATTTGTTATACGCAACGGTGTTTAATACACCCAGCAGCAATAAAAGACAAAACATGGCGTTTATGTGATTTATAGATGATCAACAGATAATGAAGTGGTTTAGTTTAGGTTAGGTTTGATTGAGTTGAAAAGGAGGGGCACGAAAAGCCCAGACCCACGACAGGCATACATATACCTATGCCCAATTGGCATGTTGTGCGCTCCATATGAATAGCATAGTTAGAATAAAAAGAGAATAGAAGAGAAAGAGAAGCAGACCAGTAGTCCAGAGTCTCTGGCGGGAATCGAACCCGCAACCCCCAAACTAGCAGACCAGCACACTACTGGCTAGTCCACCGGGGCACCCTGTTTGGTTTAGATGAAACATTTTATTTTTGTCATTGGATATTATTCGATTATATTTGTAACCTAAACTCCATTCTTTTTTATGGCATATTAGATAAGTAAAAAAACAACGTTTCATGTTTTCCTGGGTTTGTTTTTTAACTAGTTATTTAGATTTAAAAATTTCATTAATCAACTAATGCATTGTTATTGAAGTTATTTAATTCTTATAAATAAATTATTTATTTTCTTTTTAAACAAAAGCATATGAAATGTATATAAAATAACTGTTACGTTGTTTTAAATTTGCCTATTGTTTAAGTGGCTCCACGAAAAGCCCCCCAATGAAATAACGCCCAGGAAACAATACCCAATAAAGTAAACCCCAAAAAATTGGAAATAAACCCAACAACAGTGGATGAAATAACATCCAAAAATAAATGAAATAAACCCCAAAGAGAAAACGAAACAACCCCCAATATTTGGGAGTTATTTCGTATGAAATAAATCCCAATGATGAAAATGAAATAACCTCCAATGAAATAAGCCCCATCAGCAACAAAAATGAAATTATGCCCAAAATTTATAAAAGAGTTAAGGATTTCATGAAGTCAATATGGACCAACAGCAAAATCGCTAATTTATTGATATAAATCGTGTGGAGGCCCGCAGGCGTCTTCTTCATAATAAGAATATATGCAACTTCGAAAGTGTGCCAGCATTCATAATCAATTTTTTTTTGGTGAAAGAACATACAAAGCTCGTTTAATAGTGACTACTTTTGGTTTTGTAGATGGACTAAGTCCAGTGCAGTAAATTTTCCTTATACAATGGAAGTAATTTCAGATCAGCCACCAACGAGCTATCCTAAAACTTTACGAATGGCTTGAAAATCCAACTCATGGGAGACGTTATTATAGTTACAATGTTGTAAAGAAGGTGGTAATTTTCTGTAATAAAGATGTTAGGAAGTATGGATACATAATTGTTTAATATTTTTAATATATTTATTTTTGAAACCCAATTACCAAAAAATTATTTTCATGTACATACATAAATAATAAACTTAATACATTATACGTAAGAAATGATAAGTTAAAACAAAATGGTTGCTCATGAAATCAAGATGGAGAAAATAAACGTTGTATGTACAAATGCTGCCAGTTGGTTATACTTTATTATTATGGACCTCCTCACTGCTTGGCAAAAGTGGAACTAACAACCGATTACTTTTGATTTAGGGAAAACAATAATTATTGCCGTCCGTAGACTAATTTCGTAGTCTCGCACGAAGGTCGCACTATCAAAATCCCGAACGTTATCATTTATGTATTTGAAAAGATATTGTAATATATTCACAGGCTAAAAGTTTTCTTGTAAGAGGCCTATTTTTATATAATTTATTTACAAACACCCCCAAAACCAAAAGCTTTAAAAATGAAATAACCCCCGAATACAAAATGAAATATCATCCAAATTATAAACGCTATGAAACAAGCCCCGAACTTTAAAAATTTGTGGGATGTTATTTCATTGGAGATTATTTCATAATTTGAAAACCCCAAATGAGAAATTAAATAATTTCCAAAAAAAATAAAAGACGGCCCAAAAAAATTGGGAGTTCTTTCATATGAAATAACCTCCAAAAATGTATGAAAAAAATTTGGAGAATATTTCATTTCTCGTTTGGGCGTTATTTCATTGGGGGGCTTTTCGTGGAGCCGTTTCAGTAACATATGAAATTAGGCTCACAAATTTAAAACACGAGTGATATAATTTTTATGTGTCTACTTAAAGCATTTTCGACCATAATTACCACAGTCTTTCTGTTTACCTGTATTTATTTATTTATTAAAAACGATAAAAACATTCTAAGAAGAAAAAGCAGTTTAGATCAAAATTGGCAACGGGTGACAAAATAATAATTTTTTCTTTGTCTTACATATAAAGTAAATAAAAAAAAGAAAATAAAATAAAAACAAATAAGTTAAGATAGAAACAAGAAAGTGAAACTTTCTAGAAAACCAGGTAGACTTATTAGCACAGCTGATTATCAGCTGTTAGTGTCAAGTTGTCAGAATTTGTGTTTATTGTTTGTTTATCATCTGATATTAAATTAAAATAACATTGTGAGACAGTTTTAAAAAGCTATTTTTTGTTCAAAAAAATATAGCTTCAAATGTTGCACAAGAATGGAAATAGTTTTTTAATAAAAAACGTTGTGCCCAATTAAAAGAAGGGCATTAATATACAAAATTTTGTGTTGGAGTATGTGGGCACATAAAATGCTTAGAAAAACTCTAAATAATAAAAAGATAAATAGTAGAATGCTAAAACGTAATTGTATAAATATAAACTTTTAAAATTTGTGTTTAAAAAAAATTGTTTACAACTTATCTATATATATAAAAGTGAAACTCTGTGTGTGTGTGTGTGTGTGTGTGTGTGTGTGTGTTAGCTATAGACTCTGAAACTGTAAAACCGATCGGGCTCAAACTTTGGTAAGTTGTTGTACACATACCGGGGAGTGTTTATGGATGAAAAAAAGTGGGCGGGGCCACGCCCATAAAAAATTAGTTATCAGTTTTAGCTACTTGCACTTGACCGATTTTTCTGAAACTTTGCACACATATCGAGCTGTCATGGCTAAATAATTTCGTGATAAGAAACGTGGGCGGGGCTACGCCCCTAAAAAAGTTTTAACTTTGAAGTACTTGCACTGGACCGATTTTTTTTGAAATTTTGCACACATATTAAGCTGTCGTGACTTTATAATTTCGTGATTAAAAAAGTGGGCGGGGCCACGCCCATAAAAAAAGGCTATAATATTGAGGTACTTGCATCAGACCGATTTTTCTGAAACTTTGCACACATATTGAGCTGTCATGACTTAATAATTTCAAGATTAGAAAAGTGGGCAGTGCCACGCCCATAAAAAAAGGTATCATTTTGAGGTACTTGCACTGGACCGATTATTCTGAAACTTTGCACACATATTGAGCTATTATGACTTTACAATTTCGTGATTAGAAAAGTGGGCAAGGCCACGCCCATAAAAACAATTTTAATTTTGGGATACTTGCACTGGTCCGATTCTTCTGAAACTTTGCACACATATTGAGCTGTTATGACTTTACAATTTCGTGACTAGAAAAGTGGGAAATGCCACGCCCATAAAATATTATAATTTTTAGGTTTTTGCACTTGATATACAATTAAAATTCAGAATGCATTTCGATTCATTAAGGGGCGTAGCAACGCGCGCCGGGTTTGGCTAGTACATATAATAATTAACAAAAAATTTAATACCGCAAAAAATTCTGATTGTCCAATTTTCGATGATTTTTTCCAACATTTGTGTTGAATGTTGTCCTTAAAGTCGTCAATCATGTCGGGTGTATCGGCGTAGACTTGCGTCTGCACATTCTTCCATAGAAAGTATTCTAGCGGCTTAAAGTGCACGATCTTGCAGGCCAATTCGCTCGTACGAAACGTGAAACTATGCGGTTACCAAATGTTTCTCTCATTTAATAAATTTTGCTAAAAGCTATGCTACATGTTTCGCCATCTTGTTGAAACCACAGCTCCTGTGCATCATGGTTGTTCAATTGATGAACCAAAAAGCCAGTAACCATGGCTCTATAGCGGTTACCACTGACAAGCATCGTTTTAAGAGAAGTACGGACAAGTGATTCTAGCAGCATATGGAGCACAAAAAACAGTCAGTTTTTTGGATGTAACGATGTCTCAACAAATATTTAATGATTATCATTACTCCAAATACGGCAGTTTTGTTTATTGACGTATCCATTAAAAAAAGTGAGCTGCATCGCTAAATAAAATTCCTTTAAGAAAGTCGGGATCAACAGCAATCTTGTTTTTGGCCCTTTCAGCGAATTGCTATTCATGCGTCAGTATATTCATGTTGAAATTCCAAACCAAAAATAAGCATAAATCAATTGACAGGTGGCAAAATGGACTCAACATAAAACTTAATAGCTCTTCAAAAGCACCCATTATAATATCAATGCCCGAAACATATTTACATTCAAAAATGGTAAATTAATTTTTTTCGGGTGATTTTTTAATTTTCTAACATGTTTAGATATATTCTAACATAAGGAAAAACATGTGAAATGCCTAATTTAAAATTATGTTTCCAAGGGAATTAAAAAATTCATGGACCGTAGCTGTATGACTTTTTTAATAAGAATCAACAAATTCCTAATAGACTTTGAGATTGATTTTTTTTGTTTGAAATAATTGTGTTTCTTTTTTTATTTATAATATTTATTTGCAGTATAAACAATTGCAACTTCTCTTGAAAAAAGTAAAATATATCAATTGACTTTAATTTGTGCAAACACAAACAAAAAATGTAAAAAGATGATAATAATTTCTATTCTAATAGGAATAGATCAGACCCACTTAACGTCAGCAGAGGAGTACCTCAGAGCTCTATACTTGGACCTCTTCTCCTCTGCCTGTATATAAACGATCTAAATGATTTTCTAATTAATAGCAAAATACATATGTATGCGGATGATGTTCAGCTATACCATAGCACTAATGCAACATTGTGTAAGGGAAATCAATAAAGATTTAAATGAAATAAATAACTGGGCTAGTGCCAATGGATCCATCAATCCATTGAAATCGAAACATATGTTGCTTTCTAAGTCAAACAAATTGTTTGGCAACGTAAATATAATAATTAATGATAAAGATATTAGTCTTGTTGGTTCTGCATCTAACCCAGGCTTTACGTTTAATGATTAGTTGACTTGGTCAAATCACGTGGTCGTGGGTAAAGTACACGGTATACTTTGTAACCTATGGGCTGTTAAAGATTCTACTCCATTTTCTATATTTTCTATATGGTTGTGAACTTTCTGCGAACTGTGGCTATAATAAACTGAATGTTGCATATAACAATATTGCAAGATATATATTCCAAAGAGGGCGCCGTGATCATATATCGCTATGCTTCTATTTATCAGATCTTTCATATGAAATTTAGGAATTTTTTAAAATTTAAATGCCTTACCTTTATGCATAAAATCGTTGCATCTGAACAACCTCCTTATTTATATAACAGGATTCAGTTTGCCATTTCTAACCGTGGAAGAAAGATTATTCAGCAAAGATATCGGAGCCTTTTGTCACAACGTCAATTCTTAATATACAGCACAAGTCTTTGGAATAGTTTACCGAATCATATTCAAAACTTAGGCAACGCAAACACATTTAAAAGGGAGTGAATTAAAATGTTTATGTAATAAATGTACACATGGGGTCTTAGTTATTCACAAATGCAATGTTATTATAATGTTAGATTATTATGTTTCATTCGTTTGTTTTTAACTAAAATTATTTTTTAATGCTTTTAACAGCTCAAGTTAAATATAATTATTAATTAGTTTTTTACTAGCACTCTCATTTATAAGATCATTATCTTATTGCGCTGGATTGCCATTTAAATAAATAAATAAATAAAATTAATTTAGTAAGCACATGATTTTTCAAAGTCTATTTAAAATGGATCACAAAAGTATGCTTGCACTCTCTCGCCTTCCCATATTTTCTTACGACTTTTTTTAGTTCAAGTACATACATATATAAATTGTTGGATTTAAAGAAAGACAAACACACTAATCTATTCGTATCTAAATGGTGCCAGTATTAAATGAAAATACATTTTAATTGGCCTTAAAAAATGTTTTCGTTAAAAAGAAAGTTCGACTGCCTTCTAACGATGCTATATTTAGAGTAACGAAATCACATTTGTAAATCTTACAACCACAAAAATAAAAGGTTGTTGAGTAGTTCGTCAAATCGTTTGTTGACAAAACGTACCCATACATATTTTATTTCTATTAAATTTAAAATAATTTAAAATCAATACGAAAGGGAATTGTATAAAAAATTTTGTTCAATGAATCTTAAATAAGTAAAAGGAATAGATTTTAAAGGTAGCGGTTAGTTTTAGGGGCTTAAAATATAATATTATATTTTATGTGAGACTTATTTAATCTAAAATAAAACCATCTTAACTTTTTGTTTTAAATTTTTTGTGGTGATAAGAATAATACTTAATACTGCTTGTGCTGAAATTACTTTTATTTCTTAAAATTCTATGACAACATGAAAACGTTTTATAATTTAGAAAACGTCTAGTTCTAACTGATTGATACTGATTAAAATAAACGTTGAACTTGTAATAAATCATAAAAATATTTATGCGTAGTTAAAGTATGAGCATTTAGATAAATAAATTAATGCATATGCATACAAGTAAGAAGCTTATAGACCCATGTAAAATATAATCGAAATCGTTTACTAAAACACAAATATGCATTGCATGTATTCTCATGCGCTTGACTTTACCACATAAAGGAGGAACATTGCCATACTATTTGTTAAATAGATCAAATCGTGCACACACATTCATACAGTTTAACAATCAGATACATGCACATGTTTGACAGATAAACCACATAAAGTTTGAAATGCTTGGAGCCAAGGCGCCAAACAATTTTGTCATGCTTTGTACGTTTGTTGTCGCCATATTGACATTAGGTAAATACATACATATGTCCATACAAACATATATTAACACACATGCGATAGCATACACAAATTCACTTGCACCATTTACACACATTCAGATACAACCAAGCAATTCATTTTCACATGTTCGAATACAAAAGAGCACGCACTTAAAGACTTTTGGAACAACAGCAAACCAACATAACCCCAAACACTGTGTGCAAGTATTTGTGGATATTTCTATGCACGTAGCTACATATTTTCCCAGTATGTAAATTCTGAAGTTTATTCCTCATTGCAAATACACATCACTGGTCGTTTGCATGCAAATAAGGGCGTACCACAAAAAAAAAAAAAGTTTGCGTACACCTTCGCATTTTAGGTATTTTTGCAAGGAAATTTCGAAAGAAATGGTATTAAGGAGGAAAATATTCTCTCCTCGAGAAAAACAAGAAACTTTGTTACTTATACACACTCGATGAAAAATGCCGACGATATGACAAAAATTTCAAAATGAAATGGTCTTGCCAAATTACTCAATATCTGATAGTGTACGGCACACGGGTTTTCTTGTTGTAATGTGGCACACTCTAATGTATTTACATCCACATACATATGTGCAAGACTCTAAGTACATGCTTAAATGGTTTTCAAGAGATGCCACCTTATTGTATTAAAATATCATAATCTCAAATTGTGTTTATTTATTTATGAATATAATCTATAAGTGCACGACCAGATAGTTATCTGTGTCAACTGTAATATCTATCTTCTTAAATAAGCTGTTAAACGTTGTGTGTTCACATGTCGGGTCAAGAAAGCTTAAAGTTAAACTACAGGTTGGCCGTTATTAGGTTAGGTTAGGTTAGGTTGAAAAGGAGGGGTATAAAAGCCCAAACCCATGACAGGTATACACGTATGCCCTGTTGGCATGTTGTGCGCTCCATGTGGAAAACGGAATTCCCAAACAAAAAACCATAAACATAGTTTCCCATAAATAACGGACTAGTCCAAGAAACCAGTCCCCTCAATGTAACGCCTTATGGATCTCCAGTTCGAGTTCCCCAGGTATTCCAAGTTCGGCATATTATCTACTGTAAAATTTTCGCGCCTAATATGTCCAAACGCAGGACAATGACAGAGGTAGTGTACCAGGGTCTCATCCTCTTCCTCGCAAGCTCTACATGTCGTCTCCTCAGATAATCCCATGCGAGCTAGATGAGTTCTCAACTCCGTATGACCTGTAATTACACCGGTTAATTTCCTAAGTGTAGGTCTACTTAGTCTCAAAATCTCCTTTGACTTCCCAAGATTTGGGTCACCCCAGAGTGTTCTTGTCACCTTACCGACATCAGTGCTTTGCCATTTTCTGACATGTTCTTCCATTGCCCAACGTTTAAGTTCATCCTTAAATCGTTTAAGGGGTTTGGCGTTCTCCAAAGTTATAGTACTCAAAAGAGCTCCCATTTTGGATAATTTGTCGGCTTTCTCGTTTCCGATCAGCCCGTGATGGCTTGGTATCCATATTAACTCCAGATGTTCACAATTTGCATATGAGTTTATCTCACTCTTGCATTGCAAAACGTTCCGGGATTCAACTTTCTCCTTTCTCAATGTCTTAATCACTGATTAGCTATCCGTAAAGATACGAATCGGAGTTTCGCTATTCGTTTCCTTTATCCATTTAATTCCTTCCGTAATCGTCATGATCTCAGCCTGAAAAATAGTGTTGTGATCTGGTAGACGGAAGTATTTGCCTCTATTTCGGCTTATGTCGTATAAGCCCATTCCAGTTTGGTCACCAATCTTTGAACCGTCTGTGTAAAGATCGATTCCGTGGGTGTATCCCATCCTCTCCCTCTTCCGGTATAATGGTGATGCAGTTAATATTCTCATATCTCATCGGGATTTTATCACATGTTAATTCTGTACTATTTCCCATCGGTAAGATATCCGTTATTCTTTGGTATCTGGTCTTATGTTCTCTTATAAGCCACTCATCTATTGCCATTAATCTTGTGGCAGCTAAGGCCGCTTCATATTTTACCTGTATCTCAATAGGCCAAATGGATAATATATTCTCAATGGCCATTGTCGATGTGGTCCTCATGGCGCCGCAAATACTAATGCAGCACTGTCTCTGAATCTGGCCGTTATTAACAATTTTTTCTGATCCATTTTAATGCGATTTTTTTTTTCTTCACAGCTGGTACCTTTATCATTTGCTGAGTACATTGATGCAATATTTGATGATGTACTAAAAACAACAGAAAAAGAAAAAAAAATGAAAAAATGAAACCACAATATTGTTACTGACAACCAGTATTGTGAGCACAAGTTAAAGTCATCTACAAACGATTTTTCTTCTTTTTTGTTGCCCAACCACATACTGCATTGTCATTGGTTTATGCAAAACTTTACATCCTTTTTGTTTTGCATATTTTCTTAGATATTTCGAAAAAAAAAGCTAAAGAGTCGTTATGGTCAAATGTGTATCTATGAAAAGTTTCTGACTTGTTACAAAAAAGCCAAAACTAAGCACACGGGCTCGAGACCAAAACTATCAATATGTTATTTATACACTGGTACGGTACAAACTGGTATTGCACTATGAACTGCCTTTGTTTTGTGTGTTTACGTTTATTTATGAACAAATTGTTGTTGTCCTTTTTATGCATGATTTACTTTAGCATCAAAGGCAAGCACTTTTTATTAATTTAAATGACTTTGGATATTTAATGGCATATTTTTTAATTTTAAATTTAATTTCGCATATTGATAAGAAAACTAACTATCAGGTGATTGCTTATAACAATAATTGGCGCGTAACTTAACAGAGACTAATAGCTATAATTGTCCAGGTTAAATTTGTATTTAACAGCAAGAGGTTTAATTGAATCAAGTATTTTATACTTAATTTCGAAAATAATTATCATATTTTGAACAGTGGTTGAAAAATTGTTGATTACTTTATGTTTCTAAGATATTTCTGATGTATTGTTTTCTTCCTTCTTTTCCTCTTGATTTTCTACTCCATTTAATATAATTTTACACAATCAATCAAACGACTGTAAAAAAGCGTAACAAAACTAAAGAAAATCGAAAGCAAACAAAAACAATATTGTTTTTTTAACTGTATCATGTCATCTCATGACTTTAAAATCCTTCCAGCCACAGAAAAAATAAACACCCCTCATTAAAGAAGAATCCGAAAGGCGACAGTACCAAAATCCACCCCTGAATATTTGTTATAGTTTGAATAGAGCATAAAATTACCTACTTTTAAAGGTTGTATACGGAAACTGGCCACCAAGTGATGACAGTGCTAATGTATATTATTTTTTTATTGGTTTTGTAGTTGTTGTTGTTGTTTAAGTGTAATAATGTTTTAACGATGACACAATTACAATCTGTATGCGTGACTGATTGTTTGTCATGCATCCGACACTGTTTGTATGCTTGTTTGTGTGTAGTATCAGATACAGCAACAAACTGTTTCGCTGCATCGGTTTTTCTTATTTTGTGTGTCAACTGAAAAAAAGTAGGTGTGTTCATGTGTAAGTGAATATGTTTCAAAGAAAATTTATAGTCCATGTTATAAATAATGGGACATTAAAAAAAGTTTTTTACAAAATTAGCTATTTAAGGAATATCTTAGTTGATGTTACGTGCAAAATAAAATACTATCAAATTATTAATTGAATAACTTGATTTGACCCTTTACCAATAAGTATTTGTAGTCAGTGTCGATCATAAAAGAAATTTATTAAAATTTTTCAAGTCAATGTTTTTAAGTTTAATATAAAATAAAAATATATAGATTTTTTGCCAATCAAATGCTTAAAAACATATAGTCGAACTGTACTTTAGTATAAATAGTTTTGGAGATATAGTGTTATACATAATCGTCCCGTAAGTGGGCACGAATTTTTTAGTGCGAATTTTGTTTGGATCCTGAAACGAATTTCTGTCGTTTTAACCGATAAGCAATACGAATATTATTTTGTGTGTGCGTTAAATAAATGTATTGAAGAAATTGTACAGTGTAGAAAATTTTTTATTAATCACTGTCGATAGCTGATAATTATCACTGACATACCACAAGTGTAACATACTGCAAGTGTTGTAGCAAACAATAGGCTCAATTATATGCATAGACATAACTAAAGAACAACATTTTCAACTACATGCAATATAAATAGAAGCAATAAATCAACATTAAAATTAAAAAAAATAATAATTAAAAAAAAATTTAACTAGTGCACAAAGGACACCCAACCCTTTATTTAAAGACCTATAAGCTAAAAGTGCTGTCTTTTAAAATATTGTACATCAAATTATTTTGATTGATCGTTCAATGTTTTTTTTGTTGGTAGTGCAACTAATTAATTTTATGCTTTTGACACATCATCACATATTACTTTGTAAGCGAAGAGAAATGTTTGTGTTGTTGCAACCATGTTATTGCAAAAATGCTGTGTGTGTGTGTTTGTTAAGTTTGTTATAAATTTTATTATGATTTACCTAAAAACCAATTTGAATTATGATGTTTTATCTACACCTGTTTTGGAAACCAGAAATTTCTTTTTGAGACTATGACCAAATTTTTTTTATTAAATAATTTCTATCATGCTTTGACGCGAAACTGCTTGTTGTACCATGCATTTATTTTGTGGTTTTTAATGAAATGTTTGTCATCGTGAAATGCTTCCTAGTTTCTATGTTTGTCAAATTATTCCAAAAATACCACAAACTGCGAACAGTATTTAAAAGCACACAGAGGGATGTTAAAAAAATATACAATATCGAAAAATGCATGATCTTTTTAACCTTTACCTGTGGTAAGAATGTTAAATATAGCTTGGTCATTCTGTAAGTAATTTGCATAATATTTATTTCCGATTTAAAAATGTCCGTTTGTCTGTGTGTTGGTTGAAATCTACTCTAAGGAGCTATAACATATTCCGTAAACCTGTTGGTTATATTAATCTTTTACAAACATTTTGGAATGAATCACTACTAAAATCCGGCACAAACTTCCCATGACTTTTTGAGCAAAAAATTTTGGACAAATGGGTCGATAATCGTTAAAGTTATATGCAAAACTTTTTTTTGGGAAAATAAACAAATTTTTATAAATATTAAGTTTCTCAAGCTTACTGGTCACACGAGTGACACCAAATTGTAAGCAATAGTCTTCTAAATTACACTGCTCAGCAGCAAAATCCTCCATTAAATAAAACTATGTGGACTGTATGGATTTTAATGAAAGAAAAAGAAAAACACTACATTGTTAAAATTTGGCCGAAAAGAGTAAATTTTATTCCAGGAGAAAAAATGTAGTAGAAGAGCCTTTAATTCAAAAAGAACAAATTCTTCTGCCTCATCTTCATATAATGCTAGGCCTAATGAAAAATTTTGTCAAAGCAATGAACAAGGACGGTGAATGTATATTAAGATCACATTTCCTAGAATCAGCGATGCTAAAGTAAAAGAAGGCATATTTGTAGGTCCACAAATACGACAGCTTATGAAGCACGAAATCTTTAGAACGAAATTGAATGATGTGGAAGAAAGAGCATGGACAGCTTAAGCTACTTTTTTATTTTAACAATGTTTTCTAAAAAAAAATTAATAATTATTAACAAAAATGTTGTGTTATCTATATATAAAAAGTGAAACTCTGTGTGTGTGTGTGTGTGTTAGCTATAGACTCCGAAACTGTAAAACTGATCGGGCTCAAACTTTGGTAAGTTGTTGTACACATACCAGGGAGTGTTTATGGGTGGAAAAAAGTGGGCGGGACCACGCCCATAAAAAATTAGTTATCAGTTTTAGCTACTTGCACTTGACCGATTTTTCTGAAACTTTGCACACATATCGAGCTGTCATGACTAAATAATTTCGTGATTAGAAAAGTGAGCGGGGCCACGCTCCTAAAAAAGTTTTAATTTTGAGGTACTTGCACTAGACCGATTTTTCTGAAACTTTGCACACATATTGAGCTGTCATGACTTTATAATTTCGTGATTGAAAAAGTGGGCAGGGCCACGCCCATAAAAAAAAAGGTATAATTTTGAGGTACTCGCACTAGACAGATTTTCCTGAAACTTTGCACACATATTGAGCTGTCATGACTAAATAATTTTGTAATTAGAAAAGTGGGAAGTGCCACGCCCATAAGAAATAAGTGATAGTTTTTAGCTCCTTGCACTAGATCGATTTGTCTCAAACTTTGCACATACATATTGAGCTGTCATGACTATATAATTTCGTGATTAAAAAAGTGGGCAGGGCCACGCCCATAAAAAAAGTTATAATTTTGAGGTACTTGCTGTAGACCAATTTTCGTGAAACTTTGCACACATATTGAGTTGTCATGACTATACAATTTCGTGATTAGAAAAGTGGGCAGTGCCACGCCCATTAAAAGAAGTAATAATTTTTAGCTTTTTGTACTTGATATTCAATTAAAAATCAGAATGCATTTTTTTCATTAAGGGGCGTAGCAACGCGCGCCGGGCTTTTCTAGTTTTAAATAAAATAGGCTGTAAATATTTTAAGTTTTTATTGTTATTATAAGTTATCTACGGGTGGCGACAGGGTGGGTGCTTTAAGCGAGGCGTCGCTACAAAATTACAATCTGGCAAATTTTGTTGCTTGTATTTATTTTTGTTGTACGAAAATAGATAGAAGTAAATAGTTACCATTCATTGTTGCTACAAGGCGCTTTAGTGCGCCCACTCTGACGTTGTTTGCTGCATTACACATATTTGGTCAATATTGGGTACCTGCGGTAAATTGACAGTGCAGTGTTATTCCTTAGGAAAACTAATAAATTCGTTTAAAACGAACTGGAATATAAACATGAGATACAACAGCTTCTGAGTTTTATTTATTTAATTTACAAACGAAAATCTACAATTTCTAGAAAAACGAGAGAGACAATAAGGGTATCAAATCAAGGCTCTTAAGTAGCGAAACACTTTAACACTTTAAACACTTTGAAAAAATTTAAAACCTATTATGACTCCCATTACAAAATGGCTTAAAATAAATTAATATATGGATCAAATCAAGTATTTAGAAATGTAAGGGTTTCACTGCTAGAATTTTGTCATTGCAATGTGGAGTAAAAAACGGCCACTACAAATATTTTTTAACGATATCAATCGTTTTATTCCAGGTCATCTCCATCAGTTTTATTTTATGATTAGGCTGTTTGATGTTTGGTTTTTGCTCGTATTATATTTCGCAAAAATATTTTCTAAACCATTTGTCATCCATTATTATTCTATTTATATTTTAAACAACTTGCGCTTTAATACGAATTTTAAAAAGTATTAGCTGCAGTGAATTAAGCTTTGTTTTAAGATAAATATTAGAATTAGACTTGCCGCATGACAAAAGATGATTATTATTATAAAGTTTTGTGAATCATTTACACATATGTACATACTGTTCGAACTATTCTATATTATACTGTTTTTTTTTCCATTTAGGCTCATTTGTGTGGATGTGAGAAGCACCTCCGCATATTTTTATTTTGCACTTAGTGTGTGTGCGTCAATAAACAAATGTGCGATTAATTTGTGCGGTTTTTAAAACTTGGTTATCAACTGTCGTCGTGTCAAGCCACAACATATTCCTAACTCAAAATGATGACTTAAATGCCACATAGTGAGTTCAACTACTAAAAGAATAGCAACAACATCCCATATTTAATCCTCATACGTTTATCCACTAAGAACCACGAAAAAGTCAACTTTTTTGCGGTTCACTTCATTTTTCTCATTAAAATATTTAAAACCACAAAAAGTAGAAAAAAAACACAAACTACAAAATACAGACTACAGAAGTGTGTTTGGTGTTAATCCAAAAGTTTAAATATCATACCATGTATGTCATCAGAAAAGTATCTAAGTATATTTATGCATGTAGGCGCGTGTGTGTGTGTGTGTACACGTCACATTTTGCCTTTGTTTGTGTGAAAAAGCCAAGGAATCTAATGGGGGAAAAAAATAAAAAAAGCTACGCCTACTTCAAGAAACACATGAACATAGTACACACACACATTTTTATAAACATGTACGTACACTATTAAATTTAAATGAATCCTGCCTTTGAACTTGTGTATGCTTGTGTGTGTTTCATTCAAGAAGGTGGCACGCAAAACTCATAAAACATTCGACATTTTGTACATGAAAAGACATTTTACATTTTTCGTACATACTCTTTTGTTGTATTTGCCTTAAGTGTCTGAGAGACGGAAAAACCTTTTTGTTTTCTTCTTGTTGTCGTTGTTGTTGTTTGTTTCTTACTAATTTATTCATGACATCATCATTAAAATTTATTTACAAGTCGTGTGACTTTGACTTAAATTGTTGTTGCTGTTTATTTTATGTTCACTTTGGCAACCTTTGTATTGCAAAAGAGCAGTTACAACAACATTTTGTTGGTTCTCGTTGTTGTAGGTACACTGTAGTTGTTTACATACTGAGTTTCGTGTGGCTTTAATGGTGTTTCTTAACAGTTGCTCATTTTTGTTATCTTTTTTTTATTTGTTATTTTCGAATCACCCTGCTGCTTTTAATGATCCTATTAGTAAGGCAGGTTCGTTTGTAACTTTTCTGTTTTACATTTTTAAAACACTGTGTTTTAATTCATTATAATATTTAAATTTTTAAGTATATTCCTTTTATAGCTTTTATCTGTGGATTAATATCTGTAACTATAGAGAATTAAAATTAAAATCTAAAACTTTCATAAATAAAATTAGATTTTTCGCATGTCTAAGAAAATAGTTTGGAATTAAAAATCAGCAGAATGTCCCATATGGGAAATATTTTCCTCCTCACACTTGGTTTTGAAATAGTTTATAGTTTTCTTCAGCTTCTTATGTAATCGTCTGTATCTTTTATATAACAGTTCACTAATCCAAATGTTGTGAAAGGCACTCATCCTATTTAATACGACTCATATCTTTCGGTACTTTTATATGCTTACGTACCTTCTTGCGTCTTCCTCCAACAGTATTTCGCACTGGAAAGTGCTGATCAACTTATATACTAATTTCTGGTTTCTAATCCTATTTAACATCAAGATCAAGGATAATGTAATATCCCTTATCCAACGTACAACCACGAATGTAATTTTGATACCTCTTCTCAGGACTAGTAGCTTATGACCCTTTACAAACTCCAGTTGTTTTTAGTTCTGTGTGAGTTAATACCATAGATAAAGACAAGTAGTGCACCATAGAAATCCAACTTCCTCACCTTCTCTGATGAATGGTAGTCTGACGCATCATAGATGCTAATGCCGAATACCGATATATCATTAGTACAGTCCTTATACTATGTCGCATCACGATACAAGTTCTCAACTTTTTGCCCATTTAACAAGACAGACCCATGATATTATCTCGAAAAATCTGTGGTTTCTGTAGCAAGGCTATGTAAAATTCTTCCTTTACAAAGTATCGTATTGTCATCGCTGAAGTTTACTTTCTAGTGGGCTTGATCAAGACCAAATTTGAGACGCCTAGTCTTTCAACGTGAAAAACACTCTACGTGTATATGTTCTAGACACATCCGTTTTGCCTCTGCAGCATTGTCCAAATGATGTCCATCCCTTCAGTTGCATTGCGGGCAACGAAAATTATTTTAATATCATTCCATATTAGAGTAACAATTCTCAGCTTCATCCCTTTCTTAATTTATTTAAGGATTGCTCTGATTTGAGAGTCCAGCTCTTTGTTGACTGATTTCATCGTGTTAGATCAACAAATTCATTGAAAAAATTGGTGTTCCGCACCAATGTCGCCCTTATTGCTCTAGACTTTGCTTGGAACACACAGGAAAGACGTTTTAAAAACATTTAATTCTGATTCCTCCAGACATGCTGGTGATACCTAGAATGTATCCACATTCCGCCACTTTCTTTGTCAATTCAGTTGTATCGACAACTTTTGTATGGCGTTCGATAGGCTGTATTTTAGGAGCAGCCACCTTCTTTAGTTGAATTTGTTTTAAGTTCGTGAATTTCTCACCCTCATATCTATTCTCTATTTTGTTTTATTTTAGTAGTTAATTTCTAAACATCCTTCCCATTCGTGCAAAATTTTTTCGTTTGCCTTTGTTTATTAATTTTTTGCAACAGCAGAGATTTTGAAATATTAGGTTCCTGTAATCTAAACAGATGGAGCTGTCTCATTCACAGTCTTCACAGTCGTTTCTACACCCACTGGAGTAGTTTCAAAGATTAAGTTCTGCATCTTTTTTAAGGCTTCTATGTCTTACTCCTTTCGATCTCTCTAATAGCCATTGTTCTCACCTTAAATTATGGTAGATTTTGCCAGATTTTAAAACTCTCCAGTGGCACAATCCAGTCGCTCGCAAGGAAGCAATTCCTAGTGGTGGAGCATATCAGCTGCCCCTGCACATAAGGTAAAAAGGAGCTGACAGATCGGTCAAAGTAATCCTTTGTTATCGAAAATTACATGTAAGCATACACATCGCTTCAAACTTTTCTTCCCTTCATTAACTCACTTATCTTCTAAATTAATACAGATTTCATTTTGAAACTTCCTGTTTATCAAAAGCATACATAAAACTTATTTTGAAAAAAAAATTTAAAACTTCTGGTTTTGTACACAATATTTGTTTTAAATATTTTATTTTTAATACCTACAATAATATTTTCTCAAAGAACGAATTTTAACTGCGACCATTTTTTAGAAGGCCACAACTTGACAACTAAAATACTGCACTAAAATACTAAAATACACACTTAGCAGAAGTACAGTAGTGGTGAATTTGAGAAAAAAAAAACATTTTATTTATTTGCTCGGTTCACGTGAAAAACCATATACTTATGTGCCCTTAATTATGAAAAAGGTCTAAATCACATTTTTTTTGTTTCCAGATATTTATGTTATGCGTTTGAATAAATCCAAAAATATTTTTTTATTGTGCAACATTTACTGATACAATTAATATTTTTTTAAATAATTAAAAAATTTGAACTACACTGAATAATTTAAAATTGTTTCTGAAGGTATAAAGATTTAAATTAATTTCTTTATTACTACATAGTTAATTTGAATTTTTTAATTAAAACTATAAATTTTAATTTTAATATTAGATTCAAGAAGATCAAATCAAATTTCTTATTATTTATTTTTGTCTCTGTTATTATAGAAAATTTTGCGAATATTATATCGAAAAAAAAAAAACTAAACTTCATCAGATATAACGGTTCTATTTATGTTACTTCACAAAAACAACTGTTACCGTGTCTTTGTCATTACATTCATCGAAAAATGTTTTTTTTAATAATAAACTGAATTTTTAAAAATTTGTTTCTTAGACCATTTCCATAATTAACACTAAACAAATTCCATTCAACGTTTAAGTAAAACCTATTCATAAATGTTTAATTTTAAAAATATCACAAAAATCACATTAAAATAATTTAGTTTAAACTAAAATAGCGTGAAGGATTAACTCATTTTTTTATTTTTTTGATTTAAACCATTTTTATAAATAAGGGCACTATAATACTGTGACTTGGAGCTAAAAGGACCAGTGTCACTTTTTTGCTCTTTTGAGTTAATCATTGCATTGGATTTGTTTTCTTGCTCTATTTCATTATGGTAAAACAGCTAAAGTCATACTCAACTCAGAACAGCTTCATAAATAAAATGCTGGCCAATGTCACTATGAAAGCATATGTAAAAGTTAAAGTTTAATTCAAATTTTCTCAAAAGTAAATATTTTGACATTGGCCCTTTTAGCTCCAAGCCACAGAATAATACATGAACTTGCTGAAAACGATAATAAAAGCCATTATGAATTATAAGTGATATAATTGTGAGGGGTCCTGTTAGAATAAAAATAAATTTGCAGTGAAAAAATGATTGATTTATATTATTTTTCCAAATATGTTTATCATATGGCATATGCTGTAAATATCGTTCAATGAAATAATTTGTACGTTTTATAACAGATTTATATATTAAAAAATATATTGATTGGGCCTTTATTATTAAGGGATCTATAGTTTGAAATCCACAGTATAAATAAACAAATTTTTTTTTGTCTCTGGCCCATCCCAAATTTTCATTCCTTACAATAATATTTTCAAACTCTTATTCTTATTTGCTGCTTTTTCTGTGTAAATTATTTAATAAACCTTTTACAAAAAAAACATGCCTAAGCCTTTGTTAACCATTTTTATTTGTTGTCCTTAAATACCTTACAAATTGGCCCAATTAACACTTCAAGTGTTTGCAGCCATATTAGTTTCTTCCTTTTCGGCCTGAAACAGCGTTTGTAATTAAATAAAATCCTTCGCAAAAGGGCAACAAATGTTTGAAATATTTGTATTTATTAAAAGAGAGGATAATTGTTTTGTTTGTTAAGTCACAAACAAATAAATGTGCTAAAAAATAAATAAGTATTTTTACTAAAACAAAATATAAAATATTTATATGTTAAACAAAACTTAACAAAAAACAAAAAAAAAAATACAAATTCTTTCCACAAATTACAAATGTTTTGTTATTTGCGACCCTTTTAAAGTTTTTTCCCAAACTGTATCATGAATGTGTGGAAGCATGTATGTATGTATGAGTTTTATACTCTTTTGGTTTGAAATAAATATATTTTTTCTATTTTAAATGAATGTGCGTTAAACCGCACTCAATTAAGCCATGTTTGTATACTTTTTATTTACAAACAAAGTGGAGTAGACACATTTACAAAAAGAACACCCAAAAATATTTTTGTTGAAATTAAAAAAACAATTTTTTTTTCTTAATTTTTTAATGAATTTAAACAATCTCTATTATTAAATACAAGAATTTTTAAAAGTTGCAACTGCCTAACGACGGTTAAAAAAAAACTTTTATAATAAACGCGAATCCAAAACTGAAAAAAAACTGCAAACATTTAGTTCGCTGAACAATTTAATGAAACAAAAAGAATTTTATGTCGTGTTTTAATTGTATAAATGAGTTTAAACTTTAGCAATTGAAATCTAATACTTTTCTATTAGTTGCAAAAGGAAGCGATTTTCTAAAAAGATTTGTGTTTATTATAGGTACATTTTTTAAAGAATATTGAAGCTTTAAAAATTGCCATTATTATGGT
Source organism: Phyto melanocephala (assembly GCA_941918925.1). Taxonomy (NCBI): domain Eukaryota; kingdom Metazoa; phylum Arthropoda; class Insecta; order Diptera; family Rhinophoridae; genus Phyto; species Phyto melanocephala. Next base: position 134,058,643 of record OW799235.1, on the reverse strand, counting down.
ATTCGTTAAGAAAACAAATATTATTATTAAGACTTAAATAAAATAACATTTTCCTAAGATTTTAGATTATATTCGTGTTGATATTAGATTTCTTAATAAATGCCTGTAATGACAGGATTTAATAAAAATCAACTTTTTTTGATGAATATGTTATACTCAGTATTTTCATTAATTTGTATAAAAGAAAATTGAAAAATTACGTATTCAGATTTTCATTTGAAGATTCTTTGTTATTTTTAAAGGGTTTTTAATTTTCAAGGGTTTCAAAATGTAAAATATTTCTTTTTAATATAAATGTGTAAGTATGTATTTAAATATTTTATAAAAATATCATATGAAGAAGAATAATCCACAAAATGAAAAAAGTAACAGTTTTTCGGTTAACAAACTCTTTATATCCTTAAGAGTAAGAAGTTAGAGAGATTAATACAAACGAAATTTTAACCAGTGTTGCAAAACACATTGTTTTTTTCTGATTTTATTAAAAAAAACTAGCATGTGACTAAATTGTATTGATTGTTTCTAGTCCACATTAACATGTTTGTTTTGTTACACAAATTTGTTTTGCGCCTGTGCCAGTAGCACTCTTAAATGCTTATAACTCTTAAAATAGTATACCACTAATTTAAAGAAGATTAAGATTATACACATCTGCAGGAAAACCCCTTTTTAATGGTATATATATTTTTTATACCCTTCACCTGTGGTGCACAAGGGTATATATAGCTTTGTCATTCCGTTTGTAATTTCTACAATTTTCATTTCCGACCCCATAAAGTATATATTTTCTGAAAGCTTATAAATAGAGGAGTCGATTAAGCCCTGACCGTCTGTCCGTCTGACCGTCTGTCCGTGAGTTGGTTGAAATCAACTTTTAGAAGCAACTATATGCTCCTCAGATCTGTATATGGTATCAATCTCTTGGAAATATCCAGGAATGAATCGCTACTGAAATTCAGCACAATCGCCCCATAACTTTCTGAGATATGAGCAAAAAACCACGACCACCTCGTTTTTTTACACAATTACAACAACATACATACATGCAAAAAACATGCAAAAAAAAAAAATTACAAAAAAAAAATATATTAAAAATAAAAAAAAATAATAAAAAATATTAAAAAAAAAAAAATTTTAAAAAAATTTAAAAAAAATTTAAAAAAATAATAAAATATAAATAATATCTTAAATAAAATAAGATAAAATTTTTTTGGCTCAGCTGGGATTCGATGCCACATTTAGTCTAACCAGTATATACATATGCACGTATTTTATATGAGATGAATGGTGATACAAACAATTGTTATTGCATGACTACACGTTGTGAAGGGTATATAAGATTTTGCAGGGCCGAATATAGCACTGTTACTTGTTTTTTATTAATATATTGAAAACTTTCTATTTAAAACATTTAGCAATTTTTTTGGTTTTTTTTAGCTACTTTCTAGCAATTTTTTTCCAGAATTTTAGCCATTTTTGTTAATCAAGTTCTAGATCACTGCATTGATGCCCATATTGAAAAAAAAATTTTAAAATTTTTTAAAAAAAATATAATATTTTTTGTATTCTTCAAAATATTTTAAAACGCCTAAAAAGCTCAAAGGATCTTCAAATGAAAAACTACGCTACGCAATTGCTAAGAATTTAGCAAAAAATAAAAAAATATTAAAAATTTTATAATTTAAAAGAAAAATCACGAACTTATTTCAGAAAATATTTTTGGACTTACCTAGTTTTATGAAAGCAAAAAGCCTTAGAATTTGTTAGCTGTATTCTTGTAATATGTAGCGAGACGCAGATTAGTATAAACGCATTGAAATTTGGCTAATGAGGAGTTGGGGTATAAAATAAATTAAATTATTTGTTAACTTTTTTCCTTATCTCGACTTAAGATGGTTTTTCCAAAATCCACAATTATTATTATAGGCTGTTATTGAATAAACCTTTAAAATAAGTTTAATTTATTGACAAAGATTTCAATTCCGAAATAAAAAGAAATTTTTTTTTGTAGAAGAAAAGGTGCCATTATTTAGCCATGGATGACATTCTAGGAACAGTATTATGAAAGTTTCAAACTACAAGATATGTTATTTTGATTAGAATTTTTAAAACAAAAAAAAAATATCTAGACAAGTTTGAACAAACTTATTTATTGTATTAAGTTTTTTAATAAATTATTTGGGTTTGTTAACATTTTTTTTACAAATATTGTATACTAGCTTGTGCCCGCGACTTCGCCTGCGTTGTTATAGGGATAAATGGTAGACTTAGTATTATTATTATTATTATTTATCCAAGCACACAAACATTTGTATTTATTATACCTATTGGTAGGATTATTAATTTAAAAATTTTATTTTGAAAATATAAATGAAAAGCCAAAACTTTCAACAAAAATAAAAATTTTACAACACAAACAACCCATGTGATGATGAGTTTGCAAACGACTTCGCCTGGTTATATGGATAAAAAGTAGGCTATGTGTTAATCTAGGTTGGCATCTATCTATGTGCCGAATTTCATTTAGTTCCGTTCAGTTTTTTTTTGCGTGATTGAGTAACAAATGTCCAAACATATAAACATCCAAACATACAAACATTCACATTTATTATATTGAGTAGGATGTACATACATATATTTGTGTACTTTAATTCTAGATATATTTTAATGAAAAAGCGAAAATTATTGTTTTTGAGTCTGAAAAATTATACGATTTCATTTAAATTTATTATGCAAAGAAAATTATGACATACGAACGCGTTCAAAAGTTTAGATTTCTGGTCAGAACAAAAAACTCTTAACATTTGAGTTAAATTACGATCGCGTTTTATTAATAAATGTTATTTTCTCGTTGCTTTAAAACGCTCCCCATTCATCACAACACTATCACGCTCATATAGAATTTAAATCTTTTGGTTTATTTATTTGCAATGTAAAAATTTAAAACAACTTTTTATTAAGAAAATTTATTTTTTTTAAAAGATTTCTGAAGTACTGTGTGTGTGTTTTCCGTATTTTCTAAATACAAATTTCTTTAACTACAAGATATAATAAAATTTGTCATGGCCAGTAGTTATTTTATTAGGCACATCCTTTTTCCAAATCCTTTACCAAAGTTTTTTTATAATGCCGCAATATATGTGACATATTGTTTCAATTGTTGCCCTATTCGTTTTGTCAATTGTAGCCTTTATATTAAATACTTTGTATTTGCTTTGTTTTGTTCACTTTAATTTCTAAGTATTTGTTTGTATGCATGTGTTTGTTTGTGTAGGATATACTTATGTAAGTATTTGTTGTAAATGTCATATGAAATTACGACAACTCAAATACTGTATTATAAATTTATTTTAGGTGGTCTTGCAATGACTTTTACGAACACATACAACAAGAATTAGATTTTTCCAAGTAGAGGCTGTGTACGAATAGAACGAGTATGATTTGCATAATTTATGCCATATTTTAGTTTTGGTTTGATTTTTTCTTACCGAGGCACAATCCAAGAAATAAACATAAAATACACTCGAAGAAAAGAAGGTATTCTAGCACTAAGAAAGTTTTTACATTTAAATTGTTATAAAAAAAAATGAAAAAATAATAACAAATATATAAATATAAATGTGTGCGGTTGATTTTATTTAATTTTTTATTTTTAATTAAAAAATATTTCTGCATGATTATTACAAAGATACGTCGATAATTTAAATATCAATTTATTTTTATATTCAATATTTATATTTATAATATAATAAAATAATAATAATTTAAATGTGAATGCTTGTATATTTGAATTCTTGTTACCCAATTACGCAAAAATGGCAAAACGGAACTAAATTAAATTTGGCACAAAGATAGAAAATAATGTAAGTTAACAAATATGCTACCTTTCATCTCGGTAACTACACAGATAAAGTCACAGACGCATGCTAGTATGTACTTCTTACAACATATTCTAGCAATGCTTTTAATACCTTTCAAATCAAAAATTTTCAGCCGTTGATTAATTTTTAGAGACGATTGCTACTATTTATAGATACAATATGCCTTTTGCAACCAACCGTCAAAGTTATAGGCGAAAACAATTTATTTTCATATACCAAGGTATAATGTCTCCTAATGAATTTTAATTTTGAGACATACTAACATTACTGCTGAGAAAAACTGACAAATCGGTTGGAAACTTACTGAGGTAAGAAGTGTTTTACCTAAAATATACAAACGAATACCAATTTTTTTTAGCTTCTGAACAGTAGATAGGAATGATATGGGTATCAAAAGATAGAGCATGACTAGCAAAATAAATTAGATTAAAATCTTTGATAGTCGATACTACCAAATAGCGTACAATAAATTGATGAATGGGTCAAATCTTGTAGCTAAAAATTTACTCACTTTAACTCCCTCAAACTAAAGAACTTGGCCAGTAGAATACAACAAACAGTAAATAAGTAAAATCCAAGATGGCATCAAAAATAAAATTGCGGATATGTGAGTCAAAAATAGTAATTACGGCTTTGCCGCATTCAGCCCCCACATTATGGGGACCAATAAAAGCGCTTGACAAAATGACAGATGATTTTTTTTCTTACTTGTTTAAATCTTAAATTTGATATTTAAAAACTTGCCTTTCTCTCTGTATTTTCTTCTAAATGTATCATTTTCCTTTTTGTATATGTACGTAGCATTGTGTTTTAGTTTCTTGTTATTCCTTTGTATTTTTACTTTAGACTTTAGAAGCATTTTCCTAAACTATGCAAGAACACAACATTTTATGCAAACATTATTCGAGCAAAAAGTTTCATTGTGGTTAATGGCTGTAAAAGGTGACACCATATGGCATGATGAGATGAGTTGGTTAAACGAAAGCACTAACCAGCCAACCAAGCATCTACAACAAACTATTAAAGAAATGAACGAACGGGTCAAACTCATTGACTCACATGACGATAACATTGCCCCAGAAAAGTTTATACTTTCGTAGGGTTAAAATGGTCTAGTTTGTGTGTTCAGCGTAACACATGTTGTAAAGAATTTCTTTCAAAATAAAATATACTTGACTTAAGTAGACATACATACATACACGCATTTATGTATGAAATATTCAAATACGTGTATTTATATGTATGCGTATGTACGAACGTAAACATGTATTACATGTAGTTTCAAAAATTAACTTGTAAATATATTCTTCAGTTTTTGATGGTTTTGCTACTATTAAACTATTAAACCTTTAATCTACATAATACATGTAGTTGCTGTAATGCAAAATAATTGATTTAAAATCTTTAAAATTATTAAGCAAACAATTAATATTTTAGTCGCTTTAAAGGCTGTACTTGTTAGATTTTTTTTTATTTCATTTATAATATATAAATTCAATGCAAATAAGAAAATAAAATTAAAAACGCTGTTCTCCGAAAAGTGACAAACTTGTTTTTGAGTCTTGTAAGCAGTGCAGACTTCAATCCCTTACCGTATAGCATGCATGGAAAGCCTTCCAGAAAAGATATTTAGAGAAGTAAGCGATTCAAGAAGTGCTTTTTGACAACGTCGTGTTTTGGTAGGTTTGTATAAGAAGCTGTTGGTAAACAAACACAGATTGTGTTGCTTCAACTGAAACCTATTTGTGCCGTTTGAATTTTACATATCTATATTATCGATTTAGTCAACGTAAAAACTAGATTTTTTAAATTTTTTTTTCACTCAAATCTTTTACAAAGTAACAACTTTTTACGCGTTATTTGCAGAACAGGTGTTTTATCAGCAAGTAATATCGTGATTTTGTTTTCTTTTTATGTGTAAAAAATAGCTGAGCGTTTATATAGAAATATTCTTATTTGCAAATAAGACATACTTACGTTAATGTCTTATGTAGCCAAAAGACATTATGGGGTTTATATATTAAGTAAAATTTTCTTTTAATTTTTATTTTCAGATTATAAAACATACATAGGAGAAATTCTTTTAAAATTAGTGTGATACTTAAGTAACCCGTAGTTTTCAGCTTTGCAATGATGGGGTTATGTTAAAAAATTTTCCATTTTCCATAACATTGAAAACTAAGTTCTGCTTATTAACAAATCCATACAAATAAAACAGTAAATCTTTTTTAAATGACCCATATTGACGTTCAAATCATGTCTTTATAAGCAGAACGCCTTCTGGTAGATGTTTCTGATGTGTCGTTAACACTTTGTACTAGACGTTCAATATTTTCCACGTTATAATGTCGACGATATGCTTTATGCGTTTAAATATTTCATCGCTGTTTTAAACAATAAAATTCAATCATACTGGCTCTCTGTTAAGTTGTGAATGTCAAATATTTTTTCAACAGGAGTTATTTATACAATAAAAAAATTAAAAAAATTATTTAACAAAATTTCTTAGTTTAAAGGAGTTAAGTAAGAATCAACTACAGTGTTGTTTGGAAGAGTAAACCCCTGATGCTATGAATACCTCGTTACACGCAAAGAAAAACCATGGTTACGACATGATCACGACGGTCATATTATTTTTTCTAAAACAATATTTGGTTGTCGAAAACAAGTAATTGTTATTTTTGTTTAATTTCATCATATATTTTGTCACGATAATCAAGCATTTGTTTGAATTGTACCATTTAATGATTACTTTTCGTAAAAATTTCAAAATGGTTATCATTTAAAAATAGTATGATTTAAAAAAATTAATTTGACAAAAATAACATTATATTCAAAATCATTAAAAATTAAAAATAATCATTAAATAATAAGTGAGACAACAGTATGATTACAAAATAATCAAGCTATGATTTTTTTTAATAATAATTTGATTTCAATTGTTCTTCTTCTTGCTGAATAAATTTTTATTATTTTAAAAGTTTGAGATGTCAAAAAAAGGAACAAAAATTTTCAAAAATTAAAGAAAAATTAAAAATAAACGAGAAAATGTAAAAAAATATTGGTAAAAAAATTGCAATTAAATTGGTAAGTACAATAAATATGTGTATGTTACAGAAAAGACAATAATTTGCCGTAAAAAGCAAAGATTGTCGATTTTAATTGCAGTCATATATATGATTATTGAATGATGCTTAAATTAAACATAATAATGATAACTGGTAACCATTATTATTTTAAACATAATCATACAATTCAATCATAGTATGTTGCTCTTCGATTATGGTTACCACAACCATATTTTTTCTTTGCGTGTATGATTTAAAAAAATTAATTTTACAAAAATAACATTATATTCAAAAGCATTAAAAATTAAAAATAATCATTGAATAATAAGTGAGACAACAGTATGATTACAAAATAATCAAGCTATGATTTTTTTTACACAATAATTTGATTTCAAATGTTCTTCTTCTTGCTTAATAAATTTTTATTATTTGAAAAGTTTGAGATGTCAAAAACATGAACAAAAATTTTGAAAAATATATGAAAATTTAAAAATAAACGAGAAAATGTAAAAAAATATTGGTAAAAAATTGCAATTAAATTGGTGAGTACAAGCCGATTTTAATTGTAGTCATATATATGATTATTGAATGATACTTAAATTAAACATAATAATGATAACTGGTAACCATTATTATTTTAAACATAATCATACAATTCAATCATAGTATGTTGCTCTTCGATTATAGTTACCACAACCATATTTTTTCTTTGCGTGTAGGGTGAACACCAGAATGTTTACATTGACTACTCTGTAGAGTGAACACTCATTAGCCTCTATAGAGTGAACATACTTTAAGTGAGTTTTTAGGTTTGGCGAAGGAGAACAACAATGAAAAAAAGAGTATAAAAATTAAAGAAAACATAAAATAACAGTAAAGTAACGATTATTTTAGAGTAAGTTGACAAGTTACTTTCACAAATACGATTTTCTATGAAGTCTTAATTTATTTAAGTCTGCGCGCATGTTTCATTAAGGTCGAGTCTCAAAGTTAATTTCTGAATAATTGGTGTTATATAATTGTTACATAAAAATGGGTTCGAAAAAAAGAAAGCATTTGTCCTTAAAACAAAAAAGCGACATTATAAAAGAAATTGAAAAAGGTGCTAGTGTTACTTCTTTGGCACAGCGTTTCAACCTTGATTTAGTGAACAACCTGGGTATAGTGAAATCGTTTTTCAAAAATTAGTTCACTCTACCCAGACAGCACTGTAACTTGATTTATTTTCTTAATATTTTTTTTTGATTTTGCCTTCTTTAAGGTCTTTTTTTACTTTAAAATATTTTGCCAAAAGATAAGAAATCAGATAAAAACAAATCAACCCAAATAAATTTTTAATTTGTTTTTTGATTTTTCGCTATCCTTAATTACATATTTGGAAATTTGACATAAGCTGTTTTATGAAAAGTCCACAGATAGATTTGAATTTTTGCCAAATTTTTTATGTATATCGAATCGAATATGTGTGTCTTTCTTATGCTTTCAAGATATTTGATATTTGCAATATCAGCTTATTCGTTTATAAACGATCTACATAAAACCTAATAACATCTAAAACGGTCTTTAATTGTGGTTAAGTAACTTAATAAATTCAATGCCACCACTCTTTCCGCCCTCAATTATGCTGCTAAAGAGCAGTGTGGAAGGAATATACAAAAGATAGTGTTGACACTAATAGACACCTTAGAAATTAATTACCAGCAATGAACCGCAAAAAAGCACAAATATCAACAACAGCAACAACATCAATACAACAAATAACGGCAGCATCGTAGTAGAGCATAACCCCAGGGATTAACTAATGGACATTTTGGGCGTCGTTGTTTTAAATACCGACCAACCGTCAAATAACCTGAGTAAAGCCAACAACACAAAAGAGAAACTATTAACAACAGCAAGACTTGATTATAAAAAGGAGTCACGTGTCAAATAAAATGTCAACAAAACAATTGAGTTATTTATTTGAAAATACAAGAAAAGAAAAAAAACACAAAAACAAGAATACTTTTCTATATACATAAACACACATACATACATACATACATATATTTATGTACAATATCATAACTCAACCCAAAGTAGAGCTCTCGCTATCCCTACCAGTAAAAATAACTTAATGAGGGACCTAAGCAGGAGTAAGTAAGTGTAAGGAAAATAATATTGAAATAAATATAGCAGGACACATACATACATACATACATACACACACACACTTTACAAGGTTATGAATAGAAATATACATTTGTGTGTGCGTATATTTTTAGTGCACTCTTAATATTGAGAAGAAGATGCTGCAGTTGAAAAATAAAGGTTGGATACATAAATGGTATAAATGGGTGGTTTAATCATGTTTTAAATATTCATGGTTTGCAAAATGTATTAATAAAATCCAGAATTAAAAATTATATCAACCCCTTGCTCTACACTAAATATTGGCCTGTTAATGCATACGCTCGAAGATAAATGTTAAATGTAAAAGTGTTTCTTTGGGTGTAGTTTCTATTGTTTAGTTTTGGTCTCCTACAAGAGATCTAAATTAATATTTTTTATGGCAAATACCTTAACAAGATAAAAATTATAAAATTTAGATATAATTTTTCATTCATTCTTAAGTTACGTACTAATTGCTTACGAGCTTTCAATAACTGCTTTAATCATCTCTATCGCGAATAGCGTAATCGTGCATTTACTTATGCAAAGAGATAAGAGTAAGTACGGAAGATATAGAAATAATTCATAAGTCAATTTTTACAATAAATAAAAAAAGAAAATGTAATCAGATATTGTAGTAAAGCGGACAGTGTTTGCAGTTTAAACATTACAGTTATTGTAGGTGCTTCACCGAATAGTGCCATTAGATTTGAAACTACTCCGATATTATGCAAAGGATCTTGCTCTATGGCGTCGTAATATTAGATCGATTAAAAACTAGTTTTAGTGCTTAGCTGCAGACATGACTTGGCAAATTCTTGAAGTGAGCTTTATATGAACTAAGGTCAATAACCATTGCAAGATTTGATACTAAAATTTTCCTTATCATGAAACTTATTTAGTTAAACTGAATAGAATTTGAATATAAATTTTTTGAAGTAGTTATTAATATTAAAATCTAATTTTGTTAGGAACGTTTTTTTTATTGATTACAATTAAGAGACAACTGCACTTAAAAGATCATGTGTACCAAAATGTTATATTATGATTACATGGTCAGATTGAGACACCGTCATCGCTTATTCGTAGAAGAAAAGAAAATATTGTATTATATACTTATAATTTTTTTATTCCCTCACATGGTAGTGTCGAGTTTAATTCCTTGATGTTAGGCAAACAGAATTATTTTAAAAAAGCAGTTTGAGTTCTTGATTGGGATTTACTTAATTTTGTCTCTCTTTTTTGTTGGTATTAATATCGTAAGTCAAGCACAGTAGCTTCCAATTATGATTTTTTGCTCTTTATGAAATAATCAAGAAAAATTAATATTTTCTTTGGTTTTAAAGAAAAACTGAAGTTTCTGACTTAAGACCATTTTGCCTAACTTAAAAGAATTGTACAAATTTTTAAACCTTAACATCAAATATTTTTAAATATTTTTTTTGAAAAATTTGTTTATAAATAATTTTCATATACTTTATACTTTATACTTTCTCTGAAAAAGCTTTCCAATGTGGTAGCGAAATATTGAAACAAAACAAAATTATTTTTATATATAAGAAAAGAAACTGATCTCAATCTTGAAAAATAAAACAACTTTTGTTAATAAAACAGTTTTATATTTTTTATCTAGCGATAAAAAGCAAAGTAGCGATACTTTATGCATGTGTACTGTATTTCATTTTTGAGTGTACAAAAAGCACAACAATTTCAACAAGTACAATAAATATGTATACAAGTAGCCTGCAGTACCTATAAAAAAAAAGTTGAATGTTATTTTCATATTTCTTTGCTACTGTCGCTAAGAAATGTAGAATGTCGATAGCTTTAATTTTATTCTTGAAATCGTATTGATAAATTGCCAACTTTGGATTGTAAGCAAATTCTTTAGCTGTAAAACAGCAATTATGACTGCAGGGTAGACGCAGACACACATACATATTTCCATAGACACTGGTTCACCTTGCCTTTCGCTTACCGCCAATGATACGTACATACTTATTTAGTGGTGCCGCCACAGTTAGTTGCAGCTTTCTTTTAACAGATTTCACGCAGTTATTTCCTTCCTTCCTATTCATATTTTGTCGTTTGGGTTAAAGTAAACAAAAGGAGCACGTGTTCTCTAACACTCGTTGCCTTCGTAAGAATTATTTTTATTTCATTTACAATTAATGGATGGGGGATGAATTTTTCACTTCTTTTACGATACAGTATGCAGCATCTGTATGTATGTGATGTGTGTGTGTGTGTGTGTTGGTGTTTGGTTGAAAGAAGCGTTAAGGGATTTATGTTGCTTTACTTGCACCATTATATCTTACTTTACTTTACTTCTTTTTTTTTATAGTCACCAAAAATTGAATTGAAATCATTCGGTATTTGCCCCTGGATTAGCTGAATGACATGCGTTCACAAAAATAAACATGCCCACATAAACACATCTATATATGTACGTACATATGTATATGAAAGGATTCTATTCTCCTTTAAATAAAAACGAATATGTTGACGAAGATGAGTTTTAAAATGCATAAATATATTTGTATTTGGCCTAAAGTTATAAACCCAAAGCTTAGCGTTCAAAGTATAAACATACAAACAAGCACAAACCACTATTACTAGTTCTTAAGTACACCAATGAAAAGTCAGGCATCCTTTAGATGCTTAAATTCTTTTATTTGTAAATAATAAAGCGTGAGAATCTTGTCTTCTTGAATTTTTGTTTGATTTCTGTGTAAGTCCTTTTTAAGCCTCCGTATTATTTTGACATTTCTTTTATGTTCTTAAGCACTGGTATCAAAAATTGTTTTTGAATAGAACTGATGTGCCATCATTATAGCCATCGTCATCGTCATCGTCAGCACTACTGTTGATCATAGTTATAGCTTATGAAAATAAGGCCATATGAATTTGCACAACAAATGAATATGAATTTTTTTTTTTTTCTTTTATTCTAGTTAATATATTCGTTTTTATCTTTTTGAATTTATTTGCTAAATTCTATTGACCATAAACATAAATTCATAAAAAAATGTGAATAAATGAATATAAATAAATAAAAATTCAAGGGTCATAAACAACATCCAATACTTCTTGTATGAGTGAGTAGAAGTGCAAAAATGAATAATTATACTTAGAAAGAGCGAATAAAATGTGTGTCGTAAAAAAATAAAATTTTCTAGTGGTATCGATTACAACAAAAAAAAAAAAAAAAAAAAGGAAAACAACTTATCACACAATTGATAGATAAGAGTACGTTTTATTTGGTTGTAACATTAATCAGAAGCAACAATAATAATAATTCATCTGTATGTGCATAATTTTCACGCATATACATACAAGCATAAGAAATTTGAGTGCTTAGGGGTTATAAGTACCACTTAACTATTTATGCAAGTATTAATAAAATTAAAATATGTAAAAAAAGTTATTGAATATATTCGATAGGGTATACAAAACGAGTGCAGTTACTCTTCCTGCAGGTAGTCTTTGCAGATGTAAAACTTAAAAACGAAAAGTTATTGGGTTCATAAGAAATACTGACAAAAAGTAAAAAAAAAATTAACTACTACTTCTTTACTAAGAAAAGAAAAACGTTTTATAAAAATGCTCTCTGTACTGTCCTATTATGTAGTTCCAATTCATTGGTGAAATGGCGGACTGTTTGTAAAAGTTTTTAGTAGTCATGAGGTAGGGCCGATGTTGATTTTGAATAAAACACAAATTATTTAGGAAATTATTCTCATTTCATTAAATTATGTATTGAACAAAGTATCAGGCGAGGTCAGTCGCCTCGACCTCGGCGGCACACCTTCATCCGATGGTCCAAATTTTCAATTACAATGTTGATGTTCAATTTTAAGGCACGATGATGAGTCGAGGTTGACTGCTCTTTTGCCGAACTATCGCTAAAAACAGCAATGTTTTTCGTTCAACGAACTAAGAAGGCATTCACAGATGTTTTCACATTTCATACAGACCTGTTTTGCTGAAATTTAAATAGTTTTCACAATTCTCCAAGGAATAACTTTATCGCGGTGCTCGATTGTGTATCTATTCATGGTTCAAATTGAGTTAGACTGAAATTGATAAATGTCAAATGAAATGATGAAAAAAAAAACTTGACGTTTAGGTGTGGTTCACATTCAACATCGGCCCTTAAAATTTAACCACCCTTTATACATTCACTTCTAATTGTAACTTTTACACAGTGCTGCCAGGTAATTTTTTATATTACCCCCAAAACAAATTATTATACTCCCATAATTTATATATATATTTTTTTTAATATCCCCTAATTACAGAGCGAGCCAAATTTTATTCTAGACTGTCCTCTATAGTTTGTTTTAACAAAATATTTTAATGAAAATAGTAGAATTACATTTTTATAGTTCTAAAAGTTTCTTATTATTTCATATTGTAGTTAAGTTTCTCCACAGCAATGAAGTGTATCTAAATAATTGCCGGTAGATTTGTACATAAATACTTATTATCGAATTAAAGAAAATTTAAGAATAACAAATGTTGGCGTACAATTGCGTCTCATCCATTTGATAAACACTATGTGTGGATTGAAGAGGACAAAGTCATAATTATTAATTTTTCCCATATATTTCTCAATTCCCTAACATTTTTCATAGTTAAATGTATTCTACTGATCAAGCCTTTTCATTTGATACCAATATTAAGGTTGAGGGGGGGTACATTTTTAAGTACTTGATTTGACAATCACAGATTTTCAATATTTTATTCTGCTTGGTAGCCAAGCCTTTTTTTTGTAAGATTTAGGAAAAACAACAAAGAAGTTATATTTTGGTGCTCAGTGAGTTTCAAGCCGATTTGTTTGTTAGTTTTCCCAGTAATAATTTTCGAGGGTACTGCCTGCAATATGGTGTCACTAGCGTTAGAAACTTAATGCTTGAGAAATATATATATTTTTCCAAATATTGTTTGATTATAATTTTGCCGGTTAGCGACCAAATTTTTTTACGAATAGCTCAGAGATAATTCATATCTGCAAATAGTAACAAACGTGTCTGTTAATAATTCTAGTGCCAAAAAATGTAAAATTTTTTTAGAAAAAAATATAAGGAAAAACAGAGGCAGTCATATTTCTTCTTCGGTCTTATTTCAGAAAGTAATAAAGCGATTGTGGTGAATTTCAATAGCAGAAAGATATGTGAAATATGTGACAGGGACAGTCAGACAATGCTCAATCGACTTTCCGTTCAGAAAATATATACTTTATGGAGTAGATAGGAAATGAAAAATACGAAAAATACAGAAATCAGTGATCTCAATGTAAGTTTTCCAAACAAAAATATGTAACCACCCGATCGTAATTGAAACAAGAAATTGAGACGTATCGCTTAACTAAAAACTTTTGAATAAAAATTACATGGTCTATGATTAGATTACAGAGGACCATGTTGTATACATTTCAAATCTAGTGATTTGGAAAACTCGAAAAAAAACCCCTGTGGGGCTCATTAAGATAATCGTCCTTCAATATTTATGAATTTTACTATTACAATGTATCGCTGTACTGTCGGAAGAGAATAAATTTTGCCAGTAATTATACAATTCCACTCGTAACATATCAGTAAACAAATAAACTGTTTGAATTTTAACTAAAAATCGTTTATCAATGGGAAAATCTATCTTTAGCGCATAGTTAACAATAAAACCCTTAAGTTTCTATTGTGTTGGAAACAAAAAAGTGACCATTTTGAAGCTATTACACCTTTGATCAAACAAATCGCTGATTTAAAATTTACACTCTACACTGTCTGACTGAGTGACTGACTGACTGTTTGAATGAGCACCTTCAAGCAAACAGTTGAACTGTTGTTGTACACGTGTCGACAATGTTGATGTTATTGTTGATGATAAGCCTGTATGGTGGAATACTTAAATCAAAACAATCAAACATGCCACATACGCTGAAATCATACACACGTCAGTCTTGTTTACCTCATACTTAATGCAATATTTTAATGCTGATTCAATCGTTCAGAAAATCAAAGAGACCTGTTTAACTTTTTTACTTTTATATCAAATAAAATCTTTTATTTTTGCAAAATTTCCCTTCTAATTGTTGTCGTTGTAAGTATTTGTTTATACACAAACAATGTTGCACACGACCAACCACTTAACATTTCAAACGAATTTCTCGATTTTTAGGGTGATACCAGTGTTTTTTTTTATGAACTTGCAACATATCCTCCTGTCTGCCTTTTTTAAGTTGCTGATTCTCTGTTTTTTTTTCGATGGTAATCTATAACAAAATGTTACAAAAGTATTTAACAATTAAGTTGCGACACACTCCAGGTTATGCAACAATATGAAGTGTGATTCCCATGAGACATCATTCACTTGTAGCTTGTGGGTATGGGAATTATGTATCTTGTCACTGTTTTTTAATATGGCTGTTATAATGCAGCTAGCTCATCATTCGATAAATGTATAAGTTCTTCATCATCTATTAATTTCCGGATTTCTTTAAATTTGATTGCTTGAAATTAAGATGTTATTTGAAGTCATTATACTCTCTTACTTAAGTACATAGAATTTTGAATGGGTTTTATTTCTAACAATAATTTATTTAACATTAGGGTGCCCCGATGGACTAGTCAGCAGTGTGCTGTTCTGCTAGCTTAGGGGTTGCGGGTTCGATTCCCGCCGGAGACTCTCGACTTGTCTGCTTCTTTTCTTTTCTATTCTATTCTTACTTTTCTATTCAGGTATCATAAAGGGATCAATATAATGGACCCAAGTGAGCTGTACAACAGCTGCCTGTTCTACCTAACCTAACCTAGGGTGTGCCAGGGACTTCGTTTGCGCAGTTATCGCAGAATGAAATATAGTCTATGTATTAATCTATGTTGTTAGCGATCTGTGTGATAAATTTCATTTAGTTTTGTTTGGGTAACAAATAGCCAAACATCTAAACATACAAAAATTCTCATTTTTATTATATTACTAGCCAAGCCCGCCGCGCGCTGCTACGCGTCTTAATGAATAAAAATGCATGCTGAGTTTTAATTGAATATATTAAAAATAATATTTTATTGATTTTTATTGTAATGCAAGTGGGGTATACAATATTTTCGGGCTCTCGATTTGCTGTGAAAATGAACACATTTTTTAGGGTTCCCACTCTGGAGCATGCGACGATCAGCTGGCCATGTGAAAAGAATGGATATTGGTTGATGGTTTATGGATTGGTTGATAGCGGAGGCAAGGCGAACTGGAAATTATAGTCGCTTGAAGTTGAAAGGAAAATCGGTGGGAACCATTGGAATACGTGGAAATAGCTGAGAATAATTATATATTTATTATTATTATTTCTAATGGGGTGACCTTGCCCACTTTTCTAATCACGAAGTTATATAGTCACGACAGCTCAATATGTGTTCAAAGTTTCAGATATATCGGTCCAGTGCAATTAGCTAAAAATGATAACTAATTTTTTATGGGCGTAACCCCGCCCACTCCCTGGAATACATATGAACAACAACTTGCCAAAGTTTGAGTTCGATCGACTTTACGGTTTCGTAGTTTATAGCTAACACACAGGCAGAGTTTCTCTTTTATAGATATAGATATAAATTTGATACGATCAACTTCTTATTATAATGAGATTTTTAAATATAAGTTATAATTGGTTTGAATTGAATTGCTGAGGACTAAAACTATTTATTCCTAAATTTATGAATAAATTTACATCTTCATGAAAATAAAAATGAATTAATTAATTTGGTTTTATTTCTTTATTTTTAATATTGAATGAACTACTAAGTAAATATCACTCTATATACACATATGTAAAACAATAACATTTCAACAAATAATTAGTCAACACTTTTACACAATCACAGCATTTAATGTGAAAATTATCGCACACTTTTTAAACATTTCAACGCCTTTTCCTTATAATTATTATCAACCCATCATGGAATCATATTTTTATTTTTAATCCCAGAACTCTTGTATGCAGTACAACTTTTGTATGTTTTTGTTGTTTTTTTTTTACATCAATTCACACAATCATCCATCTAATAGTTTTTGTTCGAATAACATACATGTTGCCCTCAATGCATTATTCCTTTCATATGAAGCAATTATTTTACAATTTCAATGAAAATTATTTTAAATATGTGGGCTTAAATCAAATTGATCTGATCAGATCATTTTGTGTGGATTTTATTTCTATTTTTGTTCAAATTGGAATCGGCAAAAAATTAAAATCCCATGGGAAAACATCATATAAATTATTCTTCTACAAATATTTCTCTTCTATTGTGTTATTTTTTTAGGGGTTTGTTTGTGATTTTATTAGAGGGGTTTATGTCTCTGTGTGCTAAAACAAAGTCTAGTGAGAAAATAGTTAGAATAAATCGTTGTCACTGAATCGACTGTTGTTTGTAATACCTATTAGAATTTTATCAAAAGGGAACATTATATTGGGAAAAACAAAAGGTTATTTTAGCAAATAAGAAACAAGGATTGTTTGGGGAAATCTTTATCTTTTATATTTAAATTATTTGCTTTTAAAAATATTCCAATGATTTTCAAAATAAAGAAGTGATGAAGTGAAGAAATGTTGACACTTAATAATAAATAATTTATGAATTTATGAAACGACTTTAATGCCATAAACAAGTATAAAAATCATACCTTCTACGTTAGATACTTTAAAACATTTGTCCATCAAAATGCTGATTGCAATGCACCTTGTCATTAGGAAACCTTAAGAAAACAACAACAACAAAAATGGTTGTCCGAAGGAAAATTTTAACAATACTATCGCTAACTAAGGAGTTAACTATCATCGCTCACGTTCAACGCTCAGTTCATTTTTAAACATGAACTAACTCTAAATCGTTTGTTATCAAAAATAAAATATTAATTTTATTGAATTTTTATGGTACCTGTAAAATATCCCGTACATTTGCTCCTCTCCAATGTGGCATTTTGCTCAGGATGGATTTGCACTATCATTAGATTTTTATTAAATTTTGGTAGAGCATATTAAGAAAAAATGTGTAGTGTAAATTTTTGAATTTAAAATATGAACAAAATTTTCATTTTCCATCCCTGATTTTCGTTGTTAGCTTCCGTAAAAAATTAAAAATTCGTATGTCCACTATAACAACTTGGGGTTAGTTAATCATTATTAAAAATTTAGTTTTATCTACAAGATTAAATAAACTTGCCTTTAACTTACCACTCACTTTAGTTTAAACTAAGTTCGAAACAAGTAAGAATGTTATATTTAGCCGTGCCAAATCTGATTATACCCTTTACCATAATGTATATACCTAGCAAAAACCAGATAATGACTCTTATGCTCTTACTAAACAACATACTTTTCAAAGACTATTACAAATCGCCTGTCTTACTAAGATGTATTTTAGTAATGAGTTGATTTATAATGTGATACGTAAGTACTTATTTTCAGACATTTGCTTAGATACTTACACACACAATACAATTTCTTATTGCGAAATTTGTTAGAAGTCATTCAAATACATAACTTTAATAATTCTCATTTAGTTTAACATGCTTAGGGTATAAGTAATAATGTTTTGGCAAAGCAAGTTTCACTGATTTTTAAGTTCCAAAATAACGTATCGCAGAGTAATCAAACCGAGTTTTCGAACGACTTCTCATATTATTAATGGGTTCTTCAGGTTACTAAAATCAATTACTTATTTATTGCTATTAAAGTAAGTACTTATTCGAGTCCCTATTGTAAGCAGGCGTTCTAAATAATTTTTCGAATCCCTATTGTAAGCGAGGGTGGTAAGTACTTATCTGAGTTCCTATTTGTAAGCGAGCGTGGTAAGTACTTGCCTCCTATGAAATCGCAGTGTTAAAAACAAGGTTTAGATGCCCAATTGTAAGTAGGGAAGAACTGTTTTCTAGTACTTTCAACTCATTATTTTGTAATGTGTGATTTTGCTGGGTAGCTGTAGTAACCGCAGCGTATCCTAGATTTCGGATTAAAGTTTTACACCACTTTGCTCTGTTATTTCTGATGTTATATTTGTTTTTGAATTTTAATTAACGCTATTCTATAAGTCAATTACTTGTATATGGGTTGAAAAAAACAATTTCTTAAGACTACAAAGCCGTAATTACTATATTTGACCCACATATCCGCCATTTTTTTTTAAATGCTATCTTGGCTTTAAATTTGTTAGTAGTTTACTGGGTTCCACTGGTCATGGTAAATTTTCAAATACTAGATCTGATCCGTATATAAGTTTAATATACGAAATTTTGAAGTGGCAACCATAATGAATTTGAACATTTTTTGTAGTGAGTTATATTTTGTTAATCAAGCGGTTTCATTTCGTACACGTGTTGACTTTGTCGGTTGTCTAAAAAGTGTAAAGAAAATAATTTTTGTTTCAAAAGTTTAGAAAAAACAACGAAGCTTTAGTGCTTATATCTCAGTTGGTTTCAAACCGATTTGTTAGTTTTTTTCGGAAATAATTTCTAAAATTGCGGTTTATAATTTGGTATCTTAAGTATGTCGAAAAAAATGTTTAGGAGTTAAAAAAATTTTGATATATTTAAAAAAATATATATTTTTTCAAATAATTTTTCCGTATAACTTAGCCGATTAGTGACCAAATTGTTAAAAATTTTTCATGATTATCTCCAGAAGCATACGAAATATATGAATAAGAACAACAGTGTCTATAAATTGTCCTAGGGGTAAAAATTTTAATTTTTGTGATAAAAATAAGCGAAAAAACAGAGGCAGTCATGTTTAGTTGCCTATATCACAAATAGTTATGGGGCGATTATGCTGATTTCCAATACCAATCTGCCCCCGAATATTTCTGATATTTTGATATCATACACGGGTCACAGTCATATGAAGGGTATACAAATGTTGTTTTTTATTTACTTTTATATCACAAAGTAATCGGGCAACTATAATGGATTTTTATGCCAAAATTTTCATGGCTCTTCTGATGAATTGATACTACATACGAGTCCGTTAATTTCACACGAACGGACAAACGGACAAACGACATAACCTCATCGACTTCTGTATCTATAAGGATTCAGAATATATATACTTAATGGGGTCGCAGATGAATACTGTAGAAATTACAAACACATTGACCCTTTTACACTCTCGTGAGAAGGGAATAATAATGATTAACGGTTTTTCCTTCCAAAAAAAATCCTACGTTTTAACTAGTGTCAAGTTGTAATAATGGCCCTTTAGTGTTAAAAGAAGATTTAAAATTTTATTTGGATTTTTTGGCATGTAGTAATACTCAATATACCAGTGTAATACCTATGACCACTTTGGATTAAATAACGATTTTTTAAATAAATTCAAACAGAAGTTGCTTCAGTGTGGGTAATCATTACAAATTGGCAAAACTAACTCAACTCAACTGAAAAAAAAATAAAAATAATAATAATTACAATCTCAAATAACTTACACAGCAACCAGTGTTGCAAATTTAAAGTTCTTTTTTATTTCAAAAAACAAAAAGAGCACGTGTTCATGAGCCTTTTTGAGTATCAAGTTATTTGTTTAGGCTTAAAATATTTTAAATTAAATTGATAAAGTTTTCGTTTTAGATCGTATTATGTTTTTCTTTGATGTACAATTAACAAGAAACTTATATTTCCTTTTTATTTGTGTTTTTTTTTTTGCCTTCAGAACACTCCTTCATGCACTCTAACACAGTCATTTATTTAGTAATCAACATTTTAAACATTCTTGATTATTGTCTTAAATTGTGGTTTCCGTTGCCAAATGATTTCTTAAAACTTGCAAACTTTTTGTCGGCTTCATCAGACAATAACTTGAAAGAAGGAACCAAAATAAACCGCACACACAGGGTGAGAGAACCTCAGACCAAAAGCTCTCTAACCTATAAAAAACCTACACACGAAAAACAACAAATACATTGTCATGAACATGTGGAGATTGCAATAAAAACAGCAACACAAAACTGGCATAAAAAGAAAATTTAACTAAAAACAGTTTCTGAAGAAAAAGTCTTTATTTAACTTTTTCAACCCACTTGAAAAGTTGTTGCCACTTTTTCTTGTTGTTTAAGTTTATCCTTGCTGCCATCTTGTTCTTTTGTACTTCTTTAACTTGAATACTTTTTGTTCTAAGTTGTTCGATTGTGTGTATGTATGTGTTTAAGCTTTAAAAGAATGTATTTTGTTGTCGTAGTTGCTGTTGGTTTTTTTGTCTGTATTTATTGAAGAAACATGATGACGATGATTGGTAGTGCTCATATCAAAGTTCATGTGCGTGTGGTTGGGTTTAAAAGAGTTTTGTTTCACACTTCCGTTTCCGTTTAACAACATACTCACACACAATAACAAAGTTTGAAATATGTTTGATGTACATACGTATTTATTTTTCCTCTCTCTAAACTTTCTATTTGCACTTTGTTTTGCTTTTTAAATTTTGTTTGTATTTTAGTTTTCAAAATAGGGAAAAGGATATTTGCATGTGGTTTTTTGAAAGTGTATTTTTTGTGCGTGTTTTGTTGCCAAAAAGAAGGGCGGTTATAGATTGTTGCTGATTGTTTTTTTTTATTTTGCAAACGGAAATTTTCAACAAATTTTAATGTTTTATAATTAAAGTTTTTATTTTATGCTATAAAAACATTTTTATTTCATTATCAGATATTATGGACTAAGAAGTTTAGGAAGAAACTACAAAATGCTGACAATCGAAAGTGTAAGTAATTTTGAAAATAAAATATGTTCACAGCTACAACTATGGAAAACATGGTAACTGTAAACAGCTTAAGAAAAATCTCATAAATATGTCTATATCCGCCCTTCAAAAATGTTGTTTGATATAAATGTTATTCAGAAAATTATCTATTTTGTATTAACCAACCGTTCAACACAAACGACACTTATTTATGTAAGTACATATACAAATATTTTATTATATTTTGTTTTTAATTTTTGCTATTGCCTCAATAGAGAGCTGCCATAAAAATGGTACATGGTAGTGTTGAACTGTGTAACACTTACTTGTAGTACTTGTGCGGCAGTTGTTATAACCAAAAAAACTTGAACAAGCAAAAAAGTCATGTTTTTTTAGTTCCTTTTATTTTTTTTGCGTCCCCTTAAGCCATTAATATTTTTTATGTGAATTTGGCATGGACTGTATTCGCTATAAGGACGCCATTTTTATTACTCTGTTAGTTTGCCGTAGAGCTTAAGAAGTACATTCATACATGGAGCAAAAAAGGAGAAACAAGCTATCAACAATAACAGCAAAATATCAACCAAAAAGCCAAAAAAAAAAAAAATAAATAAAAAATAAAAGACCATTTAGAAATGATTTTGACCATTTTCATAAAGAACCTCTAGATGAATATTTAACAATTTTTTCCACTACAATAGACAGAACAGTTTTAGCTTTAGTTTCGTTTTTATTATTATGTTGTAGTTTTTTCTTGATTGTTCATTCTTTACATACTCGTTTTATTCTTTGCCAGTTTTTTCTACAAGTTCTTATTTGCATATATGTTTAATTTTTTCTTTTGGCTCAAACCAATGTTTTCCATTATGCTAAATCGTCGTGTTTTGTGTTATTCGACACTCTTTTCATATGAAACTATTGTGTACACTGAGAGTAAAGCAGAAGTTTTAAAAACCAAAAGGAAGTGAGTATTTATCGTGTACTAAGATATATTTATTGTTTTAAATACAAAAACGTGTTGCTCTAATAGCTAAATCAAACTAATGAGAAAATCAAATTTTAAGAAATTCTAATGTCTACTGACCGATAACATCATGTGATTTAACGCCGTGAGATTTTTTTGAGTTTTTTAAAATTATGTGAATAAATCAGAAACTATTTGTGAGCTCCATCTTGAGATACAACGCGTCATCGGCACGATACAGTCACATCTCTGTAGAAAAGTCATGGATAATCAATGGCCTGTTATCATAGCGGTGCGGCCTATTTGATGAATATTTTATTTTAGATATGTCGTCTTTACAGTCTAAAAAAAAAATAAATACTATATCAAAAAATACTTGCTTTTATTTTAAAACGAATTCTTACTGAGACACCCTTCATTCATTAATTCATTTCATTATGCTCTTCTTTTTAACTTAAAAAAAAAGTCGAACAAGGGAAATAATGTGATTAGTTTTTGCTAAATTTGTAAGATAGTGCTAAGTAACTTAAAATGATAAGAAACAGAGATTTTGGGTTGTTAATTACCTAGTATTCAAAAGCTGCGACTACATTCCGCCTTCATTTAAACAACTTTTTCAAAAAAAATATTTGTTAAAAAAAAAACAAATTTAAATTCATATATTTTTTTAATCCCGATTCAATGAAACACTCTTAGGGCTTTTGTTATAAGTAATCGATCACTAAATTTAGGATGTTATCGGACAGATAATTAGATTTTTGTTATTACAACTTCACTTATTGGTCATGTACAATTATGAATGCGATTACTGTTATTGTCAACCTAAATACCTAGAATGTTAAAATATGTTCTTGCGGCAAATATAAATAATATAGACTAGCAATGTTAGTTACATGTTTTAATTTGTATCCAAACACTAGAATCTCCCATTACGGACACTTTTGGTCGATCCCGGCAACATCTTATAAGAAGAGCATTGCATTCTCTAGACCGGACAACCCTCGTGAACGAACACATTTCAATGGTTCTTTCGATATACGCTCAAGAGAGATTCCACTGTATTCGTTTCTGAGCATCTCACCTTAACTTTTTTTTTTTTTAATTTCGTTTTATTAGAACATAGTATTCCACCAAAATTTCATGTGAAAACTCTTATTCAAACTTTTTTGACTTTAATTTTATTTTAAGTGTATAAATTTCATTGGATGTTTCTGCTTTTTTTTTTTGCAATATTTGAACTGTTTTATAGAATTTCTTGTATCATGTTGTACAATTGTTGTTGTGCTTTATGTTTATTCTTCTCTTTGTTTTTAGAGTAGCAGTCCACCATGTTGTGCTTGTACTAACTTGGCTAAAAACTATCAACTTCACTCTTGTGTACAACAACACAAGGTTATACATGTGGATTTTTTTTTAGCATGTCGATGACTGGTTGGTTGCTATGGCTTCCTTTACGTTTATTTTTTTCCTTTTTCTAATGTTGTTCGACAATGAACAATTTTTATTTAGTTTTGCTTATATATTTTGTATGAGTATGTGTATGTGTGTATTTTAACCAGAGGGATTTTTTTTTCCTAGAAATATTATTATTTTTTGCAATCATTTGTCCAAATGCGTATGAGAATGTGTATATTCGTTTGTTTGTGTATTGGCTTGACTGTGTGTTTTGTTCCGTCTATTCGACCAACTAACCGTTCATTCATCCATAAGTGTTGTAAGTATGCTGAACATGTAGCTTTTGGTATTTATGACTATTGTCGGAAAGCAAATATTTGTCTGCAGCATATAAAAACAACAGTTAAATGGTCGAACGTAACCAGAATATCTATGAGAGAAGCCTTAAAAAACAAAACTGTAGTTACACAAGCAACAACAACAACAACAAAAGCAGCAAAAAAACTAAAATAAAGAGAAATAATATTACAAATATTAAACAATGCGGTCGAATTGTTTGTATGTCTGTACATCTGAAACTAAATAAAATATGTATGTACGTATGTATTTGTTATTGTTATCGAGCCAGTTATCATTATCACGACATATGATTTCGAAAGTTCCAAGACATAGAATAGATTTTCGAGACCTCCAAAAAAATGGTAATAATAACAAAGAAAAATATTTTTTATTTTGCATAGAAAGGAATAGTTGGAGAAAAAGACAATATAAATTTTTATTGAATTTTAATACATTTCACACTGACTTAACGAGCATAGAACCGAATATAACATTTTTATTTAGAAAATTAATAATTATTTTTGTGTATGGAAAACCATTAGCACTAACAATATGAAATTTAAATTGTGAAAATAAAAATTTTTAAATTTTTATATACATTTTACTTCGAAATATTGAAGCATTTTTAAGGTAATATTTCGTTGGCACCAATAGAAACACTTCACTAATATCAACTAAA
Organism: Phyto melanocephala; assembly: GCA_941918925.1. NCBI lineage: Eukaryota > Metazoa > Arthropoda > Insecta > Diptera > Rhinophoridae > Phyto > Phyto melanocephala. Next base: position 134,033,451 of record OW799235.1, on the reverse strand, counting down.
AGCATAAGTATTTAATAGTTAATATTTATAAGTATTTAAATCTGTGATTAAAAACTGGAGAAAGAGTACAGAGTACAGTGCTTTATCACACAAGCTCCAATCTACTATTGACATTAAAAGTGGCTTTAGGGCCTCCTCTTATTGTGGCATTTGAGATTTTGAAATGTTAACGTTTTTTTCTTTTTTTTCTTTTGTTTGTGGGTTAGAAAATAAATAAACAAACGAAGGAAAGAAAGAAAAAAGTGGCGCATAGAATGACTAACACCAGGATTTATTGCCTTTGATGTCAAAGGAGCTACAAATTCAAAATTAAATTTTTTTCAACTCTACAAAAAACAATAACGTGAGGCGAAATGTAATATATAACTTGGTAACTCACACATACTACAAACACAATCATCAAAACAACTTAAAACGCTACCAAAATGTATTGAAGGCGCAACCAATTTTGTCAATTTTGAAAATAAAAACACGTAACGATTTTTCGAAAAGAAAAAAACAACAAAAGTCTTTCATTTGCGTGAAACGAATGAACTTATAGAAGTGTATCATTAAGCTCTTATTGACTTTGGAACAACAACAAACGCTATTACAAAAGTAAGAATAACAAGACAATAAATAATGAAAACTACGCATTAGAAGTGTCTTAGAAAAGAGCACATACATACAGATATACATACAAACATACATACCTAACTATGTATATATGTTTGTCTATATGCTTGTATGTGTGGTTATAGATCAAGAATGCAAAAAACATAAACGTACACTGGGAGAAGAGTAGCGTAATTTGAAAAATTTGCTGTTTATTGCGTCTGGTGAAAAGTATTGAAACAGAAAATCAAAAAATAAAACTAGCTTATCAAGCAGCTTAATGGGTAATTTTTCGGAAAAGTTTTACATTTTCTTAAATATGTCGTAATTTTAAGAGATCTACTTCTTTTCGTTATAAAAAAAATACTTTAAATCATAATTTTGATCAGTGTGCCCAAACAAAATAAAAAGGAACAAATTCATACACGCAATTCCTAACTCCATATAAAATTATTTTTATTTTATCTCTCTTATAAAGTTGCTGCCAATGTTTTTTTGTGGTATTTTTACGTAAAATCGGTTTATTTTATTTGCTTATGAAAAATATAAAAATTTTAATGAAGAAATTTGTAATACAAAGTATTTTTCCGTGAAAACCTTGGACTTGGGCATTTATCAACGCTATTCGCAACCCATTTGGTGTACAATATGGTGTGCCATTACATCTTAAAACATCTTCGAGCCTTACTTTTTTGAAAAGGAATATGGAATTGCCGTAACCATAAATGGAGGGCGTTAGTCGGTTTTGATAAAAATTTTTAACGACACAGTGGCACTTTTAATTAAAATATTTATAGAGCGGATAAAATCAAGACATTCAGATATTTATTGGCCAGTCCGTTTACCAGCTTTATTAGAACCCGACTATTTTCTTTGGGATTATTTGAAGGAACGAGTATATGTGAACAAATTCAAAACAATTCTTGAACCCAAAGTCAACATTGTTGCACAAATTCGAGCTACACAGCCACAAATCTTAAAGAATGTTATGAACAACGCTTTAAAATAAGCACATCATTGCAAAGCTGAAAGCATGGGTACTTTAGGTCACATTGTTTACCATACCATAAATAAATTTCCATAAATTTGTAAACTCTTTGGTGACTTTTGGCCCAGCTTGAACAATAGAATCGATGCAGTGACTTTAAAAAATTAATTACTATCAAAAATTAAACTTCCAATTGCAGACAAAAAATCAGAATATAAATTGTAAATTCGTTGCTGTGCGAATGCGTAAAGTTTCTCATGTAAATATAAGAAAAAGCCAGCCACAATTCTAACATTACAGCTGTTATTGTTGAATTGATGGAAAAGTGTGTCAAAATTTGAGTTCACTGCAGAACTGTTAAAAAAAATTGCCCCAAATGAATAATTCATTAACTCTTGCATTTTTTCAAATTTTTTAAACCCAAACGGTATTCTTCTTTATATATTTCTGGAACAGAGAACTTTTTTGAAAAAAGTTTGAATTTAATAACACAATTGTGAAAAATACTAGTGATTGGGTAAAATTTTAATAAATCTCCCTTCGATACTTTAACTCGTTAAGTGCTTGACGTTGGCAAAAATATAGAGAGTTTTGGTTTGATGTTTCTTAATTTTTGCTTAAAGATTTGGGTACACACTTATTTCGTTGCAATAAAGAGACAATTTGAGCTTTCTTTTGCTCGAGTGTGTTTCTTTTTTGGTAAATAAAGTTGAAATGTAAACATTTGGTTTCTTTGACTTCTTGGATGTAAAGAAAACAAATATTTGTGTGCCATTTTTTGTTCATTTCATTTGTTTATTTAACTTTGGCTTGATTTCGTAGCTAAGATTTTCAAATGAATTGAATTTAGTTCTTTGAACGAACCAATGAATGGTGCTGTGTGGGTGTGAGGCGGGTGTTTTAAGATGATTTAACGCTGAGTTTGAAATAGATCAACATGACGAAAATGACGATTGTTATGGTTGGATGATGTTTGTTATTGGATGACACTTAAATAAACACTAATGGCAATAACCATTTTCATTGACATTTCTTTTGCACTTTTGCTTGTTGTATTGCCGGGCCTTTTGTTGTTGTCAGCGCCTGAACCGAAAAAAAACACCACAAAGTTTAACAGAAAATAAACAATTTTTATTATAACGTTTCTTTTTATATTTTTTAATGAAGATTCTTGGTTAGTTGTGCGATTTGTTGGGTGAAGTCAGTTGTTAATTTAAACGAAATTGCAAAAAAATAAAACTAACAAAGAAATGAAATTGTTTAATAAGAAGACTATTAGATAACAATTAAATAGATTTTGGTACGAATAGTTGCTGACTTCTTTGGACTACTTTTATCCTTTTCTTTTTGATGAATGAAGTCTGAAATTAGTTGTTAATTTAAACGAAATTCTTTTGAAAATGCTTAAAACAAAATAAAATGCTTTAGATCCCGATTATTACAACTTGCCTAGAAAGTTGATATTAATCAATGTAAAATGTCTAACGTGAGAAATAAAGTGAGCTTTAAATACTTTTATTATAACAACTTTCTTGCAAAATAAACTTTTAACAATATTTGGCAGTACCTGGACCAATACCTTCTATTTTTAACAAATTAATACACGTAGTAGCAACAAAGTAAATTTAATTATTTTTTAACTTACAACAACTTTTACTTTTTCGCTTCGTGTAAAATTAATTAAAACTTAAACTATAAAAGCTAAAGTTTCTCCGCGTAGAATTAAAAATAGTCAATCGCAATTAAATTGCCATATTCTGTTACATATTGCAGCAGAAATGGCAACTTTAATTTATAAACTTTACTTTAAAAAAATAGAGGTGAGAAAGGCTTCCCTTAATACACTTTTAATATACATACATGTATGCCTGTTATCGTTGTTGTTATTCTTGTGCTTATTTCCTTGTCTTGTCTTCTTTTTAGGTGTATCAAATATAGCATTAACATAAAATGCAAACCTAATGCTCAATATACATACATATATATTTGTAGAAAAATCTAAGCAAAGCAAAAACGAACTGTTTCCTCTATTCTTTCATGTTGTTGTTCTATTTTTCGATGTGTAAATTACTTTTTGCTTGCGATATGTGGAAAAATGCCCAAAATGCCCGGCAAGTTTTACCATTTCACTTGCAAGTCATTGAATTTTGTTATAATTTTTCTATGGAAAAATTGTCTAGAGTGGCAAATTTCTTTTTTAGCTCAAGGGGTATGTCAACAAACAGAATTGTCAGATTTTTTATGAAGAGCAGCCAGAGGCAGTTTAAGAACTGCTGATGCTCCCTGAAAGATAACGAGTTTGGTTTGGCGCTACTTTTTCAAGAATGATAAAAATCACAACGTGCAATTTCCCCCAGAATTTAAAAAAAATTAGTTTTAAGTAAACATTATACATACAACTAACTTAGTTTAAGATAGCTCTCACGAATAGACCACCTACAGCGTAGTCGTGGGCGACATTTATATAAAAAGAAACTGTCAACAAAATATGGTAGGCATTCATTCATTACTCCAAATACATAAATATTTAACTTATTATTGCAAATTTTTACTTCCTTTTTAACTCTTAAAACACATACAGTTAAAACTACGTACAGTGACGGACAAAATAATGTCTTTTAATTTAGACTAATAATTGCGGTCTCGGTAAAGTGCTTATCAATAAATTAATTTTACAGGCAAAGGAATACTTTTTGTTTTATTAATATTTAATCATTAAAATTTTCAAGGACATGATAATTGTCCATATGGTCTTATCATGTCTTAAATTCTAAATTTTTAAATATTTGTTGTGTAATAAATGCTTCTATTCTTAAATTCTTAAAGTCAATAATTCTGATCCAGCAAATCTTATATTTAATTTAAAATAACTGAATACGCGTCTGGATGTGTAGTGAACAAATTTTAACTTTAACAATATGTTTATAGATTATGTTCTGTAAAAAATTAATAGAAACTGAAGAAGCATCATGCAATTTTTTTCATTACAGAAGTTTTGTGTTACTCTTCTTTTATTTTTTTTTTCATATTGTACTTCTTTAATAAAAGAAATATGCAAATTAGCAACAATTACAAGGAGATGCAATTTTTGTTGGTCACAAATAATCGGTAATTATAAACAAGTAAGAGCGCTTTACTCGGCTGTGCCGAATCTTATATATCTTTACACAGTTATTTGTTTTTTAAATGCAACTAATTTTGTAAAAAAATATTTTTTGTTTATATCTTTGGAGATTTATGACTAAATATTGGACTAAATATTTCCACCAAAAACTTGTCTTTTATGTAAGACAAAAGGCAAACATTTATTTGGGGGCTGGGCGAAGTAGATTTTTGTGTAAAAAAATAAATAAGAAAACAGAATTACTTGTGGTTGTTTGCTCATATCTCAGGTACTTGTTACTTTTCAACATATTCAAGACTATAACTGGAAATTATATCATACAACTTTGACCAAAACTTGTTAGGAAATCGACACACTGAACTTTTAGTTGACGTTTTATTTTCCAAAAGTGTTTTTCGTCGATATGTTCGTCGGTAATTGACCCATTTAACCATGATTTGCTGTAAATGTTGCCAGAGGTGCATACATTTTTTATTTATACGTAACGAACGTTTCAAGCAGTTCCATAAGAGCTTCAAAATCTGATTTGGATTAAAAAAAAGAGGCAATCGTATTGTTTCGCTCATATCCCGATTCGTAATGAACCCACATGAAAGAAATTGTTCGTTCATTGTACGAAATATTTCGTTATTTCGCACAACGAAAATCTTTCGTAAAATACACGAAAAGTATGAAATTTTTGTGAACATTTTCAGAAATATTTATTTTCTTATTAAACAAATTCGTATCAATTACAAACGAATTTAGTGAAAAGTAACCGAAATAATGAACTTTTTACAAAATATTTTTTTTTAGTTAAAGTTAAAATTTTAAAATTGTGACCAAGTTTTTCAGCTGCTTTACGAAAAGTTATTTTGCTTTAAAATAAAAGGCTTTTATTATTTTACGAAATTTTATTATTTGCGAAATACCTAAAATATTTTTGTAATATAATCGAAACTTTCATATATGAAATAAAGTTACGAAAGGTTAATTGTGTTAAATAAAATTTCATCCTAAAATTCACTTTATTATCATCACGAAATTAACGCGATAAATTGATATTATTAAAGAAAATATAAAATTGTCGTCGTGTTTATTTGCCAGCATAGTTTTTCCATCTGTGAAGGTCATGCGATTTGACCTTCTTTTGTAATATTTGAAGTAGCACATCTATGCCGTTAGATCTTTGCGGATATTTAAATGATGTTCAAATTATATTGGAAATAAACTAAATTACGTCATATTAATATTTCACACACTCAGCTTATTTCATTAAATTTTTTTTAAACATCGATCAGCTTTGCAAGAAAATTTTTAATAATAACAAAATAAAAAACTTCAAATGGAAAAAGTTTTAGAAACAAAAAGCTCTAACAATTCTTTGTTTATTTTGAAGATTTACATAATTACTCCACTCCTTTAAAAATATGTGCTAAAACTAAACTATTGGTCCTAAAAAAAACCAAAAATCACTGGCCAAATTACGGCATTCGAACGAGATCGAAATTTTAAAATTCTTATTGGAAAATCTATACCTAAAGCACAGCGAACTCGATCGTTCGAGTTAAATTTCGACCGATATCGAATGCCGACAATTTAATTTAATTTAAAAGACATTGATTTTGATTGTGCTTGTGGCATTTTTTAAAGATAACCGAAATCAAACTCAAACAAAACTCGATATTTGGTGTAGGGTATTACTAAATTTAACTGTAATAATATTGAACAATTATTTGTTTAAGAAATTCCTAACAATGACAACGGGGCAAAGGTAAAATCTATTTAGAGAACAAAACTAAAATTTATGTTGGTTAAACTAATGATACAACAACCTTAACAAAGATCACAAACAATAGTAAGAAAAAAAAAACAAAAAACCACTTAAATAATCATTTAACCATGATAAATCCTACAGACGCAAAATACTCTTTCATTGCCAATCCATTGTCTATCACTCTACTTTAGCAAATCGGCATGGTTTTTTAACTCATCTGTGTTATACAACAATGGGTTTGGTGTGCGTTTTTGATCCAGTTGTGTGTAAAAACGCATGAATGAAATTTTATAAAATAAAATTTTTTTGGCTTTTTTGTTGTTGTTTAGTTTTGTTTCGGTGCGTTTTTATTTGGCTTGAGGACATGATATTAAAGAGGTATTAGACCACCTTGTGGTTTATTTGATATGTTTAGAAAATAATTATATATTTGCTTTACTGTTATATACATATATGTAAGTATGTATGTATGTATGCATGTACAAATAAAAAGAAAAAAACTTATATATATAATAATTCATAAAATCAAGTCAAGTATAAAAAAAAAAAAAATAATAAATTGAAGCGTTACTACTACCCGTTTGTTCAGTGTTGTGAAAAGCATGAGTTTTTTTTTTTTTTTGATTCAGAGAATTCAGTTTTCAATTTAGATATGGAAGCATATTACTACAGGTGAAAATGTAAATGTTATTGTTAATATTAAAGAATTTATGTATTTAATATAATTAAGGAATGATCTATTCATTTATTGATTTTATAATCATCACAAGCGAATACGGGCCCAGGTAAAGGATTATAAAATTAACACACTAAACAACCACAAAAGATCCGAATGGAAAATAGTAGAATTATGATACAGGATTGTGTCTGTCTGTCTGTTAGTCCATATACCAACCAAAGACAAAGATAGCGGAGCTTCTATCATATAGGAACAAAATATTCAAGTGATATATTTCCTATATGGATGAAATTAGTTGCTATCTTTGCATAAATTATAAATAATAAAAAACATTAAATGTTATATGGTGCAAATAATAATACATTTCACTTTACGGAATTCATTGCATTGATTAAGTGATAAATTGGCGGCAAATTAACTTATTAAACCTTATCTATTATTAAGCATTATTATGACGTTTAATTGTTAAAGTACAGTTTAAGACACAAGTACGTAGTTTTTCCCTTTGGTCAGAGATTAATGATAAAATATTCAGAAAATAAAATTCTTGCCCCCTTCTTTATAATCAAATATTAAAGTTTATAGAACAAAATTTGAAAATAAACTTCATTTAACAAACCTCTGATTAATTCAAGAATTTTTTTAAAATATCGATGCAATTTTTTAATTGACAACACCAAAAAAAAAGCGCTTCTTAAGCCCCTTACTTGTATCTAAACTGATTGTAAGAGGCATTATTTTTATAAAGGGTCCGCCAAATAACTTTTTTTTTTTTAAATGCTATAAAAAAGTGTTGCTTCGGCTGTGTGGCACGTAGCGCCGTCCTGTTGAAACCAAATGTTTCCAATATCCTCCTCTTCAATTTTTGTAAGCCTCTGGACCAAAATCCGCACCAAACAGTGACTCGTTTTGGGTGTATCGGCTTTTCAATGTATGCGTGCGGATTTTCTGTGCCCCAAATGCGACAATTTTGCTTGTTTACATACCCGCCAAGATCAAAATGAGCTTCATATGAAAATTTTATTTGGCAAAACCGGCCAAAGTAATGTCGCAATATTTCCCAGCGTTGTTCAAGCGTATACACAACCATATTCGATCAGCGGAAGGATAGAACTAATTATCTGTCAAATCAGACATGAGCTAAGTGTTACCATTCACGAAATAAGCACTAGTTGAAAAAAAAAACGTTAGATGGTGGACCCTTTATAAAAATAGTTCGCTATTTTTCAGTTAATAAGTGCCCATTTAAACTCTAACAAAAACAGCGTAATCATATCTACCCCTTATGCAATGCTGCAATGCTGTAAAAGAAAGCATTGGTTCTTTCAAATGCAACCAATTCCAAATGTTCTGATATTGATTGATATTTCAACTCTGTAAATCATCAATGTATAAATTTATCACAATATAAAAGAAAAGCACTAGTATCAAAGTGACCAAGATTTTTTTTTTTTTGTAAAGGTTAACAACCGACTAATGATGTGAACCTAAAAATGTTTATAAACAAATTTTCTGTTTACGCTCTAAAAACAAACAAATTGTTTATAAAATAATCGCAACAATTGCATCAGGAAATACAAAATCCATTCAGACTCATTAATTTCCAAGCCGTTTATTTACAGAATTCAGTAGAATTCAGATTTAAACATAATCAAAAAATAATAAAAGACTTTTACACACACTCTCCAAAATAGCCATAAAAAAAACAGCCAATGAATGAATCTGTGGCATTAAGCTCATCTTTAAAACCAAAAACAAACCAAAAGTGTAGTCACATCACAGAACGCCAACATTTTTAATGAAAATTTTCAAGTAGAGATTTTGTCTTTTATTACTCTTTTTTTTTGTTCGTTTGTTTGTTTATTTGTTTGGAATGCAGAATGTGAAACGTTTTGTCGTAAAAACAAACAAAAATAAATATTAGTGTTAAACTCGGTACGAACGAATGTAAATATTAAATATGTGTATGTGTGTGTATGCGTATTTATATATTTGTTGTTATATCTGTATATTTGGTAGATTTTGTATTAAGAAAGATTATTTATAGAATGAAAGAATGGCCATTGAAAAAGTAAATTACTGCAGATACAAATAAACACTCGTTTATTCCTCTTAACACAGCGAAATTTTTTGTATAAAAATCGCCGTAGACAGCATGACGCTGATAAAACTAACAACGAATGCGGAAAAGAGAAGTGGATTTTTGTAAAATGTTGACATAAAATCCCCAAACGATGAAGAATAAAAATACAACCAACACTCATTATGACAATAAGATACAACTTATTTCTTTTATGGATGGATGTTCACAGTTTAGAGTTTATACTTTTACTTAAAAAAAAAGAAAAAAAAAACGTAATTATCCTCTTATAATTCAAATTTTAAAATATTAAAAAATATAAGAAATAATCAGGAACGTTACAGATATACATTCCAGTCCAGTTTTCTATAACGAAATTAGCTGTTCAGTATTTTAATAAGTGTTGATGCGTGTTTACTGAACTTTCAGGGCTGTGTTTTATTTAAAATTTATTAAAATTCATTTATTGTTACAGAATTTGATTAGTGACTTATATACTATGTATGTATGAACTTTACTGATGTCCATAATTTTAACAGCTAAGCCATTTATGAGTCAAATTCGCAATGTTTTTTTGTGTGTTATCGATATTTTTCTATTTTGTTTTAAAAACATTTATATTTGAGTTCCTTAAGTTACTGTCAAATCTCAGACAGCAGATAGATGCTATAATGTACGCATTACTAATTTTAATAGGGTCACTTATTGTGCCATAAATGCCAACTTTTTTAGTTTACTTATTCTGGTCCACCACTACACAAAGAAAACCGTATCGGTTGTGAGTACCACAATTGTTGTTAATCGCATAGTTTATTTTCAATAGTAAGATTTAACGTTTTTATTTACACTATTTCGTTTCGTAAATAAATATGTAGTCAGCACTAAGAAATTATTATTCTTGCAACATTTATTTTTTAACCACAAAAGAACTGTTTAGGAACTGGGCCATTCGATTGGCAATGAATTTGATTATTTGTTTTCTAGGTGTATGAAGGGCATTGTTTTTTTTTAAACAAAATATTTTAAACAATATTAACTTTCAGTCAAAATAGTTTAAAAATTGCCCCGGTGGACTAGCCGATAAAGTTCTAGTCTGCCTGCTTTGAATTTAACACTTCGTTACCGCCAGATACTCTGGTATATTACCAACGGCAACCATCTTTTTAATTGGTATATTTATTAAAACAGATATTTCAAGAATTAAACAGATATTTTTCAGAATTATTACCATATCCCGCTAACGAAAACCGATCAACATTTTACGACATGTGACTGCTCCTTTTATTCGTTATAATACTTTCAGTTTGATTTACAAATATTTACTATTTAGGTAAGATTTATGAATTAAAAATTACAACTCATGCTTTTGGAGTTTAATATTATTTTTGGATTTGAATTGGTGGTTAAGTGGTGATGTCAGTCAGCAAGAATGTAAACATACCAGATTGTGTTTTCAAACATCTGCAAAAATATCCTTTTATTACACAGAGGCACTGTTATGCTGCCACAACGAAACAAAGAAAAACATCAAAATGAATGTATTTCTTACACAGTTGTAAATCCTTTAACACATTAAGAGTCACCACGATAGATACTTCAAAAAATACGAATCAATATATTTGGAACAGAGTTTTGGAGATGAGCACGACTTTTGTTAAAAATTTCAAAACATTGTCCACACAATGCATTACATTCAATATTATTATTCTTCCTTGTTGTTATAAGAATTCAGTTTTTCCATCATGAGGCGGTAAAATTGTAAAATTAGCTCACTTCTTAAACAGCAGGCCTGCTGTGGTCTTCATTTCGTTCCACTGTTGTTGCTGTTGTAGGGCATTCTTTGTACAAAAAATCAAATATGTACGTACATAAACATATAAACATGATATTTTTATTTGCTTTCCACATGGGGCAGATTTCAATATACTTACGTGCTCTATTAGTTAGTTAGTTGTTGTTGCTGGCGGTTGCACGCTTGCGCTTCTTTGTTTACACACTTGTAGCTCAAGTGCTGCTGCAAAAAATTTGGTTGAATTTTTTTTGGTAAAATTATGGTTTATAAAAAATATATGTATGCTTGTTTACGTACTAACACACATACATATATATGTATTTACATACATAAGTAAATGACAGAAGGTAGAAATGTAATTAGTTGGTTTTACTCCTGTGAGTTTTATGTTGCAATGTTGACACTGCATCCCACTTTTATCTACTCAACAGCTGTGATTTTCTGTAGGCAATAATTGTAGTTTAAAAGGGTTTAATGACAATTATAAATACAAAAGGCATTGACATATTTAATGATGTTTTGTTAGTTATTATTTGTCTATTTTTCTTTTTTTTTTAATTTTATTTAATTTTGTCTCTTAACGTTTTCTTATATGCATTTGTTTCTACTTTCGGAATAAAGAATGGTAAGCATTTTTTACCTCCTTTATTTGCAATTGTTTTGTATTAGAGAAAATTTGGGTACGTGCTATTGGAAAACGGAAAATGTAAACCATAAAAGAGAATTAAATAATTGTTGAAGTTTTTGTTTAAAGAATTGTCATTGTGTCATAATTTCGTCAAAATTTAAAATTAATGAAAAGTATTGTATGATTTTTTTGGAAAAAATTTTAACCATTTTCAAATTTTAATAAATTTGTGAATTCTCTAAATAATTTCAAATACAAATTTTAGCAGTAATTTTAAATTTATGAAAATATTATACATATTTTTAGCATCACAATCCTGCTAATATAATAAATGTGAATGTTTGGATGTTTGTTACTCAATCACACACAAAAACGACTCAACGGAACTAAATGAAAGAAATAAATTAACATAAATTATTACATGGACTACCCTTAATCACGGTAATCAAGCCAATTCACTGAAAGCGGCATTACTAAATAATACATGACGAAACAAATTATATCATTCAAAGTCGTCTATAGAAGTACTTTATACAATGATTTAGAATACAAAATTCCACTTTTAAAATGTTTGTCAGTCTGTCTTTCTAAAGTCGATTGGGTCAAACACTACTGGATGGATTTTGATTAAATTTCGTATCGTAGAATTCTAATCCTGGGTTCAAATATATATGTATATAAAATGCTTTTTTGCCTTAAATAGTATCTATCTCACTTCTTATAGGAAATAGAAAAACTACAAATAGCATGGTATTTAACACGGTATGGACACGAGGACTATAAAATAAATTTCACTAAAAATAATAAACTTTAAATTTGCAGTAACTAAAATACCATCCAGAATAATAACAGAATAAATAATAATACCAGAATAAATCTGGCAGTGTATTTAAATTTAGATGTATGGTCACATAGATTTCTATTGATAGGATATCCTCATTAACCCTACGTTGCCACAAGCAAGTATTTACTTGCAAGTAGTGTATACGTATTACTACCGAAAATCAGTAGAAATGCCACAAACAAAAACACAAAATTCTTTTTAATATGTCGTCAACAAATAAACTTCAAACAAATTTAAAACAAATTGCGCTGCTGCAATTGGTAATTAAGTGTTGTCAATAGCAACTATTGAATGTTACCTTTAAACATATAACTTTTTAATATAATTATTTTTTATTAAAAATTGATATTTATATTAAAACTTACATTTTAAATGAATATTTATAATTTTTCTTAATATTCTTCATATACATATATACATATTTATTCAAGAAATTAGTTGAATTATTTACCACAATTGTATGATATATTAGTGAAGTAACGAAAAACTCGGTATTAGACAATACTGTTTTTCGACTTGTCACTTTACTTGCCGTAACTGTAAAAATTTTTCTTGCTTAAAAATTTCTTCGCAGGCTGAGTCGCAGGTTGCCAAAGTGTGGTTGTGTTAGTAAAAAAGTGTAATGCCATGTTCACACGGCAATATGAATCTCGTGGTTCGCTCTCTGAATCTCGAATGCGAGTCCTGCCGTTCAGACAATAGTTCTTGTTTCACTTTGACATTTTTATTTTTTTTTTTTTTTCAATTATTTAACGCGGCTTTTTGCTTTTTCTTAGATTTATTAAAGTCATTCTTCTACACTTAAAATACGTTTCACTATTTCTTTTTTTTTCATCTTAATTTAAATATACATATGTATGTATGTTTAAACATATATTTTTTATTTCCACAATAATTTTTTGCACACAATATTTTTTCTGTTTTCCTTTGTTTATTTTTGTTTTTGATAGCCAGTACAGATAAATTAGGGATTTGTTGTTAACAAAATTAGAGATAATAGTAAATTCTTGAAGATTCGCAACAAGATTCAAAATGAACCAGGTAGATTCGCTCTCAAAATTTTATATGGCGAATCTTGTAGATTTAATCAAGATTCGGTCGTGAACCTTGAATGAGAGAGCGAACCTCGATATTTGCTGTCCGTGTGAACATGCTATTAGTGCATTGGTTTTTTGTTCACTTGCACTTGCATGTGGCACTGGTGGGTAAAAATCCCTAAAAGGAATGTTTCAAAGTGTAAAGAGCTTACTTTTTACTTCAATAGTCAGACGGCTCTCCAAACCTTTAAGTGACATGTGTGCAATTTTGGCAAGTTTGGTAATGTATGGGGGCTGTAGACAGAATTATGGGTTTCTTCAACTACAGATTGTGTTGGCTACCAGGACATTGTGTAGTTGTCTACATTATTTCTTTATTTAATTTACCATTTTAATAATTGCTTTTCCTCCAAATTCTTTTTGTTTTTCCTTTTATTAAGTGGACCACATTGATTGCCAAGCGTAAGTTCGAAAAGTGTAGCTAATTTTCGGAACTCCCTTTTCCTATCTAACTACCTAGATTTAATAATTACAAAAATATTGTTTGTTGTTTTTAAGGTTTTTTTTAAATATTTTGTAGATGTCGTTTTGCCATTTAAATAATTATTTTTAGAACTATTTTTGATTAATTATTACATTAATATTTAAAAAGTTTTTCTTTCGAATAACTAATGCAAGAACGGCCATCTGCCTGTTGAACATTTTGGTTTGAAAAACCAACCATTTTGGTTCTTACTTCAAAAGGAATGCCCAGATTTATAAAAGTCAAATAACTTTTATCGGCAATTTATATCGAAATCTTCAATAGCAAAAGCTATTCCTAACAATCCTAAAAATGATCGATGAAATAAATGGACCAAAAAAACTGAACAAATTGCTACACCTCTTTTCTTGTAAATTGAACAAAAAGTATTCTTTTATTTCGTCTTGGCAATAAGTTCTTAAGCATTTATTTAAATATTTTCTTGTATGTATGTAAGTATGTACGTTTCCATACTTAAAATTTCTTTATATTTTATTTTTCTCGTTTAATAATTTTTTTGTCTTAAATGCTTTTGTTTATATGCTATAAAACGGTAAATAAAGTTTTTACAAAGTTTGTATAAACAAGCCAAAAAGAAAAGAACTAACAATGCAAAAGGCAATGGAAAGACTTTTAATTTTTCTTTTTCAATTTCGATGTTACCAACTGACACCCAGGAAATAAGAGAAGTTAAGAAAAAGCAAAGATGTTAAATCACATTCTATATGTGCCAATACATACAAAAATGACTGCAAGAGTGTTAAAACAATCTAGATTGAATAGAAATCTATATAAAAAAACCCAAAACAATTACAAAATGCGATATTTACAATATTTTTAAAAAGATACCGCCGACTAAAGAACAATACAAGTTTTTTAAAAAAAAAAAAAAAAAAAACTACAACAAAAGAAAAAAATATATTTGCGGACTTAACATTGCGGATGATGATGAGGACTCAAACTAAAAAGACATATTTTACGTTGTTCGAATATTAAGAAACTCTTGATTTGATGCGGGTAATCGCACAGCAGTACGTTGGTTCGGGCTCTCGATATCGAGGCCTGAAATTGTTAAACTTTTAGACAAATGCATCTGGAGTTTCGTTTGCTCTGAATGAAGTTTTTGCTTTGAGTACATTTTCTTTTTTTAAAGATTTTTATTTGTGAAGAAATTAAGTTTTGTTTGTAATAATGAAAGAATACACTGAAGAATAAATGAAAAAAAATGAATTTAAAAGCCAGAATTAGAAACAAATTAACATTGTTTTTTGAGGCATTTTGCAATTTATCATTTTATATTATAAGACCTGATCCTTTCAGTTACAATAACGTTTTTACCCTTTTGGTAAAGTAAATTAAAGGTCAAAAAGTTATTCCAGGTAAAAGTTTGTTAAACACTATTGCAGCTAAAAAAACACTTTAATGAGTTTTTATATGACACGTTCATATAAATATTTTCCTAACGCAAAGACTAAAATTAAAATATACTCAAAGTTATTGTTTTACGAAAGGTGGTTGAGGAAAGCTTTATAAATAAAAAATCTTAATTTTCTTATGGAATGCTTATCTAAATTGAATTTTGGAAATTATGTGTGTCCCCGTCTATAAATATTTTAGTTTATTTGAAGCCATTATTACAACTTGCCTACAAACTTGATGTTCGTAGAAGGTAACTTAAGCCAAGTGAGGAATAAAGCAAGCTGGAAACACTTTTCGTTATTACAACCTCTTTGTAAAAAAAACTTTTAAACTTTTTTCCATAATATGACAGTACCCAGGCGAATACCGACTACTTTTAACTAAAATACGTATTGGCAACAGAGTTAATTAAAATATTTTTTGATTTACACAAAAAGGTAATATTTTTAATATTTTACTTTTTAATTTGTGTAAAAAAAAAATTAAAATTTCAAAGGCCATTACTACAGCTTAGCGTTATTTAAATGTAGGATTTTGTTGGAAAAGTAAATAGTTTATCATTATTACATATTTAATTTGACCTACCAGATTGTATGAACTTGCCTTTAACTTACCGCTCACTTAAGATTTAAGCGAAGTTGTAAAAATGGAAAATTGTTTATCCACGCGATAAAATCCTTCCTATAACTAACGCCAAGTTGTAATAATGACCTTTTGGCTTATGTTCGTAAAAAAGTAAAATTTATTTAAAATCAATTTTAATAAAATTTAAATATAAAAGTTGAAATGTCACCGCAAATAAGTAGCAATTATTAATCACAATATAGTTGCCATATTTTGTTTTATTAAATTTTACTTATATGTAGCAGCAAAAATTGCAACTTTACATCTCTATATATAAAAGTGAAACTCTGTGTGTGTGTGTGTTAGCTATAGACTCCGAAACTGTAAAACCGATCGGAGTCAAACTTTGGCAAGTTGTTGTACACATACCAGGGAGTGTTTATGGGTGAAAAAAAGTGGGCGGGGTCACGCCCATAAAAATTAGTTATCAGTTTTAGCTACTTGCACTTGACCGATTTTGCTGAAACTTTGCACACATATTGAGCTGTCATGACTTAATAATTTCGTGATAAAAAAAGTGGGCAATGCCACGCCCATAAAAAAAATTATAATTTTTAGGTTTTTTTAATTTTGAGGTACTTGCACTGGACCGATTTTTCTGAAACTTTGCACACATACTAAGCTGTCATAACCATATAATTTTGTGATTAGAAAAGTGGGCAGGGCCACGCCCATAAAAAAAGGTTATAATTTTGAGGTACTTGCACCAGACCGATTTTTCTGAAACTTTGCACACATATCGAGCTGTCATGACCTTATAATTTCGTTGTTAGAAAAGTGGGCAGTGCCACGCCCATAAAAAATAGGTATCATTTTAAGGTACTTGCACTGGATCGATTATTCTGTAACTTTGCACACATATTGAGCTGTTATGACTTTACAATTTCGTGATTAGAAAAGTGGGCAATGCCACGCCCATAAAAAAAATTATAATTTTTAGGTTTTTGCACTTGGTATTCAATAAAAATTCAGAATGCATTTTGATTTATTAAGGGGCGTAGCAACGAGCGCCGGGTTTGGCTAGTTTCAAATAAAATTTAATATAAGCTTCTCTTTAGCTGATCGGTCACCGTAAAGTTAGAGTGTAGTTATAATAACGGAAAAGTAGTTAACTATCCGATAACATCCTAACTCTTAGCTATTTGGTATTAGTATTAGATTCAATAAAGTGTATTCAGAATCGCCACTCTTGCATAACAAAGGAATGTATCGTTTTTTTAATTTTTAGTCTCGGCTTATTTTGAACTGTTAACATACAAAGCAAATAGAAATAAGAGATATTTTAAATATCGATCTATTTATTTACTATTTCGAAAAAATTTCCAATAATTACAGCTGCCTTTTAATAATTTTATAAAAAAATAAAAAAAATTTACTGCTCGTCACGCCTACTACTTTGATTTTTTAAATGTTTCGCATGAGATTGTATGCAAAGTTATCGAATTAATGCTACATTTGAAAAAAGTTTAACCCAGACCGAATTCGAATGCCACGCCTACTTTTCGGGTGTCTTTTTTTTAGAAGATTAGCTTAAAGAAACAAAGAAATCAATAATTCGCTGAAAGGATTCTTGTTTTTACATTGAACGAAGGGTGCTACGCCAAATGATTTGGCTGCTCTAGCGTGCAAATTAATAAATATGTCACACAAAGTTTAAAGACTCTCTATGTTATAATTATTCAAATATACATTAGAAAATATTTACATTGTTAAGAAAGTGCCACTCCAGTTGTTTGTTGCTTTTTTTTTTACCAGATTCTCTAAACAAACTCTACACATATCTGATACCAACTATTTATGTTGTATGGGAAGTAGGCGTGGATCTATAATTTTTCCGGTGCTTTCAGCTGACAAACATATACAAATACATCATACGTACACAGATATATACATATATACACACAAATATTTTTAATTTTTATATGTATATGAATATATTTGTAGATTGATATGAATATATATTTTTGTTCAGTGCATTATTTATTTTATTCAGTTTTTTGAACAATGAAACTTAAGCTTAAAGTTGAACAATTTAATCCCGAAAGCCAACAAGATGTTACTGTCTCTACAATGTGCAGACCTATTTAAAGACACCCTGCAGCTAACACAAATAAAACTTAGCTAAATATTTTTATCACTGGAGTCTTTTATATGTGTAATTTGTGCAATTGTACACGGTTTGGTTTCTGAATGTGTCAGAGTTTGTGTGCTTGAGCAAACGCGTTAGAGCAAATGATTCTATAGAATATTTTTATCCCGGTCACCACTAGAACCATATTGCGGTCATATACTAATGGTTTTCTAAAATAAATTCGAACATGTATAAAATTTGATCAAAAACAAAAAAATATTATAATTTCTTATACATATTAAATAGCTATTTATAAAATTTTTAGTTTTTCCCACCTTATTTGCTTCGAATAAACTTTTTGTCCCCACAATTTTTTTTATCAAACAGGTTAAACTCATCTTTATATTTACATTCGTAAAATACAATGTGTATTTGAAATCTTTTTTTTAATTTTACTCTGACTGTGTTGAATTTTGCCTAAACTAAAATTTAAGTTAAGATCTTTAAAAACCAAATCGTTTGAAGGAGAACGTTGCCAAGTTACATATAAAAAATTTTGCCCGTAAACATTTCTTTTGCAACAAATTGGTGAATTCCTTTTAACGCCTAAACGTTTATTTTTTTTTCGATTTTACCCTTCTGCACTCCAAGTATCCATAAGTGTTTTTGTTTCGCTTAATCTTTTGCTGGTTCCAATTTTCTTCACCCAAAGTCTAAGTATATATTGAATATGAGGACCTCTTATAAGAATATAGCTGTAATACTAGTATTAATTATGTGTATGTTTTTAGTTGATATTTTATTTTTAAGTCCACAGTGAAAAAGTCAACTGTAATAATTTTATTTCTGCAGGGTATTAAAGAGACAACTACTCATACTTATACGCTTGCTCTTTCACGAGAGTACTACAACAAAAAATTAACATGACACAAAATGGTATAAAAAATAGTCGTTGATAGAAAAACAACATTTGAAGTACGCCATGTTTGGTTTGTCTTTTGAGCTTCCGTTTTCACAGTGTACATAGCACACATGCACAAAAGTTTTTTTCTTTCGTTTTATTTGTTTCATTCTTAATATGGGGTAAAAAAAATCAAGTTTCTTGTTTAAATAAACGAAACAGGGTACGGAAACCAAAAATAAAAAAATTATGAAAGTATCTCAAGCATACTTACATGTATATAATGTTTTTTCTTTATTTTATTTTAAAATTTTCAATTATGTTTTCTAGATTACTTTTTTAACTTAATTGGCCGGTAATTAATATTTTTGTTCTACTAATAGCAGTAACGAATTTTAGAAATAATTTGAATTCTTATTATAATGATGTAGACCATTTCCATTTTATGAAAAAGTGCAAGTATAATTTTCTCTCTTACTGTATTTGTTTTGTTTTTATATAAATTTTACCAACTTTATTGCACTTCCAAAGGCTGAACTAGCTAAAACAAAGTAGAATTCGGAGGACAAATATTAGCGGTGTTATGCATAATAACAAACCGTGTGCTTACTAACAAGCTGCTAACTTTTTTATGGGAAAATTTCTGTTCCAAAGGGAATAACTGCTTAAGTCGAAATAAGATAAATTTAAAATAATAATAACATCATTGCAATCCCGAAATTTAGATATATGTACCATCAGGCAAATTTTTAACTATTTCGGAAAGCTTTGCAGGACGTTATAGCGTTAAAGCTTATTCCTTATATTTTTTAAAGAACAATATCATTTGTAATAATTAATTTTTTCTTAGTAAAATACTAATATAGGTACGAAAAACAATTTGCTCTTTAATTTTTTCAGCGTGGAATTCATATATGTAGGTAATTGTCTTTATTTTGAATAGTTATCCAATTTGTAAAAATCAAATCTTTCAATAGGTAAATGCCATCTAAATATTTTTATGACCCTGTTTTTTTTTAACAATATAAGTCATGCTTAAGGATATTTTTTTGTTGTTACTTTTTTCTATCATTTTGAATTTTTATCATGCATACAGCCGCAAAAATACAAGCACAAATACATAAACAAATAAAGAGCATATAAACAAAAAAAAATCTAAAACAAATAAAACAAGAAAAACTTTTAACAAGAAAAAAATCTTCAGGCGAAGAAAAGTATTAAAAGCAAATGTAGTGCAGACCAAGAAGGAAAATAAAACTGAAGCAAGGCCACCATTTTATTTTAGTTTTATTTTTTTTTTCTTTCACATTCGTTTACAAACTTCCTTTACTTTGTAAAAGTTTATAAAACAACAACAAAGTCCAGTAAAAAATAATGTCAAACAACAACAAAAATAACACACACCTAATGATACTCAATGACGATAATGTTGATGATGACATACTCAAATGTCGTTTGTAAAAGTTAAATAAATATTTTCTTCTTTTTTTTCCAAAAACGAAAACTTTTTTTTTTTTGTACTTTTTGTTTTGTTTTCTTTTACTTTATTGTTTGTGTTTCAAAAACAAGAAAAAAAAGTTTAAAGTACGATCTTGTTGGGTTAATGCTTGAATGAATGCGAATGAAAAAGCCAAAGGAACCCGAACCAATGCCCATTAAAAATTCAGTGAAGCATTAACCCAACAAATAAACAAAATTCAAATTTTTACTAAAACTGGTTTTTGCTTTTGTCTCTTACAATTTTTGTTTTGTAATCGTTTTTGTTTTTATTGCATTGGTTCTTGTTGTTGTTGGTGTTCTTGTTGTTTATTTGTTGTATGCATTATTATTGTGTCGCCTTTCGATATTGTACAATTGAGGGACATGCTCAAAACGAAATTATACATTCACACACACACCCAGAGGCACATGCACAGCCTCCGTATTACCAGCAACAACATGAACATTAATAGTAGTCATACCTAAGGAAAAATGGTGAATTACAATTAAACTCTTAAACAGGGGAAGTAGCAAAGCAATAAACAACCAATCAAAATAAATAGAGGGCGTGTCCTCTCTGCTGAGTACAATTGTTTTATATCATTTGAAATAATGTTTGATATTTGTGTGTTTATGGTAAGTAATTTAACTCAATTATAGTGGGTACAAAGTAAAAAGTACTTTAAAAGTCTTAAAAGTTTCCTGCAAATTTTGATATTTACTGTAAAATGGCAGTGATTTTGAAATTCATAGTAGGTATCGTGTTAAATGTATGGTAAAAGTAACATGTTAATTTTAATTACTACGTATAATGATCATAAAGAGGCAGATTTATTTGAAAGTTATATCACAGAGGAACAACTCTACAAGGTTTATCAAAGATTTAGGTATAAAACACAATTTTCAGACAAAATTCGGCTTGTAGTGTCTTTTATAGATTTAAAAGTTAATTGTGAATGAGGAATTTAAAGTTTATAGGAACCTATTTATAGTTTTAAAATCGTGGAAGCTTTCTACAACAAAAGGATATAAAAATTAAATTAATTTCTAAAAATTTACCAAATTTTTAGTAAGAATTAACAATAAAATATAGGTACAAGATTTATTAGAAAATATGCCAATAAATCTACCACTACAAATCCAAATCCGTACAAAAAACATGATCGGTTTAGTGATAATTTTTGCAAACATTTTTATTTCTCCATTTTGGACCATTACAGATCATACATCTATCCACCCAACCATTTAGGAATACCTAGCAAGGTTCAATGAGCAACAATAGTTAATATGGGTTAGTATAAAAGTGCAAAGTTACATAACGAAATGCTTTTTTGGCCCTCTTAAAAAGGTGGTAAAATCATATAGCAAAATTTGTTAAAGCAGCGACAAAATGCTTAAAATCTACTAAAACATAATTAACTATATTTTGGGAATAAATCATTTAAAACAATATGAAATAATTTGATTATTAACTATTACACCATTCAATACTTCGAAGCATAAAAGTGTCAAAAGTTTTTTAAGTCGAAATGGTATTTTTGCGCAAAATGTTCTTATTGTTAGTTCGACTAATGAGCTTAACAATTAAAGGAAATTATAATATCATATATAAGGTGCGGTTTTTAGAATTCTAATAATTGCTTTAAGTGAATATTTAACGTGTACAGTAGACTCGTGGTAACGTGATCTATTAAAAACCGAGCGTGTTCACGTTTGCTAAGTTGTTCATGTTGTCGAAGGTGTAACTCTTTTAAATTTCCAAACAAATTAGACATGTGATTCAAATCAAATTAATTTATTTTTTGGTATTTCGGATTGTTATGTACATATGTTTTGTCAAGAAAAAATAATTACATTAAATTAATTTAAAAAATGTGTTATCTTTTCTTCTTCATCTCCTACAGAGCTGAAAATGTTCAGCAAGCATTTTGCTATTGTTTTCTTTTCAATACGTTGCCAAGTTGAAATAACCAATAGCGTCCATTAATAGTTAAACCAGTTTTCAAAAATGGCAGCTGTCAGCCATTACAATTTGGAGTAATTGTAGTCCACAGGAGATTCAAAATTTTTAAAATAGCAAGGATTTTTTCCCTTTCCAATCACAAGGAGTTCAACTTTAGAATTTTGGTAGTTTTTGTGACATTTTTCACGAAAAACTTTAGATAAGATCATGCTAAATCAGCAGCGCGCACTAAACTAAACCTGTGCAATCATTTACGGGGATACCCCTTTTTATGAAAACGATTTGGATAACCGACAAATTTGTTCACGTTATAAGGCTTTCTCACTATGTTCACGCTACAGAGTAGTCAGTGTAAAATAAATTATGTTCATCTTATCCAGTGTTCACGTAAGGCAGTGTTTTTGTTACCGCGAGTCTACTGTATATTGTTTGTGTTTCGTTTCGATACTCCTATTAATTTAATTATAAATATTAATATAATAGAAATTATAAAATATAATTTTTTCATTTTTATATATCAGGTCCTACCGGAGGGATTTTTTGCATTAAATTGTTATTATTATTATTTTTATTTTGTTATTAGCGGAACTCAGTCTTGGTAGCATATATGCAATTTATGCAAATTTGCATACATTTTTTGCTACAATGCGTGCGTTTTTTTTTCTGAATTATGACAACAGCTGACTTTGAAGATATTTTTAAACATAAAGATTTTGTGGATTAAACGAAAAAGATTTTGTATCTAAATTTTATTATTATTTTTATTTTATTAAGTTTTATTGAAAACTTTTTACAAATTACAATGGCATTTTACAATAAGCAAGTTAGCTGTTGCTGTTTTGTAAGTTATTGTAAGATTATTTTGTACTGGTTTGTAATTGAGCACATTTGTTCATGTGAAGCAAATTAAAGTTTAATATATTTTGTTTTTGTAGTTTTTCAAAAGAGTTGTATAGTTTTTTTTTAATAAGAAATGCGTGTAAATATCGAAAAAAAAATACGGGAAAATTTGTGGATGTCTCTAATTAATGAATGATTTTCCTTTGGCGTCAAAAAGGAATTAAAAAAAAACTTTCATCTTTTTAAATGACGGAAGATGATTTTATCTCGTAGGCATCCGCCTGGTAACTAGTCCTAACAGACAATATCATTAGGATTCATTAGTGAATGCTTATATTAGGTTATGAACTCATAACAGAAAATGACACTAAGTTTTAACTTACACTACAATGATGTTTTCATAAAATTTTCATTTACGATAATTCGTGCAAATTGTGACTCGATACTAATTCTGTGGCAATGATTCATTGATCAAAATGTCATTGCAACGATTTCGCTCAAATTCGCCGCTGAGAAACAAACTGATAAAACTTAAATGCAATTTTCACTTGTTGCTTGTTCCGACAGTATCGAAATGATAATTTTTTATCAATCTGTCTAGTGGAAACAAATCTAATCATTAATTAAAGACAGCCTTCAATGAGCACTTTATCTAGGGTCTAGCTTATATGAAATGATAAAAAGATCAGTTGTTTAAAAGAACGTAATTTGTTGAACTACGAGTAGGTACCATAAGCCTGGTTTTTAGCCATCTCAAATGTACAATTGTTTCGCAGCTCTTAACTGATAACAAAATATTAAAGATCTTACTTTGCAATTAACACAAAAAATACTATTTTGAATATATTTTTCGTAGTATATTCCATATAGATGTGATAAGTCACTGTAGAGTGCACTTTAAATTCAGAGGAAATCTTTAAGATATTGAAATAGTTTGAGTATAAAATTACTGCGCATAAGCCAAAAAATAAATAGAGTATTTTTCGAAAATACAAACCCTTATTGTCGTTGAAAATAGGGTTGTATATTTAGGGGATTTTTTTGAGCACTCATTCAACTGAGTATTTGCATTGTGGACTTTATTATTAAGGGGAAATATACAAAATGACAACAACCAAATGTTTTGTTTTTATCTCTTTATTTTTATACCCTTTTCTGAGAGGGTTGAATTCTATTTGAGGTTTTGCATTGTAATTCAACTTGTGTCGGTTTTGTGGACGAAATTATACACAAACTTACACTCAACTTTATATGCACACGCACACGAACTCCAACCAAATACAGACCTCTGAAGTAAAAATGCTTTGATTTTTTTATTATGAATCATTTATTAAAGAACAGCAAATGAAAACGGTTGGCCGACGCGGAGTCAAATTTGTGAAATTGAACCGAAAAATATACAACGTATTGAAAGGGATGTATTTTACGAAAAATATTAAAAAAAACGAGTATTTAAAATAGAAAAAAGAAATAAAAACTTAAAGTTTTAAAACAAATTCTGCACATATTTCAAATCCACTAAAAATAAGTATTTACATAAACAAATAAGATTAGCGTATGAGTAACAAAAAAAATTTAAAAATTTGAGTGTTTGAAACAAGTCAATTATAAATACATTGAAAAGTAAAAAAACAAGTTATAAACTAAATTAAAAAATTTATATGTAAACGAGTATAGAAATAAATAACTTAAAATGTTGGAATTCTATCCAATGCCTACAAATTTAAATCATGGCGCTTCATTGTATCCTCATCAGCAAAATCATGGTGGTGCCAGATTTTTGGATAATCCTGCCGCACAAAATTTAAATACTATGACACATCAGCAGCAACAACAACAACAACAGCAGCAGCATCAACAAATGATTGCCTCACCCAGTCAAGCAGCATGTCCGCCACAAAATCATAATTCCTTAAACACCTGCTCGATAGCTTCATTAACAGCACAAACTTCATGTCTACCCTCTGCTGCATCTACAAGTAATAATGTTAACCCAGAAACCTACAGCATCACCACCTCCTCCTCACCCATTTCTCACAGCACGAATTCCACCTCATTACATTTAACAATTAGTAGTACCAGCCATAACAGCAAACAGCAGCAGGCATTGTCTAGTATTTCTTCAACTAGACCTCAACAATCGTCTGCCATTCCTGCCTCAAACACCAATTCCACCAGCTCCTCATCATCTTCATCAGCATCTTTAGCATCATCTAGTAATTGTTCAAATTCTGCTACTCTACTTTCATCTTGTTCAAAATTATCCTTAGAATGCAGTGGACGCACAGGTATGAAAGAGTATTTCAAAAATAGTTTTATCATTTTGTCTTTTATTTCCTTTTTTGTCTTTTTCACTTTTTTCTCCTTCTCTGAACTTTAACTATTTTAAGTTTGCATTTTACTCGTTCCACTTCTGTTACCGTGTTGTTCATAGACATTTAACAGACAGTTAAAAGTTGCCAAAAATTTTCCCTTAAATAAATTTATTTTGTACAGAAATCCTTTATTTTGTATTTCACCTTGAATTAGGCAAACTTCTCGCCTTATTTCCCATCTTCCAATTAAATTTTTAAGTGCAGCATCCATCTTTGGTACGGTTTATCCTTAACATTGCATGTGTATTTGATTGTTCGTTCTTTTTTTATGGTATCTTTACACATTTTTGGTTTAAAACTTTAGGTGTTGGTATGTTTTACCTTAATTTATTTTCTTGGCTAAAATTTATTTTTGAAATACTTTAACTAGGTGTTAGCAACCAAAAAAAAAACTCATCAAAGCTAAAGGGTTTTAAACGATAAATTTTAACTTGCAACTTTTAACAAAGATGTTAAAAATATTATAGAAACCAGAAGTTTTCAGAATAACAGAAGTAGGTATACGCTCATTTAAAGACAGTTAGTTTTTAATTTTCTGGGTGTTAATGATTTTGTGTAGAGATTAAAGTTTGTTATACCAATACACTGCGAAACGAAACCGTTCGCATGATTTTCACTTTTGTATTTTTCAATTGACATGATCATAACCGATAAACAATATTTTTATTAATGTGCATTTTATATTCTGTATTTACTTACATCCAAAACATCTTACATACAAACTCGACACTTAAACATTCAGTAAGATGAAAAATTAGTCAATGTTTTAATAAAAGTATTAAATTATAAATTTTTTTTATTTTATTTAAGTAATTTTTTTCATTAAAATTTCATTATAAGTCATTTAAACACATTTGTTTAATTTGTATATTATTGTGCAAATGGTATGTTTAAAAAAGAAATTTAAACAAGTATGATTCTACCATGACGTATTCGATAACACCCTTCAATATCATGCACATAAGTAAAATGAACTCATTGCAGCATAGCCTATATTGCAGATTATAGGCCATTTTGCTTTATTTTTTCTGACGCCATCTTTGATTTTGAATTTTTACAAAGTACTATGGGTACTAGATCCACTCATATCGCCGTTCTCTGTTGTCCAAAAGCTAAAAAAATTTTTTGTAAATTTTAGAAAAACACCGAAGTAGTTGTATTTTGGTGCTTATATCTCAGTTCGTTTCAAATCGATTTTTCACTTTTTCTCATCAACAATTTTCAAGGCTTCGGCTTGCAGTTCGGTAATACTAGAGTGTCCGAAACTTATTTAAAAGCTTGATATATTTAAAAAAAATATATTTTGCTGGTTGACTTCAACCAATACTCGGACGGACGGACGTACATTTGACAATCTACTCCCCTATTCACAGGCTTTTAGAAAAAAATAAAGCGAGAGATTTTTTCTATTTTGTACAATATCTCTTGCCTTTTTTAAACGGAGTTTTCATTCCATCCTACAATACCGATACACACCTTCAAAACATTTTTCAGTTCTTTTTGAAATCGTTCCCAAAGCTAATTGTTGACTTTAGAAAAATCATTCTAATGCGATTTAAATTATGATTTTGTGGCTGATGCACACTCATGTTTTTGTCATGTATACCAGTTAATACAAGGTTTGGATTATTAGCAGTTAATCGGACTAAACATCGATTTACTTATTTCATAAAAAATATTGTAATTTTTTCCTAAAGATTTACATGATTCACGATTTTTAAAAAATAAAATCACAGCTTTTAAATATCTCTAAAGCGTCCTCAGCTAACGCGTGATCATTAAAACATAAATATATTGCAAAAATGGAAATAAAGTTTTAACAGGGAATTTTAAAGTAAGTGTTTCATATTTTTATACCCTTCACCTGTGGTGCACAAGGGTATATACAGCTTTGTCATTCCGTTTGAAATTTCTACAATTTTTATTTCCGATCCCAAAAGTTGGTTGAAATCAACTTTTAGAAGCAACTATATGTTCCTTAGATCTGTGCATGGTATTAATCTTTTGGAAATATCCGGAAATTAATCGCCATTGAAATTCAGCATTATCGCCCCATAACTTTCTGAGATATAAGCAAATAAATACGACTGCCTCTGTGCCTATATTTTTACCACCAAAATTAAAAATTTTCAGCCATAGAATAATTTATAGGTAGATATAATAAGCCTCTAGAGATATTCGTGAAAAAATTTGGATAAAGCGGGCTCTAATCGGTAAAGTTATAGGCAAATTTTTTTTTAAATTTATATACTAAAAATTTACAAACGAAAATCATTTTTTTTTCAGCTTCTACAAAACCGAGAGAGTCAGTATTGGTATCATATGAACGGACTTGACTAGCGCAATATAAGGAATATAAAAAAATTAAAATTCATGTTGGCCGCCACTACAAAATGGCGGACAAGAAATTTTTATATGGTATTTTAAAAATCTGGTATTTTAAAATGTAACTTCTTGAAACCCCTCAATATTGGCATCAAATGAAAGGGCTTGACCAGTACAATACAGTAAATTATTGGAAAATTTAAAATCCCAGATAGCGTCTAAAACATAATGGCGGAACAAATTTTTTTAACCCCATCAATATGGGTATAAAATGAAAGGGCTTGACTAGTAGAATACAGTTAACTACGTAAAAATTAAAAATCAAGGATGGCGTCGAAAATAATAAAGAAAAATGGCGTATAACATGAAATATAGTACATGATGGTGAAGGGTATTATCAGATTCGGCTCGGCCGAATATAGCACTCTTACTTGTTTCACATCATTCTTGCACCTTGACTTATATACAGAGAGTTAAAGATTTAAAAATTATTTAAACTGGTGTATAAAGTTGTTCGGCGCCCTATGCTCCAGTGGGAGTTAAAGGAACATATATATATATAAAGTTGTTATGCACCAGTTTTGTGTTTGTTATGTAACAATTTTTAAATTTTTAAAATTTATTACAATATGACAGAATGACATGATAACACACCTCATGAAAACACGAAATATATTTCGAATATGTATTGTCATCTTTTACTATTAAAGTATAATAGCAACTAGAGTTTTTTTCGCTCACCTTATCGTAAAAAGTTGCATAAAATCAAATTCATAAATGAGAATGTCTTAATTTTTAATTTCTTAAAATACTTACAAAAATATTCATATTCGATGTCATAATGACAAAAATTGTTTTTAATGAAAAAATAAGTTACAAAAATTATTTAATACCAGCTAAAATAAAGTTTTTAAAAAAATTTTAACTTCAGAATATACACTGGTATCTGTTATTAAAATTTTTAAATTTTGATAATCTTTTACTGGGTCATTATAAATAAAATTATAAATTGCTTCTCTAACTACCTAATTACAAAAATTTAAATGTATGCTAAACTTTTGACAATTTTCTTATAATCTACTAAATAAACCAACAGGACTTAATATTTCAGACTTCTCGAAGGCGAATTCACACCTTCTTTTAGACTACCCAATAAAGAAGAGTACTTCGGAAGAAGCATGTTGGTAAGGGAGAAATTTAAACTTTCACTTAAAAACTAAATAGCTAAAATTTGTAAGTCAAGCTCCCGCTTTGAAGAATTACTTTTTTAGCACAAAATTTACTTTTTTCAAAGTCTATTGTGTGTTTTCTATAGTGTTTTTTCTCCCAATTAAATTTTCTCTACAGTTTTTCACTTCCACTACTGCATCAAAGTAAAGTCTTTTTCAATGCGCTTAACAATAAATATTCTCTAATTTTTAAATTATGTACTAGTGCTTCAAAAACTGAAGTTGTTTGTTACTGCGTAGCCTTCTAGAACACCACTGAGCTCGCTTCTGAAGATCCAATATCCTTACCCTTCTTTAAGAAGAAGGTATTTTTTAATATTTTGTATTTTTATCAGCATCAATAGAATGTTAAAACCGTTACAAAAGTCAGATAAAATTAAAAACAAACTTATAAAATAAAAGAATAATCATTGATAAATAAACAAAAAATCATTTAGTTTTGTTAAAAGCGTGAATTCAATAGTGCTGAGCTTAAAACAATAAGGAACAAATTGAGAAAAAGTAAAAAAAAACATATAAAGCGTTTAATATACATAAATAAAACAAGCAAACAAACATTTTGTTAAATTTAAAATTCAGAAAGTCTTTTAAGAACTTTTCATATAAACGAACGGTGTCGTAGGTGAGGAAGATCCTTTACTCAAAGCGAGTATGGTGTAGCTCTATATTCCAATGTGGGTAAAAAATTAATGAGAATGCAATCATTATTGTCCATTATTGGCCTACTTACTTCTTTTTTTTTTACCGCTGGGAGCTAATAAATAAACGAAAGTATTGTGTTTTATTCAGCGGCCAAATTACGGCATTCGATCACGATCGAAATTTTACTCGAATAGTCGAGTTCGCTGTGCTTTAGGTATAGAGATTCTAACAAGAATTTTCAAATTTCGTTCGAGTGCCGTAATTTTCCCCCAAAGTGGTAAAGGGTATCAATGCATTGCAAACAGTCATAAACAGTTATGTTTAATTATTTGTTAAATAAAATTACAAATATAAAACCACCAGATTGACTTGAAAATAGCTAAAATAGCATTCCTTTTTAACAATAGCAAAACGCTCTCACAAAATTGAATTTTCGAATTGCAAAGCGTTGACACCGAGTTATATTGGCTTGTTTCATACAATTTGTATGGGCATGACAATTTTTGACAACTAAAAAGCGATTGCTGCTTTTGTTTTAATCAAAATGTAATGACAACTATACAATTTGCACCTTAAGCACTTGAAATATGACAAACTTATTTACATATTTGACAATAATGATATTAAAGCTGATAAATACTCAAATGATTATCATAACCCTTTCTTTTTCCTATTGCTGGCCAACCAACTAAACACTTTAGTTAAAAGTATTTTAGATAACAAATGATTAACGTTTAACTCGTAAAAATATGTTTGTTGTTGATAAACATTTGATAAGATTAATAACCAAATAGTATTTGGTTAAGCAAAATAAGTTAACAAAAATAGAAAAAGGACTACAAATACCACATAAAACCAAAGTATCTAGTAAAGAATTTTATAAAATAAAAACTTTGTGGTAGTGTGCATATAAATACATACGTAGATACTTTAATGTGTATGCGTAGGAGTAAAGCAGTTGCATAAAAGGCTGTAGTTCTAAAAAAATAATATTTTTTTTTCCAAAAAATTGACATTAAATAACTAAAATTATTCGCTAAACGTTAAAAAAAGTAATTGACTTCTTAATATTTATAAATATTTTCACCGACATTATCAATCAGTAGTCAAAAAGTTAGGATAATTTGTTTTAAATTTGTGATAAAAATCAGATAAAGAAAATATTGCATGGCAAACAAGTAAGAGCGCTATATTTGGCCATGCCGAATCTTATATACCCTTCACAACGTGTAGTCATGCAATAACAGTAGTTTGTATCACCATTCCCCATATGAAATACGTACATACATATAAAAAACATACATATACAAAAACATCCCATTGTAAAATTATAAATTTACGTATGTAAGTTAAAAAAATAAAAAAAAATAAAAAAAAAAATTTTAAAAAAATATTAAAAAAAAAATTTAAAAAAAAATTAAAAAAAAAATTCTTAAAAACATAATTAAAATATATATAATAAATATAAAACAAAAAGAAAATAAAAAAAAATATTAAAAAAAAAATAAAAAAAAATTAAAAAAAACAAGTAAGAGCGCTATATTCGGCCGTGCCGAATCTTATATACCCTTCACAACGTGTAGTCATGCAATAACAGTAGTTTGTATCACCATTCATCTCATATGAAATACGTACATACATATAAAAAATATACATATATAAAAAACATCCCATTGTAAAATTATAAATTTACGTATGTATGTTAAAAAAAAAAAAAAAAAAAAAAATTTAAAAAAAAATTAAAAAAAAATTTTTTTAAAAATAATTAAAATATATATAATTAATGTAAAACAAAAAAAAAAATAAAAAAAAAATTAAAAAAAAAAAATTAAAAAAAAAATAATAAAAATATAAATAATATATTAAATAAAAAATAAAAAAATATAAAAAAAAAATTAAAAAAAAAAATTAAAAAAAAAATTTTTAATATATAAAAAAAATTTTTTTTTGGCTCAGCTGGGATTCGATGCCACGTTTTCTCTAACCAGTATACACGTTTGTATGTATGTATGTTGTTGTTGTAATGTTGGTTTTGTGAAAAAAAAACCGAGGTGGTCGTGGTTTTTTGCTCATATCTCAGTTATTTATGTACCGATTTTTCTGAATTTCAATAGCGATCTACTCCCGAATATTTCCAACATTTTAATACCTCATGCGGGTCCGGGCGATGTCGGGGGGCTTCAAAAAGTTGATTTCAACATACACACGGACAGACGGACAGGGCTTAATCGACTTCCCTATTCATAAGCTTTCAGAAAATATATACTTTATGGGGTCGGAAATGAAAATTGTAGAAATTTCACACGGAATGACAAACCTATATATACCCTTTTACACTGTGTGAAGGGTATAATAATAATAAAATATAAATAATATATTAAAAAAAAAAAATAAAAAATTAAAAAAAAAATTAAAAAAAAATTTTTTTGGCTCAGCAGGGATTCGATGCCACGTTTTCTCTTACCAGTATACACGTTTGTATGTTTGTGTGTTGTTGTTGTTATGATGTTATTGTAAAAAAAACCAAGGTGGTCGTTTGTTTTTGCTCATATCTCAGTTGTTTATTTACCGATGTTTCTAATTTTCAATACCGATCTATTCCCGAATATTTCTGATATTTTAATACCTCACCCGGGTCCAAGCAATGTCGGGGGGCTTCAAAAAGTTGATTTCAACATACACACGGACAGACGGACAGACTGACAGAGCTGAATCGACTTCCCTATTTAAAAGCTTTCAGAAAATATATACTTTATGGGGTCGGAAATGAAAATTGTAGAAATTTCACACGGAATGACAAACCTATATATACCCTTTTTCACTGTGTGAAGGGTATAAAAACTAAACCACACACAACGATGAGTTCAGTAAATAAAGATAAGGCAACAAGTCATATTACTAAGTAAATTTTATTCAACTATGCTACGTTGTAGTGAGTATATACAATATATATGTTGCAGGCTTAATAAAATATTTAAGTGTGAAAAATGTACGTAAAGCAAAACAGATACAAAAGAGACCTTTTACGTACTATAAATGTTCGCAAATAAATATTGAAGAAATCACCCCTATAACTCGTGATATGGGCATGGTTACATTAAATACATATTTTTAATGAGCTATTCCTAATGCTTATATTCAAGTTTTGCAAAGACAACAATTACTATTTGAAGTGTAACAGACAGGAATTGAACTCACCTGCAACTTTTTTTTTTATCAAAATCAGTATTGCTACAATAAATATTAGAATGGATTTTTCTTTTTTTTTGCTTTTATTTATCACAATAATAAATCTAATGTATATATAGATGTGGTCACCAGTAGAAAGGCCATAATCAAGTTGATTATAATTTTTGATACTATTGCATTACATTTTTGTGTCGACGTGTATTTGTGTGAAAAATTCAATTTCGTAACAATATTAGTTCGGCCTTTTTACGATGATATCAATGCTCTACCAAATTCAGTTATTATACCCTTCACACTAGAGTGTAAAAGGGTCTATATAAGTTTGTTATACCATTTGTAGTTTTTACAACAGTAATTTGAGACCCTATAAAATATATATAATCTGAATCCATTAGTCCATCCTTCCGTGTGTATGTTGAAATCAACTTTTTGGTGCCCCCACGTATACCTTAGGCTTTTATATGATATCAATTTGTCAGATATGTTTTCAAAAATCTTGCTATTGAAAACTAGTTATGTAGAAGCATTATGAACTGAACACGATTGCCTGTTTTTTAGCTGCTTACAACGTTTGTTACGTATAAATAAAATATGTACCTTTGGCTACATTTACAGCAAATATTGGTTCAATTACCAACAGAGATATTTACAAAATAGTGGCAAATTTAAATCCAGCGCTCTTGTTGGAACACCTTTTATATAGTCTACAAACCATATACTTTATTTACGTGACTGCATAACGTGTCTGGGTATGTACTGTATTTGGACTATTTTCGTTAAAATATTCATATTCACACATGCTAGTTGATGTGCGTACAAGAATTTCTGAAAGAGGCATTATTGTATATTCTCTCGAAATATGTATGTATGTATGTATGTATGTATGTATGTATGTATGTATGTATGTATGTATGTATGTATGTATGTATGTATGTATGTATGTATGTATGTATGTATGTATGTATGTATGTATGTATGTATGTATGTATGTATGTATGTATGTATGTGTGTATTCGCACATACATATTTCTGTAGATGACTAACATTTTGTTACCAAATTGTTTAACAGTTTTAGATAGTTTTGCGTATTGTTGATTGATAAAATTTAAAATCATTTTAAATTTACTTTCAAAATAGGACAACAGCATAAAATTGTTACACACCAAACTTGTACAAGGTATGGCGTTATTCAAAACCAGAAAATTTGTGCTAAGTATCGTGCTGTCATCATAGTCTTATTGGAATTTACACATAAAAATGTTAGCGGCTCGTTAGTTAGGATATAGTTTAGTATCTAGTGCCACCATTTCTTAGGCAATTATAATTTTATTCGTATGATCCTATTTAATAATTGGAATGAAACGTGAATTTTTTATTATATTGTCTAATACCAGAATCAAAAAGTCTTAATATTTATTATTCCTGAAATAAATTATTTAATGGGAAGTATCACTTCCTCTGTTTTGATCGTATCGATTTTCGGTTCGAACTAAACGAAAGAGATAAAAGTTAAACACACAATTTTAAAGCTAATTTAAAACTCAACTATGCAAGCTATTATTAAAATACTCGACAAAAATTTTGTTACAAAAACTGTTTTATTTATGTAGGTTTGAAAAAAATTGTTTTTTATTTATTTTTTTTAATTTTATAGTGCAACAACTTCCAGTTGTTCAAGTTGTTATCATATCTTCGAATATATTGTTTGAAAAATAAAAATTGTTAAACCCTAGTCCTTATACCAAACTTAAATTACGTGAACGTTTACCCAAGTACAGGTGTGGCCAGTAGCAATTATTCACATTTTGACTGGACAGGCTGGTCGAAATAAATTTGCGTACATAGCAAGTGAAAAATATTTAATTCATATTTTCTAATTATTGACACACACAAAGAACCTGTGGAGTCGACAGTCTCCAACATTTCCATGTACCCGTATATGCAGAAAAAACAGTGCAGTTTTTCCTTTTATCTTTAATGCATGACTATGATGCAATTAGCAAAAGCGGAAAGTCAGAAAACATTCCATCCCATCTAGTAAGCTAAGACGCAAACAATTTCTCCGCCTAATCGGTGGAAACTTGGCATAGCGAGTTTTATAAGTACAGCTATGCAAGAGTAGACACTAGGGTGATCGATTATTCGACTTTTTAAGAAACCGGTTTTCAAATAGTTTGAAATTTAGAATTTAAAAAAAAAAACCGGTTGCTATTTTAAAAATTGAGAAAAAGCGGTTATCGGGTTCAAATATATAAAATATAATATTTAAAAATAAAATTAAAAAATATTTAAAAAAAAAAGATTATAATAAATATGTTATCTAAATATAAAATTTTTACAGTTTTTTATACGTTTGGCTTCACAATAACGCAATAACTGTGATGAATGCAGTTGACTAATTTGGTTTTAATTATTTGAATTTAAGGACAAAAGGTACTCTTTACAAGTAAAATAAATAAATACAATAAACTAATACATAAATAAATAAGACTTTTTATAAGGCTGTTATTAATTTTTGTATGTCCTGTAAATTTTTTAAATGTTAAATAGATCTTTTAAACTAATATGCACTAACGTATTTTGTTTGAAATGATTTCTGTAATTTGAAATACATTTTAAAGGCTACAGAAAAAATCGTTAAAATTTCATTTTAAAAATTCTTTCTTACACCCCTGATAGACATACAAATATAGACAGACATAAACTAGTTTGTTCGATGGTTTAATTGAAATTCCAGTTGACAGACACTCAATGTCATTAATTAAAATTAGGATCTGGAAAGAGAGATTATTGGTTCTTCTTTATTGTAACTACACTTTTTACCTAAAAGTGATCGATCAGCTAAGTTTATGCTTCAATTACCTTTAATTTTAACGTTAGGCTTACATCCTACAAAAAAATAATATTAAAGATCAATTATTTTTCTTATTTTACATTTGTTTTTTAAACAACAAATAAATTTCTTACAATATTATGGAAGAATATTTAATAGTTTTTTTTCTGATTTTTTGAAACTTTTCACGTACTAAATATACTATGGTACGATTGGTTACAGAGATATATGAAAATAAACTTAAAAAAATAAAAATACCGGTTTTTTCGGATAAAAAAACCGGTGTATTCGATATTCGAAAAATCAACATTTAGAAAAACCCGCCAGCTGAAAGAGGAAAAAAACCGGGTTTTCCACCGGTTGTACAACCGAGTCGATCACCCTAGTAGACACATAACATATGCTCTGCATGTTAACAGACAATGTGTGTGTAACATTCAAGTAATTACTTTGAATGCGAAATTTGCAATTAGGGCGACAAAACTTAAATTTAAGTTATAATAAATAAAAACATAAAGTTAAATTAACAAAAAAAAAAAAAAATACAAAAAATTCTTTGATTTGTACAATCAATTTATACAATTGCATTAGGGCCCACATCTGGGTAAACATTCTTAGGGGTCTAGACTTTAGAAACTCATAGCTCTTTAAAGGCTTGATCTATGATAGTAAATAAGGTGTCAGTAGACGCACATTTCATCCATTTGCTTAAATCCTTAGTTTCACTAAATAAGGAAGTGCATTACTCCAAAATGTCAATGGCCACACCACTGCGCGGGTATAGAGACCAGGGTTTAATAACTTAATTTTGTTTTCACAAACAAATCAGTGTTATCACTATCATCATAATGGTTTGAATCATTTAATTATAGACTGTAAAATCCTTAGTCATTATTCTGCACAAAAATGTTTAAATTAAAACCTTTTAACTGTTTGATAACACTTTGCACTTTCTCAGGCATAAATGCCAAAAAAGATAAATAAAAATGCAACTTAATATTTGTGTTGAATACAAAAACTATTGGTATATATCTACAATATATATATATATATTTGCAATCTAATTTTTGAATCTTTACACTTGTGTGTATGTGTATATGTGTATGTATGTAGCTACCTACTATACAGATAAGCAATCAATCATCCCTACGTTCTTAGTTCGAACGTGTTTATAGATTTTTAAAATTCCTTAATCAATTATTGAAATTCATATCACAGTTTAAATTTATGCATAACAACAAAGACACAAAATAACTAAATTGACGAATATTGTGAATATGAAAAGCATTTTTTTGTTTGATAAATATTTATTAATAATATTATTTTGTGTAATTTTGTTTGTTAATAAACTAAATCAAGTGTTTTCACTACACATTTAATTAAAATGAAAAGATTTGTCTTAAATTATCAACAAGTTTAAAACAAATATTAAAAATTTAATTTTAAAAAAACATCAAAACATCCATGGAATTTAAAAAAAAACATTAGCCAAGTAATCAATCAATCAATCACTATATCAATGAATATATTAAAGGAAATCATCAACGGAAATCCTTGAGCAGTTTTACAAAAAGCTAATGTTGTAAAAACCAAATATACAACAAAATCAACAATGTTTTGAAGGAAAAAAAATTAAATATTTTGACTAAACTTTGTATAAACGTTTAAATACACCAGAGTCTTTGGTATGCAGATATGAGATAAATTGAGATTTTTTGCTGAATGGTAGGGAGTACAAATTTCTATTTATTCAAAAGTGTTTCACGTTTTACATAATGTTCTATGTATGTGTGTGTGAATTATAAGCGTATATGTGTTTTTCATAGTTGCACGTGTGTGTATGTATTTATTTTTACATGTTAGTCTGTTTTTATTTGTTGTGCTATTCCGATAAAACGGAAATCCAAACAAAAGTTGTTAAAACAGTATAAATTTTAAATTAAAAAAAAATCAACAAAAAGAACATCAAACATACATATTTGCTGCAAAAAAAGTGTGTAGTTCTTAAATAAAATATTTAGAGTGAAAATCGGGTTTTTCTGGAACTTTTTTCTCTCCTTAAATGTTTTGTTAATAGTTTACTTGTAAAAGAGAAGAACATGCAAAATTTATTTTTAACTTGGGGCATACAAATTATTTATGTATCTCGTTATTGGTCTTAAGTTATCATATTTATCGCACACTAAATACAATAATGTTACAATTCAAAATTTTGCCAAAATTAAATATTTTCCATAAATTGATTTACAATACAAACCTTTAACTACTTTAAACATTTCTTTTTCATCGCTAAATTTTTTGACTGGAAGAATACCGTTATGTCTGTTTTTGATAACTGAACTGCATCTACACGACCAACAGTTTTGTCTACAATACCTCTCCTGAGAATATACGAATTTTGTAGTTGTGATGTTTTTGTATTTACTGTGCGGTATGTATGTACATACATACATATAAATTTATACAATGTATTGATTTTCTAATACTTAAAAGTACACTTAAAACAATATTATTCTTTTTTATACCCTTCACCTGTGGTGTACAAGGGTATATATAGCTTTGTCATTCCGTTTGTAATTTCTACAATTTTAATTTCCGACCCTATAAAGTATATATTTTCTGAAAGCTTATGAATAGAGGAGTCGATTAAGCCCTGACAGTCTGTCCGTCTGTCCGTGTGTTGGTTGAAATCAACTTTTAGAAGCAACTATATGTTCCTCAGATCTGTATATGGTATCAATCTCTTGGAAATATCCAGGAATGAATCGCTATTGAAATTCAGCACAATCGCCCAATAACTTTCTGAGATATGAGCAAAAAACCACGACCACCTCGTTTTTTTTACACAATTACAACAACAACATACATACATACATACATGTAAAAAACATACCAAACAAAAAAAATTACAAAAAAAAATATTAAAATTAAGAAAAAAATAATAAAAAAAACTACAAAAAAAAATTTTAAAAAAATTTAAAAAAAAATGTTAAAAAATTTTTTAAAAATTTTTCTAAAAAATTTTTTTAAAAAAATTTAAAAAAAAATATAAAAAAAAATAATAAAATATAAATAATATATTAAATAAAAAAAAATAAAATAAATTTTTTTTGGCTCAGCTGGGATTCGATGCCACATTTATTCTAACGTGTACGTGTGCACGTATTTTATATGGGATGAATGGTGATACAAACAATTGTTATTGCATGACTACACGTTGTGAAGGGTATATAAGATTCGGCACGGCCGAATATAGCACTGTTACTTGTTTTTATTTTATGCTGATAAACATGTCATTCAAATTGATGCGCAAATGTCAACAATTTTAAAGCTTTCTGATTTTTATAGTTGCTGGCAACATATTGAATTCAGTTCTTTTATTTATTCCATAACGGTTTGTCATGCACAAAGAAACATTAACTAACAAACAGCTTATTGTAAATTTTTTGTATAAATTTCAAAGAAGCAAATCGCGCGTTATGATTGCTTTATACGACTACAAGTTAACATTAGCAATGCTTTTTCCTTTAAGAAAAAAAATTGTACTCCTGTACTTATTGCTGGCAGTCAACTTTATTTTTATTAAGTGACAACATCTGGCAGATATGACTGCAATGACTGGCTGACTATAAGATGTTTAGTGATTAGAATGTTAAATATTTAAAATATAAATAAATTGTTAACTGCCATATTGTAATGCTTAAAAATAAAAAAAAAAATAAACGAAATATGATAAAAATATATTTTTAAAAAATATTTTTTCACTTTAAATCTATTTAGTGTCTGTACATACATACTTATAGGTACATATATGTGATTTTAAAACATTTCACTCAAATACATCTCGACACAAAATTTGCCATACTATTATTTAAAATAATAGTCTTACAAGCAATTTTACAAAAGAATTCACAGTTTCTATTACGTTTTTACCTTCTCCTGTAAAGTTACAATTATTTACAATTTATTACACTGAATTACAGCGTAAAAAAAGGAATCATAAAACAAATGCAAAACAAAACACTTAATACGAGGTTTTTATAAGCAAGCGAAAAATTTTCATACAGTTTCCACACTATTTTACATATGTAATATATTAATTCAATTTACAACCCCTGTACTGTTTCTGTTTCACATAAACATTTTGTTTAACACTACAATTTCATTTCATATATCTTTTTTAAGTGTTGTATTGGATTTATACAGGGATGGAAAATGCATATATTTCTTTGCAGAATCAAAATATAATTTTTGCAGTATTTTTTTGTTTCCAAGATAAAAAGGTGTAGTAAATTTTGATCTTAAATATTTTGTTGATTTTATTTTGTCAGCTCTGTAGAAGTAAGATTTGATCAACTTTTCCATTCCTGATTTTTATAAAACAACTGTTTAATATTATTGGACATTAAGCAATACAAGCATACACCGATACAACAGAAATTGTGTTTACAAGTAAATAAATTCAAACTTTATTTCAGTAGACGATACAGAATACAATACGAGGTTGTAAATTGTGCAATTGTTTTTAATCCGCAAGAGCAGGATATATATTCAAGTTTGTTAGTTTGTATGTAAAACATACCAGTAAATCTTTATTTGATGATCCAGCAAAGTTTCCATAAATATGTATTTTTGGTGCCTGTAATTTTATGTGTATTTTTAGTGATGTCTGTCATAAGGTCGCTTTACTCTATTCTACAAGTCTTTAGATTTTCAGTAGATTTTGTCAGAGCAAAATAAAATAGCTTTTGATGTGATTGTCACCAAATCAAATAGAAAGTTTTCTTATTGCAAATTGTGTCTACACTATCACACTTAAAATAACAGCTGTTTTTGTTATTTCCATCAGCGATGGATAGTTTTATACAATCCTTATTTTTTTATACTGATTCATGTAGTATTTCATTAATTACTTACCCAGCACTTAAACATGAAAGTAAATGCATGAAATTCGCAATAAGTACACTCAAAATGCTTCACTAATACACTCACAGTTTTTGTACTTTCCACTCAGATTTCAAAAATATTTTCGAGAAGGTAATTTTTTGAAGTTTTCAGAAAGTAAAATGACAATTAGGTAATCACTACTGCCTACTAACACAACTTATACAAAAAAACAGAATTGTGGTAAAATAGTAAATGTAAATAGAACTAATTCTTATATATATTGAAAAGATTTAGGGCCGTATTCATAAAAAATATTGTTGTAGACAAACTTGTCAAATAAGCCCTCAATAAACCTAAAATATTTTTTATGAATACGGCCCTTATAATATTTGTTTTTAAAATATTCTTCAAAATACAATTTGATGTCTTTTTAAAACAATAATTTCATTAAAAATTAACAAAAATATTTATATTCAATTACTGCCTTTTAAATTTTTGTATGCAATATTCTTGGTAACTCTAGAGGTAGTAAAAAGAATGGAGGTAAATTTAGCTCATCGATGTACAATGTAAAGCAATTATTGCGACTCTTCGCTTAGACGACATTTTCAAAATGAACTTTCATTTTCCTGTGTAAACGAACAAGAAATTTTCATGAATGTCCTCTGTTTCATGGAAATTTTTAATTATAACACGTATACGGAAATTTCAAGCAAGTACTTTCGTGTGTAAATGTAGGGTTACGTTCAGTTAAAAAAAGTTAAAAACATTTTAAGTTTTTTAATTATTTTATTATTAATAGCAGGCAAGTGAATTTTTTGTAACACAAAACTGTAAGGACAATTTATAAATGATTGAAAAAAAAAATAAATTTTTTTATAACATTTAAATTTTATAAAATTTTCAGTTAAACTTTTATTTTTAAAAATTCATAGTCTTAACATTATTGTAATAAGAAATATATTGATATCCAACAGAAATTTTTAATTTGCGTATCTTTTGTCTATGTGCTTCTGTTAAAATACAACTCTGATTAAATGAAAAATCTTAAGCTGGATTCACCCATAAAATTTTAGTTCAGAACAAATTTTTTTTATATTGAGTTTGACGTTTTTGAATTTGGTTGCCACATCACACAGTGTCAGTACATTTATTATACAAAAATAGTTTTTGTCGAAAATTAACAATTAAAATGGAATTTAATGAAAAAATTAATAGAAGAATTAAAAAAACCAGGAAGAGAATGTTTGTATGACATGAGCAATACTGCATACAAAAATAATTATTTAAAACAAGGTTTTTCTCACTACGACTTATTTTATTTTCGATTTTTTTTATAAATTTCTTTTGCAAACAAATTGACTTTATGCACTTCAATTAAAAATAAAAATTTTAGTTTTCTTCTATCCGACATTTTCTTCACATATATTTTAATGAAATAATTTACGTTTGTATTTATTTACATAGTTTGCTAGCGGTGCTGCCACTTTGTACAACTGTTTGCATTTTTATATTATATGGCAGCTTTGTTTTTTCGGACAAATTTTCTTAAATGGGTGAATCGTTCTGCAGAAAACTCTCAGTAAAAAATGTTATTCTCCGGAAAAAATTTTGTTCAGAACACATGGGTGAATTCACCTTTAGTGTTTAATAAAATTTCTTAAAATGAAAACAGCTATTTTTTAAATTCTATTCGTACTTTTTGACATTTCGCAACGTTATTATACTTTTTCATATTATTTTAATTTATGACAAGTCGTAGTGTGAAGCCAGCATTACTGGATCACATTTTTTTTGTGCGACTCATAAATATTTTCATAATTAAGAATTTTAAGATCTTAGCCCGAAAACTTTTACGAAATATAGTTTAATTTTCTTTCAATTAATTCTTTACTTTAATGGTGCAACGAAAGGTAATATATAATTTATCACAGTTAAAAGCGTAATTCAAAAAAATTACTCAGTTATTCTTAAATTAGTTACTGGGTAGTTGAAACACCAAAACCAAACCAACAAGTGCAACTACTCTTCGGAAAAGTACTTGTTTTTGTGTGGTAAAAAAACTCTTACACACTTAAAAAATAAAATATGAATGCATGTATATGAGAGTTAATATTTACATACACGAGTACTTTGTGTGAGGAGGGAAATATGAAGATGTGTGTACAACTGGTAGTAGGTGATCGGTGTTTAAAATGTATTAGGGGGCACAAGGACGGTTAAGCTTTCGTATGTA
Organism: Phyto melanocephala; assembly: GCA_941918925.1. Classification (NCBI taxonomy): domain Eukaryota; kingdom Metazoa; phylum Arthropoda; class Insecta; order Diptera; family Rhinophoridae; genus Phyto; species Phyto melanocephala. The sequence continues at coordinate 133,990,393 of OW799235.1, read as the reverse complement.
AGCAAAAAAAAATAAAAAATGTATACGAAAAACTCAAAAAAGAACTTCTCTAGTATTAGAAGGGGCTTAACTATAAAATACGAGATCAAGAGTCTTTGATTTATGTATTTGTAGTACGTTTAGAAAAATGCGAGTACTTACACCCACACACAAACACACACACACATACACACTTCAAATACATGGCAAGTGCAATAAAATTTATAGAAAAAAAACTGATTTTTTATTGTAGTGAGATTCTATCAACACAACAAAAACAATAATAGCAGCCATAAAAATAAGCTTAAATAAAATAAAAAACACTGAACAAAGCTAAAAACGATTTATTGATATGCTTAGTAAATCATATATGAATTGTGGCAAAAACAAAACCAAACAAGAAACAACAGAACGATTACATACATACAAACATACTCACACAACAGTAAACAATCAAAATAATAAATTTATGGTTTTATTTAAAACAAATAAAAATAAAATATCAAAACATTTCAAGCAAACAATATGAACAATGATATTGATTTCGAAAAAGGAAACTAAGTTTTAACATGAGCATGCAGATACTTTTATGGAATTGCATTATTTTTGACAGTTTTAAAGGATAAAAATATTTATTTTTAAGGATTTTTGTTTATTTTTACACAAACATACACATAATACAAACATTTATAAATTAATACGTAAAAAATGCATACACGGAGTGTTTCTATTCGTATAAAACAATTTATTAAAATAAATGAAATTACTAAAATTTTTTTTTATAAGCTCACAAACTTTATCACATTTAATGCTTTTATAAATAATTTCGGGTTTAAGCCTTTGTGGCTGCGTCTTTTGAACGCCATCCAGGCGATTCAATTTTGCACCACTTTCTTGAGCATATTTACCCGTTGTTATTTCTTTAATAGTGTGTCGGCTCTTTGCTATTATATAATTAACCATTGCTGGAGAGATCAGAGACTTGGCGTAACCCCCCAACAATTACTTCGTCTGATCTTAGTGATATGCCATGTAAAAAACTGTTTATATTGAAAAATTATTATTTCATAATATTTATTATTATTTAATTTTATTTGGTTTTTGTTTTTATAAAATTTGTATACATATTTACCCTGCAGAAGCTACCCATTGTTTGGATGCGAAATATTAGTTACCAATAAATAATTTTTTTTTATAAAAAAAACAAAAAAGTCAAGCTTGGATAAAAATCATATATAATCAATAAAAAAGATCAAGAAATTTAGATGATATATTTATTTTTTTTCTCTAAAACTTTAATCGTTCTTTAAAAACTCCAAAGAAAAAACTTTATATTCCTGATTTAGTATTTTTTTAAAACGTTTTAAAAAATTTAACTGCGAATTATTTGTTGTAGGCAAAAAATAAGTTCTAAAGATGCAGACAAATTATTAAAAAAAAAAACTTGCCACTATTTGTGAATTATATAGTATAAGTGTACCCTGATAGTATCAGTATCTTTTTGATATGCCTTGGGCCGACCCAAAGGTGAACTTATTAGATCAGCTGATCATCAGCTGTTGACTACTTCTAGGGACCACATGTCAAATTTTTGTGTATTTTTGACATATCGTTTTGTTTTACACTAACAAAATACACGTTTGTATTTTTTCACTTTGTAGTTGTTTTAGCGACGAGTTTACCTTATTGAATTCGCCTTGGGTCCACCTTTTATTATTACTTTAAGAAGAGAATAAGTGTCAAATAATATTAAAATTATTGAATTTTGAATTTTTTTTTATATTACAGTTGTTGATCAAATAAAGTGCGAGAAAAATTTTGAAGTTTGTGAGGGCTGTGGACAGAAAATCCATGATCGTTATCTTATGAATGTGAGTGATACAAATTGGCATGAGAGTTGTGTGGCCTGTTGTTATTGTGGCATGCAATTGCATCAGACATGCTATATGCGCAGTAACAAGCTCTATTGCAAAATGGATTATGAGAGGTGAGTATAGAGCAACCGAAAACTAAAATCATTTGCTATTTCAACACAAAATTTTATTATATATATTTTTTATTTGATTTATTTGTAGAGTATTTTCTATTAAATGTGTGGCCTGCTGTCATCCGATACTGCCTCAGGATATGGTCATGCGTCCTCTGTCTAATCTAATATTTCATTTGTCATGTTTCGTTTGTGCGGCTTGTCGTATTCCCCTGCAAAAAGGAGAACAATTTCTCTTGCGGAATAGTCAAATAATTTGTTTTAGACATGATATGGAAAATGAAATGTTTTTAGGTACCACAGTTGCACAACATTATGGTTATTTGGGCTTAGATGAGGATGATTTAATGAGACCCAGAGATGGCCGTAGGGGTCCAAAAAGGCCCAGAACAATATTGACTTCACAGCAGCGTAAACAATTCAAAGCTTCATTTGAACAATCGCCCAAACCTTGTCGTAAAGTAAGAGAAGCCTTGGCAAAAGACACAGGACTGTCGGTTAGAGTGGTTCAAGTGTGGTTTCAGAATCAAAGAGCCAAAATGAAAAAAATACAGCGCAAAGCTAAAAATAATCGCACTAGCAATGATGTCGGTGCTGATAATAGAGACAAGGATAAAACGGATAAAGAAGGCATTAAACAGGAGGGCGGTTCAGCTTCGGGCAGTGAAAATGGTTATTTAGGTATGGAAAATTCATATGCCACTCAGCCCTTGAATCCCAATCTACCCTTCTCACCAGATGGTAAGTTTCACAATTTTACAAAACTTTAAACAAACATTAATAACTTTTTCACTTTTAGACTATCCCGCCAATTCAAATGATAGTTTTTGCAGTTCGGATCTTTCTCTAGATGGCAGCAATTTCGATCATTTAGATGATGATGCCGACTCTTTATCCCTTAACAATTTAGAACTGCAGTCCACTTCATCATCGGGACATCATCACAACTCCAATCCTCAAGAAATTCTAGCCAATTTGAATAACAGCCTTATAAATCCCATTGATAAATTGTATCTCATGCAAAACTCTTACTTTCAAAGCGAGTCTTAAAAATAGTTTTATGATTCACAAGGAGATCAAGAATGTAACCAAATATTTATTGTACGAATTTATTAGCAAGTAAAACAAAACAATTTTGAAACAGGAGGCAATTCTAGCAAGTAGTTTTTTATATGCTTTAAAATCCTTAAAAGATTTTAAATTAATTTGTTACGAAAACAAAATCTAACAAAGCCAAAGTATGTTGTAATTAGTTCACTTTAAAATATTCTAGTTTGTAAGAAAAGTAAATTCTGAAAAAAAGTACATATTTTTAAAATCCTATTAAATTGCCAAAATGTGATTAAACGAAAATATATTTATTTAAATATGCTTTAAAATTTTCCTCTTTCTTTAATTTATTTATTTAAACGAACCTATAAAATAATTTCTCTATTGATTTGTGTGAAGTAAGTATGTGTGTCTGTATGACACTTAAGGAAATAAAGCAAATTTTCCAAGGCATATTTATTCATCAGGTCATCAGGTTCATCGCAGTTGGAAGAGAATGTTATTAATATGAAGTCTGACATTTAAAATAAATGAGAGAAGAGGGAAAATAACTTTTTATTTGTGGACTTTGACCGCTAAAGTTTAAAATAAGTGAAGAAAAGAACTAATCAGCTGGCGGGCGAATCGAGACTACCTGATGAATAAATATGCCTTGTAAATTTCCCTCCACAGTGTTTTCTTTTAACATTATGACATGTCATGTCTGAATTCATTTTTACATTTCCAATACTCTTGTACAAATACAAATACATGTTTAATGTAAACCAAAAATCTGTACTTATTTATTAATATTTATAATAAAATTGTTATAAGAATTATAAACAAATTATTTATTATGTCGCATAAATTGATGAAAAAAAAACAAAACAGAACACAAGGTATCAAACGAAAAATATAATAAAAATGTTAGTAATTTTAAAAGAATGTAGCTTGTTTTATTACCGATTAATATTGAATACTTTACATAACATCCAACAAAGTTATTACGGTTACACACCAGTTATTTTTAAAACATCAAACTGACACGATGTAATTGCCCAATTCACAACCTGTCGTAAGAGTTGTATGTCATCACATTTAAAAAAATATTTAACATATTTATTATGTTGATAATTTCTGTAATAATATTTTGTGAAACATATACAACGACTTTATCTCTGTTTGTAGAACATCGTATAATACCGAAAATATAAAAAAATTAATAAAATAAAAACATTTCCTATTTGAATTTTGGACCATCGGGTGTTGATTTCCATTTCACTTCATTTTATTTTTGAAATATCCAACAAAAATCTATGTATATTTGGTAGTAAGAGGAAAAAAACATTTATCAGTAATTGTTATTGTGTGCAAGTTATTTGTAAAAAATTAAATATTAACTCAATGAAATTACTCGCAGTTATAAAAAGTAGCAAAAAAGGGAAATATTTTTTCAAAATCAAAATCAATCAAAATAGAAAAATTATTGTTCAAGTTTTTTCATTAAAAATGGTTCTAAGGCAGGTGGTTATTTATAATGGCTGACCCTCGTTGTGTGCCATAATTCAATATACGGTAGTGCAAAGTCCAACCAGTACCATCGAAATTTGGTGATTTCTTGGATATAATTGCTAAATGGGCACAGCTCGATGTGATAGCATCTGGTAATTCCGATCCGCATAAAGTCTTCAATAGTTTTTCAGTGCCATTAGGTAAAATTTCAATAATTTTAACATTGTCCAAGTGACAGTTCGTAATTGTGCCCATATTGAAATCTGTAAAAAAATAAAAATATATTTAAAAAATAAGTTTAATTTATTTTATTTGCTATTAAGACTAAACTAGATGACTTGAAACTAAGAATCGAAGTCTCTTTTACGTATTTTACTGTCCGTTTTCATGTTAAAATGTTTTGATTTGTAAATGTAATACAATATTGTTTACCATAAAATTGAATATTTTTACGTTCAGTTGTGGGTGTTACAATATCCCAACGACATTCGGAAAAGTTTCTGTCGTTTTCATAGGGAGGACTGGCAAACTGTGCTTCTGTTGCTGTAAAAATACCACCACAACCTGGGGTTAAATTACGATTGCTTGCTGAATATATCATGGCTAATGAGGTGTACTCGGCAGCTTCGATGCGTACGGCATTTGTTGTTGTAAATAAGTTTACAGTCAGATAAGAATTTTTGCAACGATCTAGTATAGTTTTATTGGTCTTGAGATCAATCATCTGAAATGGGAAAAAAAGAAAATTATCTCAATAGAATTTTGTGTGTTTAATTCGGAATCCAAAATCAAATTTTCCCTTACTGCATTAATAAATAGATTCAAGGAGAATTCAACAAATTTAGACATTGTGTTTGCCCATCATCATGTGCTGATAATTTCACCTGTATGAATTCGCCTTGAGCGTTACCAACTTTTTTTAAAAGTTTATTATACAATAAATAATTCGCAATTTCAGTTGGTTTAAAACGTTGCAAAAAATACAAAACCATGAATAAAAAGTTTTCGCTTTAAAGTTTTTTAAAAATTATTCAAATTTAAGAAGAAAATAAAAAAATTGTGTGACATATGTCGGCATATATACAAAAACAAAATACATGTGTTTTTATTGTTGTGTTTGTTGCGGCGATGCAAATGCGTATAAACATAAATATAAAGTAAACATTTATATTGTAGAAAAAGAATAAAAAAATTAAGTTGGTGACAGCAAGCTTTGCTAATAAATTATAAATTTAATAATACATTGTTGAACGAAATACATACTGCTGTATTCGTAAAAATTATTCATGGTTTAAAAAGGTTTTGATTTTCTATGGAAATATGATTTAATTACGTTTCAGAAACCCCTGACATTTAACAACACATTTACCTTTAAGTGTAAGCTTGTACAGTCGAAATTTTTAAAATACATCGAAGTGATAAAAAAGTTAAGCGTATAATTGTCTGGCACCACAATAGTATCGATACAAACTTCATTTTCCTTTCCGTATCCCTTATATTGGATGCTCTTACTGAGGTAATTGTATGTGCGATTACAAGCTGTCAGTTGAATGAATAAAAAGTGAAAAAAAAATAGAAATAAAAAAATCTTAAAAATATGCCTTCTTTGCATTTACATATTTCTTACCATCGGTTCTTTGAGCAACGAATTCAAAGCCTTTGCCTTCTTCGGAGTCGTCACTATGGAATGTCACATCCACATAATTTTCATAACTTTTAAAGGGATTAATGGTAAAATTGTTGGCTTGTCCGCATAAATTATTAACAGTCTGTTAAAGTTAATGTTTATATTTATTTTTTAATGCGTAAATATGTATGTATGTATGTATGCATGTCTGTATTTAAATGAAATAATAACTTACATACGTATCCCTAATATTTATATAATCCAAACATTTTCCAGTCACCTGCGATTTATTTTGCAAGTCCATGTAATTGAAATGTAATTCCAGTTCATTGGTAGAAATCAATCGCCAGGTGCAATGAACATTGGCTGCGTATTTAGATAATCCATTAGGTGGGAAATTGAATTTATATTTCTGCAAAAATATGTATGTTTGTATGTATGTATATGCATGTATGTAATGAGTAGGTTTAAACTTTTTAATTCAAATCATCTAGTTCGCTTACCTCATTACCACCCAATTTATACTCGGTTAAACCACATTCTGTTTTCTCCATTTTCAATACTATTTCGAAATTATATTGACCTGGTCTGTTAGCGTTAAATTTTAGGGAAGCAAACTCTTGAGAGCTTATAAATGATCTATTAATGGTGGAGGAGGAACATAACTTATCAAACGACATTTCGTATGTGGTGGGACTGTCATAAATTTCCAAAAAATTGCAATAGTTGTTGCATTTCGTCTGTGTATTCTGGCAAGTCGAATTAACATTATTGATTTGTAACTTTTTAACCTGGACTCGTATACGATAATCCTTGGGAGTGTTTATTTGATAATTACATATATATTCTTCACTAGAATTGATTTTGAAATTGCGAGACAGTGTTACGGGAGAATTGCCTTCGGTGAGTGAAATGCGTTCATTACAATTCGCTATAAACACTATGTTCGCTTCAAAACCCCTACCGATTCCAGAACTATCTGAAATAGCATTTAGTACCGCCTGATTATTGTCTATCACTATAGGAATACTGCTTGAATAGTTTCCACTTAATTTGGCCACAAGTTTTTCTTTTTTAATTAGATGACCGCTGTAAATGCTGAGATGGTCGTAAGTCTCTTCAGTAACAAAATATTTGAATCTAACGGCTATAGAATGATCGGAAGGTGCTGTTATGTACCAGATACAATTCATATTATCGGCATAAGAATTTGTTGTTTCATGTCTTAAGGGGCGTATGACAGTGGGTGCTGTCAAATTGCCACCACATGTGTCGTAAGCATACTCCAAAGTAAAATTTTGCCCTACATAAGCATCATAAGTGAATCGAAGATACTTATATGCTCTCTCTTCGAATTCACGTTCACAATGAGAAACTCCTGTCTTCTCAAGTTCATTTTCATCACGTTTAAAAACCGTCAACAAACCCAGTCTGCATGAGTCTTGAAAATATCCAACTGATCTGCCATCAAACTTTGCTCTGACCAAAATTAATTTATCGGTCAAATTTCCTTGGAATATGTATTCGCAATGTTGTTTACGCCAACTCTGGACATAGCTTGTTGGGCTCTTAATAAATTGTGGTTGTGTTGAAGTAACATTTATCTTCAGTTGGCAATGTGTGTACACAACAAACTCAAAGCCATCAGTGGTGACGTTTTCATCGGTGCGAAATACAATTTGCAAACGACTAGATGATGAATTGTATGAGGTTGGAACCTCTCTACCGCAAAAGCGTGCTTCGGGCATCCAAAGCCCATCGCTGTCGCGTTGAATTTCCAAATAGTCCTTGGTGCAATTGAGTGAATTCTCAATAAAAAATCTACCGAGAAATTTAATTTGTAGATATAAGCCAGGATTGGTGTAGAATATCCAAGAGCATTCCTGATTGTTCTTATAAGAAGCCTTATCAATTTTTACAGGAGAAGTAACCAAATTTACCAAAGTTTGACTTGAGCATGTAAAACTTTTCGCTATACTTAAAGAAATTGCAGATTTTTCGGATCGGTATTGACTAGAACTGTAAATGACGAAAGTATTACGTTTGGTTATTAAATATTCAAATTTATCAATGGCGCTATCTCTGCAAATCTTAAGAGCTAAGGTACGATTCTTCAACTGACCCTCAACTATTTCCACATATTCATTCTCACACGGTTCTGTGAATGAAAAATTACCGATCATTTTAAGTTCTGTACTTTTGTCGGCTCCATAAGATGAAAAAGGTTTCAATAAAGTCCATACACACACGATGTGTTCGCCATTATAGTTTGTACTTAGTTGAGGAAGTTTTATTTCTAGGCCAGTGACAACATTGTGTACTCCGCCACAAGAATACTTCTTAAAGGACATTTTCAATCTATGTATGCGATTAACGGAATTTTGTAAGATCGAAATGGAACCCTTGGTATAAGATTGTGCATGAATGTAATCGGTTAGATTGTTGAGAAAATAAGTATTTAAATAGTTGTCTCTGAATATCAGCGGATATTGCATTCTACCATAGTTCGAAACTAAAAGTGAACTGATGTTGAACACTATAGTTTCACCTTCATTGAGTTTTATTTTTATGCCGCAATAGAAATTTCCACTAAATACGGGCTGCAAGCCCGGTATGTCTATAGAGCCTGAAGTGTTAATCTCATCGATATCAGCAGGACATGGAGATTCTTCATTTGAGCTATAGCGTGCCTTTAAGGGTCGCAGTATCAAGTCAGATCTTGGTATTATAATTTTTATGTACATCAAGTTATCCGTTGATTGTATGATGTCATTAGAATTAAAAGTATTTGGTGTAAATGATGCAATTTCCGAAATATGATCAAAGTTATTATTAATGGAAAAATGTAGAGGGCTAAAAATAGTATTAATAAGATTTACATAGACTTACTTGAATACATGTTGTGTTTTAAAAAGTGTCAAAAACTCTACTAACCTTGTGAAATTGTAATCCTTTATGTCCTCCATATTTAAAAATTCTAAGCGAACCCTTTGTTTCTTCGGCACCGTTATCTTCCACGTGCAAGTATTCCGATAGTATGGCTTAGCTAGAAGGTGCATCATAATCTGACCGGAAACTCCATTTACAACATTGGAACAATATGGCCCATCAGAATTGTATTTTAATAAAAATCCTCTGAAGTTAAGTGCTTTCGAAAACGTATGAAATCGTATTATGGCTTTATTTGAGGCAATGTGGTATTGAGGGCTGCTTGTAGTATTGCCGTACACAAGTATGCTCGGCGTATTTTCTTCGGCACCTCCAATGGTTATAATTTCCAAGTGATCGGATGATTTGATATTATTTGCATCGTATGGCAAATTGATATCAACGAAATTTAAACGTATTAAATTTTTTGTTTGCAAATTAATGACGAAATCACATTGTGTAGAAGATGGATAAGATGCCGGATAGCCGGGAGATTTAATGCTACCATGGCTTTCGCTAAATGTGCCACCACAGCGACTGATGGAAATACGGGCCTTAAACCCATTACGAGGTTCTGCTATGTTCGTCAAATAATGAACGTACAACATGTTTTGTGTTGTCTGCAAATTCGGTGGCTTTCGGCAAAAGCGGCCTAAGCTCCTAGACAATGATGTAGAACCATCAAATAGTTCTAGATATTCCTGTGAACAATATCTTGAATTCATATCAAAACGTTCTAAGAACTCAATCTGAATTGTTTCTCCTTGCGGTGCAACTACTCGCCACTCACACTCTGTATGTGGATGGGGAACATTAGGATACTGCGGCGAGGTAATATTAACCACTGATGCTTCAGTTATAAGGCGTATTTCTTCACTGCAGTCGGAAAATTCGCGATATGTAAGATTCCAAAACATAGTACGTAAAAGTTTGGGGCTAAGTTTATCCAAATTAAGATTATATTTGATTGTCAAGTGATTGTTCGTAGAATTTAGTTTAATGGTAGTGACATTTTGGGGATAGCATAGTTTTCCAGGCGGCAAAATTGGTGCATGGTCATCAATGCCATCATAAACCAATGCATATGTACCACACTCTTCGTTAAAATCTTCCTTGTTCAGAGCTACACTGGGATAGTCTAGCTGCAAGCGTATTCGTTTGCCCGGTGAAACGTTAACATGCCAAATACATTGGCTATTGAAACCATCATTAAAATCTGGAATCATACTGCCATCTATAAAACCAACGGAATCAGTCATGTTTGAGCCACATTTAGCCACAACTTTTGCTAAAAATCCTGTACGATTTATAGACATATCAGTTATAAAATCTAATTTAATATGTGGTGTTCCATGTATCCATAAGAAGGGCAAATCCTTTGCCCATTTTTGAACATTCGAACCATTGCACAACTGTTTCTGTGTGGACCAAGACACTAAATCGACAGATGTAGAAATTTTCAAATAATCCGCCGAACAATCACCGGTAGTTTCTAAGTCAACACTCAGCAAACCAACTGCAACATGTTCTGTAGGATTGACTGGCTTAAAAATCCAATCACACATTAGATTATCTTCATAGCCTTTGGGATAGCCAGGTGAAACAACTCGAATAGCATTATATCGATGAACTTTTATAAATTCTTCTGTATGACACTGCGAAAGTGTTGTATTAGCCTCAATAGGTCTGCTCGTAGTGACATTCCACAGTACAGAAAATGCCTCGAAATCGCCATTTACTGTTTGAAGATAGACTACATTTGAGCTGGATACAAAACGCCAAGGGGATTCATGTATACTCACTAAAAGTGCTGTTTCATCAAAGCCATCGTAAAGCTATACAAATGTACGTATATACATATAATGAATGAGATATAAACTTTATTAGCTTACTTTTTTTCCCTAAATGTTCGGAGCAATAGATAAAATTTTTAAAATTACGTGTTTACATACATTTAATCCGTTATTGTATTCTTCAAAATACAACTGAATAAACTGTCCTCTGGGAACTATAATGCGCCACGAGTAGGGTAGCTCATCGTTTTGCACCATTTTGATAGGGAGATTTGCAATGTGTCCCTTGGTTTTATTTACCAATTCATTTAAATGTGCTGAAAATTTAATTTTTACAATTATTTTCATTAAATATTCTATGTGTGTATGTATGTACAATAAACTAACCATAATTCCAGGAAACTTTAAAACCCTTTCCACTGCTGCCTGGAGCACTGTGAAATGTTAACCAAAGTCTTTCGTAAGACTTTAATGTATTTTCCGGTACTTTCGAACCACAATATATGCCCAACACTTTGCCCTCTGACCAATTTCGTATCTCCAGGTAATCTTCGTTACAGTGCTCTGAGTTGGCAATATCAAATTCATCGAACTGTAGTTGCAGAAAGCTGCCTTTATATCCCTGCAGTGTCCAAGTACAGTCGATGTTTGGTGGATATGTCGATGGATAGTAAGGAGATGCCAACGAACCCCGCGTTGATTCTATATGACCACCACATGAGTGATATGTAGTGGAATATTTTGCTCGAAAATTTATATTATTCGCAAATATTTGTAACTTTGAGGTTTCGAAAACCAGATCGGTTTGATGGTTCTCGCAGTTATACAAAGTAAAATTGCCAGACTGAACATTTTCATCAAATTGGTTTTCTTTAAACTATAAGAATTGGTTAACAATGTAATTAACTTTAATTAAGTTAATGCTAAACCCATACTTACTCCTAAGCCATTTTTGCACACTTTAGCGCCTTCTTCATTCTTTTGGCAGTAACAATCCAATTGTAAAATCGTAACACTTATTAAAGTGCCTGCAATTAAATGTAGCAGAAATTAAAGAGAAAAAAAAAAACAAATGCGTTTTTCATAATATAAGTGCTTACCTTGGTTAACATCGAATTCCCATATACATTCTTCGTTGGCCGTAGATTTGATGTAACCATTTGATTCAGTTATCAGGCCTCCACATTGTTTTTTAAAGTTAATGGAAAATATACTCGGATTTTGTTTGCCATTATCCCGGTATTCAACTCTTAAATGGTTTCCGTGTACAAGCTTAATATTTGGTTTCTCTTCTCCGCAAAACTTGTCTAAATATTTATTTGATCTGCCATTAACTTTGAAAAATTCTACTGATGCCGCAGTACAGTTGGGAGAATTGCTTAACTTAAATTGTTCAAAGTTTAGTAGGATTCCATAAGAATCTGGTACAGTTATGTCCCAAATGCAATGAGACAACTGTGAACTTTGTAAGTCATTCAAATTTGAATAACTAATAATGCCAGATGTGCCTCTAAATATACCGCCACACAAGTCCGGTTTCGTATGATAAAATGCCTTAAAATATTTACGAGATCTAGTGGGACTCGTACGGAAATGGACATATAAACGATTGCCCGGAGAAGTTATTGATAAAGGTATTTGCTGTTCTTGGCATTCTTTGGCAAGTTCTATGCTTGAGTTTTTAGATTCTTTAAAGAGTAGCATATTTTGGTCACAATCTGGACTTTCACTTTCTATGTGGTACTCAACCACTGTTAAAATAATTTGTCTACCGGGCGCCACCTCTATGTACCAATCACAATCCAAATCATTGCTATATGGATAGTTGGGAGAGGTGATGTAACCAAACTCTTTATCTAAGTGTTCGCCACAACCAACGCGCATATATTCCGCTCGAAAGCCATTTTTATTATTTGAATAGTCAGAAACAAAACGAACCATCAAACGATTGCCTTCAGATATTATGGGTTCAGTTGGATGGGTGCATAAGTGGTGCCTTTTCAAAATATCCATATCTTTCATATCCCAGATTTCAATATAGTCATAATCACATGTCATATCAAGCACTTCCATATTAAGATGGGAAAAAGCCAACTTTAGCTTATTGTTACGGCCTGCTTTCAAATCCCAAGCACAATTTTGATTTTCCGGATAGTTTTCGGGGAAATTGGGTGACTCAATTACTCCACGATAATTCTCAATTACGGCTTTACAATTTGTTACGTAGTCAAATATAAATTCAGGAGTCTCATATTTGGAATTCTGAGTTAAAGAGTAAATTATTAAAATCTGATTTGAAGTAGATTTAAGCTGCAAGTTTTGTCCTTTTAAAACATTACTGCAGTTAAATTGAAGCAGAGGACTTAAAGAGGAACTTCCATCATAAATTTTTAAATTATTTTTGTGGCAAAACTCCAATTCATCCATGGCCGTTGTAACACTCAAATCTATGGACGACCCTTGAGAAACAACTATCTGCCAGTCGCAAATCAAATTTATATTGTTAATGGTCATTGCTTCAGGTGTCTCATCGAAATGTGGTGTATGTATGGAACCTTTGTATGCACTTAATTTTCCACCACAACCGGTTGTTGTCTGCTCCCAGTTTAGATAGAAACCCAGCCCTTCGATGTAATTGTCGGTGGTAAATCTGATATACAAGCTATTGGCAAAAGATATTATGCGGGAGGGTATTTGACTGGCACAGAAGCGTCCTATTAAAGGTGAATTGGAGAATTTTCCATTTCTAAAAAGACATACAACATACATATGTATGTACATATTTAATATATCTTCATATGTTTTCTAAAAGGCCCTAAGTTACAAAAAAAATTCAAATCGACTTTTTGATTGATTAAGGCCATGACTGACTATCAAATTTAGTCGTTCGATATGTAAAGTATGATAGTATGGACGAAAAGTGCGCTTGTATGACAGATTTATTGACAGATGTGTCCGATTTGATAATCTTTTGGAAATTTTCAAAAAATAGTATTTTCTGTGCGATCAGAGTTGCTTTTTGTAAGCAAGTATGACAGTGTGGCATCCAATCACACATTTTGTTGCGATTATTTCATGTAGGATAGAAAACTATCAGATTTTTATTTGACATAATCGCACTACTTTGTAGGATAGTCAGTCATGGCCTTTATGAAGCACCGTATCAAAATACATGTTTCGACAAAATTGTACAATCCAACAATTAAAAATAACATTATTATCAACAAAATTCTAAAAGGTCTTAGTGCAAGCGCAGAAACTCCTAAACAAAAATGTGACTGTAATGTAACGCCTTTAAATGAAAAAATAAATAACAAAAAAAATATTTAAAAAAGTTGGAAAAGATTGTTATGATTTGTATACAAGTTTACCACATGAAAATGGGTAATATCCCTGAAACATGGTCCTGTGTAATGCAGTAATGGACAATGTCTTTTTCAAAAAAGTGTTTTTAGTTAAGCAACAAATTTTCGTGTTTTAACAATTGTATTTATTAGTGTGGGCAAAAACTGTATAATGGTCGCTTAAATACTCCACCGAGCAATGACAGTAAGAAGTTTTGAGACTACTCCTATTTAATGAAAAGTTGGGTTCAGCTCAAGGACATGGCAATATTAAATCGACCATGCTTTTTTTTGCATAAATTTAGTTATATTTTTGGACAGTCCTAGTCGGCTATCAATTTATCTTTTTATAATAAAAAATTTCCTTTTATTTAGTTGTTGTTTGCTGATTACTCTTAAGTTTTTTAGTAATGAAAAAATTAAATTTAAGTAAAATCTATTTCATTAAACTAATGAAAGAAAACTTTTCCTTAAAACACATAAAACCATTTTTTTAACAGACGTACGACCTTTTTGATTTCAGATAAAACAAATCCATAAAGGCGCAAGTTTCATATCTCTGCAATTAAAATAAAAAAAAGCTGGATATTTTTCTTTAAATATTAATTTCAAAATTAAAAATTTAGCTTAAACGGAAAAAATTTTGAACACTTTTGTGCTCCTGTAAAATTTGTTCAATGTAACTTAGGGCTTTAATGAAATCATATGACAATATGTGTGCATGTATGTATGTAGTTGTAAATATATATTAATAATAATAAAATTCTAAACGATGTGTATTTACCTTATTTCCAAAATATCTCCCGAACATGTGGGTTCTAAAGTAAAATTATGAACCTGTATCTCGATTTTATTCCCCAGTGGTGCTGTTATCACCCACACACAATCGAGATTCGCTGGATACGCTCTTGGCCATGATGGTGATATAACGGCTCCATATAAAGAAGTAAAATTACCACCACAAGCTAGAAATAACAAATAAAAAAAATAAAAAACTCAAATGTTATCACAACTCTACATGTTTGTATGAGTGATAGTAGTAACCTTGTATTGTATTTAGAAACTCATATGAACCAGTGATTTTCATCTTTTGCTTCATCAATATCGTAATGGTGTTAAAGTTAAATGTTTCCTGTATTTTGGATGATCTTGTGATGCTAAAAGAAAAACAATTTACTGATATTTTACAATAACCGCAAACAAATTAATGCCACCTACTTTTTCAGAAGGAAGGCCTCTGTTGTGGTATTTGCATATATTAAAAGCTCACCACTTGCACCATAAACTATATATTCCATATCCAACTTAATATGCTTTCCTTCGTAAGCTTCAAATATTAAAATACACTCCACACCATTAACGGTTTTGTCTATTGAACCCTTGTCATCTGTAAAAACACCACCACACTCAATCGTTTCAAAGCTGTACTCAATACGTAATCCTCGGGCCTTCTCTCTATTAGTTGTAGCATGAAAGACAATACTCATTACATTGCGTTCAGATCTCAGTTCCATTGGTGAACCCTTATTATAGCGTCGTTTATTACTGCTGGAGAGATAAACCTGTATGGAAATTAAAAAAGGAAAAAAGTTTGAAAAGTAAAAACTTTTTACTTATAATTTAAAACTTACATCTACATAGGACAAAGAGTCATCATTTAATTTGTTAGCTGTCGCAATACTAGTATTGGTCTGCATATTGTCTTCGGTGTTTGCTAAAGAGAAGTCGGTAAAATTGGCAAAGACCACAGTGTCAGCCGGACCATAAATATGAAAGGTGCAGGTTATATGTTCAACATAAGGTTTGGGATAATTTGGGGTGCTTAATACTCCCGATTCGGGTCCGAATACACGAAACTCACAAACTATAATAAAAAAATTAATTGAGAGTAATTTATTTCTGCACTGCTAAATGTTTACGAGTTTACCTCTGAAATATTTTGCTTTTATTGGATTATAATACTTGGCCATAGTTGTAAGTGAATTCGTGTATCTAATCAGCATAAAGTTAGAACTACTTACAACCGGATCCGGTAAGCTACCTCCACAAGATACTAAAAGTCTAGAATGATTTTCATCAGTTTTACCATCAAATATCTAAAAGTATATTTGAAAATAAGAGCAATACTTGAAAGATGTAAAGATATTAAATAGTTTTACCTCAATTCTATGAAAGTTACAATTTTTCGTCTCAAAAGATTCAAAATTTGTAAATTCCCATTTAATTTGGGTACCTAGCGGCTGCTCTATTAAATACAAGCAAGTGGCCTGTTCCGATGGAGCGATTATGTAACCGGCTGGCTCCATGAATTTCCCACCACAATGCGGTATTCCCGGTTTTACTTCATAGTGCAATTGAAATGAACTATCGCTACTAAAGCGATCTGTATGTAAATGCAGCGAAACTTTATTAGAGGATGAATGCAAAACTTCAGACTTAGAAGATTGGCAATATTTTTTGAGCAATAAATCGGCATCGTAGATCTGAAAAGTAGCGGCAATTTGAAATGTTTATCACATTAGAATTTTTTAAAGTTTCTACCTGCAAGGAATCTCCTGTACAATTAGGTAAGATGCCCAAGTTTATTTCATATATTCTAATGATGAAACGATGGCCATATGGTGCTGACATCTCCCATTGACACTCGCGGCCTATAGGTGTTTTGCCAGGATAACCAGGTGACTTTATGACTCCCGCATCTCTATTTGTCAATTCAAGAGTCTCTCCACACACATGAGGTTGAGAAATCCAAGACATCTCAAAACCCGGTCTATTGGTTGCATTGTCCGATCTAAACCAGAAGAATAGAAGGTGATGTGAAGATAGAATATTACCTCCCAAGGGCAAATCTTTGCCACAAAATCTTCCTATTAGCTGAGAAGCCAAACTGTTGCCATCGTGTATTTGTAACCAATCGCGGGTACAATCCTCGCTCTCTTCAACATCGAACTTTCTAAACGTTACATTTAGTATATCTGTTTGAGTGGTACGTATAATCCAGGCACATCTTTCGTTAATCGAATACTCTGCTGAATCATCGGAGGGATATTTAATTTCTCCTGTAGGAAGCCTCATGGCTTTTGCACAGACACTACGTAAAATTTCACAGTGTTTGCCGGTTGTGCCAGGTAGACAAGAACACTTGTACCCCTTGACGCCTAAAGGCTTACAAGAGCCATCATTTTCACAGGGATTTGGATGACAACCATCTGAAGTTTCACATAAAGCTCCGGAGTAACCATTCGGACATATACATGATGTGGTACGACCATGTGATATACAAGTTCCATTATTCTGCAAATACAATTTTTTTATTTCTTAATCATAAAGAGAATAAATTTTTTTACCTGACATATATGGTTTTCACACGAATCCGTTACAGGATTGGTGTGACAACCACGTGGTCCAAAACCATGACCAAACATGCCTGGTGGACAAGTACAGGAGATGATATCGGATATGTACTCGCATTTGGCCTGGGGATGACAAACTTTTTCATCATCGCAAGTATTTGAAGGTGCCAATTCACATGTCCGACCATCTCCCAACCAGCCAGGCGGGCAATTTGCACAGATATAAGAACCCTGTTTAAACAAAAAATAATTTTTAACTTATTTACGTATGTATGTATGTATATAATCAAGTGAAAAATCTCACCTCTGTATTAATACAACGAACTTTGGGAAACAAACTGCAGCCTCCATTGTTTGTGGCACATTCATCAATATCCAAACAAGTTATACCATTGCCAGTATAGCCAACAGGACATGGACCACATTTAAAACTACCTGGTAGATTTATACATTCACTATGGCAAGGATTACCCGTTCCTTCGCACTCATTAACATCAACATCGCATGCCAGTGATGCCAGGCTAGTACCGTTTCTGAAGGTATTATTTCTATTCCATCCCTGTTCACATATACAAGTGTAACCCTGGTGGTTATTAGCTGGCACGCAAATACCATGGCCACATAATTCTAGTGATTGATCCTGATTGCAAACAGCATTACGCAATCGACAATGGGTGCCACTAAATCCTTTGGCGCAGACGCATCTTCAAATATAATTATATTTTTATAAATATATGAAAATAGCTAACATGAGGAGTTAAGTATATCATATTTACTTGTAACTGCCTGGCGTGTTAACGCATACAGCATTATTTTGACAACCCAAATCAGTGCCAGACAACAAATAGCATTCATCTACATCTTCTTCACAAGTTTTGCCCTAAAAAGATAAGAAATACAAATACAATACACATTTAAATTTAAATTTTTGTTAATAATTAAATACGCCCCATAATTAATATTTATTTTTTGTTTTTTTGAGGAACACTTTTTTTTAGCAGCTTTCTCTTTTTCTGCCTACCGTATATCCTGCCGTACATTCACAGTGAAATTCATTGTAGGAATCATAACAAGTTCCACCATTCATACAAGGTTCTGTAGCTTCAGTACATTCATCTAAATTTAACTTGCGCTCCAAGACAAGCAATCTACCATTTAAGCGGTTTAAACGCCCCAAATTTCTACGTATCACACCCAATTGAAGGGTACGTCTTGTACGATTTTGCGTTGCCATAAGTCTGTTAGCAAAACGCTGGAGATCATCGTGCAACATTTGAATTTCACTTTTTAATTCAAACGTGGAATATGTGTCCATTTGTTTAGTTTCACTATCTTCTGTGGCAGACGTAAAACGTTGGCGTATTTTGTCCATTAGATTCACATTGTTCAGTAACAGGGAAGAATCGCCTGATAAACGCAATGTTATATTTCGATCATAAGCAGCCTGTAAGATTAAATCACCCTCCTTAAGCTTAATTTTTGGTTGATTGTCATATTCACACAGAATGTTGATGGGCCACAAAGATATAACTACACCAAAATATACTAAAAATGATTTTATCATTATGCACATTTTTAACTGAATTTATTCCTAGATTTTTTTATTTAATCCCTTCGGGGGTGTACATCCAGGATTTTAAAAAGGAGACTTTCCTTCTTAATTCACTATTTTTAATTGAAATTTATTTTTATTTTTTATTTATTTCACTAATGTAAACGTTTTGAAATTCGTTCGCGCACTAATGTCAGTCTTGGAATAGCTCCGTTATTTATACTAAAAGGGGCGTATTTTTTTATGAGTCAAGTAAAAAATTTATCAGTGTTACTGCTTCAGTGTCAGAAAAGCAGTTTTTTTTCAATTCCCATCATCCTTTATAATCCCGTGGGATATTTTAATTTAACACTTAAGTGCTACTTAAGTTGTTTTTACTTTAGATAAAATATTTATCAAAAGCATTTCATGCAAATATAAATGTGTAGGAATAGTAGAATAGAGCAGTTGTTTGGACTTTTGGTTATTGGTTGGCGGTATCGAAGCATAATGTAATTGAATGCCAACCGAATGTAATATGCTCACATATTTTGTGTCTGTCTTCTATTTATTATTATTCTTTTCACCAATATTAGTAACAGAGTTATGGGAATTTACAAATACTTGGTAATTACAACAATAAGCATCTGATTAATTAAATAAAGAAATTACTTACTGATATCAATTAATTTTAAAAATGTCTTTTTAATTATTTTGCTTAAACGTTAAAAAAATTCGTTTTAATAATTTTGTTTAAATGTTTTTTTTTTTTATTTTGTTTAAATGTCTTTTTATTGTTTGAAAATCGAGTAGAGTTTAATTTATTTTATTTTGTATTTAATTTTTATTTGTTTTTGGAAAATTATTTGTACAATTTTAAATTCCTGCACTATAATTATAATAATTGGTCTTGTTGTGCAAAGAGACAATAAATAAATAAATATCACAGCTTTAAGAAAAAGTTGTTCTCAAAAACCTCGTATCAATTTAGAAGTTATAAGGAATTTTAAAACAATCTCTGAAATGTAAATATCTTAAAAAACCCCTTCAATATTTGACGTTCTGCATTTTTCAATAAATGACTTAAGCATTTTAATGTCAAAGCGGGATATCCAAAAGGTAGGTTGTGTATTATTACCAAATTTTTATTTTAAATAATTTGCATTTTTATACCCTTCACCTTTGGTGCACAATGCTATATATGTCATTCCGTCATTTTCTGAAAGCTTATGAATAGAGGAGTCGATTAAGCCATGTCCGTCTGTTCGTCTGTCCGTGTGTTGGTTGAAATCAAATTTTAAAAGCAACCATAATTTCCTCAGATCTGTGTATGGTATCAATCTTTTGGAAATATCCGAAAATGAATCGCTATAGAAATTCAGTACAATCGCCCCATAACTTTCTGAGATATGAGCAAATAAACACGACTGCCTTTGTTTTTTCCTTTACTACTATTTGCAGATATAATATGCCTCTAGAGATATTCGTGAAAAATTTTGGATAAAGCTGGCTCTAATTGGTAAAGTTATAGGCAAAAATTTTTTAAATATATATTCCAAAAACTTACAAACGAAAACCAATTTTTTCAGCTTCTACGCAACCAAGAGAGTCAATATTGGTATCATCTAAAAGGACTTGCACTATTAAAACAACTAAAATTCATGATGGCCCACACTACAAAATGGCGGGCAATAAATTTATATATACGCCAAATCTGGTATTTTAAAATGTAACTCCTTCAACCCCCATAATATTGGTATCAATTGAAAGGGCTTGACCAGTAGAATACAGTAAATTATTAAAAAATGAAATGTCCAAGATGGCGTCTAAAACAAAATGGCGGAATTTTATTTTTTCTTAACCCCCATAATATTGGTATCAAATGATAGGGCTTTACTATTAGAATACATATAACTACGTAAAAATTCTAAATCATGGATGGCGTTGGAAATAATAAAGAAAAATGGCGTATAACATGAAATCTAGTTAAGCTACGATGTGGAATTATACCGATGTACATGATGGTGAAGGGTATTATTGTAATGTTTTTAATATATTATTTTATTAAACAGCCAATATATTATTTTATTGAACAGCCGCTTGTGCGACTGTTCTCTTTATTGTTCTTCTTATTAATGTTTTCTTGCTTAGCATACTTAAAATCTAAGTGCCTAAAAATACACTTATACTAAGGCATTTATTTTATGAACAAAGTATCATAAATATGATACTTTGTTCAATGTCATTTACTTATACTAACAATACATTGGTGAGAATGTGCTTGTCAGCATAATCTCACCAATGAGTTTGGTGTGTGTGGACATTGTTGCTTCAACAAAGTGTGGAGCTCATGTTACATACAGAAGGTATGGTAACAGCGACTAGTCAAACACACTACACCTCCCTTTTTCGGAAAAGAATAATCATTACGAATAATTGATTATTCTTTTATATGTATATTACTAACTAATCAGGGGTTGTGTTGTCTAGTTCCAATGGCTCATACATTTCCTTCCCCCTTTTCGAAGGATTGAAACCAAATGAAAGCCAGAAAGAGAAAATTATCTAATATAATCGAAGATGTAAAAATGCAAAATTGTAATAAAAATATAAAATGTGAAAGTGTTGGAGAATTTTTCGGATGTCGTAACCGACAGATTATTCTCCATTATGGTGTCTTTTGACTCTGTTCTTATGGACAGTGAAGAGTTTCCCATCAGTGTCCATCAATGTGACATTGTTCAAGAGGTCAATTTCCTTTACTGTGAAGGGCCCTTTGTAGACCGCATCCAGTTTGTGTCCCGCTTCGTTGCGGATTAGAACAGAGTCATTGACATAGAGTGTGGTAGGATTCGAGTTTTCATTGGACAACTTCTGTCTCAGAAGTTTAGCATTTTCAATGAGACTAGCGGCTCTACGTTGTGCTACTTGGAGTCTGAATTTGACCTCCTTTTCATATGCATCAACGTTATATATCGGATCTATTTTATCAGTATTGGTAAAATCTAGTTCCCTGGGAATTTTCCCATAGATCAATTCAAATGGACAATATCCATGAGCTGTAGATGGGGTGGTATTATAGCAATACACAAAAAATTTTAACCAATTATCCCAATCGGACTTGTCTGATGACACATAAGATCTTAAATACTCGTTGAATGTCCTGTGAGATCTCTCAACAGTGCCGAGCGTCTCATGGTGGTAAGCCGTAGAGTTCAATTTCTCTATTTTCATCAGTTTGCATAGCTCCGTAAGTGCCTGATTTATATACTCAGTACCTTGGTCCGTTATTATGGTGTCCATTGGACCATATATTAAAATAAAATCTTCCATAATGGCTTTCGCAACATTTCTGGCTGATTTATTTACTATAGGGATAGCCACTAGATATTTAGTTAAATCGCACATTATCGTCACAGCATATTCATTCTGGGACTCTGACCGTGGAAGAGGTCCTATAGTGTCGATTATTACTCTTTGAAAAGCTTTTAAAGGAGTTGGTGTTAAAACGAGTGACTCCTTACCTTTAACCATGGTCTTGTTGGTTTGGCATTGAAGGCAATGTTTGACATATTTGGCTATGTCCCTGGTCATGCCTTTCCAATGATATTGAAGTCTTATTTTTGCAATCATTCGAGTTATGCCTGGATGTCCGCCGGTAACGGGATCATCATGATATTTATGCATAATTCTCTGTTTTTCAGAATCAGAAGAAACTTTAGTAAGTTTCGGAACGAGCACAATAGTTAAATTTAAATCTTGCAAGATTATATTACCCTTACTCTTGAAGGTTTCCATATCCGTTCCTAGGTAAAATAGCATACTGTCATCTAGTGAGAGTAGCAATGTTGTTAGACCAATATTATTAGCTATTTTCGCAAGCTTTAGAAAGAGGTGACCTAGATCGACTTTTCTATTAATAATGAGGTCCTTCAACTTAAAATCGGAAAGAACTTGCTTTCCTTTATGGATAATTACTCTATCCTTAGTAAAATGCAATCTGGGCATTTTACGGTGCTCGTGGGCGTTTATAGCCTCATAGATTCTCAAATTATTTGATTCTGTTGGCGGTATAGAGGATTCATTTCCAATTGACACGCCTGCTTTAGCCTGAAGTCTGGTTGTAACCTTCAGAATTGTGTTGACTTCAATGTTCCTAATATCCTGAAACTCTATGCGTGACAGCGCGTCTGCCACTGTATTTTCCTGACCCCTAATATACTCGACTACAAAGTCGTATTCCTCGAGGTCAAGTCGCATGCGGGTGAGCTTTGAGGAGGGATTCTTCAATGAAAATAGGTAGGTGAGTGGTCTGTGATCACTTTTGATCACAAACTTTTTGCCGTAAATGTATGGCCTGAAATATTTCACAGCCCAATGTATAGCAGTTAGTTCCTGCTCTATGGTAGATTTGTTACTTTCGCCTTTAGTGAAAGATCTAGAAGCGTATGAAATTGGCATTAGTATACCGTGTTTTTCTTGGCTTAGAATAGCGCCACAAGCGTATTTGCTTGCGTCTGTTGTAATAAAAAAGTCTTTAGAAAAATCAGGGTATTGTAAAATTTCAGGGCTTAGTAATTGATTTTTGAGGTATTGGAATGATTTTTCACAATCCTCATTCCATTCAAAAGGTACATTTTTTTTCGACAATCTAGTGATATGTCTGGATGATTCAGCAAATTTCGGTATGAACCTTCGGTAGTAATTACAAAAGGCTACGAAGCGTTTAGCTTCATCACCATTTTTGGGTGTTGGATAGTTTTGAACTATCGAGAATTTGCTGTCATCAGGCAATATACCTTCATCAGTACATTTGTGGCCTAAAAATGTAACCTGTGTACAGAAAAATGAACACTTATCTGGGTGTAATTTCAGATTATGTTTTCTGCACAGTTCGAATACGTTTCTTAGATTCCGTAACATATGTTCCGTTGAACAACTAGGTCATCCATATACACAAATGCTTGTGCTGGAGATAGACCCGAAAAAGCCAATGACATCATGCGTTGAAACGAATTAGGGGCTATTTTAATACCATACGGCAATCTTTTAAATCTGAATGATCCTTTATCTGTAGAGAAGGATGTAATATCTCTAGACTCCTCTTCAAGTTCTATTTGATGAAAACCTGACATCAGGTCAAGACAAGAGAAGAATTTAGCTCTACCTAATTGATCAAGAATATCCTCTATTCGAGGTAACGGGAATTTATCAGCTACTAATTTCTTGTTCACTGCTCTGTAGTCTACTACTAATCTCCATCTCTTTTGTGTGGTACCGGGTAAAGTTTTTTTTGGTACTAAGAGTATGGGGCTATTGTGATCTGAAATTGAGGGTTCAACAATACCGTCTCTAATTAACTTATCAACCTGATTGTTTACTTCCTGTTTCTGGGAATGGGGAATTCTATAATTTTTGATGTAAACAGGTTGTGTATTGTTTACCTTAAGTTTTTGTTTATAAAAGTTGTTGACCGATATACTTTCAGATTCTAAGGCAAAAATATCTATAAATTCTTTGCATAGGGATTTCAAATCTGTTTCAACAAATGGTGGAAAGTTTCTTGAAAGTCTGTCCAATTTTTCCTTGGAGTTGGAAGGCATAAAATTTTGTTTGGCTATTCTGTAGTCTTCAAGGGTTTCTGTAACAAGTTTAATATCTTCAATTACTAAATCTTGTTCCGTAGTGTTGATGATCTTCACTAAAGGATTCGATTTTGAGGTAATTGTATTAGCGACGTAGACACCATTTTGAATAGTTTGATATGGTATCAATACGTCTTGTTCCGAGGATTCTATTTTTATAGATCTTACTACTTCGGATCTCGCAGGGATAGATATAGAATTTATAGTTGGAACATTTCTAAGTAGTATTCCAATATTATGATCAACTTCATTTGAACGAAGGATTATTAAATCCTTATCATTGGAATATTGTAGGATGCAATTATACTTTCGTATGAAATCCATTCCAATTATTCCGTCTGCCTGTATTTTGAAGTCGTCTCTTACTACATGAAAAATGTGTTTTATTAAATATTGGTCTATTTTCAATTCTGACTGTACACTACCTAATGTTGAGATTATGCCCTGACCAATGCCATTTAGATTCTTTCTATTGTAAACATTTACCGATTCATTTAAGACTTGATTGTGCTTGATAATCGAAATATCAGCGCCGGTATCTATTAAAAAGGTTGAGGTAGTATCATTTAGTGTAGTTCTACAATGCAAGTAGCTGCATAAATTTAGATTAATATTGTAGGTTCTAGACTTTATTGAGTATTTAGGGGTGGTTGCACGTTTCCCGGATTGTCTCCCCTAATTAGATTTATGTTTCCGTTTCGAAAATTATTACGGTTTGTATTACGGTTTCTGTTACCGTAATTATTATTTCGATAGGAATTAGAATTATCATTATAGTTATTATTGCGGTTAGTACCGTTATTGTTATTACGAAAGGACTCGTTGCGGTTTCCATTCCGATTGAAAGTGTTATTTCTATTTCGGTTGAAATTTCCATTAGCTGTTCTGCCTTGGTTACCATTATGGTCACTGTAACCTTGGCGTGTTACACTATAGGCAAGAATGGAATTCTCTTGCCCATATATTTCAGTGCAACTGCTTATGAATTTAGTCAGTACTTCATTCATGTTACTGAATGTTCCTGATTCCATAACCAGCTTAACCCTATCGTTAGAAGCATTTCTGGTTATCGCCGCTACAGCTGAGCGAGTAGCATATTTATTAGCTGCCTCATGAGGTACACCATCTCTAATATAGGCAGTTTCGAGTTTTCTCGTTAATTCCTCCATTTCCTTGGCATAGGAATTAACGTTTTTACCGCTTTGTCTAACGCTCATTAGCTTAGCGTTAATAACGTCAACGGATTCCCCTTTCACTGTACTCTGGAGTTTTGAAATTACTTCAGATAAAGTGGATTCTGAAGAAATTAAGTTTCTTGCTGTTCCTTTTAGTTTCGTTTTAATAAGGTTAACAGCTACTGACTCATGAGCTCCCTTTATCGAGTCTACAAGATTAATTGCATCGATAAAGCTCTGTAGGTTTTCAGAATTTCCATCGAAATCTGGGATTAACCTAGAGGCAGTATTTAAGAATTCCACAAGTGTCTGAGGCATGGTGGGGTTCTGGTTTTGTTCTATTTCGGGTAGACGATTGAACACTATTGGTTCATGAAGAGAATGTGGGACAAAAACTTTAATGTCTTTTCTATAACTTACGGAAATTAGTTTTTCACGTAGGTCAGAATAAAAGGTCTCAGCAGATGTTTGATGTGCTTTAGTAAGTCTACTATAATTCGTATTTAGAAGTACTCTAAGCTTTTCCAACTGAAGCTGAAGGATGTTTATATGCTTATTGATGGTTTCGGGTCTTGTATCCCTGTCAATATTTAAGCATTTATGGGATTTAAGAAATTCCTCTCTTATTGCCTTAGCCTTAAATACAATTGTTTCCCATTCCATGAAGGAAATGTCAAACAAATTGCATAAGAGAATGATGCAAATAAGAGGACTTAATTACTCTAATTATCCGCAAAAATTAAATGTCTGTAATCATTTTATTGAACTGATGTAAAAAGAAATTATAGAGGTTAAGATTTCGCACTCTCTGTTTGAATATAAGTTCTTATTGTATAAGAATCTACAAAACATAAGAACTTTAGAAATAGTTAGACACTGTCTAAATTAGTAGCCAAGGATGCCGCTCTAGTGTAAGACTTTCTCAATGATCTCTTATGTAATTGATAGAGAGTTACTAAGAGTTGCATGGCTATAAGACAGATAATTATTATAAAATAAACTGCTGGGAATTCGACTTTTACTACTATATCATTAATGACATTAGCATTAGGGTTCTCAATTTTCGAATCCGTACCGCCCATTTTAAAATGTTTAAAAAGAAATGTATAAAAGTAAGTAAAGGATGTGTATAAAACAAAGAGGGCTTAGCTCATGAATTGAATCGTTTGGCTGTGTATCAGATAAGCACGTATTTCTAGCCGTACTTATTCTAAGAAATTGTACGATGAGGAAATGAACGAAGAAGTTTTACCCTGTTATATATATGATAATGGGAAAATATAGGATTTAAAATCCGATCATATTATGTATAGATTACCAGATGATCTAATAGAAAAATATTTATGTATATGACTGTAATCTTAGTCACATGAAAAGATATCGGGAAATGAATTTAAGCTAAGCTTTTTGGAACTGTTACGTCCGTTAGTGGCTAGACCGTTTACATTTGCAAAAGGCAGTTTTACATTGATTTTACTTATACTAATTTTACACGGCCAGCTACTTGTTAGTTTGTCTTTTTTTTTTGTTCTTACATTTAAAGGAACATATGCCGAGGCTACTCGACTCCGTGTTTTTGCACGGGGTAAAGCTACGCCGGCATATGTCGGTCACTACCTTTTTATGACCGAACAGGTTTGATCCCCTTCTATGCCACTGGAGGGACTCGTAAGTATCGCAGCAGGTTCGTCGGCGATCTTTTCCCTTAATAATTATTTAGAGACATGAAATAATAATTTTTACAACGATTATTATAAAGAAATTTAACAATATTTATTTTAAACAGAAATTGAATCTGTACAATAACTATTCAAACTGATAAATTTTTTTTTTTTTTTTTTTTTTTTCGTATAAAAATGAATTTTCAATCAAGCACAATTATTTAAAGCACATTTAAAAATATATAATTTGTATTTTATTTCTTTAATTTCCTTTCAGTTTGTTCTTAAATATTCCTTTTTTTTTTTTTTTTTTTTAATTGTCTTCTTTAAAACATCCAGCTTGTTTTTATTGAAATTTACCTTAGAAAAATAAATATTTTGTTTCAAATTCTTAAGAATATGTATTCAAATTGTATACATATGTATATTTTTCCTTTTTTTTTTTTTGTGTAATAATTAATTTTAAATATATGTTAATATGTAGATATTATGTGTACGTAAATTACTGCTAATTTATAAAATTGTTACACATTAATTTTTAATTATTTTTAAGAACTTTTGTTTTCAAACATAACAACAGATTTGTATGTAGACAATAACTTCGCATTAACTTTAAACAAGAGCATAGTATATATTACTGGCAGCAGCCGGATTGCTACGTAACGCCATTGAATTGACAAACGTAATCGATAGATTTTGGTTGTTGTGGTGTGTGCCATTAGATCGCGCCAATTTATTGATATTGTGACTCGGGTAAAGTTTATTAATATAAATTGAATTATTATTTAAGTCAGGAATTTTGACGGTTTTTTATTTTTAAATAATGAATAAGAATTACAAATTTTTTTTTTTTTTAACTTTTTTTTTTTTATTATTGCTTATGTTGTAGTCCGCTGATTCGTTGATGAAGTCCCAAATAATCCTTACTCATATTTTATTCACTCCTTTAAAACCAATCTTAAAGGTTTTTTTTTTTTTGAAGAATTTTTAGTAATAGTTCGATATATTTTATATTATATTACTAGCCAATCCCGGCGCGCGTTGCTACGCCCCTTCATGAATTTTAATCGCATTCTAAATTTTAATCGAATATCAAGTGCAAGGCTAAAAACTATAACTTTTTCTTTATAAGGGTGGCACTGCCCACTTTTCTAATTAAGAAACTGTATAGTCATGACAGCTCAATAAGTGTGCAAAGTTTCAGAAAAATCGGTCCAGTGTAAGTACCTCAAAATGATACCTTTTTTTAATGGGCGTGGCACTGCCCACTTTTCTAAATACGAAACTGTATAGTCATGACAACTCAATATGTGTGCAAAGTTTCAAAAAAATCGGTCCAGTGAAAGTACCTCAAAATGATACCTTTTTTTTAATGGGCGTGACACTGCCCACTTTTCTAATGACGAAAGTGTAAAGTCATGACAGCTCAGTATGTTTGCAAAGTTTCAGAAAATTCGGTCCAGTGCAAGTAGCTAAATCTGATAACTAATTTTTTATGGGCGTGGCCCCGCCCACTTTTTCAATCACGAAATTATAAAGTCATGACAGCTCAATATGTGTGCAAAGTTTCAGAAAAATCGGTCGAGTGCAAATACCTCAAAATTATAACTTTTTTTTATGGGCGTGGCACTGCCCACTTTTTCAATCACGAAATTATAAAGTCATGACAGCTTAGTGTGTGTGCAAAGTTTTAGAAAAATCGGTCCAGTGCAAGTACCTCAAACTTATAACTTTTTTTTTATGGGCGTGGCCCTGCCCACTTTTTTAATCACGAAATTATAAAGTCATGACAGCCCAATATGTGTGCAGAGTTTCAGTAAAATCCGTCCATTGCAAGTACCTCAAAATTAAAAATTTTTTATGGGCGTGGCCCCGCCCACTTTTTTTATCACGAAATTATTTAGTCATCAGAGCTCGATATGTGTGTAAAGTTTCAGAAAAATCAGTCAAGTGCAAGTAGCTAAAACTGATAAGTAATTTTTTATGGGCGTAGCCCCGCCCACTTTTTTTATCCATAAACACTCCCCGGTATGTGTACAACAACTTACCAAAGTTTGAGCCCGATCGGTTTTACAGTTTCAGAGTCTATAGCTAACACACACACACACACAGAGTTTCACTTTTATATATATAGATAGTTAAGGTGAATAGGACTTGATATAAAATGGATGCACTAACAAAGTTATATTCAGGCAGGATCGCCATGTAATGTTTTTAATATATTATTTTATTAAACAGCCAATATATTATTTTATTGAACAGCCGCTTGTGCGACTGTTCTCTTTATTGTTCTTCTTATTAATGTTTTCTTGCTTAGCATACTTAAAATCTAAGTACCTAAAAATACACTTATACTAAGGCATTTATTTTATGAACAAAGTATCATAAATATGATACTTTGTTCAATGTCATTTACTTATACTAACAATACATTGGTGAGAATGTGCTTGTCAGCATAATCTCACCAATGAGTTTGGTGTGTGTGGACATTGTTGCTTCAACAAAGTGTGGAGCTCATGTTACATACAGAAGGTATGGTAACAGCGACTAGTCAAACACACTACATTATCAGATTCGGCACGGCCGAATATAGCACACATACTTGTTTTTCAGATCTTCGATTAATCAAGGGGTATAGGGCACGGCTAAACTTAAGTGCCTTCTCACAAATGTAATAAACATGCTGTTTAATAAGATAATAGTTGAATGGAAATGAATCGCTTGAGTTTTATCCTCATTGAATTTTATTTTCCAAGAAGATTATTTTTCATTCTCCTAATTATCGCATTTAAGACCTTACCGCAACAAATAACTGAACCGCATTCCTCTATTATATGCATCTTGATGGAGATCAACCATAATCTTATATCATGTTAGATATTTTCAAATAAAGCAATTATTAAAAATTAATTTGGCTTCTGGTGTCATCTTTTATGGAACTATTTCAATGTTTTCTGTACTCTACTAGCCAAGATTTTTTATATATTGAGCGGTTAAACAATTTTTTTTAAAACCATTTTGGTTTTGGAACATTTTTTTTATGCTATATTCTGTTAGTTAGCTCTCTTATTTTATACCCATATAAAATAGGTCAAAAACTATTTGTCCCCTTCTTTATTACGGATCCCATCTCGGATTTGAAATCTCTTCGTTGTATAGTGTTTTCCACCATTCAAACCTTTTCATTTAATATCAATATGTTAGCGTTTAAAGGTTGTAAAATTGCAATTAGTAGATTTGACACATACAAATAGACCCAGGTGAGGTATTAAAATATCAGAAATATTCGGGAGTATATCGGAATTGAAAATCAGAAACATCGGTGCATAAACAACTGAGATATGAGCAAAAACCCACGACCACCTCGATTTTTTTTCACAAAAACAACATTACAACAACAACATACATACATACAAACGTGTATACTGGTTAGGGAAAACGTGGCATCGAATCCCAGCTGAGCCAAAAAAATGTTTTTTTTAATTTTCTTAAAAATTTTTTTTAATTTTTTTTTTTATTTTTTATTTAATATATTATTTATATTTTTATTATTATTTTTTTTACATTTTTTTTTATATTTTTTTTTTTGTAAATTTTTTTTTATATTTTTATACCCTTCACCTGTGGTGCACAAGGGTATATATAGCTTTGTCATTCCGTTTGTAATTTGTACAATTTTCATTTCCGACCCCATAAAGTATATATTTTCTGAAAGCTTATGAATAGGGGAGTCGATTAAGCACTGTCAGTGTGTCAGTCTGTCCGTGTGTATGTTGAAATAAACTTTTTTAAGCCCCCCAATGTCGCCTGGACCCGGGTGGGGAATTAAAATATCAGAAATATGCGGGAGTAGATCGGTATTGAAAATCAGAAACATCGGTACATAAACAACTGAGATATGAGCAAAAAACCACGACCACCTCGTTTTTTTTCACAATTACAACAACAACATACAAACATACCAAACAAAAAAATTACAAAAAAAATATATTAAAAATAAGAAAAAAATAATAAAAAAACTACAAAAAAAAAATTTAAAAAAAATTTACAAAAAATTTACCAAAAAAATTTAAAAATTTTTTTAAAAATTTTCTAAAAAAATTTTTTAAAAAAATTTAAAAAAAATATAAAAAAAAAATAATAAAATATAAATAATATATTAAATAAAATAAAATAAAATTTTTTTGGCTCAGCTGGGATTCGATGCCACATTTATTCTAACGTGTACGTATGTACGTATTTTATATGGGATGAATGGTGATACAAACAATTGTTATTGCATGACTACACGTTGTGAAGGGTATATAAGATTCGGCACGGCCGAATATAGCACTGTTACTTGTTTTATTTTGTTTTTTATCATACATACATACGTAAATTTATAATTTTACAATGGGATGTTTTTATATATGTATTTCATATGGGATGAATGGTGATACAAACTACTGTTATTGCATGACTACACGTTGTGAAGGGTATACAAGATTCGGCATGTCCGAATATAGCACTCTTACTTGTTTTTTTTAAGATTTTCAATTGATTTTTCAAGCTCGAGGTCTTTATAAATATTTGTTGATTTATTTATTATTCAATATTTCGCTACTCCTTTGTGTAGCATCCTCAGTAAAGAAATTGTGTGTTTTAAATAAATCAACAAATATTTATAAAGACCTCGAGCTTGAAAAATCAATTGAAAATTTTATAAAATAAAGGTTAAATAAGAGCAATAAGAGTTTTTTTTTAAGTTTAACATAAGTACAAAACTGTTAAAAACCGAAATATATTTACTGAATAAATTAAATTAATTGTTTATATGAAAAAGTGGTCAAAAGTAATTTAACCAATTGTCCTTACTTACGGAAAATAGGGGTAACTCTGCTTTTTTATTCATCTCACAGTATGGGGTGTGAACTTGATACGTAAAAAAAAGAGGCTAAGATTTTCCCCTTAATTCGTTACCAGTATTTTCTTATTACAGTTTCCATGGTTTATGACATTACTAAAAATGTTGATTATAAGTCTAGCAAAGCCACAAGTTAGTACTAAAATTAGTATTCTGTCTGGCATCACAAAATTTATCTTTACAACTACGGCTAACTTCAGATAAGTTGTGAACAGATGTTTCAAATAATTTCATTTTTGCGGGCAGTGTAAAACGTTTACAAAAACATAAATAAAAGTAGATATAAAATCTTTTAAATAAATAAAATAATGGTATGTAGCTAAGGGTCATTTACCCACAATATTTAACAATATCTTGTCTTTCAGTTGTTCTATTCTTTTTTTAAGTCTTTAGTTGGCAAAGATGTCGTCGTTGAATTAAAAAACGATTTAAGGTGAGTGAATTTGCCTGTTCATATTAAAGCCGGCTGTCATTGATTTACTTTTTATTTATTTTTAGTATTTGTGGAACTTTGCATAGCGTCGATCAATATTTAAATATAAAATTAACTGATATAAGTGTAACAGATCCTGAAAAGTATCCTCACATGTTGTCGGTAAAAAATTGTTTCATACGCGGTTCTGTAGTGCGTTACGTTCAATTGCCGGGCGATGAAGTCGACACACAACTTTTACAAGATGCTGCTCGCAAAGAAGCGGTAGTGAGCTCACGATAAACGAAAACGAGCTACATATAACCGGAAAGCAATTGAATTTTTTTTAACAGTTCTTAATTTTTTTTTTTTCCTAAACGAGTTAAAAATTATATAAAAATAAGGAAGAAAAAATGCATTATAATGAATCTAGTATTCGTTCTTAAATTGAAATGTATAAAAGAAATCTATAGTTTTTATTTTAAAAAGCTTTACATTTGTCGTATTGCGCCTCCCTTCACAGTTTACATCCAAATTTGTTTTGTGCTGTTTTGTTAAAAGACTCGTAAGTAGGTAAGTAACCAAAAACTAATGTTTTGCCTCAATTAAAGCTTGTTAACGAACACACAATTAAAATGAAAACAAAAGAAAATTATTTAGTACTTTTATTTAATCGAATATTTTGATGTCTTTTAGATATCGAAGAAACAACATTTTTTAATTCTTTAGCCGATTTTTATTTCCTTTCCCCTTTTAAACTGTCTGCATTTAAGTAGTATTCATATAATTTTCTCTGATCCTGCGTTGCAGAGTTTTTCTCTACAAAATTAGTAATATTCAGGACAGTGTTTTCTAATGATACCCAGCAAAAAAATCTATGACAAAAAAGTGATGTGGCAGGGGTTCAACTGGTGACGAAGTGATTAAATTTAGGTGAAAACACTAATGATTTTAACATTAGCGTATCATTGGAGATCATGTGTTTACATGAATACATTAACGAAGTGCACTCTATTCTAAGAACATATTTAGAACTCATGCATATTTGATGAGAATCATCGGATGTTTCATGAGTTGAATTTGTTTGTTTACATGAATTGTTTAAGATATTTAGCATAATATTACATGCATTTTTAAGCACATCATTTATGACAAATTATTTTACATTTAGGAAGTCATTTAGAAGTAATGCGTTTACACAATTGATTTAGAAATCTTGAAAATGCAATTCGCTTTGCACTACTTCTAATTTTTTTGCTGGGTAAATACCGTTGCCGTAAGCCATGGCAAAGACCATGCGGTTCGTTATAATTTTGAAAAATCCCACGTTACAAGAGTAATTTGTTTATGTATAAAAACATTTGCAAATTTTAAAATTGATAAGGCAATTTTCAAATTAAAAAAAAATTATTTATTGAGGTTGAAGTATTTATAGAATAACTAGCTAATACCCGGTGTGCTTCGCCACCCCAAATTTTAGTATTTAATTCATATGGCAGGTGCCACGCCCACTATTGGTTATGCACCCATTTTTTCCATAAATGTTTATTTGAATATCAAAGTTGCTTTTGCAAAATTTTAGTACTCTAATCGATATCGTTTTTCAGATATACGAATTTTAGTATTTAATTCATATGGTAGGTGCCACGCCCACTATTGATAATGCACCCATTTCTTGCCGAAATGTTCATTTGGGTGGCAAAGTTGCTCTTGCAAAGTTGCTCTTGGAAAATTTTACTACTCTAATCGATATCGTTTTCCAAATATACGAATTTTAGTATTTAATTCATGTGGCCACGCCTACTTTTGCAAGTACGCCCATTTTTTACCCAAATGTTCGTGTGGATGTCAAAGTTTACCGTACTTAATTTGAAGACTCTAGCTGCATTAACTTTCGTGATATATAATATTTAATACTTATTCTTTAATAGGGCGTGGCACCCTGCCCACTTACAATTTCAAACCAAAGTATAGCCCATAGTTCCTTCCAGTCATACAAAAAGATTCTGAAAATTTCAAGGAAATCGGGCCAGCCGTTTAACCGTCTATAAAGCACGAACAAACATATAAACATACAAACACACATTCATTTTTATATATATAGAAGATTAAAATTTGTAGTGCTTAAAGTCAGTACTCTCAAGCAAAAAGTAGGATAAAAAATGCTTGGAGACATTTTAATTGTAATTGATTTGATTATTAAATATCAAACGGAGTATAGTTTAGTATTTTTTAAAGATGGTGTAAGTTTTCTTAAATATTTTTATGTATGCTCCTCTTAAAATTAAGAAAGCAAGTGAAACCTGTAAAATTTATTTATTTGTTTATTGTTTTTAAATTTATTTACTTCATCTTTTACCGAAAAAAAAAAGAATTATAATTACATTATTCAACATTAAGTTTTGTTTTCTTATTTATACCTAAAAAGAAATTAAATTCAATCAATGGATTATTCATATTTAGTTTTTTTTGTTAAATTTTTCTTATTCATAAAAATTATTAAAGGTTTGTAAAACTTATGTTTTATGTAAATTTAAAGCTATTTTTATTGATGATGATTGAGTTTTCAAATATTATTGATGTTTAAATAGATTACTCTTTCCCGGACAAAAAAACACAAACAAAAACCATGTAGTTTTTGATATATTGGCAGACGAAAGAAATAATAAATTTTTTTTAATGTTGTATTTGTTGTAGAATTACCACCATCTGATAATTAAATTCACCTTAAAAAATAATCAATAAATCCTCTCCATCTTATATAATTACAACATTGTGTATCCGGATAGTTAATGTTAAAGAATGAAAACGAAATTTTTGAAAACATACATACATACATACATATGTGTTTGATTTTTCAATTATTTCAATCAACTATCGATGACAACAGCAGGGCAAAAGCTTGTAAAAAGTCAAAATAGACAAATATTAAACGAATGTTAAAAACTATAAAACAAAGTTCTGCAAACGTTTATTCTTCAATTTTGTTGTTGTAAGTATTAAAAAATACATAATCGCAACAATCCTTTAATAACTGTAGATTTATTAATATGTACTGCAGTCATATTCTGTAACTCGCAAAAGCTAAATCTCTTTCACAAAAAATCTAAAAAACATATTAGGAGATTTTTTGCTAATATATATTCTTTAAATACACTTTTTTTTAGAGTTTTAGCGATAGAGATTTAGATTTTGCGAGTTACAGAATATGGCTGCTAGCCTTATCATTTTTATTTCTTATAAAATTCACATGTTTGTTGTTTTTGTTTGTAAAAAGAACCAACGGTTAACAATTGTGATAAAAACAAACAAGAGTTCTATATTCGGACATGCCGAATCTTATGTACCCTTCACAACGTGTAGTCATGCAACAACAATTGTTTATATCACTATTTATCTCATATGAAATACGTACATACATATAAAAACATACATATTTAAAAATGCCCCATTGTAAAATTATAAATTAAATTTTTTATTTTAAAAAAAAAAAAAAAAAAAAAAATTTTTAAAAAAATTAAAAAAGAAAATTAAAAAAAAAAAAAATTATTATGTATATAATATATATATAAAACAAAAAAAAAAATAAAAAAAATTTAAAAAAAAATAATAAAAATATAAATAATAAAAATATAAATAATATATTAAATAAAAAATAAAAAAAAAAAAATTTAAAAAAACTAAAAAAAAAATTTTTTTGGCTCAGCTGGGATTTGATGCCACGTTTTCTCTAACCAGTATACACTTTTGTATGTATGTATGTTGTTGTTGTAATGTTGTTTTTGTGAAAAAACAAGTAAGAGCACTATATTCGGCTGTGCCGAATCTTTTATACCCACCACCAATTTTGTGTACATTTAAAGCACAATATTTATTATTTTGTTACTCATTATGGAATAATCTTTTTATAATAAAATATGTATCACTTTCTTTGTAGAGGGTGGTTAAATTTTAAGGGCCCATGTTGAAGGTGAACTACAGCCAGTCTTTAAATTAGTTTTCTGCATTTCATTTGACATTTCTCAATCTCAAACTTACTCAATTTGATCCGTGGAAAGATACGCAAATGATCAACGCTTTAAAGTTATTTAGGTTTTTTATGAAAATGGGCGTTCAATTCAAAATGCATTTTGTGCACTTCGTAATTCTTTTGATCAACATAATCATTCAAATTCATCCACAATCGGGAAAATTGTAAAAAATATTTAAATTTCTGCAAAACAGGTCTGTATGAAATGTTAGAAAATCTGTGAATGCTTTCTTAGTTCGTTGAATGGGAACCATTGCTGTTTTTTGCGTTAGTGTGGCAAAAGAGCAGTCAACCTCGACTCATTATCGTGCCCAACAATTGAGCATCAACATTGTCATTGAAAATTTGGACCATCAGATAGAGGAGTGGGGCCAAAAGAAATAATAAATAAAAGAAATAATAATAATTTCCTAAATAATTTGTTTTTTATTTAAATTCAACATCGGCCCTTAAAATTTAACCACCCTTTATAACTTCGATATGCTACTAAAATGCTTTTGTAAATGTAGTCTTTCAATGAAAGTGGGCGTTAAAGTAGGCGTGTCAATAAAGTTTCTGCTAATAAATACAACTTAGATATTTCAATATAGTTCTTTATTTTCCCAAAAACTTTATCAATAGAGAAATTACATGAATTTAAGAAAACCCGTTATATGGGAGGTAGGCGTTATAGTGGGCGTGTCACCTTAACTTTTTGGCACAACAACTACATTGACTAGAAGGATATATGTAGTAAATTTCCTCATCATACCTCTAATTTTGTCGGTTTTATGAGCTTTAACATTTCATTAACGGTAGATAACGTGAAAAGTGGGCGTTATAGTAGGCGTGTCAAAGTTATTTTTGCGCATGAGTACATTTTAGATGTTTCAATATAGCCTTTTATTATTCCAAAATCTTTATTAATAGAGAAATTATATGAATTTTAGGTAAAGTGTTATATGGGAGGTGGGCGTAAAAGTGGGCGTGGCACCTTAATTTTTTTGTATAATAATGACACTGCCTAGGGGGATATACGTAGCAAATTTGATCATCATACATCAAATTTTGTCGGTTTTATGAGCTTTAACATTTCATTAACGGTAGATAACGTGAAAAGTGGGCGTTATAGTAGGCGTGTCAAAGTTATTTTTGCGAATGAATACATTTTAGATGTTTCAATATAGCCTTTTATTATTCCAAAATCTTTTTTAATAGAGAAATTATATGAATTTTAGGTAAAACGTTATATGGGAGGTGGGCGTAAAAGTGGGCGTGGCATTTTAATTTTTTGGCACAATAATGACATTGCCTAGGGGGATATACGTAGCAAATTTGATCATCATACCTCTAATTTTGGCGGTTTTATGAGCTTTTAAATTTCATTAACGGTAGATAACGTGAAAAGTGGGCGTTATAGTAGGCGTGTCAAAGTTATTTTTGCGAATGAGTACATTTTAGATGTTTCAATATAGCACTTTATTATTCCAAAATCTTTATTAATAGAGAAATTATCTGAATTTTAGGTAAAACGTTATATGGGATGTGGGCGTAAAAGTGGGCGTGGCACATTGATTTTCCGTTACAAAAAAGCGTCTCACCAAAAAGCAAAGTGTGCAAAATTTCAGAGTCGTACATCAAATTTTGTTGCTTTTATGATGTTTTTGTTTTTAAATATACCGAAAAATACACTGTGCGGTATAAATTTTCGTACATTTTGCTCGATAACTCCTTTCCTAATGATTAGATTTAGGTAATTTTTAGTGAGAAATATTGTTTTGACTCGAGAAATATATATTCGAAGTTTCATGACTGTACGTTAATCCGTTTGGACACAATACCATTTTATTCGATGTTCGTAGGACACGGTTTTTTCGACCTACTCTTGCATTCCGAGCTATAACTCACTTCCTAATATTCCGATATAGCCCATTTTCAATACCAAACAAACCTTGTCTATAAGAAAGATTCTGGCAAAATTTGAGCCTCCTAGCTTTTTCGGTGCGACCTCTATCGTGCTTTCAACAGACGGACAGACGGACGGACATAGCTAGATCGTCATCAAATCAAACCCTGATTCAGAATATATATACTTTATGGGGTCTAAAATGGATATTTCGATGTGTTACAAACGGAATGACAAAATGAATATACCCCCACCATTTTTTTGGTGGCGGGTATAAAAATCGAGGTGGTCATGGGTTTTTGCTCATATCTCAGTTGTTTATGTACCGATGTTTCTGATTTTCAATGCCGATCTACTCCCGAATATTTCTGATATTTTAATACCTTACCCGGGTCCAACTTATGTCGGGGGGCTTCAAAAAGTTGATTTCAACATACACACGGACAGACGGTCAGACGGACAGACTGACAGAGCTTAATCGACTCCCCTATTCATAAGCTTTCAGAAAATATATACTTTATGGGGTCGGAAATGAAAATTGTAGAAATTTCACACGGAATGACAAACCTATATATACCCTTTTTCACTGTGTGAAGGGTATAAAAATGCAAGTATGAATAACTTTTAAATAACAAGTATTTTAGGTAACAGTACCTAACAATCAGTGCTTTTTTGTATTTTTCCAATAAGAGTAAGTTATTTTGACGCGCACCTTATTTGATTGTATGCCATTCTATTTGACAATTCATAGTTTTTTTTACCGATTTTGATAAACATGTTATCATAGATGTGAACCCCTCCTCTATAGTTGATACAACAGTACAGTCTAGAATTACCCACACACATCAACTAGCATTGTATATAACAGGAAATTAAATTTAATGGAATACTAAATTGACATTCAATGATTGATATTTCTATACCTTAAATTACATTTGTTACGATCAGATTTTTACGCTTTACGTGAAATCAATTTTTTATTCAATCACCCCAATTCTAAATATTCCCAGGGAATTGAATTCCCCGGGAATTCATTTTTCCCGCGAATAAAATTCCCCTATTCTAAACAGTCGGGGAAGGGAATAACAAGGGAGAGAGAATTTTACATTTTCGAAGTCAGCTGTTTGCTTTTGCTGTTTTGTTTTGACAAAATATTTGCTAATAATTTTTAGAAATATTAAGCGAAAAAAGTGAATACTCGTAAATAATAAAAAAGAAATAGTTAAAAGTGAATAAAAATGTTTAGTGTAGCGTTGATAATAATAGCTGAAGCAAAAAACTCAGAAGCATATCAATCTGACAAGAATAAGCAAAGGGTAGAAAGGAGAATGCTACGTGACGCCAGCAACCCACTTGAGTTGCCGCACATTTTGTAAGTAAATTTTACTTTTGGAGTAAATAAATCGGCGTTCAAATATCTGTTGGACGTGTTCAGCCCAAAGGTAAGTCGTTTGCAATTTCTCCAATCGTGAAATTAAGTGAGATTTTACGCTTCTTTGCTGAAGGTTGGTACCAAACGGGTATAGGTAAAGATTGCGGCGTGTCTGTGGATCAGTGTAGTCTTAGCAAAGTTCTGGCAGAAGTTATTAATATATTTGAGGAGCATTTACGCCCAATATAGATAAGTTTTTGTAGAACTGAAGTGCAAAAACGGCAAATTGCGTTAGCTTTTTATGTAAAGTATGGTATTCTAAGCATTATAGGATGTGTTGACGGATCGCATGACCGCATTATTTCTCCTCCTAAGAACAAGCATCTTTACTACAATACGAAGAAATAC
Source organism: Phyto melanocephala (assembly GCA_941918925.1). NCBI lineage: Eukaryota > Metazoa > Arthropoda > Insecta > Diptera > Rhinophoridae > Phyto > Phyto melanocephala. The sequence continues at coordinate 133,949,819 of OW799235.1, read as the reverse complement.
TATAATTTGAATGTAATGCTGGTAAAGTATTTCTTTTGTTTTAAATTATCAATAATTAATTTTTAATCAAAAAATTTCAGGTCTGTGATCATGAGCTGAGGATTCAGTACGTTGATGCCTTACATCCTGGAGCGTGTCACGATTCCTTTATTTGGAATTCTGGCGAATGGCGTACTCACCTTGAGCAAGAATAACTTAGAGGTGGCAGCAATTATTGGCTTCTTGGTAAAGTTTTGAATGATAACAGACAATTCATAAATTAAAACTGCATTTTTTTTAGCAGACGCAGGATATTCACTTGAACTGTGACTTTTAACGTCTTATAGATATTCTGTGGACATCTATAAGACGTCTGTTGAAATTAAATTTAATGAAATTCACTCTAAGCGTCGAAATGTGGTTGAACGCACTAATGGTGTTTTAAAAATTGATGGAGGTGCATTCTTGGTGCTAGAAAGCTTCACTACGCTCCAAAAAAAGCTGCTAAAATAACAAATTTTTGCTGTTCCTTGCATAACATAACAATACTACAGTACACGATGTAGAAAATTTAGATTGTTAGAGCGTTTAGGATAATAATGTGGTATCCTTAGACTCACCACAATATTAATCCATTGCCCAAAATATTAGAAAATATAATAGAAAAATATTAGAAAAAATATTGCGAATAATCTGTAATAAATTTCTGTAATTAAGCCACTTCTTATTTATGTATATACATTTTTTAAATAAATATAACATTTTATTAAAAAATTTAAAAACTTCAAAAATTAAAAAAAAGATAAATAAAAATTAAAATTATTTTAAAACTAAAAAACAATTCATTATTCTGCTTCCTGTTTGTTGTTTTTGTCCTAAAAGTAACAATAAATACATTATTTATCACAATTTGTATAAAAAAATATTAAATACTTACATTTTTGTCACAACTCCCTTTAAATTTGTTGGCGGATTTTTTCCCAAAAATTGTTATTACATTCTCCCTTTAATTACCTTTCATAATACCTACTTTTTTCCCAGGGAACAATTTCCCAATTTCGAAGTTCATTTAGAATAAGGGAAAAGGGAAAGGGAACAAATTTCCCCGGGAGAAGTTATTTAGAATAGGGGAACAGGGAATAGGGAAATAATTCCCAGGGAATTGTTATTTAGAATTGGGGTGAATATTTATTTAAAAAAACGTTTCTGCTAAAAACCACGACAACAACTAAAAAAATATTATCTTCTAATACATAAAATTTTCGTGTCGTGGTGTTTGTGATTAAATTACTCTCGAATGGCTCGACCGATTTTCATGAAATTTTGTGTGCATATCGGGTAAGTCTGAGAAACGGGTCAACATTTAAAAAAACGATAGAATGTAATAAAATATCTATAATTGTGTTTATAAAAATAAGTACGACCGATAAAACAAATAGCAAAAAATAATTATTTGTTTCAGGAACGAGCAACAATTTTCGTTTTCATTTGTAATCATAATATAATTGCATGGTACTTCCAGCAATGATATTAATGATAACTAGCAACCATAACATGTTTTAACTTCAATCATATAATTTAATCATAATATGTTGCTCGTAGATTATGATTACCTTAACCGTGTTTTTTTTTCTTTGCGTGCAAAACAAAATATTCGGATATTCCCCGTATTTTGAAAGTGGTAGACGACTTTGAATCACAAATCGATAATATTAACGATTGCAGAACTTGTCTAAGGCACGTTATATTCAACTTCTTATTAAAAAGATTTTGTCTTAACTCCACGTTGTCCAGCAAAATCTTTACTTACCTAGTAAGTTAGCAAGTAATATGGTGTGAGTCACCCATAAACTAGCTATTTTTTCACTGAATCCCTATTTATTTTTGCACGAGCTATCCCTAAGTTCTCGCCAAACCCTTTCAAAAAACAAGCAAAAAACTAGTTACCAACCAGAATTTAAAAAGTTTAATTATAACTAGTGATTTATATACTGTTGCACTGTTGCTACACTAAAAAATGCATTATAAGCTCATTTCAAGCATTAAACAATTTTATTGTTCAAAGTTAAGTACTGACAAAGTTCATTACCGACAGGACATTATTTTGTATTTTGAAATAATGATGTTGGTAACGACCACTGATGGGTAGTTTCTTAACTATTACATAATTTATTAGATCTTACCATATAATTAGTTTTTTTAACCTTTAAAAGCCTTTACCATCATATTAATAATTAATTCTTAAATTTCAAATAAGTGTTTCAAACTAATTTTGCATGAAAATTTTGTTTTTTAATCTATTTTTAAATTAAACAAATATGAGATCAATTTTCTTTATGCACTTACTTGTATAATCGCTTGTAAAATATTTCATTATAAAACATTTCATTTGCTTCTACTGAATGCGAAAAGTTAAATATTCTGTCAACAGTTGCATGGGCTTTTCTTTTGTTGTTATTGTTTTTAGCTTTAACAATAAATATTCAAAGTGGATTTTAAATATGCGCTTTGTATTGAATGAAAAAGAAAAAAACTACAATACCAGCTAGGCCTTGTGCATAAAAACAAACAAAAAAATTAATTAAATGTGTATTGTGTTTAATATACATAAATAAATGAAAATATGAAAGAGATCAAAGATTAAAACAGCAAAATCTATGCACTTAAAACAACATTCGATTATAAGTGAAAAATTTTTTTTCCTTATATGTAAAGGGTGGTTAAATTTTAATTTTTATTATGAAAATATTGGTATGGTCCAATTATGTATGAAACATAATATCGGCCAAATGGCCGCCGTCACCTCGACGGCACAAATCCATCCGATGGTCCAAATTTTCAATGACAATGTTGATGTTCAATTGTTGGGCACGATGATGAGTCAAGGTTGACTGCTCTTTTGCCACACTATCGCTAAAAATATTCACAGATGTTTTCACATTTCATACAGACCTGTTTTGCTGGAATTTAAATATTTTTCACAATTCCCCCGATTGTGGACGAATTTGAACAATTATGTCTCAAAAAAATCACGCCCATTTTAATAATAAGCCTGAATAACTTTAAAGCGTTGCTCGATTGTGTATCTTTTCATGGTTCAAATTGAGTTAGTCTGAAATAGATAAATGTCAAATGAAATGCAGAAAAACACTTGACGTTTAGGCGTGGTTCACATTCAACATTGGCCCTTAAAATTTAACCAGCCTTTAAATGTAAATACAACGATGGTCAAAATAATAGCACCAGTTGCAATGATATTCTTACAAATAGAACAAATTAAGATTAAATTTTACTTTGTCGAGCTTTTTGTTTTAAACTAATATTTAAATTTTAATCAGGCTTGAGTTCATATTAACATTCTTTAAATTGAATTTTTATTTTATCGAACTTTTCTGTTTAAACTAATATTTAAATTTTAATCAGGGTTGCTGTTTGGTTAAAATTTCAATCGTTGTGGTAAAAATATATGAAAAAAGGAAAAACTCAAGTAGGTAGTTACCGAATTCAATTAACTTAAGTCCCGGGAGTTAAATAGATGATATTTGCAACCAACATGTAACCACCGATCAGAGAGTGCTGATGATGAAATCGTAGCTGGTTTCGAAAATGCATTCCACTCGGTTAGTGTCGGTGAAAATATAAATTTTCAGATTTATTCTTTCGTTTTAGCACAACTAAAAATTCTTTGTAAAAATAAAGAATGTTAATATGAACTCAAGCCTGATTAAAATTTAAATATTAGTTTAAATTTTAATACATTTTTGAAAACAATTAAAAATTTTCTGTTTTCAGAAAATTTTTACAAAATTTCATTACTGTCTGTTAGTTGTGATCGATTATTTGTCAATATACCAAATTTTGTGCGGTCAGTAAAATAATATTAAATAAAATGAGCTTTTTTTTCAATTTATTCCTTTAAATTTTTCAAAAAAAGTAATGAAGAACACAAAGTATTAAATCTTTAATTTATCTTTGTATTATTTACTTAAGTTTTCGGTTAAAAATAAATTTTTTTATATACATATTTCAATTTAGCTTTTCTGTATAGGGTTACAATTTCCATGCTAACTACTGTATGTTGGTAAGTTACTGTAAATTTTAATTACTCATACCACCCGTAGTCAAACGTTTAAATGGTTTTTCTTTCATATACCCAACATAAAAAACAGATGAAAAAGTAGTGATTTTTCACAGATTCAACTGCAGTGATGCAGTGATTTAATTTAGGTAATAACACTAATAATTTTAGCATTAGCGTGTAATTGTGTTTACTTAATACATTAATAAAGCTCTAATATGTACATAGAACTCATGCTTAATTGGTGAAAAGCAAGCAAGGTTTCATGAGTTGATTTTGTTTGTTTACTTTAATTCCTTAGAACATTATTATTTTGTTAAATTATTTAGCAATTAGGGAGTAATTTAGAATTAATGCTTTTGCACTATTGGCTTTGAAGTGTGGATAATATAATTCACTTTCTACTACTTAAGTTTCTTTGCTGGGTAGATTTGTAAGAACAAAAACAAAAACTGTTGCTAAAAGTAAATAATGAATTATTTAAAAATTGCTGTAAAATATATATGTTTTATACAAACTACAAAAAAAGGGGAAATTTTACTTTTACTTGTTTTAAAATAGAATCCATTACTTAACTTAAATACTCTTTACCAATTAGTAGATGTATTCCTGAATCCGGACTATACCCTTTTTACTAGTAAGTTTTCCATTAAAACGAGTGTATTTTTTTTTTGCTTCTTTTTCTCATATATTACATTTATAAATATACATTTAAATAAATGGTTATTGATTAAAAATATGTCGTTGGTTTAATAACAATCTGAGCATTTTATAACGAACAACGGAATTTACTCGAAAGAAATGAAATTGTAAATAAACTATAAAGAATGCATAAAATAAAAAAAATATATATACATACTTATATTTGAAATATATCTATAAAATATTTTATTTTTAATTTGTTTAAATTTCTATTAAACTTTTCGGATTTAAATTATTTTGCAAATAAGACAAATTCTGTTGTTCGCCATATACTGACCAGAAGCTTTGGAATATTTGTAAAAAAAAAACTATGTAACAATAAGTAGGATTTATATTTTTACAATTTTATTTATTTATATACATATATTTTTTAATTGATTAAAAAAACATTAATTTGTTTAAATGCATAAAATGTTTATTTTATTTTTTAGAAAATACGAAATAATAGCTAACAGCCATCATTGTTTTGATTATGTTTTCTCTTTCTTTCAATTATAAATATGTAAGTACATATGTAAGTATATATGTATGTGTGTGTGTGTGTTTTTCGCATAAATGTCACTTCAAAAAATAACAAATTGTGTGTGAACTTAAAACTGCAGAAGTGAACAAATAGAATTTTCTATTGAAAAAGTTAAGTTTAAACTTTCCCTTAAACATCCTGATACTTTTAACATAAGTTTCTTCAGAGCAACACTAATTAAGTTAATTGACATAATTACGGTTTAAAAAAATAAGTTTTAAACAAAATCTTAATAAAAAAAACTGAAACTATAAGTAAAATTCTATGTTAAATTTGAATTATCCAATATTTGAGCAGTTAAGTGTTGCGAACCAAAAAAAAAAACACGTTTATATTGATGAAATATTTTTTAAAAGTTTGGCTTCTGCAACAACAGTCACATTTCGTGTAAAATAATTATGTTTAAAAAAAACACATGCCGTAGGGATAGTATGCCCTGCATAAATCCATTTGTAAAAGAGCATGTTTTAAATAAGAGGCAGTTGTTCAAACTAAAGGCATTTGAAAATGTTTTTGAATTGCTTAAAAATAAAAGCAACAATTACACATACTTATACGTCTGTAATCTATATGTTTCCCTAACAGTTGTATTTTCAAAGTGTAAATTGGGCACGTAACTAACTATAGGACAAATTTTCCTTAAAACACGTAATAGTGATCAAAAGTAATTTTAAAATATTTCCAACTCCGTACAATGACAAATAGAATTAGAAAGAAATGCCTTTAAAAGAGCCATACAATTTAAATTTAAGATTCTTAGTTAAGTGTTCGAAAAATAATTTATTATTATTTTAGATTAACTTTTTTTTACAGGATATTAACTCTAAAATATAGCCAGCAAAAAAAAATGAAAAAAAGATTAAAAGGTTAAAGTAGTGATTTTGTAGTGGTTTAACTGATGATGAAGTGATTTATTTTTGGTAAAATCACGCATGATTTTAACATGAGTTTATATAAATATGTTAATAAACTGCTTTTCATTCCATTGACTGCAAAGAACTTATGCAAATTATGTGAAACGAGTTCTATGTTTCATAAGTTAATGATGTTTTTTTACATGAATTGTAGATATTTTTCATTTATTAAGCACACATCATTCACCAGTTTTTCCTCTTCTCTTCTTTTTTTTTTGGCATTTAGGCATTTAGAATAAATCCTTTGGCACTAGTGATTTACAAGTCCTAAGAATGTAATTCGCTTTGCACTACTTCCAACTTTTTTTTTTGCTGGATGTATGCACATATCATATGTTGTGTTTGGTCTTAATTTTATATACATATAATAAATATTGTCGTTTATAATCTTATACATAAAAAATCAATACGAAAATTTTGAATAAAGCTTTCAATGAACAAATTTTTTTTATTAAATATCTACATTAATTTTGCGTTTTTCCATTAAAATATCTATGTATGTCTTGCTGGACAAATAATTTTGCCTAAAACTACATGTATTTGTGTAGTTTGATAAAAGGATAAATCTTTAAATAAACAACCTTTTTTATCATAAAATCGTAAGTATATATTTAGTAGCAGTCTCTTTAAGAACATTTTACAAGTATGAAGATGTCCAATTTTTTTTTTCAACACTGATTTCATACACTCGAGACATTTTCTTCCATGCCAGACAGAAGAGGTTGTAACCCAATTGTATTTGCAGTTGTTTGCGTAAGTAAACTATTGCGAGTTTCATCACCATTATGAGGAGATGATGTATACTTTTTCATACTTGCCACTCCACCAAGTTGATTATCATAACTTAAAACTATAGAAACACCACCACTACCACTATGACCAGCAACACTATTTATTCTTGAACATACTCTATCACTGCTATCATCGCTGCCACCCACACTACTGCAACTGCTAAAGGAATTATCATTTTGTATAATTTCTGTTGAATGATTGTGATATTGTTGAGTTGCTGCAGCAGTAGCTGCTGCTTTACGATGATTGAGACTGTGTTTTTGTAGAGTATTATTACTGAGACCATCAAGACCAGTACTTGTCGTAACCAATGCTCTTTGATTGGGATGAGGACTTTTCATCGATCCAGATTTTCTAATTAACGATGGTGTTGTCAATGGCATGCTTATTGTTGTTGCTGAAGATGATGTTGGTCCTGTCGTTTGCAATAAACCAACATTCTCTTTATATGCACTACACGTACTGATGCTGCGATAATAGCTTGATTGTCTAAAGGTTCGAAGTTGACGACCGTTTCCATCAACTTGTGTTACTGCTGTCAGCATTGTCCTTTGTGAATCACCTCTGAAAGTAAAATTTCTAGTTTAAGTATAACGATACTAAAAAAAAGATAGTTACACAAAAAAAATTGAAGGAAAACCGAAACAACAAATAAAAGCAAATAGGAAAAATAATAGACAATATAGGAGTAGAGAACAATACATAAAATGATGAATGACTTATTTTATTTATTATAAATAGATGTGTTCATATATGAATGTATGTATATCATGTATCTGGGGAAATATATTTTTGCAATGTTAATTATCTGATGTAAAAAAAGGTATAAAAATGCTTTCAATAAAACGTCAATGAAAATCTGTTTTAAATTACTTATACAGTTGAAACTACGTAGCAAATTCCTCTAAGAAAACTTATTAACGCATTTTTATGAATCCTTTCTCAGTGTAGAGGGAAAAATTGACAAACCAGTTTTACGACTGGTTACTTAGTGATAGAAAAAGTTCATATGAAGTTAATTCATACCAACCCAAGCGAACTCGAACCATTTTAATATTTCGTCATTCTTAAATTATTGTGTTCTATGTGGCATATTAAACCTATACATACCCAGCAAAATCTTTACTTACCTAGTAAGTTAGCAAGTAATATTGGAGATACACATAAACTAGTTACTTTTCGACCGAATAACTACTTATATTTGTTTGAGTTATCCCAGAAATCATGACCCTCGCTTACAAATGAACTTACAAAAAGCAATAAAATAAGAAGTTACCAATAAAGCTGAATTATAGCTGGATATTTTTATACTGTTGCAATACAAAAAAATATAAAAATTATAATATTAGGCATATTATAATATTTTTGAAGTTAATTTAAAGTTCACTGTTTAAAAAAATATATAAAAAGTATTTACGAAGGTCATAACCAATAGGCCATTACTCTGTACTTTAAAGTAATGATGTTGGTAACGACCCCTCATTACTATGTAATATATGAAGTAATGACAACCTATTACACAATTTCAAAAAGATTTTGCTGGGTACATATTAGAACACAATAATTTACGAGCGAAGATTTGTAAAAGTTATATTTGAAAAGTCTTATTACCTGTGAACTCGATAAAAAAAATTTGTTAGCTTAACATGTTTGAGCAACAGAAACAAATAATTAAAAAAAAATCAGTTCAATGCCAGTGCAAACAGTATTGCTATGTAAAGATTTATAAGTCATATAAAGATGTCAAGATAGATATTAAGAAACCGCTGTTGTTAACCTAAAATCAAAAGTTGACTAGCAAAATCATTTTGTCATTCCGTATGTAACACATCAAAATATTCATTTTAGAACCCATAAAGTATATATTTTCTGAGTCCTTGTTTCACTAAAGTGCTATAGATATGTCCGTTCGTTGGTCTGTTGAAAATATATAATAGAATTCCAACAAAAATGTATGTATTGTATTTTCTATACATCAAAAATATTTGATATTAAAAATGGGCTAATTCGGTCTCTTAGGCTTGAAATGCAAGAGTAGGTCATAAAAATCTCTTTGTGACATCGAATAAAATGCGATTGCGTCTAAACGCAATCACGTAGAGTGATAAAATTTCACAGGTGTATTTCTTGAGTATAAAAAAAATATGTTTCCCAAATATTTTTTGAATACGTACATTACGAAACGAGATATAGATCAAAATGTACGAAAATAAACACCGCATGGAAAGTGAAACTGACATGCCCACCTCCTATACAACGCTTTTTCTTAAATTCATATAATTTGTCTATGGACCAAAACGTTGGACGATTAATGGTCTTTGTGTTTAGCAGAAGTTACTTTGATACGCCTGCCTACCTTAATGTCTACCTCTGGTATAATCTACTATTATTAAAAGATGATACCACAAAATTTGGCACAGCCGAATATAGTGCTCTTACTTGTTATAAAATATGCTAAAAAAAACACTAGCAATTCATTGATTGTTTTGATTTAGGATATAACTGAAAAGTAAGCACTGCCAAACCTAAACTAGACCATTTTATATAGGACTGACTATACTTTAAAGATAATTTATTTATTTTTTTTTATTTTTATATTGATGGGTTTTAAAAAAATGTGTCTTCCTCTCTTTTTGTAGATGCCATCTTGGGTTTTTGAATTTTTATTCTACTAGTCAACTCCTTTCATTTTATACCCATATTTTGAATTTAACTTCTTTTTTAATAGTTTACCACTATTTGGAATTAAATTTAATTTCTATTTTAATAGTTTACCGTTTTAAACAAGCCAAGCCATTTTCTTAATAATCATATTAAAAGTTTGAAAGCGATAATTTTGTAATTACTGTGTATATTTGGCCTATATATCCGCCATTTTGATAAGAATAAAAAAAGGGCCATACAATTTAATATCCAAACTGGAATAAGAAATTAAAAATAAATATTTTCATTGTGATTAAGAATAAAATTTAACTAAAAATTTTCGCTTTTCGAAAGAAGGGCCATAAAAAAATTTGCAAACATTAAATATATTTTTTGTTTATGTTCAAATATAATTCATTCAATTTAACGGTGGCGAAATACAATAACTTTTAGGAATGCAGAGTATATACGAGTACATATTTAATTTATATTCCTTCAGTGGACTAACTTCACCATCATTTGGGTGTTTCTAATAATTTTCTGTTTTGCATTCCTCTACTTCTTCCATCTTTATAATTACCGTTGGAAAAAAATATTACTTATAATTAAATAAATAAATTCAAATTCAAGTTGTAAATAAAATGCACAAACCTATTTAAACTGTAGGTTCCATTGTTGTTGTTGGTTTTGTTGCTGGTCTTTCTCTTCATGGGACACAGGTGAAAAGCTCCATAAATTAGTGGATTAACTAAGCTATTGGACATGCCAAAAAAGAATATGGCTGATTGTAAATCTTCACCAAACTGTAGCGAGAAGACATAAAAGAAATAAAATAAAATAGAAATTGAAATAGAAATAGAAATAAATCAGCAAATTGTAACACATGCTATTCAATGTTTTTGTATTCTTTAAAATGTATCACACGCTACTGCATACAGAATATATCTTTTTTTTTTTGGTTTTTAATAATACCTAATTATTTGAATTAGAATTTAACTTTCTTTATATTACTTGCCCAGCCGAGGCAGCATTGCTGTCCCTAACAATATATCTGTATTGCATTCATGATGTTGTTAGTGTTGTTTATATTTCTAATTCTGTCGTGTCTTCATATGTACATATATGTATATCTTACTAACTGCACTCGAAAGTCCTTCGCATGCTAATCGGGATAACAAAATATACCATCAGTTGATTTAGTTTGTTAAAAACTTCTTCACGTCATCAACACTTACACCTATTTTTATACCCTTCACACAGTGAAAAAGGGTATATATAGGTTTGTCATTCCGTGTGAAATTTCTACAATTTTGATTTCCGACCCCATAAAGTATATATTTTCTGAAAGCTTATGAATAGGGGAGTCGATTAAGCCCTGTCAGTCTGTCCGTCTGACCGTCTGTCCGTGTGTATGTTGAAATCAACTTTTTGAAGCCCCCCGACATCGCTTGGACTCGGGTGAGGTATTAAAATATCAGAAATATTCGGGAGTAGATCGGTATTGAAAATCAGAAACATCGGTACATAAACAACTGAGATATGAGCAAAAACCCACGACCACCTCGATTTTTTTCACAAAAACAACATTACAACAACAACATACATACATACAAACGTGTATACTGGTTAGAGAAAACGTGGCATCGAATCCCAGCTGAGCCAAAAAATTTTTTTTTTTATTTTTTTATATTTTTTTTTTTTAATTTTTTTTTTAATTTTTTTTTTATTTTTTATTTAATATATTATTTATATTTTTATTATTATTTTTTTTTAATTTTTTTTTTAAATATTTATTTTTTATTTTTTTGGTTTTATGTTTATTATATATATTTTAATTATTTTTATAAAATTTTTTTTTAAATTTTTTAAAAAAATTTTTTTTTTTTATTTTTTTTTTATTTTTTTTTTAACATACATACGTAAATTTATAATTTTACAATGGGATGTTTTTATATATGTATGTTTTTTATATGTATGTACGTATATCATATGGAATGGTGATACAAACTACTGTTATTGCATGACTACACGTTGTGAAGGGTATATAAGATTCGGCACGGCCGAATATAGCGCTCTTACTTGTTTTTAATAAAGTGATATTTCATCTGTCGGCGACTTTGCGTAATTACCGTCATAAAAATTATTCAGGTTTCGGCGTGCCTGGGTAAAAACATTAGAAAAAACTTATACACACTATTCCAGCAAAAACTAATTTTTGGTCTAAAAAATTATTTTTTTTTTTTAGCTTTTTTTTCGGTAGCTTTTAAAAATATGTCAGATATTATCTTTTCTAAGTCTTTAATTAAATGCTCTGATTCTTTTTGCGCAAAGCCAAAGCTAATGCTGGGTGGAGTAGTATAAAGCTCAAAAAGTTCCTGATTTCAATGCGATAAAGAACCCATGTAGAAGCAAAAGAGGAATGAAAAAATTGAGGTAAAAATTTTATAAGAAAAATACACTTGTTTTGTGATGGTTTATGAATTTAATATACTTGCAGACTTTTCACTATAGGGGAGTCGATTAAGCTCTGTCAGTCTGTCCATCTGTCCGTGTGTATGTTAAAATCAACTTTTTGAAGCCCCCCGACATCGCTTGGACCCGGGTGAGGTATTAAAAAATCAGAAATATTCGGGAGTAGATCGGTATTGAAAATCAGAAACATTGGTACGTAAACAACAGAGATATGAGAAAAAACCCACGACCACCTCGATTTTTTTTCACAAAAACAACATTCTAACAACAACATACATACATACAAACGTGTATACTGGTTAGAGAAAACGTGGCATCGAATCCCAGCTGAGCCAAAAGAGAATTTTTTTTTTATTTTTTTTTATTTTTGTTTTGTTTTATATTTATTATTTATATTTTAATTATTTTTTTTTATTTTTTTTTTTATTTTTTTTTTTATTTTTTTAAAAAAATTTTTTTTTTAACATACATACGTTAATTTTTAATTTTACAATGGGATGTACGTATTTCATATGGGATGGATGGTGATACAAACTACTGTTATTTCATGACTACACTTTGTGAAGGGTATATAAGATTCGGCACGGCCGAATATAGCGCTCGTACTTGTTCACTGTGTGAAGGGTATAATAAGTCTTTCCTGACGGAAATATTAATAATTTGCATACATGGGCACACTGCATTATATTATCAACTGCATTACAAATTTTAGTAATTAGTAATTTCGTACTGAAAATGAAATATAATTTACATTACTAGCACAAGAATAAAGAAAAACATTCAGTTATAAGTAATCAGTTATAGTTGACTGATTGCTGCATTTTTTTTTAATTCGTATTACTGGTAATGCAAGTTAAATTTGATTATCAGAAAAACTTTAATGATTACTTTAATCTTTTTTTAAGTAATCAGTAAAACTATATTTTTACTGCAATTCCACCGATACTGCAAAATACCCGTCTATGGTAATTTGTTACACTTCCAACATAACTCTACGCTTTTAAGAACTTTTAGCTTAACTGAAACATATTTAAGTCTTGATAAATTATGTAATTGCAAACAGAGAAGGATAAAGCTGTCTATGTCAGCTAAAAAAAATATATTTATTTGCTGCAGACACCAGAAGCATGAGAGAAGAGTTCGTTTATACTTTTAATGTGGAACCTATAGTACTTAGCTTTTTATCGATCTTTTTAAAAACTTTTAAGGTAATATGGTTACAAATACATCTTAGATAATAAGATTAGTGATAAAAATAATTAAAATCGTTTGGCTTTAATAGGCCTAAAGCTTGTATAATAAAAAAATTCCAGTTATTCACCTGTGTAACAATGCTTTAGTTAAAATATAAATAAATTAAAAAAACTGAAGAATATCATATAAATCTACTCACTATTATTGCGAAAATTTTATACAATTTTACCAGGATCTTATAACCATTGTTTGGAATAAAGTGAATACTTTTGTATACTTTTTGGTTTACCTATAAAATCGACATTTTACTACTAGATATATTTGTTATGACACTTAATTAATTAAAATGTATTTTATGGTCGAAATCTTGTTTAGCAACCCATTTGCCTTTGGGAATTCAATTAACCCAATTTCATTACATAATTTTTTTCGTAAGATATAGTGTAGCATTTATGTGTACAATATACTTTATGTCTTAAATATTACAATAAGATTTTATTAATACTATAAAGAAACATTTTATAGGATTATAAGAAACACTTAAACATTTACAATCTCCATATTATATCTATATCCATCACACAAAAGTACAAAAATATATACATACGCACATACATACATACATTCATACATACAGTCTAGGTAGAAAAGAAAATAGAAATTCGCAAACAAAACAAGACTGAATAAAAAAAAAATATACCCCAGGACAAGAATGTAAATCATATGCCCTTAAAAATTAATTTTTATTTATTTTATTATTATTTCTATTATCTATTTTTATGATGATCTTTTAAAGATAATGAGGGCAATATTTTTGCAGCGTTCCAATATTAATCTAAGCAGTTGACTTACTCTTTTATCTGGATTCCAGAACATAAAAATCAACATCATTACATTGTACGGTGTCCAACAGATAAGAAAGGCAAAAATTATTACAACGGAAATTCTCAGAGACTTCATTTTGGCTTTGTGTATAAGTCTTTGTCGATTCGTCTGACTTGATGGTTTGTGAGTGTAACCAGCCAACTTTGTCCCTTGAAACATTTTTTCGCTATCTGTAAAACAATTACAAAAATAATATATTTTGAAAGCAGTTTAAAATTAAATATAAACAGATTATAATTTGTAAATTAATCCTTTTACTTATAATATGTATGTAAAATCTGTCAGTAATTGTAAATTTCAAAACTGATAAAAACTGATAAATAAAAAACAAATAGACGACAGCAGGCTACCGACTACACCAATACAAATACATATAGTCATGGTCGTATAGCCAGCTACTCAATTATTTTGGAAACGTAGTAGTTTTGACACTTCTAAATATTTTACTTTTATAAATAAAATTACTCTTTTAAAAAAACTAACACTGATAACACGCTAAATATAAAAAAAACAGTGTTTTTGGTTTACCACTTATTTTTTGTTAATGTTTTTAAAATATTTTAACTTTTTGATGTTTCTTTTTGTTAAATGAATTAAAATATTTGTTTATGCTCACATAATTTCACAATTTTCAATATGTGAAAGCGCATAGAGAAAGGGACCTAAGGGTAAAAACTGGTTTTGTTCAGGAGAGCCATTTTAAAGATTAAATGATTTTTCTACTTTTTTAAATTGTTCATAAGGAAAAAAATAAATTTTTTGTAGTTTCGTTAAATCAAGTTATTTTGTTAATTTAGTAGGGGAAAAAATTAAAATAAAAAAATTTTACCGTTAGGTCCCTTTCTATTTGCGCTTAGAATCGTCGACTTCACTTTTATACAACGCGCATATCTCTGGGAGGGAACACTTTTGGGGCATGGGATCGGTCTCATTCGATGCTCAGATGTTGTCCACATCCAAAAAGAAAAAGAGAAAATTGTATAATCATCTTCATATTAAAGTGTGGATTTTAATTTTGACAGATTTGCTCAATTCACAAGCTGTCGTAGGCGTTGTACGTCGTAGTTGTTGTACATATTTTTTTTTTTTTTTTTTGATAATTTCTGCATTAATTTTTTGTACAACAGTTACAACAATCTTACCTATGTTCATCGAATGTCGTATAAATACATCATAGCTGGAAAAGTAAGTACCATCGCCGTTTTTCCTTAATATGTAGAAGTGATTTTTTTTACGATAGTTTGTGAATTGAGCAATTGTATTCGATAGCCTACTGTAGTCTATATGTTTGTTGTATCAGCGCAAAGAATTTTTTAAACTAAAAAACTGCTGGAATGCACGATGATGTTAAAATAAATTCTTAAGATTTTTAAATAAAAACGTAGTTATTTATATGTAAGATTTCTTTTTAATTTCACACCAGAAGCTTTTTCTATGCTATGAGGGAACTTAAGTTAAAAGTATTCTTACAATTTGGAAGCTGCAACGCCACGTTTACTACTTTATTCTTTTTTCTCTTCTTATACATTACATTACATACACATTAGCAATAGCATAACTAAGGTTTAATATTTAAGATTAAAAACATAACTAGTTTTATATATTTATTTTAAACTAAACAAAACCTTACACATAATATAAAAAAAAAATAATTTTATATTAAAATTGAAAAAATCTGTATAGGCACAAACTTTAATTTTGCATATATGTATGTAATCGACAGGTATTACTCTGGAAAGAAGTCAAATATACACAACCTGCTTAACAGTTTGTGTTACAGGCATATATGTACACACGTATGTACATGTGTAAGTAATAAAAATATAATGTCAATTTTTCATTATACATACATACATCTTTCTAAGACAGCCCATGTTAATGTGTTTCAATATTTCTTATTATATATATTAATATATTTTTTTTTTTCTTTAATAAATTTTGTTTTGTTTTTCTTACTCTTTACTTACTTGAAATTGTACGAAATGTTGACATATACGTTCCAAACAATATAGCCAAAGGCAAAAGAAATGTAAAAACTAGCGTAAATGTGGCATAAAGCTGCTCCTGCCATTCTGCCGTGTAAAAACCATGTGTAACACATTGATAAAATTCCTCAATGAATGGACCACGTGCAACTCGGAATATAAAAAACTATAAAAAAGAAAAAGAGTTTAAGCAAAAAGTAACAAAGTAGTGTTATATTATTATGAAATAAAATTCATTAGAGCCCTTTTTTATGTGTTCATTTTGAGTATATATATAAAACATACATACATATGTATACAATTAACACTGGCCGACAAGCATTTGAGTGCGAAAAATATAATATTTGATTTAATGTAATGATATTTAAAGCTTCACTAGAACTAATTTATGGAATAAAAATACATATTCATAATATGCTTTTTAATAATGTTTTACTTTGAATAAAAAAATTTCTGGACTATTCTTTCGTATTATTATGCATATATTCAAATTCAAAATACATTTTTTCACCACAAACGTTACTCTTAGTTAACATTTATTTGTGTCGGCATAAACTTACTATTTTCAAATAAGAATGCAAAAAAACGGAAACTGTGTTCGCCAATGAACTAGAACTGATAGACTAAATCAATTACTTAAGATAATATTAGCAAACAATTTTTGTAGGGCTGTGTAATAGTAAAGACACAAAAGAAAGAAATGAAAAATTTGCTGTTTTATCTTCTATGTAATATAAAACTAAATATCGAATAGAATATAGACAAATTAATTTACTTCTATGGTGCTTTAGTAGGACAGTCAGTGTGTTTTATTAGTGTATAAACTGATGATTTAATACTTGTCATGAAATTATGTATATTTTGCTATGTGTATATACAGTTGTGGTGAAAGTAGAAGTATCATCTTAAAAGTTTTAGTAAATCTGTTTACTCCTTGAAAATGTTGTTTTGATTTCAACCAAAAATTTATTCATTTCCAAAGCTTTAAAACGTCAATAAAGAGCTTAATAACGTAAAAAAATTTATATAATGACTAAAATAAAAGCATTTCATCTATTAGGTCGCCTTTTTTTACCGCGCAGTTTTCGTGCCCCATTGCTATATATAACACTTTTTTACAAAGATAAATTGAAAATTTAATAATTCGGTCTATATTTATTTTTTGAAAACGTTAAAGTTCGTCCTTAGTCTATATACACATGTAGGGGGAATATCGAAGCAGACCACTACTATCACGGGTCCCTTTTCGACCCCCTTCGCTCCTCAGTGATTTCGTGTCTACCGATCAGTATACCTTAAATCACTGAGTCCCGCGCCACAACCGGCGTTTGCTCTGGACTAGGAAAACAATTTCACACTGCCGACTGGTGATTGTCGACAATCCTCATCGCACAGTCCTTTGTAATCGCCAGCATCTCCCTCAGACTAAGGTCCCCCATCGCACTCACACTTAAAGTGTGCTTGCCTGTGATCCTTAATCTTCCGCTCGCCAACGCCGGACACTCGCATACTACATGCGCTGCCGTCTCGGCATCCTCCAGGCACATTCTACAAATATCATCATCCACGATCCGCATCTTCTTCAGATGATATTTGAAGTTTCCATGTCCTGTAATCAACGCATTGATCCAGCTCATCATACTCCAATTAAAACCGAGTATCTTCACTGCATCTCTGCCAAGTGGCTCCCTGAACACCATATGGGCCTGTCTACACGTGGTTCCCTCCATCCACCTTCGCAAGTGTATAGAGTTCACACATTGAAAGATCCTCGCCCGCACTAACCCATTACCCAGAGCAGTTCTGGTTTCCGGTCCGCAGAATGCAGTCTCAGACCCCTTCTTCGCAAGTTCGTCAGCAGCCTCATTCCTAGCTATGCCCACGTGTCCCTTAACTCACATCAGCGTTACCTCATTTGTAGAGGCACATCTATCCGCTGCATACGTTTTATAACCGACTGGTTGTCAAGTGCAATAAGAATTCTCTTCCCATACATTCGACATTCCAACAGGTGGTCCAACGCGTGTAGCAAACCAAGCATTTCCGCCTGATAGACTGACACGTACTCCCCCAGATTCAGGGTGCAGAATAAGTTTAACTCAGATGAGTACACACCAGCACTTGCCCTTCCGTCCATAAAGGACCCATCAGTAAAGATACTGATGTCATTCTCCATGCACTCATCGTGCATGAATCGTCCTGAGTCTAAGTTTGTGTTTATTTTGACCGACACTGATATACATACAGTTTATTTTGTCCGACACTGTATGTATATCAAACTTTATCATTAGTAAGGACACTTTTACTAGAGTGCTTTAAAATATTTTATTATAATTTTTTTATTTATTTAATATTTCTTCCTGAGAAAAATTATGTAGTATAGGATATCATATAATGTTTCCAATCATGTGCTCAATTACATTATATTATGTGAAGAAATGAACCAGCCTACGACTCAAATCAGTATGGGAATGGTCATAAAAAATCAACCTTTTTTTGGAATGGAGTAACAGAAATCTTCCTTTAAATTTGTAATCTTGAATAATTTATGCAATTCGATATGCAATTAAATTATCCTTCTTCTAATGTAATCTTAATAAACGACAACTTTCCTTTCTTATGATTCTCTTAATAAAATCTACAAAAAAAAAAAAAAAATAACTACCACTCGTTATTTGCACAACACTAAATTGATTGATCCATATTTAAGACGTTTATATGTTAACAAATTACAATGATATTAGTTCACAAAATTTTGCGAATAAGTCAAAAACAGTATGACATAAAAGTAATAAAAATATGTACATGTAAGAAATAAAATTAATAACAACAGGGAAAACATTTTTTACGTAGCAGCATGAAAACTGTAAGACATTTATGGAACGAAAAACATTAATATTATTTTCCTTATTGTAGTACAATCATAGTTCTATCACTTGCAATATGGCTCATACAAAAAAAGCTATAGTTTTGAAGCTATGAACATAACTGCCCTATTTCTTCTGTAGTATACTCTTCTTTATTGAAAAGTTCATTTAACTCATACTTTTACTCTAATTATACCCTTCACCTGTGGTGCACAAGGGTACACGCATAGAAAAACCATGCTTACGACATGATCACGACGGTCATTTTATAGTTTCTATAACAACATTTGGTTGTCGAAAACAAGTAATAGTTATTTCTGTTTCATTTTATCATATATTTCGTCACGATAATCAAGCATTTGATGGAATTGTATCATTTAATGTTTAATTTTCGTAAAAATTTCAAAATGGTTATCATTTAAAAATAGTATGATTTAAAAAAAATAATTTGACAAAAATAGTATTATATTCCAAAGCATTATTAATCAAAAATAATCATTAAATAATAAGTGGGACAACAGTATGATTACAAATTAATCAAGCTATGATTATTTTTTAATAATAATTTGATTTCAACTGTTCTTCTTCTTAATTATTTTAAAAGTTTGAGATGTCAAAAAAATCAACAAAAATTTTGAATAATTAAAGAAAATTTACAAATAAACTAGAAAATGTAAAAAAATATTGGTATAAAAATTGCAGTTAAATTGGTAAGTACAATCAATATGTATATGTTACAGCAAAAGCCAATAATTTACCGTAAAAAGCAAAGATTGTCGATTTCAATTGTAGTCAAATATATGATTATTGAATGATACTTTAATTAAACATAATAATGATAACTGGTAACCATTATCATACAATTTAATCATAGTATGTTGCTCTTCGATTATTGTTACCACAACCATATTTTTATACCCGCCACCAAAAAAATGGTGGGGGTATATTCATTTTGTCATTCCGTTTGTAACACATCGAAATATCCATTTTAGACCCCATAAAGTATATATATTCTGAATCGGGGTTTGATTTTATGACGATCTAGCTATGTCCGTCCGTCTGTCCGTCTGTTGAAAGCACGATAGAGGTCGCACCGAAAAAGCTAGGGGGCTCAAATTTTGCCAGAATCTTTCTTATAGACAAGGTTTGTTTGGTATTGAAAATGGGCTAAATCGGAATATTAGGAAGAGAGTTATAGGTCGAAAAGCAAGAGTAGGTCGAAAAAACCGTGTCCTTCGAACATCGAATAAAATGGAATTGTGTCCAAACGCCTTAACGTAGACTCATGAAACTTCGAATATATATTTCCTGGGTAAAGACAATATTTTCTCCCAAAAATTGTCTAAATCTATGCATTAGGAGAGGAGTTATCGATCAAAATGTACGAAAATTTATACCGCACAGTGTATTTTTTGGTATATTTAAAAACAAAAAGGTCATAAAAGCAACAAAATTGGATGTACGACTCTGAAAACTTGCACACTTTGGTTCTTGGTGACACGCTTTCTTGTAACGGTAAATCAATGTGCCACGCCCACTTTTACGCCCACCTCCCATATAACGTTTTAACTAAAATTCATATAATTTCTCTATTAATAAAGATTTTGGAATAATAAAGGCCTATATTAAAACACCTCAGTTGTACTCATTCGCAAAAATAACTTTGACACGCCTACTATAACGCCCACTTTTCACGTTATCTACCGTTAATGAAATTTAAAAGCTCATAAAACCGCTAAAATTAGAGGTATGATGATAAATTTTGCTACGTCTATCCCCCTAGGCAATTTCATTACTATGCCAAAAAATTAAGGTGCCACGCCTTTTTTTACGCCCACCTCCCATATAACGTTTTACCTAAAATTCATATAATTTCTCTATTAATAAAGATTTTGGAATAATAAAGACTATATTGAAACACCTAAGTTGTACTCATTAGCAAAAACAACTTTCACACGCCTACTATAACGCCCGTTTTGACTTTTGAATTGTGTCCAAACGCATAAACGTAGAGTCATGAAACTTCGAATATATATTTATCGAGTCAAAAGAATATTTTTCCCTGAAAATCGCTTAAATCTATGAATTAGGAAAAGAGTTATACATAAAAATGTACGAAAATTTATACCGCACAGTGTATATTTCAAATTCTGAAATTTTGCAAACATGGCTTTTTGGTCAAAGTCTTCGTTATAACGGAAAATAGATGTGCCACGCACACTTTTTTCCTTAAAATTTTATAAAAATATATTAGTCATATATATTAGCATTTATTCATCTTACACTGCGACATTTATTGTACTGTAGCTAAATATAAGATAAAGATGATAAGATAGATGACTCTACTAGCAACTACTAGATGGCATGCTTACAACTTATGCTTATGTTCTCCTTAAGTTATGCTCTATTAAAAATGGGAATTTAGGAAAATTTTGACCTAAGTAAAAAAAAAATTATCTCTAAACATTATAAACAATTTATTTTCATGTACTAATGGCTAACAAATTTTAAAATTATACAAAACTTATTTCGTTTCAAAATCTTTTAAAAGCAAAATGTTATAGAAGTTTAAAAATCAAAATCTTACTAATAAATTTCCCGTTTTAGAAAAATGCAGAGAATGTATATTTTAAATCACCCTGTGGCCCTTAAAATTTAACTTTCTTCCTCTTAAATTCATGTAAATTCTCTATGAATAAAGATTTTGGAATACTAAAGGACTATATTGAAATATCTAAGTTATGTTTATTAGCAGAAACTTTATTGACACGCGTATTTTAACGGCCACTTTCATTGAAAGACTAAATTTACGAAAACATTTTACTAGCATACCGAAGTTATAATGGGTGGTTTAATTTTAAGGGACTATGTTGATTTTGAATAAAATTATTATGATATTATTATCATTTATTTTTGCTTCAATTATGTATGGAACAAAATATCGGCCAAATGGCCCCCCAACCTAGGCGGCACACCACGATCCGATAGTCCAAATTTTCAATGACACTGTTGATACTCGATTGTTGGGCACGATGATGAGTCAAGGTTGCTTGCTCTTGCCACGTTATCGTGAAAAACAGCAATGTTTCCCATTCAACGAACTAAGATGACATTCACAGATGTTTTCACATTTCATACAGACCTGCTTTGCAGACATTTAAATATTTTTTACAATTCTCACGATTGTGGTCGAATTCGAACGATTATGTTGACCAAAAGAATCACGAAGTGCACAAAATTAATTTTGATTTGAACGCCCATTTTTATAAAAATCTTTAATATTTAAAAGTGTTGCTCGATTGCGTATCTTTCCACGGTTCAAATTGAGTTAGTCTGAGATTGAGAAATGTCAAATGAAATACAAGAAAAAAGTTGAAGTTTAGATGTGGTTCACCTTAAACATGGGCCCTTAAAATTTAACCACCCTCTACAAAGAAAGTGATACATATTTTATTATAAAGAGATTATTCTATAGCGATTAACAAAATAATAAATGTTGTGCTTTAAATGTACACAAAATTGGTGGTGGGTATGAAAGATTCGGCACAGCCGAATATAGTGCTCTTACTTGTTTATCTGCGTGTATATATAGCTTTGTCATTCCGTTTGTAATTTCTACAATTTTCATTTCCGACCCCATAAAGTATATATTTTCTGAAAGCTTATGAATAGAGGAGTCGATTAAGCCCTGACCGTCTGACCGTCTGCCCGTCTGTCCGTGTGTTGGTTGAAATCAACTTTTAGAAGCAACTATATGTTCCTCAGATCTGTATATGGTATCAATCTCTTGGAAATATTTAGGAATGAATCGTTATTGAAATTCAGCACAATCGCCCCAAAACTTTCTGAGATATGAGCAAAAAACTACGACCACCTCGTTTTTTTTTCACAATTACAACAACAACCTACATACATACTGGTTAATGTAAACGTGGCATCGAATTCCAGCTGAGCCAAAAAAATTTTATTTTATTTTATTTAATATATTATTTATATTTTATTATTTTTTTTTTGGTATGTTTTTTACATGTATGTACGTATTTTATATAAGATGAATGGGGATACAAACAATTGTTATTGCATGACTACACGTTGTGAAGGGTATAAAAGCTTCGGCACGGCCGAATATAGCATTGTTACTTGTTAGAAGATTGATTCACTTAAGCTTAAAAGCAATTGTAATGCTTTATTTTATTTAATTCGATGCAAGAAAAAAACGATTTTAATTAAAAGAACCTAAATAAAACAAGTAAGAGTGCTTTATTCGGCCGTGCCGAATCTGATAATACCCTTCACCATCATGCACATAGGTATAATCCCACATCGTTTCTTAACCTATATTTTGAATTTTTGCGTAGTTAACAGTATTCTACTAGTCAAGCCGTTTAATTTGATACCCACATTGATGGGGTGTCGTTTGTAAATTTTTGGAATATATATTTTTTTAAAAAATTTTTTTTCCTATAACTTTACCGATTAGAGCCCGCTTTATTCAAAACTTTTCACTAATATCTCTAGAAGCATGTTCTATCTATAAATAATAGCAAAGGTACCTATAAATTCTTCTATGGCTGAGAAATTTTAATTTTGGCGATAAAAATGTGGGAAAAAACAGAGGCAGTCGTGTTTATTTACTGATATCTCAGAAAGTTATGGGGCGATTGTGCTGAATTTCAATAGCGATTCATGTCCGGATATTTTCAAAAGATTGGTACCATACACAGATCTGAGAAACATATGGTTGCTTCTAAAAGTTGATTTCAACCAACACACGGACAGACGGGCAGACGGACAGATGTTCAGGGCTTAATCGACTTCTCTATTCATAAGCTTTCAGAAAATATATACTTTATGGGGTCGGAAATGAAAATTGTAGAAATTTTACACGGAATGACAAACCTATATATACCCTTTTTCACTGTGTGAAGGGTATAAAAATAGACGTGGCTCATTCTTTACAAAGAATGGCTTAAACAATGACATTGTTATTTTTAACAAAATAATTTACATCTACATGCTTCCTTTATAAACATCACGAACGAAACATGAATGCTTAAAGACAATTTATTAAAAAAAAATTATTATTCTACTACGTTTTCAATATTATTATTGCATTTGATATACGAAACAATCTGATCTAGTGTCTTAAAGTGTAATAACATATTTTTAAAAATCTTGAAAAAGATTAGACAGTTACAGTATTTTAAAAATTACGTAACAAATATTATTAAAAAATAATAAATAAATAAATAAAAAAATTAGAAACAAATTGCTCTTCGCAACCACTTTTGATTTTTATTGCAAGCATATCTTTGGAAGATCATGTGTATACTAAACTGTATATTTGTACGGAATGGAAATATGTCACGTATTAATAAGTGCAAACCTATCGTGCGTGCAATATCGACGCACATGTCTTTTGCAGTTACAAAAGTTTTATAGGTGTAATAAATAATATGCCTTAAAAGTTAACCATCAAACATAACAGAAGAGAACAATACAGTCTCCAAATACAGCCTTGTAATAAAACAAAATATGTGATGTTGATAATTTGTTAATTTAATAAAATATTTTTCTTCTGTAATAAATGTGATGTTTAAAAACATCACTACTAAATTCTTTAAAAGATTTAACAAAAATTTTAAGGAAACTGTTTTGTTTCCTTAAATTTTTGGGGGATATTTTTTTTAATGTTTTTGCTTTCCGGAAAAGCGATAATTTTTTAATTTCCCGATATACCTCAGAACAATAATAAACATTAATTTAATTTTTTTTTTTTTTTTTTATTAAAAGAAAAGTTCTTACTAAGTAAAAATCATAAAATGTAAAAGAAACAATTAAATATCAGATACAAAATCAAAATAAACAATAACATTACAATTTGATTTGCCAAAGAAGAGAGAGAGAGAGAGATTAAAAAATGAACTAAATTAACTAAAAATAAAAATTTTATTTCTAAAACATGTAAAGAAAGTATATTAATTTCGTTTTTGCAACGATTATAAATTACGCATTAATCCGCAGTGCTTCCTCCTATACATGAGATTCTCTTTACGCATAAAGAGCATTACAAAGTATTTTTAAGGAATTTCCATTATATATAAAACAAAATACAAATTTACTGATTACTTACCTAATTATATATCAAATGATAATTCTGTTTCTTAGATTTTTATTCTTGTTTCTTGTTTTTTCATACTTTAATGTAAATACTTCAAAGTAGTAAAAGATTTTATTGGTATCCGAAACTTATAGTTGTGCTATTGTAAGGTTTAACCGTAAAGTAAACGAAATAACATTTTTAATTGAATTAATATCTAATTTAATCGCATTAATAATCTGTAACCTAGAGACAAATTTTTCGAAGCACTTGGAAAATTTTATATTCTTAGTCTGTCATCAAAATTAAATCTCATGATACATTTTTGTAAATGAAAATTAATTATTCCTTTTCTTGAAAGGCCTGTCAAATATTTTTAAATTATTCTTTTTGAAATGTTTTGCATTTTTCGCATTTGAGAAAACATTGGTTATAGAATATTTCTCAGCTTTTAAATCACATGTACCAGCGAGTTTCCTGGGTATAATAAAACTTATGTATGTTAAATATCATATATAATTGTTTTCCCTTTCTCATGATAATTTCATGTATACTATGTCGCTAAAAGCTCTATAATAAATACCTTTTATTATTATACAAGAAGAAAAGGTAGACATGTTTCTTTGGTTTTTTTTTTCATTTTGACATAAAGCAATTTATTTTAATGCCAAAAATCGTACTGCCACAATTCGAATGGCAGAGTTTTTGTTTACGTTTAATATATTGTATAAGATTGAGAAAAATAACGTTTTATTTGATTAATTTATAATTAAAGGTAAAAATAAAAGAACAAAAACAGCAATTGTAATACAATTCAATTAATGCATACATATCGATATACGAAATTGAGTCTTTCAATAGCGGAAATCACCCTTCGTCTTTTATATATTCTATTGCAAACGTTGCTTTTAAAAAATTTCCAACTGTTTTTAGTATTGGAAATAAGTGCTTGTGTGGAAAATGTAATTTTAGTGTATATTGTTTTTGTCTTGTTGCAAACTTAAGAATATATATGTATACTAGACTTGCAAAATCTGCAACATTTGCATGATCTGTTTGCAACGAAGGGTGATTTCCCCTGGTGTTTCCAATACATTTAACAAATACACCTCGACACAAAAATTATCCCAATAGTATCAAAAATAACAGTTTAACAGACAACTTTACAAAAAAAAATTCATCATGATAATACAATTTCCATTACGTTTTTGCGTTCTCCTGTCAAGTTACAATTATTTGAGGTAGGGCCTTGCTACCTGCAACCAATGATATGCAAATTTGAAGATGTGACTTAGACATATTCATTCATCAGATAATCGCAGTTGGGAGAAAACTTTGTTGTTTAAACTGTTTATTAGTATACTAACATATTACTCACTACTTCGCAGTTCTTACTATTTATTGAATACTTAAGTTCCGCCACCAAAAAAGTTAGGGGGCTCAAATTTTCCCAGAATATTTTGTATTGAAAATGGGCTAAATCGGAATATTAGGGTTATAGCTCGTAATGCAAGAGTAAGTCAAAACAACCATATCCTCTCAACATCGAATAAAATGCAATTGTGTCCAAACGCATTAACGTGTATTTTTCCCTGAAAATTGCTTAAATCTATACATCTATAGATCAAAATGTACAAAAAATTATACCGCGCAGTGTATTTTTCGTTATATTCAAAATTTAAAACGTAATAAAACTGACAAAATTAGATGTATGATTCTAAAATTTTGCAAGCATTTTTTTTTCGTCAAAGACTTTGTGCTAACGGAAAATAAATGTGACACGCCCACTTTTACGCCAACCTCCCATATAACGCTTTATCTCAAGTTCAATTTCTCTATGAATAAAGATTAAAGGACTATATTAAAATATCACGTTTTCTACTGTTAATCAAACTTAAGAACTCATAAAACCAACAAAATTAGAGTTATGATGATGAAATTTGCTACATATATCAATCTAGTCAATGTCATTTTTATGCCAGAAAATTCAGGTGACACGTCCACTTTAACGCCTACCTCCCATGTAACGGCTTATCTAAAATTCATATAATTTCCCTATGGACAAAGTTTTTGGAAGAATAAAGGACTAAATATATAAAAATATCTGTTTTGTTTATTAGCAGAAACTATATTGACATGCCTACTTTAACGCCCACTTTCATTGAAAGACTAAATTTACGAAAACATTTTACTAGCATATCGAAGTTAAGAAGAAACGCCTACTTTAACGCCCACTTTCATTGAAAAACTAAATTTACGAAAACATTTTACTAGGATATCGAAGTTATACAAAGAAAGTGATACATATTTTAGTATTAAGATATTATTCCATAGCGATTACTGTTAATAACAAAATACTATATTTTGAGCTATAAAAGTACATCAAATTGGTGGTGAGTATAAAAGATTCGGCACAGCCGAATATAATGCTCTTACTTGTTTGTAGTAATACGGGATGTCTCTGTTATACAGGGACAATCTAGCCAACATTTCAGATATTGGAAATAAAAAACTACCCAATTAATTTTATTTTTTCAAAAACTAAAAACAATAAAAGTTAGTTATAACTAGCAAATAAACAACTTTTTAAAGTAAATACCAGTAAAGTAAGAGTGTCGCATTAGTCAGCTGAAGAAAAATTTGTAAGAAAAGCACAAAAAATTTCAGAAAAGATCAAAGGCCCATTTTTAATATTTATAAGCTGGCTTAATCTACTGTCAGAACTAAACGATTAGTTAAGTTTTATGTGTGAATATTTATTTATGTAAATACACATGTTTGTGCCCAACCTTTATGAACATTTTTATTGCGTACATTTAAGGGTGCAAGATGTTACGATTTTTATACCCTTCACACAGTGAAAAAGGGTATGTATAGGTTTGTCATTCCGTGTGAAATTTCTACAATTTACATTTCCCCATAAAGTATATATTTTCTGAAAGCTTATGAATAGGGGAGTCGATAAGGCTCTGTCAGTCTGTCCGTCTGTCCTTGTGTATGTTGAAATCAACTTTTTGAAGCCCCCGACATCGCTTGAGGTACTAAAACATCAGAAATATTCGGGAGTAGATCGGTGTTGAAAATTAGAAACATCGGTACATAAACAACTGAGATATGAGCATAAACCCACGAGCACCTTGATTTTTTTTCACAAAAACAACATTACAATAACAACATACATACATACAAACGTGTATACTGGTTAGAGTAAACGTGGCATCGAATTCCAGCTGAGCCAAAAAAAAATTTTTTTTATTTTTTTTTTATTTTTTTTTTATTTATTTTTAATTTTGTATTTAATATATTATTTATATTTTAATTATTTTTTTAAAATTTTTTTTAAATTTTTTTTTTAATTTTTTTTAACACACATACGTAAATTTTTAATTTTACAATGGGATGTTTTTATATCTGTATGTATTTCATATGAGATGAATGGTGATACAAACTACTGTTATTGCATGACTACACATTGTGAAGCGTATATAAGATTCGGCACGGCCGAATATAGCACTGTTACATGTTAAATCTAATTAGGAAAAATTACAAGTGACGATTTTATGTGTAGAAACTCTTACTTTTGACGGCTCTATACGTAACAAACTAATCAAATGTAATACATAGTTTATGTAAAGGAAACAAGTGTATCATTAATGTTTAAATTAACAATCACCTTTTTTATGAACCTTTTTATGTAGAATTGTGTTATCAAGTACAAAAATTATGATTATTTATATAAAATAGTTTTTATATATTTCTATCTATCGTGTGTGATTTGAAATAGATATTTAAAATTTCTTATTTATGAGACAAATAACAAGATATAATTGATGATGAAATAGGATAATTAAAATTTACTAATTTTGAGAAATGTTCGTTGGATTTGTTCTATTTGATTTCAGGAAAAATTTAAATTCCAATCAACCAGCTTTCCGAAACTTATGTGAATTTGTAAATAACTCTAACTAACATAAAAATAAAATTTATCAAAATAAGAAAATTTAAATTAGTTTGAACAGAAAGCCCTTTGATTTTCTGTTCAAAGGAATATTACTATTTTTATTATATGTATGTAGTTAAACACATACATATATATATTCACTTATTTCAGTCAGTTCAATAATATAATAAAAATGACGACATGTCGCGCCAATGACGTCATTCAAAAACTATGTTTCTAGTGGCTAATACCTTCAAAGTTCCAGTATTTTTAATGGCAGGGTTGCAATATATCAGATAAAATTATACATGTTTAGTGAGAATTGCCAACCCATGGTGGTACTTAAACCTCGTCCAACCCGTGTTACTTAGTTTTAAGAACAAAAGTATTTAACTACAGGTTTGCCAATTTACACACAGTACATACCGAATGCCAAGAATTATAGAAATTGTTTATATAGTTTTCTTCATCAAATACATATTTCTATAATTTTTGTGTAAATTATAGTAGTTAGTCATGCACAAAAATCAAAACCAGAAATCAAAGTACCAGTAAATAAAATTTCGAAAAGATTGTTGCTTTAAGTTGCCATTATTTTTAGTTAAAAGTTTTCCTTACAACAGACATTTCGCAGCCCATTATGCTGTATCATTATATTGTATAATAAATACTAAAATCACGTATAGCTACCAAATTTATAAGAAAAAGTGCAAAGTTTACATATAAAAAAAATAAAACAAAATAAAAGCTCATACTAAAAGCAGATTATTGTCACGTATGTATGTATGTACGTGTGTGTGTATGTATGTATGTAGGTGATTGTATAAAATGTGCTCGCCTTTAACTACTTCCTATATTTAAAGAAAATGATACAGAAATAGAGTACTCGGCAGTTTTGTTTCCTTTTAGATGTTTCTTTATCACTTTGTCTGTTTTTTTTTTTATTTTGTTTACTGGCCGTATTTTGTAAAAGGTTTACGGCATATTTTACTTGACGTATTCAATTTAGTGAAAGCCATTTATAATTTTAAGAAATATTTTTTTGTTCGCCTATTTGTCGTAAATACATCTTAAAGCTACACGAAAACCTTAAAGGAAGACATATAAGACACGATGAAACTAAAAAAAATATATATATTTTCTAATTAAAATTACGTTTTTAGAATTTGCTACTTTTGCACTTTTTCCAACGCATTTGTATAGGAAAGAAAGCCAAAAAATTATTTTAAAGCAAATATAATATATAAACACATACATATGTATGTATGTGCGTATGGTGTGTAGTATATTAACAAATTGGCTTACGAACAACCATCCAGTTTTTTTATACCCACCACCAAAAAACATGGTGGGGGTATATTCATTTTATTATTCCGTTTGTAACACATCGAAATATCCATTTTAGACCAAATAAAGTATATAGTATATTTTGAGTCGGGATTTCATTTTATCAAGATCTAGCTATGTCCGTCCGTCTGTCCGTCTATTGAAAGCACGATAGAGCTCGAACCGAAATAAAAATTGGTTAAATCTATCAGTTAGGAAAGGAGTTATAGATTAAAATGTACGAAAATTTATAACGCGCAGTGTATTTTTCGGATATTTAAAATTTAATGTATGACTGTGACCACTTTTTCGCCCACCTACCATATAACGCTTTATCTCGAATTCATATATTTTCTGAAAGAACTATAGTGAAATATCTATAACAGTTGTTGTGTTGTGTTGTGCTATAAAAGTACATAAAATTGGTGGTGGGTATAAAAAATTCGGCACAGCCGAATATTGTGCTCTTACTTGTTTTATTTAAAATTTGTCCTAAATAAATATTGACTGGTTTAAGAACTAAGAATTTTTATTTTTTAATATTATTTCATTAGAGAAGCGCGTACGAGCATTTCTATATACATATATGAAAATCCATTTGCCATTTATAAAGTGTGAATATAACTATTTTGAATCTTCACGGGCTTATATGTATTACGATCGTATTCATATACAACTTAAGTATGACCTTCTTAAACCTTTAATAAACACAGGGATTAGGGTAAATATTAGGTGTGTTCAAAATAAGAACCATCTCCTTGTGAATGGCTGGTTAGTAAACGATTTAAAAATTCTTACTTGTATAAAATATTACATAATTATTTGTTAAGCCTTTAAGGCGCATAGAGAAAGAAACCTAAGGGTCAAAACAGGTTTTGTTCAGGAGAGCCATTTTAAAGATTAAATGATTTTTCTATTTTTTTAAATTGTTCATAATGTGTAATTTTATTAGTTTTAAATTTTCTAATATACATAGTAATTTGTTAAAAAAAAAAAAAAAAACAAATAAGAGTGCTATATTCGGCCATGTCGAATCTGATAATAACCTTTTTTTACCATCATGTATAATCCCACATCGTAGCCATTTTTCTTTATTATTTCTGACGCCATCCTCGATTTTGAGTTTTTAAGTATCTGTATTCTACTAGTCAATCCCTTTTATTTAATACCAATATTCAGAGGGTTCAAGAAGTTATATTTTAAAATACCAGATTTGACCCAAATATAAATTCATTGTCCGCCATTTTGTAGTGAGGGCCATCATGAATTTTAATTCTTTTAATATGCTTCTATTGCGCTAGTCCTTTTATATGATACCAATATTGACTCTCTTGGTTGTCTAGAAGCTGAAAAAAATTGGTTTTCGTTTGTAAGTTTTTGGAATATATATTTTTCAGACAAAATTTTTGTCTATAACTTTACCGATTAGAGCACGCTTTATCCAAAATTTTTCACGAATATCTCTAGAGCCATGTTATATCTGCAAATAGCAAAGGTACCTATAAATTGTTCTATGGCTGAAAATCTTTATCTTGGTGGGTAAAATATGAGAAAAAAGAGAGGCAGTCGTGTTTGTGATTGTGCTTAATTTCAAAGATGTATAAACCCTTGTGCACCATAGGTAAAGGGTATAAAAATAACCTTTAACAAATTGTCATTAATGAAATTTTTTAAATATAACAATAAAATCGTTAAGCTCTTACTTGACTGATAGAATTCAACAAGTTTAGTTCGGAAATACTAGTTGTTGAAGTTTTTTTTGGCAACCTCTGCCCTATTTTATTTGCCCTATTTATAAACGATCTTTCTTCAATTATTCAACACTCTAATATATTAATGAATTCTAAAGATGTCAAAATTTTTCATTCCTTTAATAATTCTGAAGATTAATTTTTCCTTTAGTCTGATATTAATAAATTGATTAATTTGTGTGAAATCGACTTAATGGAGTTGAATTAAAAAAAATTTAAACAAATGTCCTTCTTCAGACTTAAGAAATTAGATTCACTTAATAGCATTAACGAGTTTAGACTTGCTTGCTCACTAGTTAAATTTTCGTAACCATATTTCGCGAATTGTTAACAAATCAAATGGTGTACTTGGATTTATTAAGAGGTGGTGCAAAGAATTTGTAGATCCTTATATCACCAAACAATTATACGCGTCGCTAGTTTAACCTATTCTTGAATACGGATTAATTATAAGGGATTCTTACTTAAATTATTAAATTGATAGTATTGAATTCGTACAAAAGAAACTTTTAAATATTTTTGTCTACATGGCCTTGGATGAAATTCAATTTTACTACCTTCATAAGAAAGCAGACTTTGCCTTTCGTCAAAAAGTCGACGCTAAATGCTGAGTTTATTTGTGCTGAACTTTATTCAAGGGGATGCTAAATCTGAATTTCTGTTAAGCAAAATAACTTAAGACGTCCTAACCAGACCAAATCAAAACTTCCGTCTTCTTACCTCATATGTGAAAACTTTTACAAAAACTACTTATCACCTTATTTTTATTTTTAAGCCGTTAACTTGTAAGTATAGACAAAATAAATAAATAAATACATTTAAGGAAACTTGAATGTCCACCTACATTTGGTTTAGTTTAAAAGTTAAGTTGAAATTGGCAAATATTTGAGACATACTGCCTGTTCAACGATGTCGAAAGAAAACCCAAGCGAAATTTCATTCGTACAAATACGTTGAAAACAAAAACAAATTTTTAGTTTTTGTTGTTGTTTTCAATATATTTGTACGATTGAAAATTTCGCTTGGGTTTTCTTTCGACATCGTTGAACCGGCAGATAGTCTTTTGTTTTTGTGTTTGATCCACTACGAAGAAAATCTTATATTTCTTTATAAAAGTATGTAGATTGTGTATGTACAAACAAGTTGTAATAGCTTTTATCGATGAATGCAATGCGAAGCACATTACCAGTCTAAAAATATTTAATACATACCTGCGGTAGACTAAGTAGCAGCGAAAGTATATACGTGCCACCCAACAAGCGATAGCATCTCTTGGCCATATTTAATGATTTCATGGGATATTTAACAGCAATCCAACGGTCAACACCAATTAGAACCAGA
Organism: Phyto melanocephala; assembly: GCA_941918925.1. Lineage (NCBI taxonomy): Eukaryota > Metazoa > Arthropoda > Insecta > Diptera > Rhinophoridae > Phyto > Phyto melanocephala. The sequence goes on along the minus strand of OW799235.1, from coordinate 133,916,327 downwards.
ACATATGTTGACAAATACAAACTGAACATTTGAAATAATTTAACCAGTTTGCACGTCAATTCGTTAGCCAGCCACTGGACAGTATAACACCATGCTGCTTCACCAATTATGCAAAATCCGGTCACTAAAACATCTGCTATTGACAGATGAAATATTAACGAATATATCGCACTCCAACTGTGACGAGAGCTGCGTCGTGCCAAACGGGTTTTGTAAATATTCCACATTGTCAACACGTTGCCCAATAGGGAAAACAAGGCCATTATACTTAAAACATACACTTTAATTATTGCCGATTTGGATAATTGCGGTGCATGTTCTAATCTAATTTCATCATCTTCTATGGTGGGTCCTGCACTGGCAGGTATATAAATATTGGAGTTTGTGTAGGTTAGATTCATGAGAAAATCAAGCGGGTAATCAGAGATTTTCATTATTGCAGGTAATTGCGAATCAGGATGTCGCTGTAACCATTGCAAGGCTGTAGAAGATAGTATTGATGCAGCATTATTGGAGGATTTTTTTAAAGTTGGCGCAAATGTGTTGACTGGCGGAAAGTATGTTGTAGAGGTGATACTATGATTAAAATTACTCGTTGTCAAAAACTCTTGCTGCGACGATGATGTAAATATGTTGCTGCTATTGTTAAGTAAACTCATTGTTTCGTTTGTAAATTGTAGTGCGGATTTTGTTAGATTATTAACAAATTCTCCAGCAACATTTACTATATCACCCATCTTAGGAACTCGTTCAATTTCAGTTTCAGTTCGTATATAAGTGGTCATTTTTTTCTAGTTTTCTTTATTATTATTGTAGGATTGCTGTTTTTCGACATGTGAAATAATACATACGAGTACACTAATCGTCTGCAGATTTAATATATATGATAGAATTACAGTATGGATGCAATAAATAGGCTGTAAAAGTAAAAAATAAAAAATTAATATTAAAAATAATGGAATACTGTATTATTATACATATTATTTACAAGTAAATATCTTTGGCCTAACATAACAGCTTAAGTCAAGAGGAAAAAAATTTAGTTTCTTGATCATAAAAGTAAATTCTTCATGACGCTCTCTTCATACCAATAAGAGTCTTTCTACATAATATCTGTGGTTTTTATGGACAATCGTGTATGACAAACGTCCTTGCTTATAAAAACCACAGATGTACAGAGATATGACGTAAAAAATGAATCAATTATTTTCTTTTTCCTGAAAATGTCTATTCTGCTCCAGACCTTTCCTTGATTTTACAATTTTTCAATGTGTTATCAAGCCATTTTACATGATACTCATATTGAGGGTGTTTAAAATGTGATATTCACCACTTTATTTTCGAACGAAATCTTATTGTGTTCTAGTAGTCCATCTCTTTTATTTGATACCAAAGTTTAGTCCGCCCCTTGTCTTGAAACTTAACAAGTTGAGTGTCGTTTGCTTATTTCAAAGCAGTTGCATTTTAAAGCTTATTTCAAGAGTCAGTTGTAAACCGATTTCGTACTTTTTCTCTACAAAAATCTTCGAAACTACGACTGGCATAATTATACTATCAAAAAAAATGTTTTTCCAGATTATTATTTTTGTCTACAAGTTTGTCATTGAGTGAATGATTTGTCCAAAACTGTATGCGAATTATCGTAGAATAATATCACATGTACAAATAATACGTACAGTTCTAAAAATTCTTCTAGAGCTGCAAACTTATAATTTGTGTGTTAAAAGTATAGGTAAAACCAAGTTTGGTGCGACGTTTGGGGGCCTCAAAATGTTAATTTCAGCAAACGTATAAAGTTTTAGAAAATATATACAATATATAAATATTTAATATGAATATAAAATGTATGGGGTTGCAAACAAGTATTGAAAAAATAAAAGGAATGAGATAGCTATATGTATATACCCTCAGCACCACAGGTGAAGTGTGTAAAAAATATTATAAAAATATTCTACATTCTACAAATCCAAATACACTAAATTTACTAATTCCGTGCACATTGAAATCAGGTCCTCTTCATTTGTAAGGTTTTATGCGCATTATCATATCTTCTCAACATCGAACTACAACATACCTAATAATAAAAAAAAGAAAATAATAATAAAAATTTATTACATTAACAATTTGATTTTAGGACTGAGATTGTGGAAAATAGAACACATTTAATTTAGTTCCTTTTCCATTTAAGTTATATCATTGGAAAAAACAAAAACCTTCAAACATTATGCATAAATAAAAACCATAATTATCACTTCATCCTTGTCTCAATCCAGGTGAGCGATTAAAAGCTCAGTAAATAACTACATTAACTAGAACTAGTGTTCAAATTAAATTGTTGTATAAACTACTAAGTACAATTTCGATAGCACCGCCACTTGTTTAACAACACAATAAATTAATAACTACATCGATTCAGTATTTTATCATTAAGTCAAAGGCAAAAACTAGAAATAAAAAAATACCGTAGTAATGATAATTATCAATAATGTCTACAATAAAACAAACCTAATTATTAAATAAATTTTTTATTCAATTTTTTTTTTTTTTTTTGTTCTACAATATTTGCTAGCAAATCGACACTGCAGGTTAAAACAGCAAGTCAACAACATCATACATTTAAATGTGTATTGATGTACATGTGTACACTGGCTAATCATAAATCATTACAATAACTTATATTTAATAAAACTCTAACAAGTACAGTGGTGGTAAAAAATTCAGTCGCTTTTAAGCTTTAGGATTATAAAAGAATCTAATTTAAAATGCAAGAATTCGAAAAGTTATTTTATATCGAGTTTCTTAAATTCGATTTACATATTACAATTTGTTTATATAACTATGGGTTTGTGGTATCATGTAAAAAATCGGTATCAAGTTAAAAGTTTCCCAATATTAATTAGAAATCAACTAAGTTTTCCTCACGACTGTAATTTGGTTATATTTATTTTGTTAACTCTAGGACAATGTTCAATTTCTTCCTGTAAATATCAATGTCTAAACTTTAGATCGAATATAAAATATTGTTAATGGGAAACATTTAATTTTATTACAACAAAAAAACTAAGTGCTTTATTAAACTGATTTCTAAATATGTATGTATACGAGTATGTATAACATTTGTTTATTTCACACATCTATACATATATTTAAAAAAATAAAAAAAAAACATATATTTTAACATAAGTATTTACTTAAGTTATAAAGTGTTAATATGAATTCCTCTTGTCATAAATCATTTCCCTTTTTTGGTGTTTCTAATAAAATAAACGTAACTAAACTCAAATCGACATACGAACATACAACAGGACCTCTTTAGTGTAAATTTATTTAATTAATAGTAAGATTAATGATCATACAAAACACCAAATACATACATACGCACGTATATGTTTATGCACAAAGATAACATATTTGTTGTAGTAATGTGGAATCTTGGCCACCCAACACAATTTTACAACAAAATTTTAACTTACATCTTCATATAACTTATATTTTACAGCTAAGAACATTTTCAATTTGCTCAATACTTAAAATAAAATCTTTGATACGCTTAGTTTTTACTGAGCGCCGTCTTTTTTTCAAGCTTTCCTAAAAACTTTTTAAACTCAATTTGAAATTTTTCGTCAAATATATAAAATCAATAAATTGCAAGAGCACTCAAAAGGAATATACTTAATTCCATATTTTTTCTCTGAAATATTTCAAAATCCAATAAGTTTTTGTGTTAAAGGTCTACAGATATTGGGTGTGTAACTTAAAAATACGTTTTCTTTTTAAATTTTAGCTTTTATTGTGAAACGCATGTGCAATTTAGAATCATTCAAAATATTGTCCATTTTTAGCTACGGTCCTTTTCAATCTTTCTGGCAGCATATGAATTCCGTGCAAATAAATCTGCCTATGTTTTGTGACCAAAAACGAAGAGAAATAGCTCGTCGCATTGATCGAAACAAATGGTCTATAAGAGTGTGTCGCAAAACTTTTCATTGCAAGTATTTCTTGCCAATGATCGCTTTTTGCGAAACAATTACATTTCGGACAGGTTCCATGTTCCCTGATGGTCTGACCAGATTAAGGATGCTCATAGAAGGACCAATAAATATGTTGTGAATCTCGTATTTTTTATTATTCTTTAATGTTTGTAAATGATTAAGTACATATAAATTCCACTCGATTAACCAGTTAGTAAGTAAAATGATTTCTACAGCATAACATATTTCTAATTTATTTTGTTTAATAAAAAAACGTTGACAGCTTACATTTTACTTTAAAGAAATAAAATAAGATTCTTAAATTAAAAAAAAAAAATGAGGGACGTGCGATAATGAATATCTTTAATTCTCGTACTGCATGTAATTATACCCTTCACCTGTGGTGCACAAGGGTATATATAGCTTTGTCATTCCGTTTGTAATTTCTACAATTTTCATTTCCGACCCCATAAAGTATATATTTTCTGAAAGCTTATGAATAGAGGAGTCGATTAAGCCCTGACCGTCTGTCCGTCTATCCGTCTGCCCGTCTGTCCGTGTGTTGGTTGAAATCAACTTATAGAAGCAACCATATAGTCCTCAGATCTGTGTATGGTATCAATCTTTTGGAAATATCCGGGAATGAATCGCTATTAAAATTCAGCACAATCACCCAATACCTTTCTGAGAAATGAGCAAATAAACACGACTGCCTCTGTTTTTATACCCTTCACCTGTGGTGCACAAGGGTATATATAGCTTTGTCATTCCGTTTGTAATTTCTACAATTTTCATTTCCGACCCCATAAAGTATATATTTTCTGAAAGCTTATGAATAGAGGAGTCGATTAAGCCCTGACCGTCTGTCCGTCTATCCGTCTGCCCGTCTGTCCGTGTGTTGGTTGAAATCAACTTTTAGAAGCAACTATATGTTCCTCAGATCTGTATATGGTATCAATCTCTTGGAAATATCCAGTAATGAATCGCTATTGAAATTCAGCACAATCGCCCCATAACTTTTTGAGATATGAGCAAAAAACCACGACCACCTCGTTTTTTTTCACAATTACAACAACATCATACATACATAGATACATGTAAAAAACATACCAAACAAAAAAAATTACAAAAAAAAAAAATATTAAAAATAAGAAAAAAATAATAAAAAAAACTACAAAAAAAAATTTTTTAAAAAATTTAAAAAAAAATTTTAAAAAATTTTTTAAAAATTTGTCTAAAAAATAATAAAAAATAATAATAATAAAAATAATATAAATAATATATTAAATAAAATAAAATAAAATTTTTTTGGCTCAGCTGGGATTCGATGCCACATTTATTCTAACGTGTACGTATGCACGTATTTTATACGGGATGAATGGTGATACAAACAATTGTTATTGCATGACTACACGTTGTGAAGGGTATATAAGATTCGGCACGGCCGAATATAGCACTGTTACTTGTTGATATTTAAGTTGTTATTATTCGTATTTTTCTCTTCTGTTTTAGGTGTTTATTTTAGAGGCACAAAACTTTTTTTAAAAAACAAAAAATTACTAAATTTTTTGCTTTATTAGCTCTCAAATTTATTATTAGCTCTCGATAAATTTAAGTCCTCCGTCGCACTCCCGTCTGCAGTGGCGATAACTTCTTCTCTACGCACAGTACGGGCTCGATCTGAATAAATGTTATCCAAAAGAGTAAATGTGGAAATAAATCGATCCATAGTATTGACTATTAACTTCTGAGGTGAATTTGACGAACAAAACTCGAAATTATAAATAAATAAAAAAATAAAATATTTTCTGGTGTATTTCTTTTAATGGTTTTTTTTAAAAAGTATACTGAAAAGAAAGTCAGACACACTTCATTGGTATTCCTATCTGAAGTTTAATACGTTTTATAAAAATGGCCTCTACATAATTTCTTTTTTTTACAAAAAAAAAATATCTGACGGATTGAACACTGTTATATCCATGCCACAAATCTCGCCAAGAAACTGCTGTGTTTTTATTTTTTTTCTGCCACTTGCATCATATTTGTGCAAATTGGCGTAAATAAAAACTAAGAATTGCGTACATTTGTACATACTTTTTTGTAAGTACTTTTTTTGGTGACCCCATATGTAGTTTCAACTTTATTAATTGTTGTAATCAATACAATATGATTAGTTTGATTTAATTACATTTAATGAGTACCAGTTTAATTTTTCTGTTGAATTATTTTTTTTTCTGTTCTATTCTCTTTATATTTATTTCAACCATATTGAGTAGCTTAATTAATGACAGATAAGAGAACAAAATAAATCTTGTAACGCTTTCTAACAAGTTAAAAAAGTTATTTCTTACACTTTTACCAATGGTTTTCTGGTTTGTTAAATTTACATTATTATTTATTTTTTTGATTCGATACTTTTGAATAATAAATGAAGGAAGAATCTCATGTATATACTTTTAACCAACATCTTTGCTCCACTGTATTAATAATTACTAAATGCTTAAGGAAAGGTTTTTGTCAAAGTTTAAAATAAAAAGTTATTAAATATGTAGTTTCAAGTAAAAAACCTAATTCACACTGCTTCGAAGAATTCTATTAAACATTGAAATCTAAAATTTAAATTTGTATTTAACATTATATATTTTGCTAGAAATACTTTATTAAAGAAGTAAAATAAATTTAAAAGCAGTGTCAATCTAATTTGTGTTTCCAATAAAAAAAGGTTTTATAACAGAATGTTGAAAACAATTTAAGTCTAACACGTGTAAGCCTTAATAAGTACAAAGGTATATTCGACTCTGTTATAATCACAAATGACAACAAAAATAAAAATTATTTTTTTTAGAATTTTGTTAAGAAAGTAAACAAAAACTTTATTTATAATTAATAAAGTTGACTATTTCCCAATTTTACTATGCCTGATAATATGTATGTTAAAATACACATATTACATGCTCACTTGGACCAATTTCAAGATAAATTAAGATTATGTTGAAAACAAACGCAAACGCTTCAAAACTTGTCTAAAAATGTCTATACTTTGATAGAAAAAAAAACCAAACTATTTATCAGCAAAGCAAAATATAATATTCTATCTTGTCTTTCTTTCTTTCTTTGAATTCGTATGTTTCTTTTATCTGTGTTTTTTAAATAAAAGCGAGGTTAATAATGTAGAAAATTAGTTTGCTTTTTTCAGTAATAATTTTATTTATTTAAAGTTTAAACCCAGTCTCAAAATTTTATCTTGACTTGCGTAATTAGGTAACTAATACTAAAATTTAAAAAATAATTCTGAATATACAGAATCGTTTAGTAAAATTAGTTCATAAAACTCTATAAAAGATATGCTTCGACTTCAAATTTAAAGTTTAAGTTATTGTTGTTAAATTATTATCTGAAACAGTGTTGACAAAACTACTTTTTGTATTTTCACATACACGACACAAACATAAAACGTATTAGCTAGACAAATTTATAACAGCTGGTTTTTTTAAAGTCAAACTTCATATAAATTTTTTCTTTTTTTTATGGTGAGTCTAATAAAAAAATAATAATTAGGTAATCGCAAGAGGTTACCTGCTTTATATTGACATAGAATCGCAAATATGAAGTGCGCGTTGCGTTTATTTTAGTACTGTCATTTCGAGCTGTAGATATGTTTCTTTTTGTTTTTTTTTTTTTTTTTTTGCTAAATCATCATAGTTTCTTTAATTATTCTGTAGCCGTAGTCTATTAATTTTACTTTCTATTCAAAGATTAATATATTTCGCTAAATTCTGATGCGAATGAATTTTCTTCCATTTTACTTACATAAAATAAAAGTTTCCGCGACGTCCACAATCTAATAAATTAATGTTTTAAATTAAAAATTTGTCAAAGCTTATGAATAGGAAAGTCGATTGATCAATGTCCATTTGTCCGTCTGTCCATGTATGTTGAAATAAGTGTTTTGAAGCGCCCCGACATCGCCTAGACCCGTGTGTTATCAAAATATTAGAAATATTCGAAAACAGATCGGTAATGAAAATCAGCACAATCCGTCCAAAACTTTTTTTAGTTTTGTAAGCAAATAAACACTACTGTCTAGAATAATTTATAGACTCTTTTTTGAATATTTATGGATATAATATGCCTTAAGATTTAATCGTGAAAATTTTTGGACAAATCTGACACTAGTCAGCAAAGTTATTTACAAAAATATATATTTGTTTAAATATATAAAGTTTTTCAATCTTCTGAATTATTTTTGGACACGTGTTCTCAAAAATGATTTCTGAGAAAAATTAATGAGCTGGTCTGAAACTAACTGAGATATAAGCATCAAAATACAACTGCTTCGGTGTTTTTTTTTCCTATAATTTTCAAACGAAAAACGATTTTTTCCAGTTTTTATACAACCGAGACAGCCAATATGGATACCAAATAAAAGCACTTGACCAACGTCAAATATCAAATATACTTACGATAAGATGGTCGATACTATAATAAATATATATATATGGGTCATATCTAGTATTTCAAAATATACCTGCTTTATCCTGCAATATTGGTATTAAAATTTAGAATATGACCAGTAAAATATAGTTAACCATGAAAAAGTAAATATCCAAGATAGCGTCCTTGACTAAATGGCGGATAAATGAGTCAAAAATAGTACTTACACTTTATCCGCTTTAACCCCGACAATAAAGGTATTAAATGAAAGAGCTTGACCAGTACAATACAGTAAATTATGAATAAATATAAAATCTGGCGTCTGAAACAAAATGTCGGAAGTCTTTTGAACCCTATAGTTATGGCCGTCAAATGAAAGGGCTTGACTAATAGAATACAGTTAACTACATAATGGTGAAAGAAAGGCCGAAAATACCTGGCTTTTATTTTGTTTGTAATTTAAAGATTTGTTGTGAATCAATAACCACTCAAATGAATAGTCAGTGAAAAAGCTTTTAAATTCAAAGTTTCTGACTTTTAAACCAACTAAAGAGATAAATAAACCTCTTACTATGAATCTATTTTTATTTTTGTTTTAAGGAAAATATTCTTATATTAAACTAATAGTGTTAAGAAACAAACAAAAACATATGTAGCTCTTTGTTAACCTTCGTTAAAAAAGTAAACTCTAAAATTATTGTCTTAATATATATATATATGTATGTATGTATGTATATGTATGTGTATGTGTATTTTATTTAGCATATGTTTTTAGTTTTAATAATTTCAATTAACCTTTAGAAAAAATAATAATTAAGCTTCAGTAGAATATTGTTTAACTTTGAACAACAATACCACACTTCACATAACACAAATGAGTGCAAAATAATAAATGTCAGCGACATACATATATTTGACTTATAAAAAAATGTACTTGTGCATTGCCTTTAGCATATCTGTATCATGTATGTATGTTTGTATGTATATCAGTATCAATCAATTCGGGAAAAAACTGTGCAGTTTTCTAGGCACAAAGCTTTCCAAAGTAGATATATTTTGTGAGTAAATATTTATTTCAAAAAATATCTTCTTAAGTCGAAAAGATTGAATAAAAAAACAAGTAAGAGTGCTATATTCGGCCGTGCCGAATCTTATATACCCTTCACACCGTGTAGTCATGCAATAACAATTGTTTGTATCGCCATTCATCTCATATGAAATACGTACATACATATAAAAACCATACATATAAAAACCATACATATATAAAAACATCCCATTGTAAAATTATAAATTTACGTATGTATGTTAAAAAAAAAAAAATTAAAAAAAATTAAAAAAAAAAATTTAAAAAAAAAAATTAAAAAAAATTTAAAAAAAAAAAAATAAAAAAAAAATTATTAAAATATGTATATATAATAAATATAAAACAAAAAAAAATAAAAAAAAAATATTTAAAAAAAAAAAATTAAAAAAAAATAATAAAAATATAAATAATATATTAAATAAAAAAAATAAAAAAAAAATTTTTTTGGCTCAGCTGATTGATTTCAACATACACACGGACAGACGGTCAGACTGACAGGGCTTAATCGACTCCCCTATTCATAAGCTTTCAGAAAATATATACTTTATGGGGTCGGAAATCAAAATTGTAGAAATTTCACACGGAATGACAAACCTATATATACCCTTTTTCACTGCGTGAAGGGTATAATAAAAGTATACTTAATATGGTTTTAAACAAAGTATTCTAAATTATTACGTAAGGACATTTGTTGTCTGTTGGACTGAAATTTAATTTGGAGATTGCTCACAAAATACGAATTAAGAAACTGTTTTGGTCACACTTTATTCAAAATCATATATACAGCATTGTTGGAGTTCGTAATTTTTCTGATTGGGATAAATAAACGCACATTTTGTATTTGTATTTGTTACAAGCACAAATGTAAATATATAAATCCAGAATTTATTTCCATGTTTAAAGTTTAATATAAATTTAAGGTACTACAACAACGTGTACAAACATATGTGGTATTATATTCTTTTTTTTTTTTTTTGATAGAAAAAATTTTAATTTAAAAAAATATATATGTACTCAATTAATTTCAATACTGTACCGAACCAAATATACCCTTCATATTAGTAATATTTTTTTAATTGGTTAGTTCTTAAAATATTCTCTTTTCTTGGTGCAATCTTTTGTTTTTTTTTTTTTTGTCTTCTAGATATTTTTGCATACTGAATGACTTTCAAAATTTGTCATGATGACTGTCGATACCTCGTAGTTGTCATTTAACTACTTAAGAAAATGTATGAAAATTGTTTTCCAATTTGCAACAATAATTTATCTTTTCCAATTTTGTATTTATCTTGTTTTATATCTTAGCACAATAATAAAATAAGGATATTGATCGCTTACAAATTAATATTATGGACAGAAGAAATAAAAAAAGCTATTCGATGTATATTTTTGCTGACTTTTTTTTGGCAAACTATACATAATATTATATTTTTCATTTCATGCTTTATTTGTCATGTTGCCAAATGGTTTCATATTTTTATACCCTTCACCTGTGGTGCACAAGGGTATATATAGCTTTGTCATTCCGTTTGTAATTTCTACAATTTTCATTTCCGACCCCATAAAGTATATATTTTCTGAAAGCTTATGAATAGAGAAGTCGATTAAGCCCTGACCGTCTGTCCGTCTGCCCGTCTGTCCGTGTGTTGGTTGAAATCAACTTTTAGAAGCAACTATATGTTCCTCAGATCTGTATATGGTATCAATCTCTTGGAAATATCCAGGAATGAATCGCTATTGAAATTCAGCACAATCGCCCCATAACTTTCTGAGATATGAGCAAAAAACCACGACCACCTCGTTTTTTTTACAATTACAACAACAACATACATACATACATGTAAAAAACATACCAAACAAAAAAAATTACAAAAAAAAAATATTAAAAATAAGAAAAAAATAATAAAAAAAAGATACAAAAAAAAAATAAAAAAAAATTTTTTTAAAATTTTTCTAAAATAATTATCTAGTTTTTTTACCGTTTTTATTTTAAATATTAACTAAAATTATTCCAGCTCAAGGTCTTTTTATAATTCAAATAATATCTTAATATTTATTATTATTAATTCTTCCAATATTTCGCTACTCCATTGTGTAGCATCTTCAGGAAATATTTGTTTTGATTTTTGTAAAAATTTTTTGTGTGAAAAATAATAAATTTGAAATAACAAACTTTTGAAAACATTTAACATATAAATTTCAACATTTTGTCATATGAAAAAATTGTGTAAAAAAGTACTAACTTAAAAATTAACAAACAGTTCAATAATATGTATAACATAAGAAACTATGTGTGCATATATGTAATGTGTTATTTTTTATGTATATTAAATAAAATAAAATAAAACTTTTTTGGCTCAGCTGGGATCCGATGCCACATTTATTCTAACGTGTACGTATGCACGTTTTCTATATGAGATGAATGGTGATACAAACAATTGTTATTGCATGACTACACGTTGGGAAGGGTATATAAGATTCGGCATGGCCGAATATAGCACTCTTACTTGTTTCATTTATATTGAACTCGATTTATATCGACAATTATACTATTAACTAGAAATAGTTCTATTTCAATTACGATTCAACATATACATACATATTAAACAAGTAAGAGTGCTATATTCGGCGGTGCCGAATCTTATATACCCTTCACAACGTGTAGTCATGCAATAACAATTATTGTATCACCATTCATCTCATATGAAATACGTACATAAATAAATTATTGAGTTTTCGTATGTATATTCAAAAAAAAAAAAATATTAAAAAAATAAAAAATAAACAATAAAAATATAAATAGTACATAAAATGCATTTTTATATCCACCACCAAAATATCCATTTTGGACCCAATAAAATATATTTTTTTTTACTTTTGGTATCATTTTAGGACGGTCAAGCTGTACCCGTATGTCTGTTGAAAGCATGGTAGAGCTCGAAACGAAAAAGTTAGTGGTATCAAAGTTTATCAGAATATTTCTAATACTAATGTTTAATATTGAAAAGGGCCTAAATCAGTATATTAGGAAGAGAAATATAATTTGTAATATAAGAGTAGGTCAACAAAAATTGGTCTCTAGCATCGAATATAAATATATTTTCCTGAAAGTTGCACTACAAAGTTACAATACTAAAGGAGTGAGTCTATTTAAAATTGAAACGTAATAAATCTGACAAAATTAGATTTACGATTCTGATACTATGCAAACATTGCTTTTACGCCTACCTCCCATATAGTGCTTTATCTAAAATTCATGAATGAAGTGCTCTATATTGAAATATTTAAGTTGAATTTATTAGCAAAAACAACTTTGATATGCTTGCTTTAACTCCCACTTTTCACATAATCTACTGTTAATAAAATTTAAAAGTTTATACAAGCGACAGAATTAGATTTATGATGATAAAACTTTAGAATGGTCAATGTTATTGGAATGGAAAAAAAAAATTCAGATAACACGCCTATCTATGGACAAAGATTGCGGTTGAATAAAGGATTTTATATTAAAACTTCATAGTTAAATTCAATATCAGACATTACTTTGACACGCCTACTCTTCACTTATTTTTGTATTAATGAAATTTAAAAGCACATAAAATAATGATGCAATTCCCCATAAATAGCTTTCTGGTAAATTTTATTATAATTCCAAAAACTAAAGATGAGAAGCGCACTTTAACGCCCACATCTCATATAACGTTTTCTCCTAAATTCATATTATTTCTATTTGGACAATAATTTTGGAAAAAGAAAAGAAATCTATATTGGATTATCTAAATTGAATTCAAAACTTATTTATATTATTTTAGTATTTAATTATAATATTCACAAAGCAAATATTATTATTTAACTACCTCTGGCTACCACATTATACTCTTGAAACTCAGTGAAAATACAACATTGTAGTAAAAAAGAGTAAAGAGTCTCCATTGTAAGACTAAATTTAAGAAAAAAATTAATAGCTAATCGAAGTTACACAAAGGAGGTAATACATACTTTAGTTTATAGAGATAAATCCATAGTGATTTTATGTTAATAACAAAAAACAAAATGGTGGTGGGTATTAAAAATTCGGCACAGCTGAATAAAGAGCTCTTACTTGTTTATTTGGTACTGGTACCTTTTTTCACCTGTTGTTTCAGTTATGTACACAAGCTTTTATCCATGAACTGTTGGAAAAAAATATATTTTGTTTTTGAATTATATTTTTAAAATGTTTTTTTTTATTTCTTTCTTTTAATTCTTTCAATGCTATATTTAATTAATTTTCTGTTTTTTTTTTATCAAATACGGTTTAATAACTCACACATATGTATGTATATTCGGTTTCTAATTTTATTAATTTATTATTTGTATGCTTGTTAGTATTTAAAATTTGTGTTAAAGTAAATATATATTTGTATAATCGTTTAAATTAACAAAAAACTCTGGTTAATTGGTGCTATTTGCTGTATTTTAAGTGAATAAAACCGCCATTATTTTATACAAATGGCAGGATGTTTACACCAATAACACAGTTGAAATATTTTATTTAAAATTTTAATTCTATATTCATAGATTGTATTTTTTGCACATTTATCGTTGAAAATATATTTAATTGTTTTAGATAACTTAATTTAATTTTCTTTTAAACGTTTTAAATTATTTCAATTAAATTTTTTTGTGTTTAATTTCTTTTTTAAAAAATCTAATACAAAACATTTTGAAAAACAATATTAAGTTTTTCTTTATTTCAAGGAAATATATACATATATGTTTTTCTTATGTACTTATAAATTAAAATAACAATTCATTTTAATTATTTTTTTTTTAACTTATATGATCACAAAATGCACAAAATTATTTTTCACCCGTAATTTATCTTGTCTAGTTTTTTTTTTTTTAAATAACTTTAAGCTCTGTCATGTTTTTTCTTTCGGAAGAACAACCGTTTTTATCAGCAGACATTTAAGAACTAATTGAAATATGGCGCTAAAATATAACTCCATACATTAAACCATTCACAGTTTCAGCTATGTTCAATCATACTTACAACATGTGTGCTATGAACATGTTGTGGGCAATGAATTGTGTTCAAGCACAAAAATTGTTTATATAGTCCTACATCACCAATGGTCCTTCAGTATTTCCTTTATTCTTGGCAAAAGTAGGTGGAATGTGTTAATTTTATGAAACACAAAAAAAAATTAAGCATTAAAAAACAAACATTTTTTAATATACAGTTGCAAATTTATTAAGACATTTTATTGTAAATCTAGAATTAAGTTCATTGTCATAAATTATTACATATATGTATATATTCCACTCGGCTAAAATCGGATTATTTTTTAGTATTCGTAAACTTCGCTAACTTTTTAATATTAATGTCTTAGGAAGTATAATCATTTATAATAATGAACTTAAGCCGAAATAATTGATTTATAATATATCAATATATAATTTTGAAATTAGCTTTAAAGGTAAAATCGTCATCATAATTTTTTACGCATATTAAGCGTTTTTTTTTTTTGGCAAAAAATTTGCAAACAAAATTAAATTTATAAGCCTTTAAATATGAATAGGAGAGAAAGCAATTTGCTAATGTGTCCTTGTTAAGTTCATCTTAATTTTTTTGAATCGTACTTCGCAGTTCAAGTGGGTTTTAATTATTTTAACAGAATTGCACAATTTGCTAATAGCGTACAAAATCATCGTATTATTTTTAATCGAATAACCTGATACTATTGAGATTCATAGATTTTGAAACCAAATGTATTAGATCTAAAATCTAGGCTACGCTAAGATGAGGACATATTTAGAATTTTGAAATAGTTATATTATATAATAGCGATGGGTATTTATAATACAGTATGGCCGAATATAGCACTCCTAATTGTATTTAACCTGAAAGCGGCATTAAAATTAAAACACTAAACAAATAGAAAAGATTTTTTACAATCGTACTCTACATTAACAAATAAATCCACCATCAGATAGAAAAGCATTTTAAACTTGAACGAAAAGAGTTAATTATCAGGTTTATTTTCCCCTAACAATCGTTTGTGAACACAATACGTTTAACAATGGGTTTAAATGTTTCGCCATGGTTTTCAAAACCCAAATATTTGCCAGCTTTTCGATGTAAGTACATATTTAAAATATTTTTTTCTTGGTATGTCTACTATTTATGTCTGAATGCATTTAATGGTTAATATGGCAAATTAAACACAATTCATTGGGGAGCGAACTTCTAAATATTTAGTATTCGAATAATACAATATATATCATAAATAAATGTAAATGTTATCATTTACAATTTACCGCGTAAATTAACATTTTTCTTAAGAATTTAGAACACAAATAATTTTGGACAACATTTTAAGTCAATTATATTATTTAATTCTTTTATATTTATGGTCTTGTCTTTAAACTTAAATCCTTATGGATTTGTACTGTATCAACTTCTTATTCTATTATCTCTTTTTTTAGAATTATGCAAAATTACTATAATATAGTATTTAAACAAGCCAAGCAACCGAAATATATATAAATAGAAGTAAATGGAAATAACAAAATAAATTTAAAAAAAAAAAAAATCAACCGTAGAGAAAGAAGAACCACAAAAAAAAAAAGATAAATAAACGAATACTCGTTTGCAAAGTCCTTTATGTATTAAATTTATTTAAAATGTCCCATGGCATATTTTATTTGTTACTTTTGTGTGGATGTCAGTATTTTTGCATGTTAAAACTCTCCTGTCCTGAGAAATTTTATTCAATATTTTATATGTAATATGCAAATTAGAGTTCTCCAAACTTATACTGAACAATGTTAAGTAACAAAAAAAGAAACAAACTTATGTTTTTACTTATTACACTCTATAGGTTAAAATCTTTCAAGGGACTTATTTTGATAATACTTTTTGAAATTATATAAAGCTCGTCAAATTCTTAATGACATAGAAAAAATGTCTTTAAACTAAAAATAGTACCAGCTTAAGTACATATATTAAATAATATTTTGCCTTACATGTAAATTTGCCAAGGTATACTTGAAACTTTTAAGACCATTAAAAGCAAAAAAAAAAAAAAAATCATCCAATTTTAGTATCTTATTGCTTTTATACCGTCTGATGTATATAACCTTAAAGAAGAATTGCTAATTATTATTATTTTTCTATGGTTGTGTAATAAAAATACCCATTGCTTAAAATTTTTTTTTTATATAAATCTATAGGCAGAGCTTTATGCGTTGTAAACACGTAATGTAAGGCTCTTGCAAGTCTTAATAATTACACTAATCATTAAAAGCATTCCGATCAGACTATTTGACTGTGTTGCTCGTATTTGGTAAGAGGTAAAGCAATTTTAAGTTTTAACAAAAAGATTATTAACCAACGGCTAGTTAGGTTACGTTAGGTAAGGTTGAAAAGGAGGGGCACTAAAAGCCCAAACCCACGACAGGTATACCCTTATGCCCAATTGGCATGTTGTGCACTCCATATGGAAAACGGAATTGCCAAACAAAAACCATAATAATAATTTCCCGTAAGTATCGGACTAGTCCAAGAACCCAGTCCCCTCAATGTAATTCCTTTTGGATCTCCAGCTTGAGTTCCATAGGTATTCCAAGTTCGGCATAGTATCCACTGTAAAGTTTTCGCGTTTAATATGCCCAAATGTATGACAATGACAAAGGTAGTGTACCAAAGTCTCATCCTCTTCCTCGCATGCTCTACATGTAGTTTTGTCAGACAATATCATGTGAGCTAGATGGGTTCTCAACTCCGTATGACCTGTTATTACACTGGTTATTCTCCTAGGTGTTGGTCTACTCAGTCTCAAAATCTCCTTTGATTTTCCAAGATTTGGGTCACCCCATAGTATTCTTGTCACCTTACCGACATCAGTGCTTTGCCATTTTCTGACATGTTCCTCCATCGCCGAACGTTTAAGTTCATCCTTAAATCGTTTAAGGGGTTTGGCGTTCTCCCAAGTTATAGTACTCAAAAGACCTCCCATTTTGGATATTTTGTCGGCTTTCTCGTTTCCGATCAGCCCGTGATGGCTTGGTATCCATATTATATCCAGATAATCTCAGCCTGGAAGATAGTATAGATAGTAACGGCTAACCATCAATGTTTAAAAAAGTCTATAAAGATCTATGGAAGAATTCAACTGAATCGATTGTTTATATTTCTACCCAGGCTATTGTACTAAACTCAAATACTTAAATATGTCGTAATGTATTTTCTTTATAAATTTGTTTACACGCAATAAAATCATCCCGTAGAGATCCATTATAAATTCCTTAACCCCCCGCAAATGGCATGGCTTTGTACCAAAAGGTAAAAAGTAACATGGTTTTCCGTAAAAATTTAACTTAAAGGGTTTCGCATCAATAAATTATGTTAATGACTCTTGAAACTATTGTCGCATAGATAATTAAAACAAAGGAATGCCTAACAATTACCAACACATTCTTTAAATACGCTTTTCTTAAACACAAGTCAAACTGATTCAAAATAGTATACTGTGCCAGTTTGACTTGTTGACTGTTTTTTTTTTTTTTTTTTTTGTTTGTTTATTTTAGTTGATTTTAAAACATTTTTAAAATGTGTCCTAGTTTGGATAACATCTTCTGTATATTTATTTTAAGATTATTATTTGCTTTGGAATTAAAAGAAAACATCAATAAATGGGATTCTTGTTTATCTTTCTAATAGCAGCAAATATCAAATAAAAAAAAAAATAAAATTTATAACAAAAGTCCATTTAATTTAAAATACTACCACGCGGAAAACTTTTCTGCTCTTTTTATTTACTTTTTTTACTTTTGTAATAAAAGGAAAATTATTTCATAAATTGAAATGAAATCAGCTTCAACAAATGTGAATAATGTCTAACGCCAACAATGAACAACTATGAAAATGTATTTCTGTTAATTGTTTTTTTTTTCTTTCTAATTTGATTAATTTTTATTATTATTAATTTTAGAAAATTTCTATTCCATTCGAAGAGTTTCTTTTCAAAAGAAAAACATATCCAATAACAACTTAGGCTGAATTTTTGATTATGACTCTGAGATTATGCATTAGTCAGCCAAAGTTTTAATCAATTAATAAGGGTTGAGAATTTTTTGGAAATTAGAACCTGTTATGTGCCGTCTTAGATTTAGAATTTACTAAGGTGATTTGAACTCCCACCGAAAAACTCTTCTAAAGGGCCTTCTTATGCTGCTTTCACATCATCTGAGTTTAGCAATTAAAAATTAGTTTAATGTTCTCATAGTATCCAACAATTTTTAGATATATTAGATTTGACTTAAATATACTTGAGGAAATCTGTTATAAATAAAAAAAGAATCAAATATTATATGTCTGGACGAAATTATAACTGCTGAACCAAATGAGATAATCAAAAAAAATGAAATGCATATCAAAGGTTATTGATCAGCCTAAGAAATGAGTGTTTGTAAGGGATAGCAAAGTTGAAATTTGTGGAAAAATCAATTTTTTGAATAAAATAGTTAAATAAAATATTTCGTCTAAGTTTCTTGATCTTTTCTAATTGATAATATTTCATTTTTATTAAAGCTTGAGATCAACTTTTTTGTTTTTTTTATAAAAAATTATTATTATTTCTAATAAATATTTTTTTAAAAAACAAGTAAGAGTGCTATATTCGGCCGTGCCGAATCTTATATACCCTTCACAACGTGTAGTCATGCATTAACAGTAGTTTGAATCACCATTCATCTCATATGAAATACGTACATACATACATATATAAAAACATTCAATTATAAAATTAAAAATTAACGTATGTGTTAAAATAAAAATAAAAAAAAATAAAAAAAAAATTTGAAAAAAATAATTAAAAAAATAATATAAAACAAAAAAAATTAAAAAAAATAATAAAAATATAAATAATATATAAAAAAACAAAAAATATAAAAAAAAAATTAAAAAAAATAAAAAAAAAATAAAAACAAAATTTGTCAGGCTCAGCTAGGATTCGATGCCACGTTTACTCTTACCAATATACACGTTTGTATGTATGTATGTTGTTGTAATGTTGTTTTTGTGAAAAAAAACGAGGTGGTCGTGGGTTTTTGCTCATATCTCAGTTGCTTATGTACCGATGTATTTTAATACCTCACCCGGGTCCAAGCGATTTCGGGGGGCTTCAAAAAGTTGATTTCAACATACACACGGACAGACGGTCAGACTGACAGAGCGCTTAATCGACTCCCCTATTCATAAGCTTTCAGAAAATATATATGTACTTTATGGGGTCGGAAATGAAAATTGTAGAAATTTCACACGGAATGACAAACCTATATATATCCTTTTTCACTGTGTAAAGTGTATAAAAACAAAAAAGTTTATCTCAAGCTAAAATAAAAATCAAATATTATAAATAAAATATTTTTTTTTTAATTTTTTCAATTTTTAAAGGTTCTTTTCAAAGGTTTTACATTATCGCAGAAAAAATAAAATGTTTTTAAATTTTTTTTATTTTTTTAATATTGCAAGCATTCATTCTAATCACTTTTCATTGTACCGCTTTTATACATGCAACATATCTTGGTGAAATCTTTCACCATGTTCATTTAATACCCATGGGCATAACTAGGCTATTCTGGTGGGTGCAATGACCTCCTCTGCATTTGAAAAAATTTACTTTTTTCTATTCAAGAGCCTTGAGTTACAACCTTATCCTTTTAAAAAAAATCTCCTCGAAGTGTTTCCATTGTTTAAGTTTCCGTATCCGTACTTGGGGAAGCCTACATTTAGTCCAACGCCTCCTGTATTCATTTTTTTTTATCCTTTCCTTATCTTTGTTTGATGTATTTTCTTAAAAGTGGAAACGTAGCCAAAAAAGGGGCAAGAACGGACAACATAAAATTTTTGCCTTAGATAAAGGAATAATCAAGGAACTTTTTTTCAAAATATGGCAAATATATAAATTTATAGTTTTTATTTTGTTTTCCAACAAAGTTGAAACATATAGAAAAAATTAATAGTTGGTAAATATCGATTTACGTAGACAAACACAAAGCAAAGAATACAGTTTTTATTTTTATTATTTTCTTTGTAAATATGTAGATACATAAATAGAATACAAAAATTACGATCCGTTATATTCTTTTCGAGATATTGTATCTTTAAGCGGACCCAATTACCTAAAAATGGTCTGTTTTTTTATCTCTTAAAATCAGTCAACTTTGAACCAGAAATCTGATTGTAAAAGGGGTGGTATATTTGAAATTGTTGGATAATTTTCTGTAAAATAGGGCTATTCAATATTTTCTAGGGGCACATGAAATTTTTGATTTTTGCAATCTCCCTTGTTCTACACGCGCCATTATGCGACGGTTAAAATTCGCTATACGCGGCGAACTCTGCAATAGTTTTATGTATATTTCTTACGTCGGCGAACGACGAAAATATGGTACAAGATGACCATATTTTCTTAATTTTGATTTTGCTTTTCAACTTTTTTAGAAAATTAAGTTAGTTTGTACTTTAATAATTGTTTTATTTTTATTCAAAAGCGTTAAAAATAAATATAAAAAAAGTTAACTACAAAAATTGTTTGTATTTGTGCTTTTGTATATGTTTGAGTTTTTTTAGTGAAATATATTAATATGGTCACACTATTAGCTGTTATGCGAAAATATAAATTAAAATAATGTTTACCGTTCTTTGCAAAATTCACGTTTAAGCAAAAAAGTTTTTAGAATAAAATAAATTAATTTTTTGTTTTGTTTTGTTAAGTTTTACAAAAATGTATTCTTTCTATTTTTATTCTTTCTTTGCACAAACAGTAAACAACTTTATCAACTATAATAGATATTTAATCGTGATTATTGTGCATTATACGACGAATTTACACAGCGAATTTTTACCCACTTATTCGTCGTGTTCTACGAAACTCGTATCCAAGTTGTGCGCCTAGCATTTGGCAGCATTTCGTAAGTAAGGAAGAAAATTATAAAAATAGCACTTTTTAAATACATTTGTCTCTCTGTTTTACTACTGAAATATAAAGCTAAACAAGAAGTTTAAGCGGTAAACGTTCGAGTTTTGGATGTATTTTGTTAATATTAAAATAACAAAACACAAGCAACATTTTAACGGTTTTGTTTAGGTTTGGCTTTAATGTGTGAATTATTTTTATATTTTTAATACACTACAAACATTATTTATTTGAGAAATGCAGCAGATGATTCTTTTACATGCATGCCTGATCTTGTTTTTTTATATGCGTGTATGTATTTACATATACTTATAGATTATGAAATTATTAGTAAATTCCCCCCATACAAAACCAGCCAAAGTCGCTAATTGAACCCGTCATTTCGAAAAGGGCATGAGTCCATACATTAAAGCTTTTCAGGATTAACAAAAAACGTATTTGTTCGGAAAAAATCTATGATGGTTAAGAAACTGAATATAGAAGTTAATAAATAAAAACATATATAATTTGTGTGCCATTTATTTTTAAAAAAAGCATGTAACATACAGATTTTGGTGGTTGAAATTTTTGGACTTATGCCCTTTTCGAAATGACTTGTTAGAAATAATCGCAAATCCAAAGATTTTCGGAAGAACTGACATTTAATCATCATTATTTTCTTCATATTGTTCATTAGCTGAAGTTGTTGGCCATGCAAAAATCTCTGCATAGAAATTTTGGTACTTTTCTGGAATGTATTTTTCTAGTTTTTTCAAATCTGTTATTTTCTTTACATTGATTGGCACTTTGCCAGCATACGCAGGAGTATCATTTGATGGTAAAGGCGGGCTGGTGCCCATTCTCTGTAAGAGCTGGAATTCATAACTGGTTAAACAATCTATAGATTCACGTGTTGTAACAAGGCCTGGTGTAGACTTGGAAAATGTGAAATGTGACACTTGGGAAATAGCAAAAGTTTTTTTTTTGTCCTTGGGTACTCTTTTGCCATAGGAATCCACAGAAAGCATCAGTTTCTTGTAATGGTTCGGCCACCATTTTTTTATGTCAATAATTTCTTCAGTTTTAGGCCTTCTAATTTCAAAATTTTCATTAGCCTCAACTATAAGATTTTCATACTCGGCTGGTGTGTATATACTGTCATTTTTTCGTATATGTCTCTTTGCTGTCCCAAACATTCTATCGTTTGGCAGGAATGAATGGCCTCGTTTGGGTATGTAATATTGGATCTCAGTTATATTGCTATTTTGTTCCCCTACCAAAGATAAAAGAAGACGGACCATGGCATGATTCCGATTTTGGCCGGCACAACCATCTGAAAATTACATTTCGCTTGTTTGCCTAAAAACATTTCATATTATTAAATATTAAATGCAGATATTTCTAAAAATAGTTATACCAGAAACTAAAATTTAATAAAACTGAAAATTAATATAAAAAATTGGTTTCGTTTTTCGCTATCAAATAAATTGATGGTAAAAATAATTTTTTGTCCCACTGTCTAGCTAGCTTGGCTTGTCTAGCCACTTGACTAGCGCGGCTGAGGAAAATAATTCAGAATAAAAATACACAGTAGGCTGCATCAGAGACGAGGTGCCAATAATAAAATTCTATACAAATATTATACATTAGCATTTTGTTTCCCCTGAAAAGGGCATAAGTCCCGGACTCGTGCCCTTTTCATACAGACTTTAGATTTCGAGGGCCATATAAGGTGGTTTGTTGCACTTGAAGATCTACCATATTCACAGAGAATACGTAAAACCCTTAAATGAATTAAATGGCGTCAAAAGGTGATGTTTGAAAAAAGTGTGACTCGTGCCCTTTTCGAAATGACAGGTTCAATTATACATAATAAGAAAATTTGTTCAAATCAAACGAACTCCTAAAGATCAACTTAGTGAAATATGAAAAATTGTGTAACTTTTATCTATTAAAATTATTTTCTGCTTTTCTTTTGTTATTTTTGAAGAAAAATTTTTTGAACATATTTTGTGAAATGTTAAATTATTTGTGTATTCACATGATAATAATTTTCCAAAAGGTATAAAAAAACGTACGAAAAAAGTAAAACACTACTTTTGAATGCATCAAATATTCTTAAAATATTTGCCAAATTCTTATTGTAAAAATAACTAGCAAAATATCCGCTTGTTCGCTTGCGCAGTTCTTTAAATTTGTTCAATACTCAAGTTCTTTTTTTAATTAATAAAAAAATCGTTAAAATTATGAAAACTTGTTTCTGTATTTAATTTTATTTAGAAAAAGCAAAAGTACTGTGAGAACATTCGGGAACATACATTATTTCCAGTACCTTTTTGGTCGTCCATTATATTTTCAGTCTCGGTTTCGGATCAATAGCCACTAATTAAAAGAACTTATATCCACAAAAAGTACAACAAAAATGCGAAGAACTACCTTTTGTGTCGTCCATATAATTTTTATTCTGAACTTGTATCTCTATGCACTGATTACAAAATTCTAGATTCATAAAGATATGTAAATACAAAAAATAAATTAAAAATGCCAAAAAGTACCTTTTCATTCTCACCTCAGATCAGCAGAGTTCAATTTCAAAATTTCAGTTTTTCAAACTTAAAAAGCGAAAAAATACCCTTTGTGTTGTTCAATATAATTTCAATTTCAAATTGAATCAATAGAACCTAATTTAATAAAAAAAAAGTACCTTTTGTGTCATCCATAAAATTTTTATTCTGCACTTGTATCACTAGGCACTAATTACAAAAATAAAATTAAAAATGGCAAAAAGTACCTTTTCATTCTCACCTCAGATCAGCAGAGTTCAATTTCAAAATTTTAGTTTTTCAAACTTAAAAAGCGAAAAAATACCCTTTGTGTTGTTCAATATAATTTCAATTTCAAATTGAATCAATAGAACCTAATTTAATAAAAAAAAAAAGTACCTTTTGTGTCATCCATAAAATTTTTATTCTGCACTTGTATCACTAGGCACTAATTACAAAAATAAAATTAAAAATGCCAAAAAGTACCTTTTCATTCTCACCTCAGATCAGCAGAGTTCAATTTCAAAATTTTAGTTTTTCAAACGTAAAAAGTAAAAAAACACAAAAAGGACCTTTTTGGGTTTCCTAAGGTGAATAAATCTACTTTTTTTGCATAATGAATGTGTTTCAAGTTATACTAAATTACATAATTAAGTATGTATAGTGAAACCTCTATTACACATTTGATGTGAATTGTCCCAGTGAATATTAATTATCAATTGTTTCCCCTTTTGGGTAGCTTTCTTGTCGCCTAAAGTTTCCAAAAATTACACTCAAACAACTACAGCTTTTAAAGATAGATGTTATTGTTACTTGCTACCTCTTTAAAAATATAATTCTTCTATTTCGAAGCAAATAATATATGTATGTGGTAAATTCTAAACGTGTATTAAGATAATTTCCAAATAATTTTAAATGTACAACAGTTGTTTATTCTTTTTTTAGCATACCTTTTATATTCACCAATTATAATAAACAGTTCTGGTTTTAAAACCAAAATATGAAAGTCCTGCAAAACAAAATTAAAGAAAAGCAAGTAAGAGTGCTATATTTGGCCGTGCCGAATCTTATATACCCTTCAAAACGTGTAGTCATGCAATAACAATAGTTTGTATCACCATTTGAAATAAAAAACATACCTATATAAAAACATCCCATTGCAAAATTATAAATGAAATTTACGTATGTATGTTTCCAAAAAAAAAAAAAAATATTAAAAACAAAAACAACAATAAAAAAATTAAAAAAAAAAATTGTTTGGCACAGCTGGGATTCGACGCTAGGTTTACTTTAACCAGTATATATGTATGTATGTATGTTGTTGTAAACGAGGTGGTCGTGGTTTTTTACTCATATCTCAGAAAGTTATTAGGCGATGGTGCTGAATTTCAATAGCGATTCATTCCCGTATATATCCAGAAGATTGATACAATACACAGATCTGAGGAACATATAGTTGCTTCTAAAAGTTGATTTCAACCAACACATTGACAGACGGTCAGGGCTTAATCGACTCCTCTATTCATAAGCTTTCAGAAATACTTTATTAGCCCGGAAATGAAAATTAAAGTAACTAAAAACGGATTAAAGCTATATACACCCTTGTGCACCACAGGTGAAGGGTATAAAAAGTAAAATAGAAAAACGTCATATTAATTTAAATAATTCCTCTAAATTAATATTCTTTACTAATAATGAAATTAAGTTAATTTTTCAAACTTTACTAGGTTTTAAGGACTCATTTGAATAACGAGATACAGTTTTAAATGCACACATCCCATTATCCAATTGACAAGCTAATATTTAAAGCTGAAAAGTTTTACCTTATACAAAATTTTTCATCTTATATGCAATTAATATGTTCATATATTTTCTGGGTATTGCCGGGGTATGCAATATCAAAGTATTTTAATACAAAAAAAAAAAACAATTTTCCCAAAAATATTTTACTTGTACATATTTCTCTTGATATATTCTTGGTAAATAAAAAATTTTTGTTATTTCGTTTTAATTCTTTGTTGTTGTATTCATGTTACTTTGTAGACAAAAATGCAATTTAATAAAAAAAAAACCATTAAGAGCACTTTATTCCGCTGTGCCGAATTTTTAATACCTACCAGCAACCTTGTGTAGTCCTTTATACCACAAAATTTATTATATTGTTAATAATAGTAATCTTTTTATATTAACACATGTATTCCTTTCTTTGTGTAATTTGTGTTATTTCTATCACTTAAACTCTAAAAGATGTATTAAGAGATTTTTGACTAAAAAATATTTTTTAGAGTCTTAGCGATAGGGATTTAACTTTAACGAGTTACAGAATAAGGCTTCAGGACTCGAAAAATATTTACTTTATGTGGTCTAAATGAATATTTCTATGTGTTACAAACGGAATGACAAAATGAATATACCCACACATAATTTTTTTGTGGTGGGTATCAAAATAGTCAAGACCAGCCAGTTCTTCTTCCTCTTAATAGGTACTAACCATATTCCAGACACGTTTATATTAATAATAATCTGAAAAAAGTAATATTTAATCATACACATTACACATTAATATGATATGATGGGATATATGTAATTAATTGGTATATGCTTAATATGTTTTAATAAACGAGCACATTTTATATAAAATGCTTACAGTTTAACATGCAAATTAAAAAGAATATAGTAGAAATTAAAAAGTAATTGTAGATAATACTAATTAGGCACGTGACTAATCTTTCGATTAATTAAAATCGTCCACCATTGTTTTGTGTAGTCAGACATTCAGACTTTCTCATTCCATTACTATTCGTTGTCCAAGGTTTTTGTTTTTTGTTGACTTTATTATTTCTTATTTTCAAACACTTATTTTTGTGGTTATGTTATTGTTTATGCCATATTTGATCAAATAAAGTTTGTTCTCCCACACCCATTAAGAAAAACGTTTACGTAAAAAGTAAATGAAATTGATTAAATACCTATCGAAACTAAATAGTTGTGTATATTGTATAGTTGTTTATATGTAAGTCTATAGAGGAGGGTTCTGTCCGATGATTTATTTCATCAAAGGCGTTAGTTTTTGTTCTGTGAAATGGTGAAGTGAAAAGTTTTTTTTTCATTATTAATAGTTATTGAACAAACTTTTCATTTCGCCGTTTCATAGAAAACAAAAATTAACTCCCTGTTACAGTTGGAAAATACTTTTGTTTTTTTAACCAGTAAGATGTAAAAGAGAAAAAAAAATTAAAACCTTATATTGGGTGAAAAGTGATAAGAATTTTAATAACTTCAATTGGCAGAGTAAGTGGCTATAATTTAAGAAATTAATATAACTAAAATCAATTTGGGTGACTAAACTAAATTTACCAAACGTAAATTCGAATCTATTAAGTAGATCCTCCAGTACGGTTTTCAGCGACCCTTATAGCGAGGTGCCTTAACAATACGATAACAAAATTTTTGTACATGTGTTTATGTTTAAAAATAACATAACAGCCTCCACAAATTGTTTGTGTTGTACTTACTAGGTAACAGATTTTTATATTATTGTTAGCATAAAAAATAACAACAATAACAACTTATGAAATATTTTAAAAATTATAGAAACTGGTTTAGTAAAAGTTTTGATTTTTTGAAGATTTTAAGAAGTAATTTAATCTTATTTATCTAACAAAAGATCCCATGACCGATAGTCACTAAATTTCTGTTGTATAATTATTTTTTACTGTTACTTTTTATTGAATATATAAAAGTGTGTACATACATACATATGTGCATTTTACTATTTCGTAGTTTTAATACTATGATGTTATAATTCATAATATAATATATTTCATTCGTATGGAGTTTGCCTACCCAATTCAAAGGCCCTTGTCATATTTTGTTTGTTTGATTTGTAAAAGAATTTAAAATAAAATTCCAAAATCTACAAATATGTATATAATTATAACAAACACAGATGGCACGGTATTTCTGACATACAGAAATTTATTGTTCAGTGTCTAACGCCTTGATAGTTTATTCGTGAAAAATAAGTAATATACAAGTATGCTTTCAATAGTGCCAGCCAAAGGATGGATATAGAAAGCATAACAAAAATGTATTAAGAATTTAAAGGAACGTAAACATAAAGAAAATGTCATTTAATATTCATGAAAGTTTTAATAATAAATGCTATGCTTCCCATTTTCTTTTTTCATTAAATTTAAACATAAATAGTAGTTTCAAGTCTATTGTAAGTATGCCGATAAAGAGTGCTGATGATGAAATCGGCTACAAGATTTCGAAAATACATTTTACTCAGCTATTATTGGGACAATTTTTCAGTATTACTAAAAGCTTACAATTTAATTTACAAAATGTATTTGGAAACAAGTAGTATTACCTTCATAACCTTCATAGTGAGTGTAAGGGTATATAAAGATTGTCATTCTGTGTAAAATTTCTACAGTTTTCATTTCCAACCCCATAAAGTCCGCCTGTCCGTGTGCATGTTTAAATAAGTTTTTTGCAGCCACCAGAATTATCAAATTTTTAAGCTCCTGAATAATTTTTGGACACGTTAAAGACACCAAATTATAAGCCGTGTTCTCTAAAGTTATTTTAGAGAAAAACTAACAAATTGGCTTAAAACTAACTGGTATAAAAGTACTAACATACAACTGCTTCGGTGTATTTTCTTAAAATTTACAAACAAAAGCGTTTTTTTCCCAGTTCCTATACAACCGAAAGCCAGTATGGGCATCAAAAAAGGGGATTTTACTAGCGCAATAAAATGTACTTACTATAAGAAATTAAAATATATGAACAAATTGCGGTCAATAAATTGATATCTGGTGTTTACAATTGTAACCCCTTGATCTACAATATTGGTACCAAATGAAAGGTCTTGATCAGTCGAATAAAGTAAACTATTGAAAAGTGTAAATCCAAGATGGCGTATTAAAAAAAATGGCGGAAAACTATTTTTTTTTACTCGCGGAAAAGCGGAAAAGCCTAGACTAATAGAACACACTATGCAATAATCAAAAATTAGAGTTAGAGTTAGAAAATAATAAAGTAAATGGCGTATAATAAAAAATCTAGGCTGAGCTACGATGTAATCATGTAATCCTCATTGCCGAATATAGCACTCTTACTTGTTTTTTTTTTTGCATGGGGAATACAAAGTCCCAGCTTCATTTTTATAATTTTTTTTTTGAATAACGAGATTGTTATTCAACAACTTTATGCTCCAAATATGTCATAAAAAGTTGTCCATTTGTTTAAGAAGTACGCATATTTAAAATATAATACAAAAAATAGCCTCTGTCCGTTCACTTAAATGATTAGCGAAAACATTTTAAAAATCAGATAAATAGTTTTAGAAATAAATTGGTACATTTCAACACGCATAAGTATATAAGTAAAGCTTATTTTTCAAAATTTTAGGGAGGCGATAAAGACAAGTTTTTCAAATATTGTGTAAATCTCTTCGAACTTTTTATATTAATATATTGTTTTTATTTTGAAAACACAGCAGTTTTAAATACAGAGAATAACTATAGACGTAGATATATATTGGAAATGATGCAAATTATAAAAGTACCGTCTACTCAAAGAATTAATTATAAAACTGATACAGCTAATGTTGCATAGAATTATAGGCTATTAGTTAATAAGTTCTAGAACTATGTTAGTTTTTTAGTCAGTTAGTTTTAATATAATATATTATATGCATCTGTATTTTTTGTTTGTATAATATTTGTATTCTTTGTTTGTATAATATTTAAAAAGTTTTTGTAATTTGTAATATTTTATATGTATGTATGTATTTGAATTTTCGTTATTTTAAATGTAAACAAAAAAATTTTCCCGCCTTTTCAAAAAATTTGTTTTTGAACAATTTTTATATTTTAATTGTTATTTGTTATAAATTGTAAAAACTTTCCCTGAAGGAGCTACCCAATGTAGTAGCGAAATATCGGAATAAAATAATAATTTTTATAAAAAAAAGTGATCTTTAGCTCAAAGAAATAAAGTCTGTTTTCTAGAAACGGAACATTGTAGAGGCTCAATACAATGGAATTTTAAAATAATTTTTTTTTATGTATTATTGAAGAATGCAATTAAAAATTAATGAATATACAAATGTTTCGTTAAGAAAATCATTTAAAGCATTTTTCGAATGGTTGGAGTTTTTCCAAAATAAAAATAAAATAATAACTTTCTTAAACACAACAAATATTTATGTTTAAATGATTAAATGATTAAATAAAGCACCAAATGTTTAAGTAAAAAAAAAAATTAGTATTTGTGTTTCTATATTAAACAATTTACTATTCGTTTGGTTTAACACACAATACTAAAACAACGTCAGACATATACAAAACTCATTGACAAGTTCATTTTCAAATCAAATAATAGTAACAATATATAAAATATATGTAGTTGATACACAATATGGAATAATTAAAACTAAATGTCTCATTTTAATATCATTAGAATTAAACATACAGCATTACTTACGTACATAATATTTATTTAAATGAACAAAAGATTTTTGATTTGTAAGACAGAAAATTAAAATTTTTGTTTTCGCAATTCAAAAGCAATTTATTTAATGCTTTGTTCCTATTTGCATTACTTAAATATCCTAGAGCGAAAAAAACTTTTTAATGTAATTCTTTATTACAAGAATATGTAAAATTGTAAAATTTTTACATATTTTAAGTTTTTTGTTTTTATTTTATTAAATATGGAATCTTAAACTTTTAGGTTTCATCTCCATAATTGTTTTAATAAGTAATAAATAAAATAAATAAGTAAAAGTCTTCAATTTATATTAATTAATTTGATTGCGAAGCAAAAATTTTAAATATTCGTCATTATAATTAACATTTTGACACAACAAAATGATAAAAATTTTTTCAATGCACAACCTCCCATTGTATTTTGTACCAACTATTGGTTTATTTATTTGGGAATTCAATTTCTGTTGTATCGGTTGTTTGTTGTAATTTTGAACGTCAAATAATTGGTTTGTTTTTTTTAGTTTTTGCGTTAAGTTTGGCAAAATAAAAACAAACAAAAAACGAATTACCCTCTCAAAACGCAAAATGTACATAAAGACGAGATAGCAACTTTCAAGCCGGCAAAAACCTGAATATTTTTTCATGGCCCAGCGAAAATAATAATACAAGTACATCGTAAGAGAGAAAGGGTAAACGATAAATTCTTTAAGTTATTTGCAAAACAAAAAATTTGATTGATAATTTTGCTTTTTCAAATAAACTTTTTTAATTTGTTATTGTTTATTGTTCAAACAGCTGAATAATAAGAAATTTTCTAGATGTACAAAAAAAAATAGGCTGTTTCATGCTTAAATATAAACAAGAATATTTCTTTTACAATATCATTTTTATTTATCCGCTTCACATATTAGAAATCAGGAATCTAAAAGTTGATAAAATCTTATTGCTGCAATTTATAGTAAAAAATGTTAACAAAGTTAACAAAAAACAGCAAAGCATTCGAGGTTTAATTATGTTGGAAACAAAAAAATTTTTTTTGTAGTAATTTCCCAGTCCTCTGTGAACCAACTACTTTAAAAACATATAATGTAAAAATATTTCTTTATACAAAATGTTTTGATGAAAACTACCAACAACAAAATACAATACTGTAAACATAAATGACAACGGGGATTGTTGATTAAACAATTGTAAACTTACCGTGTATGGCAATTAGTTAAAATATTTGATTCTACATTTAAAACCTGCGCAAATAATTCATCTGCAAATACATTCCACTTTAATTAATTGGGGTTATTGCAATTATATAATTCACCGCTTATATACCGTTTGCTTACGGAATATTTGTATTTTCTGTGAAGTTAATAAAAATTAAATTTAATAAATTTTTCATTTTCTATTTAGTTTTTTGCACAATTATTATGTATCAATAGTTGTTAAATTCACAGCCTCCTTCTTTACAGCATTGTATGCTTTTTGCTTGCAACTTCCATAAACAGTTTCATGAAACAATAAAATTGATTGAATGATTTGTTTTTAAAATGTTATATTTGAATAATACAGGAATTGGAATGTAATTTTTTTCGTAATCAAAACAGTTATTTTAGTAGATTTTTTTTCACTTTCCTGATTTTTTATCTTATATATTTTATATAAGATATATATATTTAAAGGGAAAGCTTTTCCTAATTTTCTTGTTTGAATAAACATTATCACAAAAAAACATAAGACTTATGAAGACGTATTCTAAGAACTACTGTCTAACGGCTCCTTTCCATCGCGCCGTCATCGTTTCTATTCAATGTGCTTCCAGCTAACCATACTAATTTGATATGCAGTTTTAAACAAAATTGTGATTCGTTATTATTTTCATAAATAAAAGTTTCATAATAGTATAATTGGTTGTTGTGTTATAAAAAAAGAAAGCAAAAGGCTTTTACTCAAATGAGTGTTGATTAAACAATTCGTTATGGACTATTACCATTTATCTGTATTGATTTTCTTATGTAGTAAATGCAGTACAATATATTGCGTTAATTTTTATAACTAACACGTATTCTAACTTCTTTTAAGGGTTCATTTTTATTATTCGCTCTGTTTGACGGGTAATGACAGATAATTGGTTTTTTCGTTATTAAGACTACACTTTTTACCTAAAAGTTTATGCTACAGTTACCTTTAACTTTTAACGTTAGGTTTATAATGTAAAATTGAATTGGAAAGTAAATTGTGATTTATATTTTTTTTCTTTTCTGCTTCAACATTTTCAATTTTTAGTTAAGGTTTTCATTTTCTTATATTTTTAACATAAAACAGTTATTGCTTTTTATAAACAAATAATATAAATTCACATTTTTTCCGCTACGTTTTTTAAGAACTAAATCAATTTGTATACTTCGATTACCCTAGTACATACCCAAGTATGTAAGATTGTATATTTTTTGAATGCGCACAAAAAAATATTTGTAAAACTAAGTTTAAAAAATTTAAATTATTCGTTTTTCTTAAAAATTTGTATCATAGTGTTACCATGGCTGTTTTAAGAGAAACTAATTTTTTTATATGAAGTTTGAGATATCTCAAGGCCTACTTAAACGCATTATTTTTCATCCAGTTATGGTGAAATTAAAACCATAATGTATGTATGGATGTATCTATAATAGTTGTAATACCTAATTTATAATTCTCTATAGTATTTTGTATACTGGAGTGAACTTATATACCGCTTAGAAAAATACTAATACTGTCGAACTTCCCTATAGTAAATCTTCACGGGGACAGATAATTATTTCACTATATAGAAACTTCATTATACAGAAATATCTTTTTTTTTTGGTTTTTTATTTATTTAAAATAATCTGGTATTTTTGTTTGAACTACATTTTTCCATTTTTCTTTATCAATAAAAGCTTTAATTACTTAAAGACATTTAAATACATTTTTCGGAACGCTGTTCTTCATTTCCAAAAAAGTTCGTAGTACATCAAGTGAAGAGGAAACGTGTTCTTAAGCTGTGTTCTTGATTTTAGTTCATAATAAGGAGAACTTCATTATATAGAAGTTCACTATAAGGAAGTTCGACTGTATTTAAAATCATTTATCATGGTCTACCTTGCTGTAGCAATTAAAAATTTTTTCATAATTTTTTTTTCTTCAAAATTTACATTATTGTAGATGTATCAATAACAAAACATTCTCACATTTCGTTCCATTAACATAAAATCCACAAACATGTTAGCTTCAGTCCTCTTAAATTAATGTTCAAACACGTTTGATAGTTTCGCAAGTGTGCTGGTTTGAATGAAACAACAAGTTGCTGTTTCGTGTCCGCTGTGACGTATTCGCAAATCTTCAGATATAATAAATACAAACATAAAATACAACATAAATAAATAATTGATTGTATTTATGAATGCTTCGATAGTTGACTGCGTTACATTAAGACTAATAAGAAACTCAAATGTAAATAAATTCATAAATTCATTCGATGTTATCAATATTATCAATAAGGACGTGATATATTTAAGTATTTCTACCAAACCAATTGTCATCATTCAAAAGATTATTATTTGTTTGTTTTCTAAATGACGACAATTCCTTAATTCAAATATAAATACATAAATTCAAACACTTGCAAATATACACATTATGAATTCATATGTGAATATTAATAGTTGTTTGCAGAAAAGTTTTTCATTGGAATTTTTTTAAACAATAGTTCTGCAGTTGAGTTTTAATTTTTTAATGTCTGAAGAATTTAAAAAAGATAATTTTAAGATAATTGCTTTTTAAAACTGATATAAAAAAAATTCATTCATGATTTATTGATGTTGTGTTGTGTTGTGTCATATAATTTAGGATGTTGGAATACTTTATGCCAACAATATTTTGAAATATTTATCTTTAATAATGTATATTGTTTATCTGTAAGGTTCACACATGTATCATACTGCCGTATGAGTACTTTGATTTTTGTCAATTACATGTTGCTCATACGCAGTGTGACAAAAAAACACTTTAAGCCAATTTAGACTATAATACAAGTCGTAGGAACTCAATTAGATTTAGTAGAAGCAAAATGTCTTAAAATTCCCTCCGTACTCAATTAAAAGGGAGCAAAAGTATAATGTAAGTTGTTTCGCGTTTTCACTATTAGAGTGAAGTAGAATGATTTATAAAAAAAAAACGAAACTAAGAATCTGATTAACACAACAAATTATAATCGCGAGTACAAAACATA
Source organism: Phyto melanocephala (assembly GCA_941918925.1). NCBI lineage: Eukaryota > Metazoa > Arthropoda > Insecta > Diptera > Rhinophoridae > Phyto > Phyto melanocephala. Next base: position 133,881,604 of record OW799235.1, on the reverse strand, counting down.
ATACGATAATCTACTTCTAAACCGAATAATGTCGTTTGCACTTTTTACAAAATTAAAATTTCAGTTTTATTATTTTTGTTTGTTTGTTTTTGAATAAAACATTCTATGGTGTTTGTAGTTCTTCAAAAACTACAGAAACAACAAACAATTTTCTTTTACTCTGCGTAACACAATCAAAAAAAAATATATACATTTATTTTTTTGTAATTGTTTTAGAATGTGCTTTTCAATGATTACATTAGAATTCACCAATGATCTAATTAAATGCTCCATTTATTAAAACGATTTAAAAAATGTTTACTACTTATTGCTGATTGCAATTTACTTTTACATTATTCTACTTTGTTCTTTCTACACAAATTTTCACATGTCTTACGACTTGTATTATGGTCTAAACTTATAATATGAGAAATAAGTGATTTTACAGGGGTTAAAGCGATGGCAAAGTGACTTAATTTAGGTAAGAATATTTATGATTTCAACAATGACGTGTCATTGAAGATAATGTGTTCACATAAATATATTAATGCACTATACTCCTTTCTCATAAGTAAATAGAACTCATGCAAATAAGGTGAAAATCATCACATATTTCGTGAGTTGATTTTGTTTGCTTACATGAATTGTTGAAGATACTTAGCAGATTTTGCAATAATTTTTAACCACAACATTTATGACAAATAATTTCGCATTCATAAGGAACACTTTTACTGTTTCCTGAAAATATAATTCACTTTTGACTTCTTTCAGTTTTTTTTTTTTTTGTTTATTTTAATATATAGGAAAGTAAAATAAATAGATAATGATTATATGTACTAATGTGTATATTTTTAATGTTTTGGAGCATCATGAGAACTATACGATCGTAACAGTTTTATTTGTATCGACTATTTCGTCTTGAGATAAACATGTTCAGAATCTTCAAGAGGTAAGAATATCACTTTGACAGAAAAAGTATAAAAACAATTGGCAGATAATCACGTGTAAAACGATTTAATTTTTATTTACTTATGACAGATATAAAAACGTATCAAAACACTAATTTTATAATCTGCTGTGAAATACATTAAACTATTAAAATTTCTTTATGTTAAAAAAATGATTGAATTTTGTTTTTATTTATTTACTAGTTATCGGGAGAAAAGGTAGACTTAGTATTAACAGCAAAAATAAAAATATTTACAACACAAACAACCCGCTTAGGATGTGTGATGATAAGTTTGACAACGACTTCGCGTTATTATCGTGATAAAAAGTAGCCTATATGTTAATCAAGGTTGTTATATATCTATGTGCCAAATTTCTTTTAGTTCCGTTCAGCCGTTTTTTTTTTACATTACTGAAACAATTTTAGATTGTCGTTTGATGTTTGTTTGACAATAAAATGCTTTATGAGAAAGAGGAACAAGTGTATATATGAATGTATCTACTTCAACTGTAAAATTCTAGTAGCTAAAATCGTATTTCTGTATGTAAAATTATTTGATTTTTGATATCACCATTATTAACGTATTAACCACATTACACTAGGAAAATGTTATTAAATATCTTCTTAAATTTCTAAGTACTTTTCGCAATAATCCAGTGTTGCCACTTTATGTGCAATTCCATATGTATTTATTTTCAATTTAAATTAATAATCTAAAAATTTTGCTGCTTCTTGACTTGTTTATTTAACATTGCTATAGCGCTTAAATCATGATGTTAAATGATAAACACTTTAAAAGTGATCTGCTCTGAATTTGCAGGTGATAATGATAAATACTTGATTCAGTGTTCTAAAACTAAAAAAAAGAATAATAGAATTCAGAAAAAATTTGCACATATACACACAACGTAATAGTAAAATTTAATGTTTGTTATAGAATATAAGTAATTGCATGTCTTCTTATTTATTTTTGCACATTATTAAATGAAAAATGTTTAAGAGTAAATAGTTATATCTGAGACTACCCTGCTCATTAAAGATAAGAATTATAGAAGAAAATCAATGATAAACTTTCTCCTAGAACGCAGTCACAGTTGCCCAACTCAATCGTGAGAAACATTAAAGAGACTTTGGAATAATAATTTTAATAAATGTTGCTGGAATTTAACCTCTTGTTTTAGAATTGATTAATTTTTATGTTTGAATATAATTTAAAAAATATGGGCATTTTCTTATTAACATCATTAGTTTAAAAGTGACAATTTTTTTATTGTTTTCCTATTTAATGATGATAAAGTTGAATTTCCTTTTGTTTCCTACAATTATTATTTTATACCTTTCAGTTTTTAATATCAATTAATTGATATTTACAACGAAAATATTGACAATAAATTTTTATGGAATAATTGCTTACAGAACTGAAACACAATTGAAAATTCTGCTCATAGAGATAACAGTTTAGTTGTGGCAACAAAATTCATTGCCAGTTATGTTATAATCACAGCTAAACACATAGTTATTTTTGAACATTTAGCGGCACATTATTAAAATAATTACATTTAACTGCTTTAAGTATCAAGAAATAACATAAAATTTTACTACCACATAAAAGTACATCTAATAAAATTCTATTTTTTGTAATTATTTTCAACGATAGAATAACATTTTATATTCTTGACTTACCAAAAGTAGTAACAAAGATTATTATCCACTATGGCGTATCAGACCAGAGTCTAGGACGGAAGTCGAACTGAGTGTCAACTAGCAAACTATTAGCTGGTTCTCAGCGACATTCATCCGTATATTTACTATCAAATCAAATCTTTCCAACTAATTTTATCGTCTTCTATTTCTGAGTAGTCTCAATAAAAAAAAAATTATTTTATCTTAAAATAGCAAAAATAATATTGCAAAAGTCTGTATAATCTTTTGTATTTTTTTGTCATTGTGTTTCTGTTGAAAAAGTTTCATAAACCGCACAACACTTTTGAATTAATGATTCCACGGCAGCAATCAAAAAACGACTCAATATAAAATGCAGAGCGAAAATTAAATAAGGTTTGTTAAAACTTTGACGACACATCTCTCGTTCACACAGAAAAAATTACAATTTACAGTACTTGTATGTAATTAAATGAATTAATTTTTGCTTACGGAAAAACGAGTTTACAAAATGTTAAGTACTAAGTGAAAAATATTTTAAAACAACTTATGTTCTACGTTTCATAAAACGCTCAATTAAACTTTTTAATTAAATCACAGACATAAAGTCAAAATTTATTTAATAACACAAACTTCACCGATACTAACAAGAAAGATTGAAATGTTGGTTGAGCAGTAAGTACTCTTACAACTTTCTCCAGCGTCAATCCAATATATTTCGAGAAATGTAAAATCTTTCAGATCATTCTTTAATATTCCCTACAAGTTTACCATGAATGGTTTTAAAAACTTCCTCGCGATAAAATGGAGAAAATTCGGGAAGGAATCAAGAATTAGGGTTAGATTGAAGATAAGCGCTGTAATCAATCAAATGAGAAAGAGTGCTACACCCAGAAAACAGAAAATCACATCCATTGCCAATCGAATGGCTCAGTTCCTGCAATCGCACTTTTCATTTGTGATTATAAAATTTCTATTGCAAGAATCATAATTTATTAGTGCTGACTACATATTTATATTCCGAAACGAAATTCTCGAATGGTTCAGTTACTGCAATCGCACTTTTCATTTGTGATTATAAAATTTCTATTACAAGAATCATAATTTATTAGTGCTGACTACATATTTATATTCCGAAACGAAATTCTCTAGATATAACCGTAAAGTTCGACTACCACAACTAAACTATGCGATTGGCAACAATTGCGTTACTCACAACCGATACTGTTTTTTCTGTGTATATTCGGCCCTGTTGATTCTATAAATACGTCCAACAACCACATCGTAGCTTAGCCTTGAAACTATTTAATACGCCATTTATCTTTATTTTTGCCGACGCCATCTTTTTTTTTTATTTATTACGTAGTTCAGTGTATTCTATTAGTTCAGCCCTTTTATTAGATACCCATATTGCTAGGGTTAAGGAAAAAAACTTTCGCCGTTTTGTTTTAAACGACATCCTGGATTTTACACTTTTTTTTAATAATTTACTGTATTCTACTGGTCAAGCCCTATCATTTGATATCAATATTGAGGGGGTTCAAGAAGTTTCATTTTAAAATACCAGATTTGGCGAACATTAAGCTTTATGATTTTTTGTTATAACATTAAGGTTTTTTTGCTTAAAAAAATAAGAAAAAAATAATACTTGCCGTATTAAGTTTTTTACATATGACCGTTTGCGTCAAGGAGGACCAATGTCCTTCTGGAAGTACAGGCAAGTTAAAAAAACACAATGGCTGTTAATCAACACCGCCTAAGGTAGATCTGCCACTAATTTTAATTTTTCCATACAAAAGTGCTCTTAAACATCATAATGATCATGTAGCATCATAATTTAATTGCATCATTAAGAAAAATATCATGTACTTTTTTTTACAAACAGGAGATCTGAAACATGTTAGAAAATGAAAAGTGTCTGTCGTAAACAATTGGGTGAATCGACCTTAAAAACTGCAACAAAAAAACAAACGAAAAAATTTCCTACGACACAAATATTGCCCCATGGAATATTTTTTTCCAAGTCATTCTTAATGATTTAGATTTGTATTCCTAATAAGCATCCTCGATAAGAAGTAGTAACCAGTATAATTTTAAAATATAAAAAATTACAAAGTTAACAAACTGGAATTCAAATAAAAACTATGTAGACCTCTAGGATGGTCTCATTACAAATATTATGTTGTTCGGCTTTTTAAATAAGAAACATTTTATAAAAATATAATCTAAAAGTGAAACTCATTGTGTGTGTGTGTGTGTGTGTGTTAGCTATAGACTCCGAAACCGTAAAACCGATCGGACTCAAGCTTTGGCAAGTTGTTGTTTACATTCCAGGAAGTGTTTATGGGTGGTAAAAAATGCGATGTGCCACGCCCATAAAAAATAAGTTATCATTTTAGGTATTTGTATTACATCGATTTTTCTGAAACTTTGCACACATATTGGGCTGCCATGTCTATATAATTTCGTGGTTAGAAAAGTGGGCAGGGCCACGCCCATAAATAAAAGTTATAATTTTGAGGTACTTGCACTGGACCGATTTTTCTGAAACATTGCAAACATATTGAGCCGTAATGACTATACAGCTTCGTGATTAGAAAAGTGGGCAGTGACACGCCCATTAAAAATAAGTTATTATTTTTAGCTATTTCCACGCATTCCAATGGTTCCCACCGATTTGTTTTCAACTTCAGGCGACTACAGTTTCCAGTTCGCCTTGCCTTCGCTATTACCATCAACAAAGCACAATCTCTGCGTGTTGCAGGATTGAATTTGGAAAATCCATGCTTTCCAGCTGTACGTCGCATGCTCCAGAGTGGGAGGACCAAAAAATTTGTTCATTTTTACAGCAAATGGAAAAACTAAAAATATTGTATACCCACTTGCATTACAATAAAAATCAATAAAATATTATTTTTAATATATTCAACTAAAATTCAGAATGCATTTTTATTCATTAAGGGGCGTAGCAACGCGCGCCGGTCTTGGTAAGTAACAAAATAAAAATCATGTACATATGTATATAATTCCCAGAAATTAAAAATCGTATAAATAAATTCATACCCAATTAGAGCGATTCCTAACCGTTGAAAACTAGCAACAGATTGTGCAAAAACTTGCCCAAATGTCTACCTAAATAAAAGTTCTTCATATAAAAGAAGAATATTATTAAATATTATTATTATCATACACATAACAATTGGATTACAGTAATTTTTTTTTTGGTTAAAAGACTTCTTAAATAGTAGTAGAAGAAAACGTAGTCTCCATCACTTTAACTGATCTCAGTTGTCTTAAGCAATTTTATCTTTTTGTATAAATGTATGATTATTTAAAAATATTTTCTGTCTTTACTGTTGTAATTTTAGGATGGATTTTTAACTGTGTTTTTGTTTGTGTATGTGTGTGTGTGACGTTCTGTCTGTATGCAGGATAATAAAACCTGTTTATTGTTGATACATCTATACATAAATAACAACAAAAATATTTTATAATGATGATTGTCGAAGGAAGAATAATTTTTATCTTAATTTTATTTAACATTATATTATTTTCTAGTTCCTTTTTATGGTTCGTTATTAGTTTTTATTGTTTATATGTGTACAATATATACATACGGGTATGTATGTGAGAAGCAAAATGTGTATTTTATTATTTTTTTATTTTTAATAAACCAGTTTCTTTTTCATTTAATATTTAATTTGGACTTTGTCCATAAACATGTGGCTGCGTCATTGATTACCCAGTTGACAAAATTATCACAGACAATAGTTTTTTTTAATACATGTGTGAATTTTGATAACACCGAAGACTTGATATTATTGGTTTTTCTTAAAGACATGACCAACTGGGTTTTTTTTATTATCATTGTTTTGGTAAAAAGCAAGTTGTGAGCAATATTTCATTTTACATCATAAAAATAACAAACCTTTTTTAATAATCAACTGCTAGCTTAAATCACATTGCCATTGAAATACTTGTATAAAAATCCCATTATAGTACTTCCGTTGCCCATCAAATTTTTTATTTATTTTAATAAAATAATCTCACCTCCCCGTATGTCCCTTGAACCAAAGTATGAAAACAAAAACTATACTTTGATATATAAATTGTCTTTGTAGACTTTTTTTACACAAGCGTAAACATCAGCCCAGACACGTGCGTAGTGAAGTTATGAACAATGATTTATTGTGTCAATTAAATTGAGACTTTTTTTAATTTTCGAAATCATTTAGCGTAAATAGTTTTCTGATGGACAAAAATTTTACTCAAATTTGCAATTAATTTTTAACATTTTTTATTAGACTTGATGAAAAGTCTATACAACATTTTCCATGTGTTTACCTACAATTGGCACTTATATTTGCCTTTTATCAAATATATGAATTTTGAAATCCAAAAAACTTTTTTTTTACATTTCTTAACACATATATCTACATGTTTTTTAGTATTTTAAATTTTACTAGAATCAAACATATGCAATCAGCAAAATAATAAGTAAAAAGTGGATTATGCTCAGTGTCGACACCACTTAAATATGTTTTTGTTAAGGCGAGGAATAGAGTATTTATATTAAAGCTACCTTTCACCATCGTTAATCTTTTATCTGACACCTTTTCGAACAAAACCACACAATACATCTAACATAGACAAGAATTGACAGATTGTTAATTTTCTTTTTTTTTTCTCTCTCTTTATTTTCCATTAAATTATTTTTACACTCCTTTTTTACAAGAAGTAATGGTGCAAGCGTTACTATTCTATTTAATACTTTTATTATATGTTTAGTCACATCTTGCCAAATAAACAATATAAAGTTTCGGAAGTAACAGAAAAATAAATCTTATTACACTCTATCCCTTTTACTTTTGAAAAAAAAGCTGCTAAGAATTGTTTTCTAATCGGTAGTAAATCCTATATAGAACATCATACATATTAAATACATTTCATTCATTTTATTTCTCTATTTTATTTCACATCATTTCCAAAGAATAATAAATATACACATATTAGTGTAAAAGTATCCGGCCAATCTCGGTTTGATGACTCTTAAAAACAATAAAAACTATACGCACATATACACATACATATTGAAAACATTTTCCTAAATGTGTACATGGCGTAAGTGTCTATTGAAATGGCACTGGCCTTTGAGCACTTCAATAACATTAACATTTTTTTTCTTGTTTTTCATTTACAGAAAATAACACATATATGTGTACTACATACATATGTTGTATCCACACATACATACATTCTCTATAAGGACATTCATTGATCTTTTTAAAAAACAAACAACTGTTAGACCAACATCATCAACTCCGACAACAGTGATACCAAAAAAAGCTCTTAATTTATTAAATTTTAAGGATGTTACCGGATAATGTCATAAACATTGTTTCTCTCATGCGAATAAGTTGTGAACATTGGATACACAATACAATACTAAGCCACATATGTAGAACACAAACCGATACGACGTTAATAAGTAAAATATCATAGAGCACAATGGCAAGAAAAAAAGTTATGAAAATACTAAAAATCTATGAAAAGACTTTATGTGAAATTTCAACCAACCAACCAACCAACTTTCATTTCTATTTCTATTTCCACAAACCAAACATGACGCATTTGTAAATGTTGTAAATGAAATAAAAATTTTATGTCTGTTCAACATGCACAACCGTTTTTTTTTAAGTGTGTATTTTTGCGTAACTGTTACTATAAGGACACTTTAATGAGCTTAAGTGGGAACTAAAATATGTATGTTTAATTATTAGGGTGTCAACATAAATATAAAATAAAACCATAAAAGAGCATGTCGTATGAAAAGTATAAATATTTAATATTTTTAATAAACGTTTACTTGCAAAATTGTTAGCTTGAAAACTCCAAGGACTATAATGTTTGTTTTTGCGGCGAATCACGAGTTTTTGACTCGGAATAATTGTTCAAAACTATAAAACATGTTTGTGTTTATGAAAATGCATACATTCATGACGTCGGAACATTACACTGAACGTTTTACTCGGAAAGAGTAGAGATGAAGAGTCTTCTCAAGGACCGTTTCAGAAGAAATCATCTCCTCTAATAAAGCCGACCATGGGTCGGTCAAAAGAGAGCTATGCAGTAGGCGGGGCGTCAACAAACAAAACAAAAGGAAGTTCAGGCTAAGCTATCTGTTAATAAACGGGTGGAACGCCGGCAAGATATTGTAAGAAACTTAATAGAATTTCTAAAACCTCTACTGATAGCCAAACGGCGATCTGGTCCCTAAATGATGTACATTCGACATCACAACGCGTGCAAACATTTCAGGATTCCTTTAACTGGATTATTTTACATTCAAAAATCACCCTTTTATGGATCAGGAAACATAGGACCAGTGATGGAAACTACGTAGCTGATGGCTACTGTGGTGTAACCCTCTTAGATTACAAACTTGATATTGATGCGTATCTCCAAACATCGGCCCAGACGAGATGGATGAATAATTCTGGGTGTCATATTGCGATGATGACATGGCCTGGAATAGATCCTGCATCAAGCGTCTTCTGAGAAACTAAAAAAAGCTCAGGAAGTAGCTGAAGGAAATTCGAATACGTCGTTCGTTTAGGCTCTGTTCCTTCTATGTTATTGTTAAAGTTTCTGTCCCTCAGCCAACACATCCTTCCACTTATTTTAAATATATTTCCGTATTTATTCAATTGCTTGCTTGTTCTTTTACCACAAGTAAAAATTTGCTTATTAGATCAAAACTTTTTTAATTTTTCTGGATTTTCTTTTGACCTCATTCGTATGTCTTAAAATTTAATTTTTCAGGATATCCAAAAAATCGTTCTATATTAAACCATGTGTTAGGCGTTAAACCTTTTGAGCTTTTTTTAACAGTCATGTGCATACACTCATAGTACTTACATACAATTTGTTTTCTAAAAATTTTAAAAAACGTCTTCAGTAAATAAAAAATATTGGAAAGCACGAATCCAAGGAGACTAAGGTTGTACACAACTAATTATAATTATTACAAATCTAAAAAACCATAAAAAAATTATTTTAAAATGTGTTCAAAAATAGCAACATACGAGCGTATGTGTCTGTGAAAATTTTGAAAACAGTAAACTTGTCAGCAAACAAATGTTCGTCGATATACTTCAATAATGTTGAACAGATTTTGACAAAACAAAGAAGTTACGTTGTTATACCGTTAAATAAATCTGAATTAATTCCAAAATTTTTACAACCATATAAAGAGCATATGAAGCATTATGGCATCAATGATTTAAAATCAACCGAAATTTACATACGCAGTTGCGCATGAAACTCACAGATTTATTTGTTAATTTTTACTAGCATGCGCTTCATTAAATTCCTAACCCGAAAGTTATCAAAACATAGACGGAACATATTTTCTTGCCATATTTTGGAAAACTTTTCTGTAAGATTTATTGAGATTTTCTAATTAAATCCTGATTTAATTTTTATTGTTATTTAATGAAATTTTAAAAAATATTTCAAAGTTTATATTAACAGGCAAGTCAAATTTCCGTCTCATATTATACAACAGATTTTGAAAGAGTTTTCTTTTAGATGTGTGTAACCACTTACCACATCGTAATGCACGTTGATTGTTTTTGCGGAGAGTGTTTTATGTGTATGACATAAGAAACAAAACAAAGAAAATGTAGCAACTTAAACTGCCGTTTAAAGATGTTGTTTTATTTTTTTATTTGTGATCTTCTCCGCGAAGAGAAGAGAAAATAACGGGTTTGGAATTAGAGTGGATTTTGGTACCTAAAAGGGTGTAGTATAAGATGAAATGAGTTAGATTTCTGATAAAAATTTATTTACCCCATTAAAATTTTGTTGCGTTGTTGCGTCGGTCACTGGTTGCGGCTTAAGAATCAAGTATCGAGATCACAACAAACAGAGCAGCAACAATAGTAAAGGTGTTGTCATACTAAAAGCGAAAAAAATATACGTCACCCCATAGGCATGACGTCGTCAAAGTCGGCACCCAATCATAACTAACCATACCAAATCGCATCTCCCAACTAAAAATGTGTTCACAGTGATAATGCGTTTCGAAATTTTAAATGCGTTTTTCTCAAAACTTCATTTTCACACACTAGGTCCCCCTTTCTCGGAGAAGGTCACATTTTATATTTGCTGTTCACAGGTAATTTCATCTAGTTCCAAAATAATTATTGTTTTTCTTGATTCACACATTTTTTGCAATAACATAAAACGTTGTAAGGACTAGCAAAGCTATCCGGGTTAAGCTACATTCTATAAATTTCTTACTATGCTCAATTTTAAAGAATTATTAACTGGACTTAAAGCACAAATTAATGAACCACTCTAATGTTTATACATATGTATAAGTATGTATATTGTATGGGTATTTATACGAGCACATAAATATAGTGTAAATAAATATTTGTTTGCCATGACAAATTTTTAATTTAGAAGTATTTTGTATAAATAGTAAAATTTGTATCCTCCTGTAAGATTATAAGGGTGTAAATACGTTGATTGCTTATTGTTATGAAAAAAAAAAACAAAATAATTTTAGGAGTGAACGCTTCTACAGAAAACCCCAACACTTCTTAACAAGGCATTGTCACGATTTATGCTTAAGAGTTTTTTGAAAATTCGGGATACCTTCTCTGCTGCTAAAGATTATTTATGGTTCTCTTGTACTATTTATAGTAGTTCTAATAAAACTTATATATTTGTTATACACATACAGATGTGTTAAACTGTCATTGTTTGAGTAGAGTTTTGTCCTTATTTTGGCAAGACGTAAATGGTTTTCATAAAGGGTTTTATGTTAAAAACAATAATAAATTTGATGAAATGTTTATAGATTTATATATGAATGGATGTCGTTCGTAATGAATAATAAGCATAAAATTGTTATATGCTCTGCAAAATTCTTAATTCAAACTAAAAAAAAAGCTCTTGAAACGATTCAAGGATTACTGATGACTTAAATCATATCTTATAGTACAAAATGACGATAAATCTAAGCAAAAAATATCTGAAATAAAAAAACAAGAAATAAAAAGCGTCTTAATATTTTATATTTGGGTAAGTGCTAAATGCTTGTTTAAACACCAAATAAAATCACGGGAATAAATTTCCTGGATCACTCCAAATTTTTAGCAGAATGCTTCGTGACATTTTATATGTCAATGAATCCACATCTCGTCAGCATATGGATCGTTAACCATAATGTCGTAACGATCTCCAATGACTAGCGGGAGCTTCTGTAAATAATTATGCCACCAGTGTGTTAATTGGTCTAGCAGGGTTTATTGTAGATCACATTGTTGAACACGATTTTGCGACTAAACAGCGATAGAATCGGTGGTAGTAAATGGAAGTCGATTTTAATCCTAAAAAAGGCAACATTGCTTCTTGTTTTACAGGAATATTTTCATTCATAAACAACCCAAATAATTTTTTTATTTGTTATTGTATTTTAATTACAGACAAATCACATTGTCGTTCGCTTCTTAAAAAAAATTCAGCTTTTTGTAAATTCTCGAAAACAAAAGAACTTGCTTGATAACATTGATAATATCCCATCAAATTCACCTGATCTTTGTTCTTTTTTTTTGTAATTTTTAAATTAGTCTTAGCGAGCGTGTTGAACCACCCTTAAATTACTCGAATTACTGCAACAATGTTGGCCTTTAGTTCAAGGATTGCCTCTGCCTTGTTGACAAATACTCGGGTGCTGATAGATTTGGCGAACGCACTCGCCAATTAATTTTTAAATTCTGAAAATTATTCGCTCTCCCAAGAATTTAACTGTGAAATTATGTCTTGCGCAGTGGATTCACCCTGCTGAAACCACACCTTATGTCTGTTTTCAAAAGCATGACTTAAAAAATTTTTCTATCATAAACAGATACCCCTCTTCATTTATGGTTACAGCACCTTATATTCGAAGAATAAGGTACAGTGCTATTTTCTAATGTAATATCGCATCATACTGTACACCCGATCAGATCAGAATCCCTGAACCTACAGTTCTGCTATTAACAAAGTCATTTAAATTAAAATGAGCTTACGATCTTAATAAAGTTGATTTTATTTCAGATCAACTGTTGAAATTCAACTGCAAAAAAACGTTACCAATTACCTGTATATAATACAATAATTCTTAATTGATCCCTGATTTAAAAAATGTTATTTTATATTTCTGGTTCAGTTGTAAATATCTCTATTATTTATTTATTTTTTTATATAATTTGAAATAAAAAATGATGAATGAATGAAATAAAAAAAAAACAATATATTGACGAAGAAAATTATAAAATTTTTAAACCACATGGTGACTTTGGCCCCACTCTTATGATGGTGACACTTTATAGATGACTATTATTTTATTTATTTTTTTTTTTTGTGAGCTAAATTCTATCTTGTACAAACCTTGTTGTTCGGCTGTAGGAATTTTATACCTTATGTATATATTTTTCTGGTATAAACCAAATTGAAATTTGTATTGAGCAAGCTTTGCTTTAAAATTTTCCTGTTTTTTTAAATTCTGAAATGTTTGTTTTATTGAAAGAAAGTTTTTGAACTAAAAAGTTAATTGTTAGCAAATTAGTGAATATTGAGAACTTGTGTGTCTAATTGTGAGAGGTGGAAAATTTAATCCTATACCGGGGATTGTTTTTTTAATAAAGCTGTAAGCAGATTTTATCTGGTAAGGACTGATTTCAAATTTTAAATTTAGATTGTGTTTACCAAAGTGTGGTTTTGTGTGTTATAGGAAATTTTGAACGTGATTCTATTGATTTTATTAATTAGGACATTTTGTGCGGATAAATCGTATTTGGAATTTAATTTTGATCTACCAACAACATACATACGTCCAGCATTTCTCCAATTCCTGGTGGAGTATAAAACAATTAAATCTATTAAAATTCATACCGGATTTGACAACTATAAAAATATATGTATATTAACGTTACCTATAGTCCTTTATCTTGGACAATCAGATAAGGGAAAAGTCTGTTATTTGATGCAGCAAAGTAATACCAAATATTACGTTACACTGCTTATTTGTCCTTTCTAAAATTTTGGATCTTAAGTAACTTTTCCCAAATTTGTTTGTTCTCTTTGTTTACGGGTTGCCATAATTATTATAATCTTATTTTTGTTTTAATTACACTAATTACGTTTGCATTCATTATCTTAATTTTGTCTTTGTTCTAATTGTAAAATCTTACTTGATTTGTTAATGATTACATAAATTTGTTTTATACTTATTAAACTATTTAATACTTATAGTTACTAATATTGAAAATAAAACCCACCATATAAACAAATACAGCTCACACATACATAATGTAATATACATCTATATATAAAACACACACGCACACACCCCTATATATACAACAAAGAAACAAAAACGGAAACAGTATCACGCACACATACTTATTAAATTAATCTTGAATAATAATTAACGCAACTCGTCTATGGTCAACCGGCGCCTGCTGACTTCGATGGATTACGTTACGTAAGTTCTTGAGTAATAAATATAATATGAATATTATCTTCTACTATCATAATGTATAATTTTCACTCACTTTTTTGTTATTAAATTGTATATGCAACACAGGTTGTTATACTTGATAAATTTCATTTATACTTTATAAACGTGAGAAAATATTCATATTATCTTAATTTGTTTGTATACACGAATACATATACACACTTCACATTTTTTTTTTATTATTCATATACGACATAAAAAAAAAAAAAATTCATATGCACTTAAGTATTGTTTTTTTTATTTTCACAAATAATAACTTTTTATCTTGTAGTAATTAAAATATAGAATTATATAATTTAATTTAACCAATTTTTGTTAATAAATAATATTTTAAATTGATGTAAACCAGAATGGAAGAGTGAATTTTTTTGTTATTTCATACGAAAAGTGAAGTAAAAGATATGGGGTAGAAAGGTTAATAATAGTATAATATAAATTTTATATAGGGCTGACATTAGAATTTTGGTATGGTCAGCATGGAGGGTGGGTCTAAGAAAAGTATAGCAAATTCCATCTAAAGCTATACAGACAGTCATCATCGACAATTTCTTCTGCGTACAGTGTAAATAATTACTTGTTTTTATAGTTGCTACCTAAAGTAAAAGTCACTAGTAACTGATTCATTTTTTTTTATATGGGAACACATCACACCCCCCCCCCCCCATCCCCCCCACCCCCACCAACGACGAGCACAGCCGGAACTAGTAGGTAGCCCCGTTTCCACAATAGAACAACTATACATGAAGAATCGTTACACTCTGTATAAGTGTTAACCAAATTTTATTAGTTTTCTGTATTAAAACAGTTTTTCAAAAACACTTACACATATGATCTTGTTCTTGCTGATGGAAAATATATTGTACATTCGTAGTACAGTTAACGATTGTGTACATATTTATACGATGACAATGGAATGACCGTGCCTGATCAGTAATGAATTTTCACCATTAAACTTTTCCAAAACGATTTTTATTAATCTTATACAGCTTTATAACAACAGCTTTTAAATAAAAACCAATTGGGCTCTTTAAATAAATAAAAGAACCAAAAATATTTGTTTAAGCTTCCAGGATGTCGCGACTTAAAGATGTTGAGGCAAATTCTTATCCCGTATTTTTGGCGCTTTATAACATTTATTTGTCAATTTCTCAGTAAATATAAAAACTATACTAAGTTTCATTAATGGTACCGAAAGAAAAGCATTTCCAAATAGTTAGCTAAAATATTCTTTGCACTTTGTAAAAAAAAAAATTCTTATGCAGTGGTTCCACTGGGGACGAAGTGATTTAATTTAGGTGAAAAATCTCGTGATTTTAACATTAGCGTGTCATGGGAAATCATGTGTTTACATGAATATATTAATAAACTGCACTCGATTCTAATGATTGCTTGAAACTTGTCTTAATTTGCTGAAATGAATCCTATATTTTATGAGTTAATGTTGCTTGTTTTCATGAATTGTTTAAGATATTTAATATTATTTTGCATTTAGAATTAATAATTGTGAATTTTTTGATTTTGAGGTCCTGAATTTGTAAATAACTCTGCACTTCAACTTCATTTTTTATCATAGAATTTTTCAAAACGTTATGTTAGATGACATCAATAACAATTATTCAAAATTCTTTTTTGGTTTTTTCTTTTTTGTTAGTTATTTACGCCTTTTTGCATTTTAGCTAACGAGCACACATACACATGTGCTTACATATGTTTTCAATTACTATTAAATAAAAAAGTAACAATGATTGCTTGAATATACAGTCAGTATATATGTAGATCAACTTAAAATCGTTTTTGATGTATGTTTGTTGTTTTAAATGTAACAAAAGAATAACAAAAAATAATATATCTAGATGTTTATATAAAAAAATTAATTTGAAATCTTAAAAACAAATAATAATACTATTTTTTTAAATTGAAAATGCAATTTTTAAACGTTTAAAAGTCACTATGCCCCACCAAAGATACCTTAAGAGAAAACAATCATTTTGAGATTAAACATTTTGTTTGTACATTTCTAAGGTTTATAATTTTATATATATTTTTTTTAAATAAATATGTATTACGACCAAAAATATTTATAGAAATAAGTACATATTTTATGTTTCAACATCAATCAGCTCATACTTTATTTAGAATCAAAACCTTATTTTGCATACGAGTATAAACCTGAGTATTAAAATATTTTTTTTTCATCGCGTTTCTATAGTAATTAAACATTACATTATCCGGCAGGTATAATAAAATCTACAAAGGCGCTTTCGATATGCATAGATTTTTTTACGACTTCTTTGTCATCGAGTACATATTACTTATGCCTGTTAGAAATGTTAATTTAATTGAAAATTAAATAATTCTCTTAGGAAATCTTTACATATTATTTAATATTCATGTTTATTAATGACAACAACGTGTCTGTTAAATTTTCGTATATGTGTACATATGTATGTATGTGGTAGCTCAGATTGATGGGGGCAGAAAAATAAGATACTAAATAAGAATACATATAATGAATTAATATGTAAACCATAGTATACATTAAAAAAAAAAAAAAAACTTTTCAAAATAAATATATTTGTCTGCATATTATAATTTACCTTATTACGGTATGAAAATATTAACGTGAAGATATATGACATTTTGTACACTCAAAAAAATATAACTCTCCATGTACGTTTTTTTTTTTTTTAATATTCGTATTCGCAAAATTTATGTGAATATTGTAATGGTTTATACATACACATATGTATGTACTATTGTCCTGCATTCACTTCTTTAAATTACAATGAATGCAGCTTAATACAACGCACACCAAATAAAGAAAGTAAATGAGAGAGAGAGAACAACACAATTAAATTCATCTTGTATTGGCCTAAATATGATCACTTTTTTACGGTATTCTATACAGCATAAAATCATTAATTTATTAAAACAGCTAAAGCAAGCAAAATAGCTTATATTTTTCCCCCAACCTAATGAGTACGAAAGGGCTTGACTACACCATTTTTTATTGAAATTGAGAAAATTCTCATTTTCATTTGGAGTTTTCGCAATAACAATTTGAAATTCTCATTCTCATTTTCATTTGGAACTTTCTCAATTTCAAATTGAAATTCTTAATTTCGTTTGGAATTTTCTCAACTTCAAATTGAAATTCTCAATTTCAATCGGAATTTTTCCAATTTCAATGAAAAATGGTGTAGTAAAATACAGTGAAATACTTAACAATTAAAAAATGCCGTCAGAAACAATACAGAAAAATGGCGTATAACATCTAGACTAAGCTACGATGCAATCGCAACAGCTGAGTACATGAATATACCATTCCGAATTCTTTATAATAAAACTCTATTTTCAAGGTGTTTTTTTTTTTTTTTTGTATCTGTGTACATCATTTATTCGTTCTTAAAGTAATTTAAATTAATATTTCTCAATTATTATTCATTTTAAAAATATCTTATTAAAAGTTAATAAAAATAAATACAAATTCGTGTTATTAAATAAGTAATATTAAGTTAGTAAAATAAACTATTTTATGTTTTGCTTGTTTTAGATATAAAAATCATTTGCAGCAGGAGAGCTATAACTTGAGACTTTTCATATTGTCACTTAATCTTGTTAGAAAATTGTGTCAAGTTGTATGGAAAAGTATCAATCTTAAATCAATCTATAACGCTCCGGTTGCAAATAGGCCTTTTAAAAATTTAAAAATGTATATAAATGTCATGTTATTAATAACCGTTTATCATTTACTTGTCTGCATATATTATGCTCTTCTCTGAATATTATTTTTTAATAATAATCTGCTAAAATTGTTTATAAATTAAGTGAATTATGAAGGACTAAAATAATAATAGAATAAAATACTGTGAGAAAACACTTGTGTTTTAAAATGAACAAGACAAAGAATGTTTTATATGTGTATATGTGTGTGCATATGTATAGTTAAATTTAAGTTAACTATTAAATTTTAACAAAAGAACAAAAAAAGTAAGTAAAAACAACAAAAAAATACTAAAACCTCTTCTACTTCCTGTGTGCCTTCATTTGTGTATTTATAAATGTTTTATTCATAAAACACAACTAACAGAAATACAAACACAAAATTCCATTAATAAAAACTATGATTTACTCTAAACAAAGTTAAATAAAAAAATATATGTCTCTTTATGCTCATGTGTTTAACTAAAATTAAATTTTGTAGGAGTGTCTTGAGAGGAGAAAATTTAACAAAATATTTGGGTCTTTTCCGATCCACATTTATCAGCTCTTTATATCTATTTATAAAATTTTGTCAAAAATCTTTTTTCTTGCTATCATCCTCTGGTAAGGATAATGGTACCGTTGTGTTCGTGCTATTAAGTGTGAGAGTAGTAGTTGTTAGTGTATGCTGCATTGTTTATGAGTAGAATGTTAAAACACTGGTCTGATTGCCACGTACAAATAAGAAGGGTGGCATGTCACGACTTAAACTTTCTAACCAGGCCATATACAGCGGGGCCGTTACAATATTTTTGCGCGGCATAGGCAATGTCATTACCACCAAGTCCGATTTAGTGGATTGTTCTCGTAAATATTCACGTAAACGTAAATAGCGATTGGTCTTGTCCTGGACCGCCATCAGGTCATCCTCATTAATAAAAACTACAAGAGAGAAGGGAAAACAAACAAATTACTTAGATTAAAAAATAAACATAAGTATTGTGATATTTTTTTTAGCGGCTTATGATTTTCTTACCATCGTCCTCCTGCAATAGTGTTGTATTCGGTGCTGCTGTTGTCGTTTCCTTCTCATTGACCACAAATTCTTTAATTAATTCATTAAAGAATTGAGCAGATGTTTCCTGTGGTTTCTTTGTTATGTCCGGTATTAACTGCAAATCGGAATAATCAATACGGAATTTTGATAATAAACTTGCCATAGAACGTTGTTCAAACTCCAATTCAGCTTGTTTATTGGCCAGCGCATAAACTCTAAAAAATATTTCAATTTCAAGCTAAAATATTACAATACTTTTGAAGTATTCAAATGAAAAAATAACTAACAAGTAAAAATAATAATCGACGACTCTTGATAGTAAAATATCGTTTAAATATGTGTTAAATAAAAAATGATTTGTGCTGAATTTCGTTGTGATTTCGACATTCTGCATTAGACAGCCATAGATTTAATATATTTTTAGCAGGGAGTCGGCATTAAAGGTAAGGAAGTTTTTAATTGTTCTTATAATCACATAGTTTTGTGTTTACATAAAAACTACTCGTTATAAACCGCAGCAATTTTAATTAATTCCGAAATTGTAACTAAAATGAAGTTGAGAGATTTTTTATAAACTTTAAAGTCAAATTCAGCCAGATTTGTTTAGGAACTAGCAAAGATTATCCACCGAATAAAACCAGCATCAATAATGCTACTAATATTGCCGAAGGCTAGTTGAACCAAATTTAAATAAATTATAATAATAATTGCAATCTATAGTTAAACTGCAAGAAAGACTAACATAAATAGACAGACGGACGGCTGCATGTTCTGCAGCCGATTAAAAGTCAAAAACTTTACTTCAAGGTGGACGGGTTTTTTTCAATTTGAGCACACCCCTTCTCTGTGATGTAGAGTATGAAAATGCTGTTTTTGTCAACATTATTTTATAAAATGAATTAAAAAAAAAACATTGACACAATTATTCAACTTCATATTTACATTTACATATGAACACACTGATGCATATACATACATATGTAAGTGTCAATGTATGTATTTAGCATATCTAATTAGAGCCAACTTCACACAATGAAGGCCTCGCTACTCTTACGTAAACACACACATTCGGAATCAGCTGATTTGTTTGCCTTAAGGAACTTATGTGTTAAAAGGTACTAATTCGTTAACGTGACGTTGCGTTGCCTTGCGGAAGAACCTAACACAAACAGTGTTGTCAACAATATTTTTAAAGTAGCTTTATATCGTGTTTTTTACTTTTATATATTTTTATATATTATTAATGTGGTTCGAAGAGTTTCTAATTAAAAAAAATGTTTATGGTACAAAAATAAAATATTTATTTGTTATAAATTAGTTTTTAAAAAACAAATCGCTTTAGAATTATGGAAATAAATTACAAACGGTTTTTACCAATAGATTTGTTTCTGACTTTTAAATATAATAAGAAAAGAAAACGGTTACAAAAATAGGAATTTCTGCCAACATTTTTAAAACTATTATTGAAAAAATCCGCAAAGTTTACGTCAGAGTAGCGAAGCCTTTATACTGAATTTTACGACAGAAATGTAAATAAATTGAGAAAGTGCTTAGACAATGGTGAATTCTTAATGTGAGTGTATTCTGTCGTATACACATGGCGTAGTTTGTTTATTTCAGAATGGTTTAAAAATTTTGCAATCAACAATACCATAGTTTAAATTCTTTAATACGATGTTACGAAATATCAAAATGAACGTAGAATTTTAACAGTCGTATTGCTTTTCTCAATTTTCTTAAACTTTAATCCAAATTTAGTAAAGAGCATTAAAGTTCAACAAGTCCTTAATTGATTGTTTAAAAATAAAAATCTGTCGAAAGTTAGAAAATTTTAAATTTACAATAAGTTTTAAAATTCATTAAAGGATATGAGTCGAATTTTAAAAAAACTTTTGCAAGTACTAGGCGAATAATTGTTTAAACTTTTCACCATATTTGGACGTGCTGTCCAATCACGTAACTTGCCATCAGTGATTAAACAAAACAAAAACAGATTTGACAGACGCAACTAAAACAACATGACCACCACAGACTGTAAGCATTTGCCCTGCCATTATTTAAAAACAATTTCGTAAGTAAATAAGAACTCCATTTTACATATTTTAACATTTCCCTCAAGTACTGGTTAAAAAAAAATAATTTAGTCGAATGTAAATAAAATGACAAACTTTTTTAAACTTTTTAATTCATTCTCGGGTTATTTGTTCAGATTCTACAGTGAAATTTATGTGGCTGTCTTTTTAATGGGAATAAGTTTTCGAGGCATTAGGTAGCCACGCATTCTTCATTAAATTGCCTTTTTATTACAAAGACATTTATAACTCGGCTTTTAATTAAGATAAAACAATGCAAATAATACATTTATAAGGACTGTGAAACGGGCTATTTGCCCATAAATTTAAATGCCCACTGACACATCTTCTGCTATTCAGCTCCATTTCTTTTATTGTTGCCTAAACTGTTTAATGTTTTTTTAGCAAGTTTAAATAGATTTCAAGCATAATACGTTTATTGTTGCTAACGCAAATACAAAATACCTCAGTTTACACGACTGCCATGTGCGTCTAGTGCTGATAATGTATGGCAACAATAGAGTTAAACCGCCATCATCATACAACCACCAGACATCAATAACGGCATGACTACGTTTGCGTGTAAATTGTGTCAATTGATTCAGCACATCCTTAGATAATTCAATGCCACCAGGACCCTTATACAAAGCAGCCGGGTCATCATGTTTATTTTTAGATTTACGCAATGAATTTGTCTGCAAGCAAATTATTTTGTTATTAAAATACATAGATAATTGTTAACAAATTTAGTTTAATATTATGACTAATTCAAATAAAATTTACCAATAATTGTGGTGATTTGGGATCGGCTGGGTCTGGTAAGCCGGAGACTTCCTTGGATTGTGTGCCAGACATGAAGGATAAATCGCTTGTACTAGACGCTAAAAAATTTTAAAAATTAAAACAAAAATTGCATCTTAAATAAATAACAACACAAATATATGTCTCTGTATTCTTGTGTCATAGAAAATTTAATTAAAATCACAGAACATGCAGCTGATAATTTCTATTCTATATGAGAAGTAATAAATGCAAAAATGTCCACACAAAAATTTCTCAGACTTAACACATATTGATAACATAAAGAATTGTGAATAACAGAACGTGTTAAGTAATCTAGGGGCGGGCTGTCTAAAATATATTTTATATAAAATTTTATGTAAAGCATTTAAGAATGCTAGGTGCGACAACTTATAGTAGTAACTTTAAAACATTCAACATTCACAACCTTTACAAAATCGTCGATAGTATTAACTTTTCCATCTCTTAAATGTGTGTTGTACTTATACAACATTCTTTAAATAGAGATAAAATTATTGTATGTGCTATTAAAAATACTAACTGAAAAATTATCAACAAAATTAGAACGACTATGTTAGGATCCGACGACAAACAACTGCTACGATAGGTTGTGAATTGGGTAGCTATGTATTTTTAGAAAATACACTTATAATGCTCAATACGGATTCGTTGTTCAATATGACGCAAAAGCAATGTCACAATTCAACTGCGTTTAAATAACATAATGCAAATTTTTCAAATAAACAGTAACAATAATTCCATCTTCTTGAAGTGTATATCCCTCCATAGCTTGTTGACAACTAATTCTACATGTCTTCATCAGAAATGTCAAACCACAGTGACATTTGGCGCCATTTGTAAAAATGGCAGCTAATTCAAATTGTGACATTACTTTGATTTTGATTTCTATCTAAACACGATAAGCATACATCGCTATAACGAGGGGAAACGTTACTACAATACAAGATTTAGAATAATTTTATGAATCGCAAATAAATATTGTAGATATTACAAATGAAACGACAAACTTGTATACATACAGACATGTATTTTTTCACTCATAATAAAGGATATCAAAAATATACACTCATACACCCGTATAAGTGCTCTATTTAATAATAATACCCGCAAAAAAAACACAACAAACATTTTCACCCATACACAGTCACAATAATTAAATTCATGTTTTTTGTTTTTGAAAACTTTTTCAGGATATGCCTTTCATTATTATGCCTGGTGAAAAAAGTTTTTGTAATTTGCATTTAATTATTAAAAAATATACATCATCCATAGAAGGGAAGCAAAAGATATGAATGTATGTGTTGGTAGCTACAAACATCTGTTTATGTAAAATAGTGACGAGACTAATTGATAATAGCAGAGCTCCAGCGCATAAAATCAGAGGCATAATATTTGGACTGCGGATTACTCCTCAAATGTTCACACTTATTGTAAAGACGAATAAGAGGTGAAAGCGGGTACAAGGTATACAATGTTGTATCGGCTAAATTTAGTAATAATAAAATTTAAACTCCATATTAATCTCTTTATCTGGACTTTTTTTTTAAATTCTTACGTTTAAAATATAAAATTGGGTAAAACTATACTTTTGTACTTTTATGGTACCTTTTGTGATTGCTAAAGCAAAAAAATAGATTAAAACATTGTATAAATTGGACTCTTCGCTACGAAAATATCAAATGAAATACATATATAAAAAGTTTTTGGCATTTAATAACTTCTAGTTAAAGGACTTTTTTCTATACTCTTTAATGGTAAGCGGCAATTTTCTTATCTAGTGGATTAAAACAAAAATAAGCTAAGGAAAACTTATTCTAAATGAAGGAAGGAAATCATGTTGGGTATTCAAATTATTCTTTTTTTAAATTTCTAAATTTATTAATGAGTCTAGAAATATTATTTAAGATAGTTACTATCGATTCTTATGACGATAGGAAATCATATAGCCGTTGTTGATGTTTATTATTGTCTAACTTGAATTGCATATTTTTATATCAACCAGCAAAAAAGGTGTGCCGGTATCTTCATATTTTCATTCCGTTCGTAACACATTGATTTATTTATTTAAGACCCCATAGAGTATATATTTTCAGAGTTCTAATTACATTTTAGGACGATGTAGATATATTCGTCCGTCTGTCCGTTGAGCACGATAGAGCTCGAACATAACAAGCCAGGGAATGAATTTTTTCCAGAATATTTCTAATACATTACAAATATTTGGTATTGAAACTCGGTACAATGGACTTAAACAAAGAAAGTAATACATATTTTATTGATATAAATATATTTTTCTATAGTGATTGGAGTTGTTACCAAAATAAAAAATTGTGTCTATAAAAGTACTACACACAATTGGAGGCAATTACAGAGGAGCGAAATATAAAACAAGTGATGAAACACCTTTTTTCAATAATCATAATAAATAAGATAATAATAATTATTTTTTTTTTTTAATTTCATTGTTTAAACATCCACAATCGGTTTCATTAGCATAATCATGTCTTCAGCTCCACCTTATGCTTAAATTTTGGTTTGGAGCCAATTTGTGTTTAAGGGACTTAAATTCGTTTAATTTACCAATTGCTCTTAACTTGTGAACTTTTAAATTATAATCTTAATTTTTAAGCGTATAATTTTTATTTTATAATTTTTTTTATTATGAAATATCTGAGCTCAAATTTGTCCTGAAAGTAATTAAAATAGTCAACTGAAAGGAAACTTTATTACGATTGACCATTGCAAACAATAGAAGCGTTTCGTGTTATTTATTATTTTCCTTAATATGTATAAACATACATAAAAAGATACATATCGGTGGTAACAAGTATGTATTTAGAAAGGACTGGCTTCCCCTATACTTTTCTGTTTGAGTGTGTTTGACTGGTGTGTGCTGTGCTGTGCTGTGCTGTGTGGGTGGTGTGTATGTGTGTGGTGTGTGTCACATCCCTATAAGCAACTTAGTTTGCTTTTTCGTAAACTAGAGGTGCTTGATGTCTGTATAATCTTCAAAGGGACAACTGACTATTTTAGCATTAGGATGTACTACGCAGTAGTAAATTGTTCGACTCTGGATGACTTTTCAACTAACTTAAGTAACTGAATAGTTAGTTTGAAGTTACCCTATTTATAGTTAGCTTGAAGTTAGTTGTATTTAAGTCAACTACTTTATTAAAATAATTTATTTAAAATAATTAATAAAATATTTTTGTGAAATAGTTTTATTTTTTTTTTTTGCAATTTTATTTTAGAAACATGCAGAGATTTTATATAATTTATTAAATAGTTTTGATTTTACAATAATTTATGCACTCATCTATAGTTATTTAACTCTCTCTAACTGAACCTTACTCACTTTCAGCACAAAAAAACTGTAAAAAGCAAAATAATACTTTTTAGTTAGCTTATAGTTAGTTCATAAAAGCTAACATATAAAGTGCGTTATTTTCATAGTCGACTACTCTATTGCTTATGGGGATAATATAATTGGTTTTCTCTGCGAGATACGTATTGACATCATTATGTTGTTGTTATTCAATTGTGGTTAGTGTTAACTGAAGTATCAGGACGACTTATGTCATATGGTCCTTGTCTGCAATGGCGTAGGATAGTAGAAATGTAAGAACGTGACAAGAAATTGGTGGTAAGTGTTTGGTTGTGTGATAAGACCATATCATAATTGATTGTTTGGTAAACATGTGTACTTTTAAATATACATTTGTAAGATTATTTGTTTTTTTGTACCAATTTTCGTATGTGGGAAAATGTTTTTGAAATAAATTGTTTATTGTAATACAATTACTGAGAATGATCAAATCAATCATTTTGTTCAGTGTAGTATAGTATCGTTTACAATATACATTTTATTAAATTACAAAATTAATTTTATTTTACATTATGCACTTAAATAGAAGAACAAACTTTGAAGATTTTTAAGTTAATGTATGTTTATTGTTACTAATAGTTCTTATCAAATTGAACACAATAGTCCGTCGAAGAACCACCCTTAATGAAACGACTCTTCAAAAGCCTATAATGGAATAAAATAAGGCAAACAAACTAAGATGAATTTTTGTGTGAATTTGTATAAATTTTAAATATTTTGTGCCCAAAAGGAATGAGACATTTTTTACAGTCAGTCGTTTGTGGGTATTTGTATGTGTATAATTTCGCCTAAAGTTTGCAAAAATCTAGATATATTTCGAACTAGCAGTTCTGATTTTTGATATTATAAACAACAATTTAAAAAAAAAAAAAATGTTTGTGAGTTGTAGTTGTAAATAAAATAAATAACTTACCTTTTGTTAGTTTAATACCATTTTCGGTGGTTGTTATCTCTGCAGCATCTATTTTATTTTTTTTTTATTATTTTTTAATTTTCGTTAAGTTGAAGAAGTGCGCAGCATTACACATGGCAAGAGTGACATTTAGTTTTAATTTTATTTATTTATTTGTTTTTTTTTTTATTGTGTGAATAAAAAAAATATCAGAAAATAATATTTACAGGTGCAGAATCACATATCAGTTGTTGTTGTTGTAGTTGTAGTTAAAAAAAAAAAACAAAAAGAAACATGCAAAATATAAAATAAATACATAATTATAAATTAATAAAACATATACAAATGTTTATAAGTATATTTAATAAGAATTGTAAAGAAAACATGCTTCAAAGTTTTAACTACTTTAAAAGTTCATTGAATATATGCACCATAATATTGTTTTATTTTTTTGTTTTCGTTTTTTTTTTTTTTTTGTTCTTAAATAGTACATTCGTATGTACTATGTATATTTATGCTGTTATTACACTATGGTTGTGATTTTATTTAACGCAGATATTAAATCAATTGAAATATGAAACCTTACTTTACTAGCGATCCTCTGCAAAGGAATACAGGGAAACAGGGAATTTGTGAATATAATCCACGATCGTCTATATTAAAATGTATTTTCAGCTTAGCATAGTGCCTAAATGTCGTTTAATTTATTAAATTTTACATCAATATATTCGCACAAAGCATTTTGAAATTTTATAAAAAGCCTGGTCGTTCACATATACCTAATACATAATACATATACTTATACATAATGTGACATCAGCATATGTGAATTTCATCTCTCACAAACAGACCGGAAATAAAAAGTTTGTTTTGTAAATATATTGGCTATCTACACCCTATTTTATGTACTTAGTAGAAACGAAATAAAAACAGATTGCTCTTTGCAGCAATAACTACGCACAAGTGCTGTCGGACATAAAACTTATAAAAGTACTAAAATATTTGCTGTAAATTGGACAAAGAGTTTCTTAGTATTTTATTACTTATAATCCTAAATAAATAGCATCTTAATATATGTAATAGCTTTTTCAATCTTAATTATTTAAAGGCTAACCAAAGGACTGAAAATAGTCAAACACATTTAACTTTAAGTAATAGATTCAAATAATTTTGTTTTTCTCAATTGTTGCACGGCTACTAAACATTTCTTCTGGGAGATCCCTTGATAAATTAATTTATATTTGTTTTACTCTTTTAGAACAAAATGTGTGTTTGATTTATAATTTTGAAACAAATGCTATATAAGTGCACACATACATACTCATGAAACACATGTATTGTATGTATTGTACAAATAGAAATTATTAAGCAAATACACATATACATCTCTACATATGTGCATATATGTACATACATATGTGCGCATAAAAGTATATCTCTCTATGTTCCAGTGTAAACATTTTTATAAATCGAAATATAAATATGTATGTATGTATGTAGTACCTGAAGCGTATATAAAGAAGAACAAGCAGTATAGAATATCTATTTGTAATATTTGTTAAGGATATTTACACAATATTATTTTTATTTTATTTTTACCTTGTGATACATTGCGGCTTAATGAATCCAGGCTGCCACTTAAACCATTTTGTGCACTGCGTTCTACAGCATTTAAATCTGCTGAACTTTCATTTGGCTGCAAAGTTCGTGGCACATCTAAAATATTTCTTTGCGCACTGCTCTCATCACCCAATATTTGCGAACAATCCAAACCTTCGG
This sequence comes from Phyto melanocephala, assembly GCA_941918925.1. Classification (NCBI taxonomy): domain Eukaryota; kingdom Metazoa; phylum Arthropoda; class Insecta; order Diptera; family Rhinophoridae; genus Phyto; species Phyto melanocephala. Next base: position 133,853,730 of record OW799235.1, on the reverse strand, counting down.
GTACACGTAATATAGCAACGGATAAGTACATGTCCAGTGCCTTTCAAGATTTTTAAAAAAAATTTAAATTTTTTAAAAAATTAATATAAAGATTTTTTCTCAAGCTAAAATATTTAACTACAATATTTATTTAAAAAAATCATTAATTAAAATAAATATTAACTAAAATTATTTAACCTCGAGCTTAAATAATTTTAGTCAATATTTAAATTAAAAAAGGTCAAAAAACTAGATAATTATTATTAATTAAAATAATAAAAATAGATGTGTACAAAGAATAGTTTTGAATTTGTATCCCAAAATAAATACACGCCTAAGAAGTTAACAGAGCTCTGTTACACACTTAACAGGGCGAATGTTATTCAATCAAGTAACCGAGATTAAAGCACACACCTCTAAATCAAAAAAGATATAAAAATATTTTATAGAATATTTCTTGTATTTACTTGTACTTTTTTTTAAAAATATCGATTTAGCATAGGAATTTTTTTAGACGTATAGAACTTTTGTAAGGATAACTTTTAAACTAGCAGTGTTTGACTTTTGTCCGTATACTTTTCCGAACACCAGAACAATGTCTGCAAGTCATGGAAATATATTTCTAAAGATCGCGCTCTGTTCCCTAAACTTATAAAGCATTTCGTTAAGTATACGAGCAGAGATTTTAATTTTGAAAAGAGCGCAATCCTTATGAGACTCCATTACATCCCTAAAAAAAAGAAATGATTGGTGCGGTTTACATGCCAGTGCTAACATTATCGTGATTGACAAATGATAATACAGGCAAATGATCTGCGATTTTTTCATTCCCCATTTCATTGCCAATCAATTGAAAAAAAATGGTTCCAACAAGACGGCACAACACGCCATACAACGCATAAAACCATAACTTTGTGTAGGCAAACGTTTAGTGAGCGAATTATCTCAAAAACTGAACCTGTTAATTGGCCATCTCGTTTATGTGATTTAACACCTTTGTTATAATAATATTGTTAAATTTTCGTCATGCCATTAAATTTATTGTGTTTTATTTAAAACAAACTCTCTAAAAAAAAACACCCACTAGTTGTTTTAAAAAAAAAAGCTGTCCGTATGTATATATGTGTTATTAGCTTTATCTGAAACAGTTAACATATTTTAGAGGTCTGTGCTATAAATTCTAATTACTTTTTTTATTTGTTGTACTATTCCTGTAAATAAAAATATCTCCAATTGTAAAATAACAAATTTTAAAATGATAACACTTGTTCAAGTTACAAGTTATGGCCGTTTTTTATAAAAAATCATAAAGGTTTATCAGGCGTTAATCAATAAAAATACCATGGAAAATCAGTTGCATAAACCTTCTAGAAACTTTTTAAAATTTTTATAAATAAGGCAGTTAAAATTTATTTTTACACAATACAATAATACACTGCAGAATCAGTGATTGTTATTCGTCCTAAATGTTTAATTATTAAACGTTTTCCCTAATTTAACCTAAACGTTTATTATAATTCACATAATGCCTTAGAAGCTAGAGAATTCAAATTGTTGTTATCATCTCCAAGTACTGTTATGTGTTCTTTTACAGCTATTTATGTTGAGGAGCGACATAATCTGACGGTTGGGAATTCAAGTGCTTTTAGGCGAAGCAGTGAAAACAAACATACAAACATATAAACAATCGGAAGGAAGTACAATAGAATACAACGTGTTTGGGGTATTTTTTCTTTCTTTTTTTTGTTTTCTTGTATTCCTTTTTCGCTCATTTAACTCACCTTGTGCATGGTATTGAAGTATTGATTTAAATCTTTATGTTCACATGTCTGCCAGTCCGCTTTGTAGCCCATTAATAAAATATTTGGCTTTAACTTACCAATGCCAGCAGCCTGAATTTGAAGTATAAAATGTAAAAGAAAAGTAAAACACAAAACAACTCATTAATCAAGACCAACATTTAAAAAAACAATAAAAAGTTGAAAATGAGATACAAAACATTTAGTATAATGACCTTTAACAAGGATTTTTTAAAAACTATCCACCAACAAACAAAGTGAAAGTTTAACATTCTGCTTGTAGCACATCTAAACATATCTCAGATGAGTGTAATCTTTAAAAAATCTTTTTATTTATTAGGACTCCATAAAGTTTTGACATATTTCACTCACATTGATTACTATCTAATATATCTTTCTTTGTTGGTGGGTATATTAGATTCGATTTAGCCAAGTATAGAAATTTACACTTTACATTTTTATTATGATAAAATTAAAAATTCCGAGTGTGGTTTACTATTGTTTAAACACTCTATCAATGTTTAAATTTAAGCAATACTGGTAATTATGGTGTTACTAACTTGCATAAGGGCTCTTGAGCCGGATTCAAAGTCTTCTCCATCCACCAGAGAATAGAAACCCTTAACGCGATGACGACGGAACCATGAAGTAGCACGTTCTTGCAAATAATTACGATAACGCTGTGAACTTGAACCACGCAATACGTGACCGCAGACCATCAGCGATAAGTTTTTGGTGAGCATGTATGCAAAGTCAACAAGTACGGGACGCGTGTTTGGTAAACCGGATAAAACCAATATTTGTGGACGATAGTTTTTCACATGCTCCTCGACATTGTTCAATTGTTGCACAGATAACAAGGCATTCTTGTACGTTTGTGCCTGTGTAGTGGAGCCCCAGTTAACGTCTGGCTTCCGATAAGCAACAATTAAGTACAATGCCAAAACAACGGAAAATGTAATTAAAGCTGTTGCCCATGATATCAAAAACATTACAGCCACACACAGTATAGAACCCAAGAGACTTAGCCACATGTTGTAATACTAGTAAAAAAGAAATAAAAATTAAAAAAAGAGAAACAGTTAACAACACTTAGAAAGTATTTTCCATTATTGGGGTCCGGAAGTTCATGCAGTAACAAATCTGTTTCTGGCGCCTATAATATGCACGCGAAATCTTAAAATATGCACCTTATTTCTTCAGCTTTTATTTCAAGCAAAAACAATTTATTGCTATAAACAACTGCACTGCAATGATAATTCCGACCTAATTAATTCCATCCGGAATATAGAACAGACACGAATATTTTTTTTAAATACAAAGTAAACAAAAATTATAAAAATTTAGAGAAATTTCATTATTTTTATACAATTGAGTTCGGCCAAGCAGGATATGTGTGTATGCATACAGTTTTGTTTTTTGCTTATGCAAAATTTTTAATAAAGTAATCTTCGAACAAGTAAAAAGCATTTTGATTCAACGAATTGTCTTTTAAAACGAAGAATATGGTATTATTAATTTTTTGGCCGACATGATTTTTTTAAGCAAAAATAGCATTCGTACGTCAAAACGTTCATATACTGTCAAAAATGTCAAACTTCACTACTTTATAGGAACGTCAGATTGGTGCACTGTTTCATTAAATTTTATTAGAAAAAAATTAATTTTGAACTTAAACAGAACTTAAAAAAAATAAATAACCAAATCAAAAACTAAGACAAAACAAGCATTTGCATGAACTTCCGTTTCCTAATCATCACCATTTCCATAACATTAAACAATCCTACAAACATATTCAAAATGTAAAATGAAACTGTGCCCAGTTCTCCTTTAGTTTGCACAGTATTCAGAGTGAATAGATACACAGATAATTGAGACAGCCTTGGACGGAGTGCAAGTACAAGTTTTTTTTTCCTTTTTTTTACTTTACAACACTATCCAAACCTACAGAAAATCGTTGGGAAATGGTGTACATATTAAATGTATAAACTAAAGTTGAGTCGTATTTGGTAACTGTAAATATGCATGTAAGTTATACTGGCTATTTAATAATATACATACTTTAAATGTTGGACGCCAACCGACGGGCTTGGCTAAGCTGGCATGGAATGTACTAAAGTTGATCAACATATAGGCTGCCAAAAAGAAATTCGATATAAGTGGAGCAATAAGATTAAGTTCGCCGATTAATATGAATCTATGAACGTCAGACAAACGGCACCAAAACAGTCATGTGAAATCCAATGCCAGCAACAAGATAATTGTTACAGGAAACCACAAATTAAGCAAAAATAAAACACAAACAAATAATTAAATAGTTATAGATTAAACATTAATTACAACCCTTTTAATAGGGTAAATAGATGTGTGTTAGTATTTTGTTTTTGGTTGCAATAAAATATATGATAAACTTACGCTACAGCAATTATAAATGTCAAAACGTAACCACGAACGGGTTCATTATTTTTGCCAAACCCTTTAGCAAACCATACAATTTTCGGATACAGCTCATCTTTACACAAAGCCTACGCAATCAAGAAAAATAAATAGTAGATAATAGTAAATTTATTATCTTTTATTGTTTGTATTATTAAATCTATTGTCGCTATTGTGTTTACGTTTAAAAATGTATTTTACCTGGAAAACTTTTGGTGCTGACACCAAACTGGCCAAAGCTGATGATAAAGTGGCCGCAAAACAACCAGCATAAATTAAGGGACCAAAACCAGATACTAATTCAATAACTTGAAATGAATTTTGAAGGCCATATTCGCATGAAACTACGAAAAAAATAAAGGAATTTATGAATAGAAATAAGATAAAAGATTTTACAATATCATTAATAAAATGAAAGGATATTTCATATTGTTCTCCTGTTTGTAAAGGTACGTGAATACAAAAAAAATAGAAAAAGAAACTTAATTAACAGTAAAGGATGAATTTTTTGGATTTTGGATCAGTTTAAGCTCTGTGTTAGCAGCCAGAGAAGGCCATTGTTATTTAATTTTAAAGACTTTTGTTTGCATTCTTATCAGAGTGCGATATATTCGTTGATTTTCAATTCATACTTTAAAATACTTGTTAACCTTCAGTTAATTAAATAAAATGAAAGATTTTTACAAAATGAGCAGTGTACTGGCAAAACATTTATTTATTCTGTTTTCAGTTGGTTGAGTGAAATGTGTTCTAAACACATTGAAGAAAACTATTTGATGAGCTTGTAATAACCTCATCTCCTTCTCTCATTTTGCAGTAGTAAACGCAGGTGTTTGTTGTCTATAACACTTTCGCATTAATGTGAACAAAATGAGCAAACAGCGATGTCAACTATTTATAATTGAAAGGCCAAACGTGCTAGTAAGCGCTAAATTTTTATTTTTATTTAATTTTTTATAAAATCCTATTATTTTTTAAATGCTTTTCGTAGCTATCAAACCAGATATAAAAATGTCAAATGGTTTTTAAGCATACTTATAATATCTAGGATAAATAAAGGGTGTCCAAATGTGAGGTATCAATATAATTTTAAACAAGTAAGAGCGCTATATTCGGCCGTGCCGAATCTTATATACCCTTCACAACGTGAATTCATGCAATAACAGTGGTTTGTGTCACCATTCATCCCATATGAAATACGTACATACATATAAAAACATACATATATAAAAACGTCCCATTGTTAAATTATAAATTCACGTATGAATGTTAAAAAAAACAAAAAAAAAAAAAATTTAAAAAAAAAATTTAAAAAAAAAATTTAAAAAAAAAAAAATTTTTAAAAAAATTATTATGTATATAATATATACAAAACAAAAAAAAATAAAAAAAAATTAAAAAAAAAATAATAATAAAAATATAAATAATATATTAAATAAAAAATAAAAATAAAAATAAAAAAAAAATAAAAAAAAAATAAAAAAAAAAATTTAAAAAAAAATTTTTTTTGGCTCAGCTGGGATTCGATGCCACGTTTTCTCTAACCAGTATACACGTTTGTATGTATGTATGTTGTTGTTGTAATGTTGCTTTTATGAAAAAAAAATCGAGGTGGTCGTGGGTTTTTGCTCATATCTCAGTTGTTTATGTACCGATGTTTCTGATTTTCAATAGCGATCTACTCCCGAATATTTCTGATATTTTAATACCTCACCCGAGTCCAAGCGATGTCGGGGGGCTTCAAAAAGTTGATTTCAACATACACACGGACAGACGGACAGACGGACAGACTGACAGCGCTTAATCGACTCCCCTATTCATAAGCTTTCAGAAAATATATACTTTATGGGGTCGGAAATCAAAATTGTAGAAATTTCACACGGAATGACAAACCTATATATACCCTTTTTCACTGTGTGAAGGGTATAAAAATAGTAATTATATAATAGATATTTTTAATTCAGTTTATAAAAAAAATAGTTTCCTGCTCGACAGGCTCCTATTCTTTTACAAAAATTCTCAATCACGTTTTTCAATAAACCTTGGATAACCGTTGATATCTGCTCGACAATGTTGGTTTTAAGTTTTTGAAATCTTGTCGAATTATATGTGTACACATTCGATATCAGAGAAAGTGGTCAATCCACTTGTCCTCTACGAGAAATATTTGAAATTTTCGAACTTAATTTTTCAAAAGATTCATTTTTTCTCTTGATGTGTGGCAGGTGGTACCATCCTTTTGAAATCAAATAAAACTTTGTTATAAAGGAACAATTAAATATTTTTGAATAATACTGAACGTTACGGTTGGGGAAGGCATCGGTCAAACTCTTAAAATTAATCGCTTTGGTAAATGAAAACAAACACGTCAGTAATTAAAAATAGCAGACAGTTGTCCGGACTGTCCCTGCAGGCTATGTCAGAGACACGGCCATTAAGTTTAACGTAGAATACGCCATCCGATAAGACAGAAAACATATATAACAATAAATGATAAATAATATAAGCAAATGAATTTATTTATTTGATAGTTACTTTTGATAATATACATAAGCTTATGGTAGGAAAAATAGGATAAATATCTTTTTAAATTAAAAGAGTAAGGATAAATGATAAATAACAGACGCAAATCAATTTCATTATTTGAAAGTTACTTTTGATAATATGGCCTTAGGATAAATACGTTGCTTTCTTGTATTTCGTGTAGGTGGCATTTTGATTAGTAGTTTTTATTTTAATTTACTAAACGTCAACTGTCAGCTGCTGTTTGACAACATCAAGCAGCAATGTTATTTTGCTTACTTGGCAGCACTTTCATTTAACATAAAAATGTATGAATTAATTTTTTCATATATTTTTTATAATTACATATATATTCATGTCAAATTGAAATTCACATTTAACATTTTGTTTCACTTAAATACATAAGTAAATATACGCAATTTCAATATTTCATCAATCAAAACAACAGCCGAAGGTTTGTGTCCACACTGAAACAGCAGCATAGTTTGTGTTCACGCTACAAATTCAAACACTCAACCAAACACCACACATATGTTTGAGTGTATGTGTTTAAACAATTTTCATTTGAGAAATTTAAATATTAGGAAGATATCAACCGATATGAAATGTCAAGACGTATTCTACGCCAAAAAATAAACTAATAGTTATTACTTTTAGAAATGTTTTAGAGTTTTATTTTTTTTTTTATAGAGAACACAATTTTAATTTGCCCATCATTGATTTGAAATATGAGGTATAGGCGTTTAATGATTTAATAAGAAGAAAATTCTAAAATAGAGAACTCCAGAATACTTAAATTAAAATATTAATTAAAGTATTAATTAAAACAAAAAGGTTGAAATAAAAATTAAATTGCAAAAATCAAAATGGCACGGTACAAACAATCATTGTTGGCCAAAATTTTATTGAGTACTGGCCAAACTGATGCCTCGAGCAGAACAAAACTAGTGATGATATGAAAGATAAAAACGTAAAACGTAAACAACGTAATTGTTGCCAAATTCAATTTATCTACAAACTAATAAATAAAACACTTAATCACCAATCAAACAGTGCTGACAATGAAACCGTAGCCGGTTTCGAGGACTTAATGCTAGTGCATCTAAGTAATCAATTTTAAAAATGTTTAAATATAAATTAACAATTTAAAGTTTAGCATTACAAAAATATTTAACATAAACAACACACTAACGGTTAACTTTCCTTTAAAGTTATTTGAAAAAAAGAAATTCTAATTTAATTTGCTTTTGTTGGTCATAGTATTTTTATGAATAAAAAACTCAACAACGCAAATGCTTTATATTTTCTTCCATCTAATAATTTAAAATTAAATACCACCACAATTTTGGAGAAAAAAAATCTCTAAATTAATATTAAAACACATTTAAAGCATACTTTAATCATGACTAAGAACAATTTAACAAAAGCAAAAACAGGCATGTATTGCATTAATAAATTTGAAAAAATTAACAAGAAAAAAACCAACAGTAAATCTTTTTTTTTCCCTCCTACTTTGATTTGCAACATAACAGGAATCCTAAATTATTTTCCATTTTGTTTTCATGTTCGTCTGTGTGGGCATTTTCAAGAGGATGTCTGGCATACATACTTATAAATATATAAAATCATATAAAAGGTTCAAATATAATAAAATTAAAATGAATGTGTTTGTTTGTGTACTTACTGCCTGTACAATTCAAAAAAGCAAACGAGCCGTTAACCATATCAGCAACATCACCCGTAGCATCACGAGCTACCGTAGCACCAGCTATTACAACCATAATCAAATATGTGATTGTTGTTATTAAAATGGCCAATAAAGTACCTTTCGGTATGGACTTTTGTGGATCCTTTTTTGTTTTTTTTTTTTTGTTTATTTTTGTTTAAGGTATAACAAAATATGAGAAGAGTATAAGAATAAATAAAAAAAAATGGGGGGCATTTTATACCTTTAAATCACCAGAAATGTTTGCACCAGCTAAAATACCAGTTGCTGCGGGAAAAAATATGGCGAAAACGGAAAAGAAATCATGACGTACACTCTTTTCCATGCGATAATCCGCAAAGAAATTGTCCTTTAATAAAGTCACTGCACAAAGAAAGGAAAAAAATACACATTTAATAGACAAATAAATTAATATGAAATGACAAATTTTTGCACAACAAAAACTTACTATTGTAGCCGAGAAAACCTTGTGCTCTCTCTTCATCACTTTTCGGACCAATAATACTGCCAATTACAAAGTCAGCAATGGCTATCAGCAGTATTATTAATAAGCCAATTTGAGCCTGTGTCAACATACGAGCAAGAAAAAAAAACAAACAAACATTACAAGTCAACATATTTTAATGCCAAATTAATATAAACTGTTAGAATAACATTAACCGCTACTTACTTTGGCCTCCCATTCCATACCGACTACTACAATTACAAGCAGTATTAATATAGTAATACTGCCAATAATGCGTACATCCTGTATGCTGCCATCAACAATACTGACGCCCATGGAATTCAATAAATCCAACATTGACTCACAAAACCCAACCACATACATGGCACATGCCACAGCATTTGCAAGTGAGAATATTAAACCAATCGAACCACCAAACTCTGGACCCAACGAACGTGATATCATGTAGTATGTGCCACCTAAAACATAAAGAAAGATAACAAATTTGTTTCTTCAATTTTATTATTTATTTTACAACTACAAAGATATTTTTCAACAAATTTTTTGCAACGTTTTTGTTTTCTTCAATTTTGTGCTATAAATAGAATTTAGTTACCGAAAACTAAATATTACACGGACAATTTTACGGATTACAAAAAGATATTCCTTCAGTATTCACTCATACTCTTTTCTACTCTATTTTAGTTGTCACACCCTATTAATTGGTTAAAACATATTAATTTAAGAAATAAAAATTATTATTCAAGAGATATTATTTTAATAGTGTTTTCAACTTCGATTATCACTATTATTATTTTATTTATTTTTTTTTTTGTTTGTAGTAAAAGGGTGCCGACATTATCCAGTAGTTGGTTTATGTACAGGTCCAACTGTGCATTGGGACAGGAAGCATTCTCAATATTTAACTTCTTCAGGCTAATTGAGTATCAGTTTTGAGTAGTTTTTTAATACAATGTATTTTGTATTAATTAATAAATGAATATTGTTGTATGTGCGTATTTATGAAATAATCAAAAAAATAATAAGATTTTAGGGTCTCACACCACCACAGGCGTTTGCGTTTAAATCATAAAACGATTTCACACTGCCCACTGGTAATTGCCGACAAGGCTCTTCGCACAGTTTGTAATCGCTAGTATCTCCTTCAGACTGAGGTCTCTTACAGCAACCACACTTAATGTCTGATTGCCCTTGGTTCTCCGTCTTCCGTTTGCCAATTTTAAGGCATTTTATTTTACCAGCACCTCGAGGCGAATTCTATAAACATACTAATCTTTTTCAGACACGTGAAATTATTGTGTCACGTAACCAACACAGTTATCCAGCTCATCGCACTCCGTTTACATTTACTACAAGCCTGCCACGAGTGCGCCTAAACACCTTACGAGCTACGAGTTAACAAGTGTTCCCTCCATTTGAAAGACATTTAACCCCAGATACGCCCACGTCTCCCTTCTCGCCATCAGCATTATATTATTTATAAAGGCAAACCTATTCAACTTTAGAATATAATTAGGCACCAAAAAGAATTTCACATCCATCCGCCGCAAACGTTGTATAACTAACTGGTTTTTAAACGCAATGAAAATTCTCTTCCCATGTGCTTAACATTCCAGCAGATGGTCAAACGCATGTAGTATAGCAAACATCTCTGCCTGATAGCAAAACACGTATTTCCCAGGGTATACACCAGCCTTTGCCCTTCCATTTGAAAAAGACCCATCAGTAACGATGCTGATGTTACTATGTGCGCGCGATGTAGCCTTTCGACCACTGTCACTTGCCTCATACGCTTCACCGACATCTGGCTCTACCTAACCCCTTAAAAAGGTCTAGGATTCTCCTATGCTTAGAATTCAACCCAAAGTGCTGCCATGCACCATATACAATTCAAATAAGGAAGCGTTTTTTCGAGGGCACATTTTTTAAAAATGAAAATAAGCAAAAACAATTTGCTGACAATATGTTATTATCATTAAAAAGCAATAAATTTATTTTGGAAAAGCCTAATAAACACACACAGGCAAACTTTTAATTAATTGAAAGAAAATAATACAGAATAAAATTTTGTTAACGCTTATTTCGAAAATAAATATCGTAAACGTAAAAGAACATAAATATTAAACAAATTAATATTAAGTGTTTGAAATTTTTGAAATCTTAAAAAACATATGTATGTAACTTACCGCCCTTGATGACACCGTTAGTACTAATGGCCGACATAGACAAGGCTGTAATACTGGTGACAATTGTGGTAGTTAAAATCAAAATAAAACCCTCTAGAATGCCAGCTTGTCCAACTACCCAGCTGAGACGTAAAAATAACATGACACCCCAAATATTGAGCAGACATCTCACCAGAACACCTTTGATCCAGCCGAACTTTACCATGCCATTCATAATACCTTCACCCGCTTCCGGATCCTGACTGCGAGTCAAGCTGTGAGTATTCTAAAGGGAAAATTTTATAAAAAAAAAAAACAAACAAAAAACATAAACATTAAAAAGTGAATAAAAAAATCTTATTTATTTTATAGCTTTCAAATAATGGTAAATAAAGCCTACTTGTATTACATACATACGTATGCACATACTCATAATGAAATTACATTTTTATGATTGTCATGTTAAGATTTATAGATACAAAATACAACAAATTGATAAGAAAAATAGTAGCATGTCTACACAAGTTTAATTTCCTTTCTGAAAAAATATATTCTACACACAAACAAGTACGAAACTTAAAAAAGTGAAACATTTACGATAAAAATATCCATATTTACACAAGGAAAGCAGCAGGAACTTAACGTACTTACTTATATGTATGTGTAGTAATTTTATAGTCTACCTTTCTAAAGCTTAATAATATTATAATAATAATGGAATCTCACTAAATGTTTACTTCATGATCCGTGTCTATGCTGGCAGTAGATATACCCTTCACCTGTGGTGCCAAGGGTATATACCAGCTTTAATATTCCGTTTAAAATTTCCACAATATTCAGTTCTGATAAAGTATATATTTCCTGAAAACTAATGACTAGGGGAGTCGATAAAACACTGTCCGTTTATCCGTGTGTTGGTCGAAATCAACTTTCAGAAACTCCACATGTAGCACAGATCTGTACGTGGTATCAATCTTTTGAAAATATTCGGGAATAAATTGCTATAGACATTCAATACAATCGCTCTATAACTTTTTGAGATATGAGCAAATAAACACTACTGCCTCGGTTTTTTCCCATATTTGTACCACCAACATTAAAATTTTTCAGCCATAGAAGAATTTATAGACACGTTTGTTCGTTTTTATAGGTGCGACATGCCTCTAGGGATATGTGTAAGTAATTTTGTGAAAATGGGTCACTAGTCGGCAAGAATATAGGCAAAAAAAGTTTTTTAAAAATTATACATTTTTTTAATTGTATATCAGTAACCTCAAGCTCCTAAGTCATTTTTGGACACGTAAAAGACACCAAAATACAAGCCAAGGTCTCGAAAATTATTGCTGAGAAAATATAAGAAATCTGTTAGAAACTAGCTGAGCTATAAGCAAAAAATATAAATGTTTCAAAGTTTTTCCTAAAATTTACAAAAATATTGGAAAAATTAATAATTGAAAGAAAGGGCCTGACGTCCTTACAAAATGGCGTACAATTAATTTATTTGTGAATCACATCTAGTAATTAAGAATGAGACGGCTTGACCAAGAAAATACAGATAGCTGTGTAAAAATCAAAGATGGCGTTGAAAATACTAATAATACAAAATGGCTTATAAAATTAAGTCTGGAACCTAGTTTAAGCTACGCTATGCTTCTTTCCTATGGCGAATTGTATGTGCATTTTGGTTAATATTTAATTTTGTTCTTTTCTAGAGTTCTATTTAAATCATTAGCAGAGTTCATACCACATCTATTTTTTTTTTTTTTTTTTTTGTTAAATTAGTAGTTCGGTAAAATCTGTTATCCTAGCCACTGTTTAAGGTTATTATTTAGTTTGCTAAATACAGAAACATGGTTAGCAAAAAAGTGAATAATTTTTTATTAAATAAAGCCGATATCAAGATTGAAAAATTACAACAACTGCTTTATGAGCTCCACTATTATTTTAAAGTATTTAAAAACAATTATTAAATATGTGATGGTAAAGGAGTGTTAAAGGAATTTTATTTAGTTACATAATAAACAATATCTTCGTCGACCCAATACGAATCGCAAAACTGTAAAAGAGAAATAAAAAAATTCTTAAGTATTGAAAGGGAGAATGTTTTAAAAATATTTGTGAATGAAAAAACTTAAAGCTTCTACTTCCGAAATCATTGAACACTTCATTTAGCATTTTCTAATTACTTTAATAATGTGTTAAGGAGTATTTCCGCGAAAACTACTTCCCATAACTAAAGTCCAAACAACTTCTTAAATTGAACTTTTGCTCTAAAGTTCATTCTTCGTTTGACAATAGGGCAACACACTTCATATCTAATGATTGGCACATGAGAAAATAATTTGATAACTTTTGCTTTTACATATTTTGCTCGTTGTGTTTACAATAATACTCAAAAACCATATAGAGACATAAAGAAAAACATGTTAACGACTAGAAAAGTCGCTCGTGCAGAAGAAAAATAATTACAAAACCTGCACGTACTTATAAATGCATCAATCATTCAACTTTATTTGAGCAAAGAAAATTGTAAGAGTTCAACTTAACAACGTTATACCCAAAAATATTTGGTCGTAAAACAATAATGAATAGTAGTTAAGTGAACAAAGTTACAACACTTCGTAAGTATCTAATCACATTTTCACAAAATTAAAATCCAATGCAAGTCCATTTTGTGCTAATCCTTTGGAAGTTCTATTTAAATATGAATAAAATTAATTAATGAATAAAATTATAATAGAATATACAAGTTATGAATTTAGGTATTTTCTTAACATGTTACTTGAATAACTTGAAAAAGTTTCAAGAGCTCACTTTATACCCAATAAATACCACTTGTTTACGCACAATTTAATTTAGCGTAATTTCAAAACAACCCTGCGGGTTTTACGCTCACTTTACTAACACAAACACATATTACTTTGACTTACATCATAGTGGTGAAAGTCAAGTAAAGTCACAAGGGCTTTGCATTGAAGGCCTTCTGGAAGATGATTTAATACCTTCTTTTAGATATTAAATCTCATTCTACCCTGCCTGCCCTCAAGTGCCTTTTAAAAGCTCTCTAAACTCCCTTCTAAATATCCGACAAGAGAAATATTTTGAACCCGTTACTAAAACCAGATAAAATAAGAAGAAATACAAAAAAAGATGAAAAAATATTTAAGAATGAACAAGAATTAATTTAGTTGCGTTTTAAGTTTCTAAAGAGTGACTTTAACACCGCTGAACTCAAAACAGTAAGAAAAAAATAAAAGTATTTTTACAAAATCTATAAAGGTTTTAATAATTTAAAAAGCAAAAATGTTGTTACAATTTAAAAAATCACAAAGCCTTTAAAATGCCTTAACAAAAAGAGTTTCTAAGAGGCCTTCATCAGAAGTTCTGCTAGGAGCCACGTTTTTAGAGACGATTGTGGAAGTACTTCCTGTCTATCCCAATGCGTGTAAAAAATATTTAAGTGTGTAACGGGAACAGGAGTCTTTATGTCCGCTACATGAGTCTAAATAAGGCATTTTATAAGGCCTACGTACCCCTACTTTGAAATAAATTCTTATGTGTGTATGTGTTCTACGCAAAAGTAAATTATATTCGTTTGAACTTAAACTATTTCTTCCGTGTAGATATTTACTACTTACTTGACAGTCGTCAAAACCTTTAGGACATTTTTACCACAAATACTTATGCAAATAAACATATATATTTACATATATTAAATCATACCTTTAATACGTATTTACGCATGATAAAAAGAAATCAAACCACACAACAGCGGCAACCAAGAAAAGAACCAGAAGAAGATTAAAAAAGTGTAAAGAAGAGCATCTGTTACTTTAACCTTGTAAAAATAAATATTTTATAAAGCAAATATTTATGATTATTTGACACAAGATTGATGTGAAAAAACAACATATTTATGAAAACGAAACGTTATCACAAAGAAAACTCTTTCCTACCTATTTTAATAAAACAAGAAAAATGTGTTGTAAATGTAAATAAATATGTAGACAACTTTAACCAACATATTCGTAAGATTTAGCAATTTAGATATCGTAACAGGCAGTACATTTTTACGATAAACGTTTAAGCAACAATGTCACAACAGAGGTAAACGATTTATAAATTTAATTTAAATGTTTTTGTTTAACAATTTAAATTTTCAATTATAAATATGTGGCACGTGACGAGAAAGCACATTTTCTTCATTTACGTGTACTATTGATTTCTTTTCAAATTAAGTCAACATATTTATGCACATATGTATGTTCAAACCATATTATTGTGAAAATAAATGTAATATAAATTATTCAATTAGAGGTACATTTTACAATTACATTATTGACATTATTTTTTATATATTCATACCAAGGCATATTAATTCATCAGGTAGAGAATTTTTTTGTTTATATTTTTATATAGGAAGTTTGACATTTGAAATAATTGAGAGAGAAGAGAAAATTGTTTTTTATCTATAGACTTTGACAGCTAAAATTTAAAATAAATAAAGAAAAAAATAATCAGCTGACAAAACAAGAATACCTGGTGAATAAATGTGCCTTGTATTCATACATACATTTTTATGTCTGTCGACAAAACATCTTAGCGCGAAATAGGGAAATGTTTAACATAAAAGTAAAATCTGCAAAATGTTTTATAGTCAATGTCTTTCTGAGACTCAACATTTGTCCCTTTAAGGCGAAAACATTCATATATATCATACTTAAATATCTAACTGTTAATAACGAAGATTGCTGAAAAATTTCAAATGGCGACCAGTTAGACCGCGTTAGGTAAAAAAAAAAATTATGAAACGATCTAATGTACATACGTAATATTCATGTTAAAAATATATTTAACAGACGCTATCGATAACTGAATGGAATTGTGTTATAAACAGAGCTATAAAAAATAAACGGTACAATACGTTGAGAAGTATGCCCCTTTGTCTCTCTCTATGTATAAAACTAAATATATTTTTACAGCATTTGATAAAAAAGAAAAACAAATTTTCAAAAGTCAAGAATATACCATAAATTATAATGATTTGCATTGTAATCGAAAACCTTTGTCAGTCACTTTATTCATTCAAATACTGTAAGCCGTTACACGTTACAATGCCTTCTTCGGAATAGTTTGTATCGAGTATCCCATCAAGAGTGTCGAATTTAAATTTGCCACCATTTTGCTCATGGTATTGAATTGAACCTTGTACATGTGCAAATGCAGATCACATATTTAGCCTAACATTCACGTATCAGATTTATCTTAGAATTATTTGTTTGCCCTGAAAAATATAACCGAAAGATACACAATTTTTACTACTTAACAATAGCCCAAGATAAATTGAAACGCTATCCTTCCCTAAAAAAAAAAATAATAATTCAAAACAGAATTAATCTGATTTGCAATCTATGGAAAAAGTGAGTGAAAATTTCGCCAAATATACTAAACTTGATAAATTACATATTCACAGTTTTGAATAATTTTTAATTTAGAGCCGATATTTCGAATCTGGATTTGAGTACTGGTAGCGGCATCACGTTTGGAATTAAAATTTAAAAATTCTAATTATTTTTAAAGCGATAGCGTTAAAATGCGATAACCTTGTCCCTGTTTTGGTTTTATCACATGCATAAACGTTAGTAGTATTAATTTCCTTGGCGTAAGGCACAAAAGTCTTAAGTCAAAAAAATGAAATTTGATTTATCAATTTTGTTTTACTCAACTTTTACTCTTTATCGTTTGGTATAAACAATTTAAGCTTAGCGCAACTGCTTTCTATCATAATCATCTGCTCTTTGGGCTAAAATTCATTGTCTATATATTTCAAATGTCAAATTAGAAACCCAATTATTCTAAAAAAAAATTATCTTTAACTTTTTTACGAAACTTTCCAATAGAAATTTTGTGAAGGTGTAAGCTTGGCTGGAGATCTTTTAGTCATCCAAAAAAAATTTATACTTTTTTCGTATTTTTTTCATACAAAAAAAATATAAACTTTTAAGTTTTCTCCCCCCTTAACAACAAAAAAAATTTATTGTGGTAAAATAAAGTCTAACCGTCTCCACTAGTTAGAAATAAAAATAAATTATCACACTTTAGTGAACTTTACTTTGAAAATAATAATATTTCAAGCTGTACGAAAAACGGTCATTTAAAAATAAAACGTCTGTACATGTGTACAACATTTTATGGAATTACAAAATGAGTTGAAACCGAATGAAAAAAGTAAAAAACAGACATTGTACACTCTGCAGATGAATGAACTGTGATCATTCAATGAAGTCAATCAATTGAACAATTTTAAAAATTATATATATTCATATACTTATGTCAGTAAGTATGTACCTACAAGCAATATCATATGCATACATACAAACATACTTACATACATATGTATGTATGTGTACATATTTTTGTCAAGAATCTTAAGCCAAACAGATTTTTTTTAAATGTTAGGCAGCGAAATTATTAACTATCTTGCATGATTTATTAACCCAGCAAAAAAAATTGGAAGTAGTGCAAAGCGAATTACATTTACAAGACTTCTAAATCAATTGTGTAAAAGCATTAATTCTAAATGACTTCTTAACTGCAAAATAATTTGTCATAAATGATGTGCTTAAAAATGAATGCAACATCATGCAAAATATCTTAAAGAATTCATGTAAACAAACAAATTTAACACATGAAATATCCGATAATTGTCACCAAATATGCGTGAGTTCCATGCACTTATTAGAATGGAGTGCAGTTCATGAAAATATTCATGTAAACATATGATCTCCAATGACACGCTAATGTTAAAATCATTAGTGTTTTCACCTAAATTTAATCACTTCGTCACCAGTTGAACCCCTGCAAAATCACTTTTTTGTCATAGATTTTTTGCTGGGAAATATCGAGCATCTACTTTGTATAGGCGTGCCACTACCCATTTTTTGATTCATAAAATATCAGTCTCACAGAAACTCAATATGAGCGCACGCAAAGTTTCAATTTGAGAGATTTTAAATAGGGGATTCTCATTTTCATGTTAAAAAAGAAAATGAAATCTTCTATCAAATGACTTAGTGGAATATTTAAAAAAGTGAACGTTCAAATAAATACTGCCTAAGTAAAGCGATGTGTTTTGATAAAAAAAATGTTAACATCAGTTTAATATTCTATTTCGCATAACCAAAAGCGAACCAAAAAATAAACATCTTCTGAAGAATAAAACGCCCTTTTTTAAGCGACAAATGTATAAATAGCGTTTTTGGCCTATTAATAAATTCAATATATTAGATTTTACTGCTACTTTAATACGTTTGTAGACAATTTTTATTTATTTTTTGTTTCCAATTAATTTTATGGCCACTTAATGGTAAAGAGTTTACTAATTAAGGCCATCAATTAATTGATTACTTTTTGTGTTTTTTTGTTTTGTTTTTTTTGTTTTTCCTCCCCAACCACTTTTAATTACTTAATCACTAGAAAAGCAGCTGAAAAGTTCTAGTGAACTTTTTTGCTTAGAGAATATATGGTCTCAGGTCATGAACTAATGAGTCAACTATCAATTGTTACTAAATAAACATTTCTTAAGGGGTTAACAGTAAAATTGGCAACATTTGGACACAAAAAGGTAAATCCGATACACAAAGTAACCATTTAGTTAATAAAAATTACAAATAACATGATTGACTTCAGAACTCTGTAATCTTTGCAAATTGTTAAAAAAAAAAAAAAAAACATAAAAATCTCTTTTGTTTTGAGTCATTAATACTCGTAGTTAAACGCAAAATCTAACGTACCTTTCCCGTTAAAGTGGCATTGTGGAGTTCATCCAATGTGGGACGGTAGGCAGCCTGTATAGACATGATATTACGATAATTATCCAAACGTGGTAAAGCTTCTCGGGTAAAATGTCTGTTGAAAGAAAATTAAAATAAATTAATCACACAAAAAACAAACAAACAAATATGACAGAATATTTTGCGAATATTATTTATAAAAGAAAACATACCGAAAACTTTTACCATATTTCGTATCATATTCATTATCCAAAAGTTCACGATCTTCGTTGGAGTCATCCGAATCTTCTTCATTTTGCGGTTCAACTTGAAAACGTGTTGTCTGCAGGTCTTTGAAACGTGAAGGTTTATCCTTGTCACGAAAACTGCTCTTGATTGATTGTCTGCAAAACAGACAAAACGAAAAAGAAAACGACAAAGAACAGAAAGTAAAAAGAATTTTTAAGTAGAAATACTTAATCTTTGAAATTTAAAATAATAAAACTTGAAACATTTAAATGGTTAAACATCCCTTTTTTGTACATAAACCAATAAAAAAAAGAAACAAAATAGAACATTCCGCCGCAGACAAAAAAAGGAAAAGAGAAAATGTACGTTTATTAAAAAATCTCTTTGCGAACCCACCAGAAGAGCACCTCTTTTACTTGTTCTTTTAATTAAAAACTATGTGAAAATAAAACATTCCATTTTTTTCACATTTTCCCTTTTCTTTTGTTAAAGATTAACAAGTTCCTTACGGTTTTAATTCGCTGTTTGTTTTATTTCGTTATTTTCTTATTTCTTTTGTAAATAGAAATTAAGATATTTTATCTAGCCACATATCGCGCCACATACGTCGAAAAAAATTAAGAAAATCGGTTTATAGATCTTTGCTGTCTACGTATGAATGTGTTGGTTGAAGTACGTTTTTAAAAGCTTTCAAAAAGCATCTTAAAATATGCTTTAGTTTTGCGACGTTTTGTAATACTTAGATAAAGATCTATGCAAATTGACAATTAAAATACGTCGCAGAATATAGTCGCAGAAAATAATCTACTTTAGTTTAATAATGTTTCTTCTCATGCTCTAGTTTAGCACTCACACTCACTTTCCCAGCAATTTTATCATATTTTCATACATTTTTTGCAGTTTTGGCGCAGCAAAAACCAAACGAAAGTCAAACTATAAAATCAGATTAATATAAAGACGTTACTGTGATAGTTGCATACCCAATTCTGTTTCAGCATTGTGTTGCTTTTTGTGAATTCTTTAATTAAAATTCATTTAAAAAATGATAATTATTATTTTTTTTTTTTTGGCACAATGTTACCATTTTAATACTTTAAGATGCCCATTGTAAATACTTCTTTAATTCGACATATGAATGTTTTTTAAATCACAATCTCCAACAACAAAAATATACTTTTATTCGTTGTAAAAACCATCGAAAGATTATTAGAGAAATTATCCAATATTGTGTAAATGTCTCGATCTTTTTTTATATTTATTTTAAAAATTATTTTATTTTATTCCGATATTTCGCTACCACACTGGGTTGCCTCCTCAGGTAAAGTTTTTATAATTTTATAAAAAAAAAAGACTGATCTTATTGCTTTATCACAGATTATTAAGGGTGGTCCAACCATAGTGCACGATATAAATTGTGAGTTGAAAAATGTAGCCATGGAGAGGTGCACAATTGGGCAGCGCGTTAAGATGCTAAGTTGTTGGTCAGCGTAATCAACTAAATGTGTCCACAATCGGGAGAATTGTTAATGTCAGATACTTTTTCAGATCAAAATACTACACGCTCTAATTGAAAATTTGTAATCTGACTTTTACATCTGAAGGCAACTCTGTAGCTTTAAATTATATTTAAGGTAGAACATTTAACGGTTAAATTAATATGGAAGAGTAAATAGATTTATTGTTTTATTAATGGAAAAAATATGCGTATTGAAAAATAAAAACAATAATTTACCGTTAAAACACTTTTTTCTACCCCCATCTTTTTTGATGCATATTAGACGTTCATCTAATACCCTGACATACATACATACTTACATACAGACATACATACAGACATACATACATACATAGAATCTATAGCTACTACAATAGTATGAAATACTATATGTGTGTCGACCTTAACTACAACATAACCATAGAACCATCGAACCATCGAACACACCGGTTTACAGCAAGTTTGTGTTTTATGAAAATATAGGTGGTACAAATGTGGTATAAATACTGGGGTAAACATGTCTGTTATCTTTAAAAAAAAAAATTTTAAATATATTCTGAAATACTTAACTTAACTGTTATTCTTAACTTTTATTGTTTTGTGTTCTTTCTGCAAAACAAAGAACTGTTTTGAACATAAACGTTCCGACGCTCAAACAATTCGATGAAACATATCGAGATACGAAAACGGCGTTGAGTGCTAATTTCGTATATTCCATTTTGTTCACCAAAGGTAGATAAGTGGAACGTTATTCTTGACTTGACTATTTTATGTTTTAAAATTTTTCTAATCGAATCTTTTTTTTCATAAGAATTACCTTAAAGAAAACTTTAAGTTGTCTTAAAAATTTAAGAAACTAAAGAAACATTTGCTTTGTGCTTATATGTCAGTCAGTTACGAACATAAATTGCATTTTTTTTTCAGAAATTATTCTTGAGAATATGACTAAACATTCTTTAGACTTTGTTAACCAGGCGCCACAATCAAAACTTGGTTGATTTTACAAGGTCCTTCTGAACTTTTTAAAGACCTCCCATATCCTGCTGAATCCTTTACACTTTCAATTTATGAAATATGCTTTCGGTTTTCGACGAGATTTTAAGGATATTTTCAAGGAGGCAATTTTTTGACATTTTTAAAAAGTAAAATTACAAATAGGTAAAAACTGTTGCCTAATTTAACGAATTATGAAAATTAACAGGATTGTGGTAAAACAATTATTGTAAAATAACTTATATTGTACATGTATGAAAGGATTTATATTATTTGTTCTTCAAATACACATGAAGAATACAATTTATGTCTCTTTAAAACAGCAATTTCACTAAATATGAGTCAAAAATTTAACAAGTTATAATTAAAAAAAATATGCTGCGTATTAGCTGCTTTTAATTTACCAGAAGTTTGATATGTTTTGGCTGGTACAAATATTTAAAAAATCTTTTGTATAATAAGTAAAAATATATATCTTTAAATTTTGTAAAAATTATATAAAGTTATAAAAAAAAAATGTGAATTGGTCAAGATTAGTTTTTACACGTCTTTTGTAAAATTTGGAGGCATCTGGCAACTTGTTTCTATTCAGGTACAACAACAAAATGGTTTAAAGACTAAAATATTAACATTATATCAAACGCCTTAATCTTGACAATTATCCCCAACTTTGCACAATAAAAAAATGTTTACGCTTCTGTTGAAAGTAAATTAAAAAGTGTAGAGTTGTTCTAAATATGCTGCTAAGTAAGAAACAAAGAAAACTTGTGCAGAATTTAAGAATTTAAAACAGAAACTTTTATTAAAACCAAGGGTTCAAATCAGGCGAAAATGAAAACATTAATTTTATTTTGTACATTTAACAAACAATTTTATGTATCGCATTTATGTATGTATGTGTATGTACGTCAACAAAATGGTCTATGAACAAATGCTTTTACTTTGTTTTCTTGTATTTACAATGTTAACTTTAACTTGTAAAGAAAACGCACAATTAGAAATACTAATATGAATGCCGAAAAGATTAAAATATTAAAAATTTAATTATCAGAATAAAAATTTCTTCTTTTCGTAAAAATGTTGCTGTAAAGACAAGTAAATGTCGATGATCTTTTCACGGCAGTAAAACTCACAGCCACGTATTTTTCAAACATATTATTAACTTACAATAATATTTTTTAATGAAATGAATTTGAATAAATATGATAAATAGCATTATTCACTTTCACAGAACATACATATGAAACAAGTCACAATGTAAATGTATACAAATTAGTGGTATTAAAATGGATTTAATTTAATCATTATTATATTTATAATCTACATTGATATGTTTGTGTGTAGTCAATTATTATTTTGTTAAAGATATAAGCATTCGTTTGTATGTCCCTTTAGAGTGTACCAAGCGAAAGTAATTTTCATGAAAATGTAACAGTAGGAACATCCCTAAAATTTTTAAGTTACCAAAGGCGGAAAATTTTAAAAGAAAATATATTTTTAATTTACTAACATCAGTACAAATTTTGATGGCAAATACATGCATAGAAGTATATAGTACAAACAATATATTTTTGGATTGTTCTAATTTTGGCTACAACATTTTAAATAATTTTAGCTTATTTATTCTTGAAAATATAAAGAATTTCCCTACCTGCTAATGGGTGTTTAATTTTGGTCACTACTTCTGCTCTGCAATAGTAATATTGCTAAATTTTACAGAAGCAAAGTACATTAATTCCGAATTTTAATCATTAATAAATTAATTAAAGTCGAAATAGTCACATATTAGTTACTGATATACTGTAATACAATTAGAACAATATACAAAATGTTTACTACACACCAAATGTTTTTTCTTTTTTAATTTAAAACATTACAAGAACAAACTATATGGAGAATATTGGCAGCCATTAAACAAACACTCAACTCGCACACAACTACACATATACATACGTACGTAAAATGTAAATATAAAAACGACATGCCAAGTGGACATGTCTGCAATGGGTATAGACTGCTACTATGTCCCTCTTTTTCAATCTTAATTTAGAGATCTACTTACATATTTACAAAAATATTATTTCTGAAATCGTCCTTAATATTTCTATGGGAATTTTGGAATCATTTTTTTTTTATTAAATATTGTTTTTGTGTTCACATGAATTGAATAAAAATTATTTTATCGTACACTCTAATGTAAATTTTTAATTAAGTCAGCATATAATAGTCAATTTATATAAAGCATTTTTAATCATAAATTTAATTATTCAACACAACACACTTAAAGGGATTTCTATAGAGGGATTAAATAATATTGAGTTTTTCTTTGAATTTTATAATTATTAAAAATTGTTTTTTTGCTATTCTGTTTCTCAGTGCAATTGTTTTTAGTGTGAAAAACGATTTGTGGCATTCGGCAATTGCAATTTCACCATGAATACACTAACAAACGACGAACGCTTGCAAATCATTAAATTTTCATGTCATTCACATTCCTGTGTGAGAAATGTGTTTTTTAAATTATGTCTATTGTATAGAAATACCTTAATCGATTCACTGAACAGGCTGCTTAAGCTGTTGTGATCTTAAGCTGTTAAAGCACCAATTTTACTTTATTGGACATTAATTCACCAACGTGTATGTGAACACTGCTTACCGAGGAAAAAATAATTTTTGTATTGGCTAGTTAGTGTCAGTGAATATCGCAATATTTCAATTTATCGTTCTTGTGATATTCGAACATCTGGAAGATTTTCCGTAAGAAACTTGGTATGAAATCATACGAAATGCCCCTGCTGTAAGAACTGAAGCCAGGTGATGTCCTACAACGTCGTTTTTTTTGACGAATGTGCCTTAGGAAAGTTGGATCCATCTTTCAATCAAAAACATTTTTGGGTCAGTGTTTACGTCAACAAACAGATCTACTGAATTTGGTGTGAAGGGCAGCTAGAGACAGTTAAAAGGCTGCCAATACATGCTGAAAGATGCATTCTTTGGGATGGTTTATAAGCCAAAGGCAAAATTGGACGGTATTTTTTTAAACCGAAGAAAATCACGCGCGATATAATAAACCCATTTACAGAAGTTTTGTGAACAATTAACCTCACATTTTGGAGCAGTCCATTGAACACCGCGATTGTGCGAATTGACCCCACTAGACTATTTTTTATATGAACACGTACAAGGACAATTCCAGCCCTGGAAGAAAACATTACAACTGCCATTAGTGAGATAAAGGTCGAAATGCTGGAAAAATTAGGGCAAAATTTCAGCTAGTTGATGGACCGAATCTTTTAATTTGTCGAATTTTTCGGTTTAAACTATTTTTAAAAAAATTTGCAGGCATTAATTTATTGTCCCAAATAAATGTTTTAAATTTTTAAAACATAAACGGTTAAAAAACTACCCGATATCGGCATGTGTTTACTACACTAGAAAGTGTCTAACATTTGGTTTAAAAAACTAAATACTTTTGAAGGACTTTTAAATTACGGTGATAGTTTACAAGATTAAGCAGCACATCGAAATGATCAATTTGTATTACTTAAAGGTTGCACGCATTGTGCTAATTTTACGATAAACTCAACCTTTCAAAGTTCAACATTAAACATTTGATGGACGAATTTGAGACGACCAGAAGAAAATATAAAGACTTATTGCCAATCGCATAGTGAATATGTAAAATTGGTAGTAAAATTAAAGGAATATTTTTTTTAATTCATCTGAATAAAATATCCGTTAAAGAATTTATCCTTCTATATTCTAAAAGTTTTTATTCAATAGTGATTTATTCCAATGCATTTTACCACTTGTCAGAATGTTTCCTTCTACATTATTCGAATAAAATTTTTTTGTTTATTTATTTTATTTCGTCTACTGTGCCCATGTTCAGTAACTCTCGTTACGAGAAACTTTTCACTTGAAACATGTAAATTTATACAGAATACAATAAATCGATACAAAAAGCTCACTGTACTGTTTCCGTAAATATTCATGTTAGAAATATCTGTCACGTAAGAAAAATACTCGCAAGCCATAAAAAAAGTGTTTTTGTAAAGGTTTCACACGAGAATTTCTCACTTTGAACTGTCAAAATAAATCACAAACTAAAAGACCGCAAAATTGCAAAAACTTTAAGTCAAAAATATAAAAACTAAAATATGAGTGACAAAAACATGGAAAAGGTAAAGTTTAAATGTTTTTTTTTTTTAATTATTAATACATACATATGTATGTATGAATATTTGTATCATAAATTTGGTATCGTTTAGAAAAATATGCGGGTTTCAAAACAACAAAAAGAAAAAATTGTTAAATTTATGTTAAAAAAAATAGAATTTTAAACACTTTTATTTTCTAAATTTTTTTTTATTCTTCTTATAATTAAGTATAATTTTTGATTGCTTAAACGTAACAACGCAATTATAAATGGTATTTTTCGTCATGAGTTACAGATACACTTTTTTCTCACACTACGAAAAACGGTGGGATATTTCGTTTCATGACTTTTCGATGCGAGAAGTTCTCACTAATGTTACAGAGCATCAGAGCATGGGTACTGGTTATTCCATTGCATATCGTATCCATGTTGGTATATATAATTATAAAGTACTAAATATTTGTATTAAAAAAAAAATTACTCTACAAAATATTAGAAAATTAATAACTGAGTTGGCAATTTTGTCTGTAGATTTTACATGTCATATGATTATTGATTGCAATATACATAAATTTAATTTACAAAAAACGAATATTTTGATTGCAAAATCTGGATTATTCTATCGGCCAAGAACATTGTCAAGTAAAATGAGCAAAAGTATAGCAAGAACGCAGTACAAAATAATTCGAACTTTTACAGATTTTTCTAACAGTAAATGGTACAAAGGAGCACAAAACTGAAGACTTATCCCAGAACTAAAGAACCCGTAGAGTTCGATAGATTTTAAACTTGAAATTTTTTGCTGGAATTTTTGCCTACACTTTTAAAATCTAATTGGCCTGAAACCTGTGAGTTAGCTGCAGAACACATGGAAGATGACTCCATACATAATCGCAAATGCCAAATAAATTTCATTATCGATAAACCATTATTACTAGGGTGGGTGATCGATTATTAGACTTTTTTAAGAAACCGGTTTTCAAATAGTTTGAAATTTAGAATTTTAAAAAACCGGTTGCTATTTTGAAAATTGAAAAAAGCGGTTAACGGGTTCGAATATATAAAATATAATATTTAAAAATAAAGTTAAAAAATATTGTAAAAAAAGATTATAATAAAAATTATATCTTAATATGAAATTTTTACAGTTTTTATACGTTTGGCTGCACAATAACGCAATAACTGTGATGAATGCAGTTGACTAATTTGGTTTTAATTATTTGAATTTAAGGACAAAAGGTACTGTTTACAAGTAAAATAAATAAATACAATAAATTAATACATAAATAAAAAAGACTTTTTATAAGGCTGTTATTAATTTTTGTATCTCCTTCTGTACATATTTTTAATGTTAAATAGATCTTTTAAACTTATATGCAATAACGTATTTTGTTTAAAATGATTTCTGTAATTTGAGATACATTTTGAAGGCTAGAGAGAAAATCTTTAAAATTTCATTTTAAATGTTCTTTCTTATACCCCTGATAGACATACAAATATAGACAGACATAAACTAGTTTTTTCGATGGTTTAATTGAAATTTAAGTTTCTGATTTTTTGAAACTTTTCGCGTACTAAATATACTATGGTACGGTTAATTACAAAGATAGTTATATAAAAATTGACTTAAAAAAATAAAAAAAGCGGCTTTTTTGGATAAAAAAAATTGGTGTATTCGATATTCGAAAAATCAATTTTTAGAAAAAACCGCCAGCTTAAAGATGAAAAAACCGGGTTTTCCACCGGTTGTAAAATCGAGTCGATCACCCTAATTATTACAAAACTCTTTAAAAAAAACACTTTTAAAAATTTATTTGGAAAATTTTTGTTAGTTTTTTTTTTTTTTGCTTTTCTTTTCAATAAAACTTTCTTAAACCACTTTAAGTTTTTTTATAACAGTGGATACATGTTAAGTCTTTTTCTTTTATTTTTGCTGAATGTGGAGACAAGAAAAAGATTTTAAGGAAAAATCGTTAAGGCTTTTAACACCCTTTTTTCTATTGCTCAAACAAAATCAACTTCTTTCAAAAGCAAAAAAACCAAAATAAAAATTAGTAAGGGAAGGGCAATGAACTGGCTAAATGGAAAACAAGTTGGAATAAACATTTTTCAAAGAGACACCACATGCATGTCATCTACTGATGTAAATATTTATGCAAATACAATTTTTTTTAAATTTATAGGCGTACACTGATCTTTTCTGCTAATGAAATAAAATAAAATTTTTTAAATTTTTAGTTTTTGAATCTTTACTCTCTTGTTGTTGAAGTTTGAAAATTATAAACTACTGCCCATAAGCAATGTTGAAAGCCAGACTTGTGATTAATCAGAATAAAAGGAAAATAATTTAATGTATTGCATTAAAAGGAAATTTTTTTATGAGAAGGAAAATAATTTAAAAAATATTTCTAAAAAAAAGCTGAATTTATATGTCCAAATAGCTGCAGAAGCCAGCATACACAAATGAATAAATACCCAACAAAAAAATCTATGAAAAAAAATTGATTTTGCAGGGGTTTAACTGGTGACGAAGTCATTCAATTTAGGTGAAAACATTAATGATTTTGATATTAGCGTGTCATTGGAGATCATGTGTTTACATGAATATTTCAATGAACTGCACTGTATTTTAACAAGTGCACAGAACTCATGCATATATGTAGTGTGAAAAGCAACCGCTGTTACATGAGTTAACTTTGTTTGTTTGCATGAATTGTATAGGATATTTTGCATGATGTTGCAATCATTTTTAAGCACATCATTTATGACAAACTGCGTCGCATATAGGGAGTCATTTAGAATTATTGCTTTTACACAATAATTTAGAAGTCTTTAAAATGTAATTTGCTTTGCACTTCCTCCAATTTTTTTTGCTGGGTAGGCACGCAGTAGGAGGTATTATACAGGGACTAAACGCAATAGTAGCAACAAGAGGGCTATATTCGGTCGTGCCAAATCTGATAGTACCCTTCACCATCATGTATATAATTTCTATATAATTTCCGACGCTATTTTTGGTTTTGAATTTTTACATAGTTAACTGCATTCTACTAGCCAAGCCGTTTTATTAAATACCCATATTGATTGATATTTTGTTTCGGACGCCTTATTGGATTTTACACATTTTTAACAGTTTTCGACTGGTGAAGACTTTTTATTTGATACCAATATTGTGGAGGGTAAAGGGCACAAAGTCAAAAATTCTACTATATTTGACTCTCATAAATATATTCACCATTTAATCTAGAACGCCATTTTGGGTTTTTGATTTTTCATAGTACACTTTATTTTACTAGTCGTGCCCTTTCATTTAAAACCAACTAATATTGGCTCTGGGTGGTATAGAAACTTAAAAAAATCTATCTTCGTTTGTAAATTTTATGAAAGATACCGAAGCAGTTGTATTTTGATGCTCATATCTCAGTTAATTTAGAGCCGATTTATTATTTTTGTTTTCAGAAATATTTTTTTTTTTTTTTTGGTTCTTTAACGTTAGTTGGATAGTTTTTTAAAAAAATATATATTTTTCCAACTAATTTTTGCCTCTAACTTTGCCAGTCAGTGTACGATTTGTCCAAAATTGTTCATATCACAAAAAAAAATGGTACTAGTTTGGTTTGTGCGAAAATTCAAATTGTTAAGAAAAAAATCTCTAAAATGTACTAATTTCTGCTTGATAATTTCTTTTTTGTTCTACAAAAATGTTGGTTAGTTAAGCTTATATGGTAAAATATTCGCCAAATGTGAGTGTAGCTGTACTTGGATTGATATTGTAATTACTCCAAAAAAAATATAAATATTTTCGTTAAAAAAATCTAGATTTTTATTACTTCTATCGATTATTTGCAATATGACAACAACACATACAGACAAATAACTACGCAGAGATTTTACCTTTAGGCAGCTCTTTTTACATACTGAAATAATTAATATGTTTTACAACATGAATATTCGAAAGAGATTAATTTAACATGTCTAGACCAAAAAGAATTCAACTATTCTAAATGTTTATGCATATGAGATCTAAAAAAAAAAATTAAAAACAAATATTGCTTAAAATTAAAATATTGCTTATTTATATTAATTGACTTTTTGATTTGTTTTACAAAACTAATTGTATTTTTAATTAAATTTATTTTTCTAATTGATATTAAAAATAAATTAAAGCTAAAAAAATTTTATTTGAAATGAATTTTTTTGTGTGATTTGATTTCAAAGGATAAATAAAATAAATCTATTACTCACGGCGTAGAATATTAAAAAAGAACGGTAAGTTCGCGCTTATAAAAAAATGTTTATTAAAAATAAAGAGTTTTAGTTTCATTGTAGATGTGTTCGAAGCCAAATTTTTTTTACCCGGTATAGTCCACCCGATTGTCATTTTGATAGGTAAGTCAGCTGATTTCTTTTACGCTGCCTGATCAAGCCTTTTTACCGGTAAATATTTCTTTATGTCTACATCGCTGATGCCACCCATTATTCTTGAATATGTTATGGTACATATTGTACACTTCAGAATCTCTTCTTCTCATACTGAATTATTTCATTACGTAAGTAACGAAATGTTATTAAAACTAAAGGTTTATATGTACATATATCCGTATATAAAGAATAAGTAAAATAAATTCTTTTATTAAATTATTCCCAAATTTAAATTACAGGACGAGATTAAATTTATTAAAACCATCTTATACCCTGTTCAGACAGATATTTTTAATTGTTTCAATTTTGGGTTAATTGAGCAATTAAAATAAGTGTTCACACATACAAATACACATGCACACATTCACTTGCTCCATTAGCATTCGATAGCTGTAAAAATACGATGTATTTATACCAAATCAAATAATGCCTTCTCTTCAGTTTCTTTCCTGTTCATAAAATATATATATATTTACAATTATGTTCATATACTTATGTACTTGAATTTATTTAAACTATAGAATGCCAACTATAGAATTTTTTTTTCACTGAACATACTTTTCAAGATTTGTATTTTGAGTTTTGGACAATAAGTAAAACAATTAAGTATATATTGTTCAATTCAAAAGTAATTTATAGTATGGTAAATTGAGCTCAGTAAAGGCCTTTAATTGCGAGAACATTATAAATTGACAGTTAAGGCGCGTGTGTGAACATAGTATTAGGAAACAATAGAAATTTTAAATAAATTTTTAACACTGTTTTAATTGATATTTTAACTATTAATTTTTTATGTAATTAATAGTATCATATTGATGATTGGAGTAAAATCAAATATTTTTTTAAATAATAATATTAATTTCGTAATTGTATTAAATCTCCCACAAAAAGTAAGACTGCTTTACGTATCATTTTAGTTGTAATGTTGTGTGTACGTTATACACTTATACAAACAAGCAAAAATTCAATGGTATTCTACATCTTTGATGCGTTTATATTAGTAGATAAAAAGTTGCATTTATTGTACTAAATAGTAATAGAAAAAAAAAAACAGACAATATTTGTATTTAGTTAGAACGACGACATAACGACCCATACGAATAAAGAAATTTTGAAACCAGAGGTCGTATGAATAACATTTAAAACAGCAAAATTACTCATACAACCCATTGTACAAACATACTGATACTTGTTTAATTTCTACGACATTTTTATTTGTTTCTCTTTTTTGCATTTCTATATAACAATCGTGACTAGCATTTGAAAATTAATTAGGAGGTACTCGGTTTTTTTTTTAATTTTCCTAAGTCTGTGTTTCTACATCACAGCAAAAAGAATTTACAAATTTTGTATTTTTATTTATTTTCTTTAACAAATATTCCATTAAATCAACATTTGTAAAATAAATAAAAACAAACAGAAGGAATACCAAACAAAATAAGTATTAAAGACATCTATGCTTCTATTATCTGTTGAATGAAACAACCACAACAATATTTTTATTACTGAACTTGTGCTATTTTTAGTATTATTTCGTTTATAAATATTAAAATCAAAAATCTAATTTTATATGCGCTAAGCTGATAAATCCAAGTTAATGACAACAACGTTTGTTTTGTAGTAGAAAAGTAAATTGTTTTCCGTGTCTGCCGAGATATGTGATTTGCGATTTGAAAAGCAATGTTACATATCATAGGCTTTTTAAACATAAAAAATTTAACAATCAAAGTTTTTATGGTCAAAGTAAAACAACAACACAAAATCACAAATATCATGAAAATTTCAAAAAGCTATAAGGTACCAACTGAAAATCAAAAGATTTTGCTACGTTTAAATAAAAATCCATAAAATGTTTACACAGTAACTGTGTTTGTATCCACCCAGCAAGAACATTTTTTTCAGATGGTTTTAAGAGTTTATACCGCAATTTTTTTTAAATCTTATTCAAACCCAAACAAATTTTGTTAAAAAAATTGAACTTGAGTTTAATTCGGCATCGCTGTCAACAATTTCACGAAGCACTATGTAGCGAATTTTGACAAAAGACCTACACCTTCATGAGTTAAACTTCAACTTAATCAGAAGCTCAATCTAGCAGGCTCAATCTAGTGCCAATTTATCGCAAAAAGTGAATACACAAAATTGTCGAATTTTGGCCTCAGAAAATTTTCATGGAATCCATAAAAACAAATTCACCCACAACGAAAAACTGTCTGGTGCAGATTTTGGTCAGGCAGTATGATTAGTTATTACTTTTTTAATAATGAGGTCGAAATTGCAGTGACTGTGAACGGTATTCGTTACAGGAACATGACAACGGAGTCTTTGTGGCCTCAACTGGACGACATGGATCTTGACTACATGAGGTTTCAGCTAGAAGGCGCCACCTATCACAGTGCACATTAAACAAACCATTTATTGCAGCCAGGATTTCTAAAACAAATTAAATTATGAAATTCTGATTTTAACTGGCCACCAAGCTATGAGATTTCTTTATTTTTTGAAATCTCGGGTTTATGAGAATAAGCCCGAAAGCGTCGACAGTAAGATGCAGCTACATCTCTATGAAAAAGTCACCATACATCTTATAAAAAAGTATACATAATACACACATAGATAATCGGAACATGTCTTCATTACAATCCAATAAAAAAAAATAATCACAACAATCTAAAAATAAGTGTTTTTATTTCAAAATGAAAATGTGCAGTCTTTCTTATTTACTACTACGGAACCGGTAACCGAGGTTTGATTGTGACTTCCGAGAAAGGTCATTTTGCATATTAAGAATATTTTGTATTTTTGAAATTGTCCTCTCTCTCTCTCTCTCTCTCTGTCTCTTGTATTTTTCTGAGTGTATAATAAAATTAAACAAACAAACAAAGTGATCTAAAAAAATTTAACATTACATAACAGACATTTAAAAAAAATTTAAAATACACATATAAGTCATAGGCAACCTCAACGTATACATAAACATATTTTTGAAATCAGACATAAACACAAAAAAATTTATATTCGGGATCTGTGTTACAAGGAAAAGGAAACTTTTAAAGGTTCTATAAATATTCATAAATATTAAAATAAGCATAGAAATTAGTGTGTATGTGTATGCGGGAACGGAATAGTGAATGACATTAAAAAAAAAACAACAGCATGTATTTTAACATCAACAGTCAAACAACGACATACATGTAAAAAAATGAAAACAAAAAATCTCAATATTTAGACAAACACACGCACACACGCATTGTATTATTTAAGCGTGACTAAGAATAGTAAATTTCACCCTGTTTTATACCTAATACTCTCCTACAAAAGAATTTAACTGTAACAAGGGTCAACTAGCAACAACAACAACAACCACAACTCTAAAAAATAGTTCGTACAAATACAGCAAAAAGATAGTATATTAAATAGTAATTTAAAGACATAAGTTTTGGCTTACACCAAAAGCAAAACCATAAGTTGTTTTTTTGTAGACTTTTCAAGATTTGCAAATATAATTTAAACAACAACGTCATAATTAGGCTTAACAAGACTATTTAAAAGCATTATACACATTAACATATGTATATGAACTCTCTGCCCGCGACATTGTTTACGTAGCGTGTCTAAGCAGATTCACGACTTTAATTACAAACCCCTATAGATTAGTTAGAATTCCAAAATACCAACTAAAAAATTACGTATTGATTTTAAACTGAAAATTATCGTGTCTGTTTTGTATTCTGAGCGTAAAAATAATATTCGGATTCTTTAAGGATTATTAAATGGCCGATGCGACTTTGGCCAACTATATATGTATGTAGTAACATAGTAAATTGTTCGTGTTCTTTCAAACCGCACATCTGATTCTGTTTGCTGATGAATTAATACCATGTAGCGAAAAAATACTAATACTGCATGAACCAAGAATTAGTGTACGCAAGATTGCTACATGTGACATGACTGATTTGAACAACATGGTCACAGGCGCTTTAATTGGATGCCAAAAACCCAACCCAGTGGTAAGACCACCGTTAGATAATGGCACTCGGTGCCGGTGCTGACGTTAATCAAAGTACTTGCTCTTGTGTGTTTTTACATGTTTAACTCTCTTTAGCTCTCATTGACTGTTTAATACATACTTTAATGAATATTGTGTTTATTGTGTACAGGCAACCATATGAATGTATTCATGCAGAAGTCTAATACATACATACTTATATTTAAGCATAATTCGACCCTCGTACTTAAATGTAAGTTCAAGCGAAAAAAATTTAAAATCAATTGTACCAAAAAAAATCAATTTTGTAACTTATTTCATTTCTAGATTATCTGAATCTCACTTTATGAGAATGGAAATTTGTTTTTTTGACGTTCTCTTTCATAAAGAAGCAAAAACACAATTTTTTTGCAAAAAAACAGTTCGGCCGACTTCCTAAACGCAAATTGCAATTCATAATTTAAACAAATGTGTATGCAATGCTAAACATGTCTTAAGTGCAACCTTGCGTTGCAGAGATTTTTTTTGCATTTTATCGGCATTTGGGAATGCTCATGGATCCACTTTTTGTCTCTGCAATATAAAGTGTTTAATTATTTTAATTATTAGTCTGTGATTTAAACAAACTCTATCAATTATAAATAATTTATTAAAAATAAACAAAGAAAATACTAACTCAGCCATTGCAGCTCAAATGTTTGCATACAAAATAAAAATGATGCGCGATTTTAACAGCTGATACGTAGTAAAATGAGTTGCCAAACGATTAGGAACATTGGACATTGCTAGAAAGTTTACATATGCGTTTACGAAGTGTATGCACTGTAAATATGCATTGCAACTTGCGTTTAGGAAGTCGGCCTTCTAGTACACACGCTGTTATGTTTTCTTCTTAACTCCCAAAATACCAAATCAAAATCTATACAATGGTAAATTATTTCATTAAATCTTTTGGAAAATAGAGCAGAAAACTGTAATTAACCGTATTTTATTGTTTATTTTATTCCATTTTGCAGAACTAAATTAAAAATTAAGTGTGTCCCTAACATACAAGTACATCAACTTGTTAAAGAATTTTAAATAAATTTAACTTAGTTTTTCTAATAACCACACAAATTTAGGTAAATACAATTTGCTGCTTTAAAATTACACGTTACTGTATGGGGTTTTCATTTCTAATTTCACTGATACATTGTTAGAAAAATCGATTTATTGTTTATTAATTCTAAGATGCTATTAAGTCAAAAAAAAAAAATCCAAGTGTATTGTTAACAGTACGACATTCTTAACATTTACCAAGGCAACAACAATAAAAAGAAATTAACAAAATTCGTTAGGATTTAAAATATATATTTAGTGATTATTAAGTATATTAGAAAATACAGCTACTTTATAGTAATCTTTTTATAAATTATTTCTTTTCTATTCAATTGACGACTTAATCCCATAACAATTAATATGGAATTGTTATTGATATTTAAAAGACCTTTTCTAAGAAGCTTAAATTATTATAAATATTTAAACTGATAAAGCATAAATAAAAATATATTTTTAAAAAATAAAACAAAAAATTATTTGTATTTTTCTCAAAAACTAGGCCAACATGGAGTTGTGATTATGACATTAAGAGATCTTTAACTATTTCTGTCATTTCATGTCAACATCTTTAAAACGTTATGTCGAATATAAAACGCAAATTATAAAATGTAACAAAAATGTTTCATTTAGTTCATATGTTTTTAAAATTTTGCATTTACAACATCAATTATGGAAATTTTTTGACATTCATTATGAAAACGAACGTCCCCAAATTAATGACAAAAGTTTTCTTATTAATTTTGGGTTTGAAAAAAAAATATTCAAATTGACATCATACAAATAAACTCATTAAAATGAAACAGATCTACTGTCAGGATACTGAATACAATTAAAGTGTGACCCCTCAACAGTAGTACGAGCAGCTTCAAAGAAAGTAGGTAAAGATATTAGGCAGCTCAACATAAACAAAATGTATCTTTGGGTAATTAACAATCCTAGAGTAATTAACAAACACATTCTCATATATTAACCTCTTTTTAATAGTTAAAACTAATGTTTAGTTAAAATAAAAAAAAGCAGAAGTAATTTTGACTCCTTTGATGTTGATCACTGCCTGGGACATACTACTGATTCTTGAAAAAAAAAAATACTTAAGAAAATACTTAAGATGTGAAAAATTCTTAAAGAACCATCCACACAACGGACTGATACTGTAAATGTAGTTTAAAATTATATAGTTTTAGTTAAGAAGCTCTAGAAAAGGTAGACTACCAGTATTTGTTATTTTTGTAATGTAATAGTTTAAATATGAATAAAAAGGTTTTTTTTGTTTGAATGCTGAATTACCAGCAGTTACCAGAATTATTTTGATTACATTTCATTAGCTTAATTTACTATGCTCTAATTTTTACAACTTTGGCAACACTGAAATTATTAACATTTCAAACTTTCCCGCATACTTTTGGGGTGATTGTAAAATAACTTTTTTTTTAAATTTACATTGTTCGAAAAATGTTCGATACGGTATCACAGTATTTTAAAAAAATTAGGAAACTACAGCAAGTGGTAGTAGTTGTTTTATATTACTGTTGTATTATTTTAGTGTGTTAAAATAAATAAATAAACTTTTATATCTAAATTTCAAGAGTGCTGATTATCATTTACAATCAAAAAAATTAAGGTTTATTTAAAAGGATATCAGCCTTAAAACAAATAATTTATCTTAAACTAGAAAAAACTTGTTCAAACTACGTATCAAATTTACACTCTTATATACCTAAATACACAAAAGAGCACATTGTTTTAAAAAAGGTTCATGATAAAATTAAAAGACTATAAAAGAAAAAAATCTACAGAATAAAAAATGTTTCCTTTTTTAACCTTGAAATTTTGACAAATATTGAAAATACTTTTGTAGAATATTTTACTCAAAAAATTTAAGGATTTGGAAGAAAACACATTCAAAGGATATTTTACATTCTATTGTTCTTGCAAACTAGGTTAGATGGTCAAGGTAAACAGACTGACAACAACATTAGTCTTCGAACAAAACTACGAATTTTTGAATCCAATGTAAAATCAGTACTACTGTACGGATGCACAACATGGAAGGTTACCAGTACAATTACAAGTCGTTTGCAAACATTCGTCAATCGCTGCCTCAGACGAATACTTCGAATCTTTTGGCCAAATGTTATATCAAATATTGAGCTACTTCGTAAATCAAATCAGTCAGATGTGGCAACTGAGATTCGAAAACGAAAATGGCAATGGATTGGTCACACACTTCGACGGCCAGATGAAAATATCGCCAAGCATGCGTTACGTTGGAACCCGTTTCATCAATCAGGACGACGAGTTGGAAGGCCTAGAATAACTTGGAGACGTTCCACCGAAGCCGAAATGAGATGTGTGGGTTTAACATGGAACGAAGCTAGAAATGTAGCCCAAAACCGAGTACGGTGGAGATCGACTATTGTTGGCGCCCTATGCTCCAGTGGGAGTTAAAGGAACATATATATATATATATATATATATATAATCACGCAAAAACGGTTGGACGGAACTATATCAAATTTGGCACACAGACAGACAATAACCTAGATTAATACACAAACTACCTTTATCACAATATTCAAGCGAATTTGCGAAAATATGCGAAAAAAAAGTTTTTTGTATTTAGTTAGTCGGTTGTGCAAGGGTTTCGAGTGCCTAAAATTTAAACGTTATGGAGAAAAATAAAATTAATCATCCAACAGCATATATAGAAGCATTTTTTCTTAAATATTTAATTACTTAACGGATTTAAATGAAATTTGCTACACATAAAGGGGCTACCTTTCATGCCGATAACTACGCGGACGAAGTCGCGGGCACAGGCTAATTGATAATAAAATCCAAAACTAAATTAAATAAGTAATAAAGGCTGTCTTACAGATTTTTCAATAAAGCCCACGAGCGAGTGCAATGCCACCTCAACGGATTTGCCTTTACATTGTAATTCTCTCAAAAGTTTTCAAATGAAAGGATGTTAGACTAATCGCCTGCCTTGTATAAAGACAACGTCTTTATACAACGCCTGGTATAAAGACAACGTTGCACTTAGTCCAGGATTCAGGTATGCAACAACTCAAACACGCCTTGTAAATCGTAAGTAGTCAGGGCATTATTATTATTTTTCATTCTACGCATTATTTCCTTTCATATGATACCAATCTATATATATAAAATAGGATGTATGTATGTATGTAACGTATGGACTCCAAAACGGCTGGACCGATTTTGATGAAATTTTCAGGGAATCTTCAGAGCAATTAGGCGGGTGACACTGTAAAGTCTGATTTTTGATTTTCGGTCTACGGGCGGAGGGGCGTGGCAAAATTCAATTTTCATATTGCACCACCATTGACATATACATATATTTATTTTGTTTGCTTTTTTTTATTTTTTGTGAAAACCGTTGTCTTAAATCGGTTATGTAGTTCCGAAGATATTTACAACAAACCTATGTTAATAATGAACCAATATCAAAATTTTAAAACTTTCGAAATGTTGCATTTAAAAATCCGAGTTTTCGGTTTATTTACAAAAAATATTTACAGCTCAATGCATTAAAGGCAAATTGGAAATTATTTTTATTTTCTACTTCATCTTAAGGCCATCGGAGAGCCTTAAACACATGCGTTTCTTTTATTCTGTAAAAAAAAACTTTATGATAGGTATTCCATGGATTTTTATTTAAAGGCAGCAAATTTCGTTAAAAGCTCAATTTAAATCGTGTGGTAATACAACACTAATAATTTCTAAGGGCCAGCAACACGGACCGGGTCAGCTAGTACTGATATAAAATATTATTGGCTAATTCACAAGATGTCTTAAGTGTCGTATTGTCATAAAGTCATAACTACCCAAATACTTAAAAATTATTGAAAAGTTTTGTTCAATTAATTGTAAAATTTTTATACATTATGACACCTTGTAAATTAGCCATATTTGTTAATATTAAAAAGGCTATTTTATATATTCTTCCAACATTTGAAATCCTGCCAATGAAGGAATACCGAATACTCAATTTTATTACATTTGTTTTGGAACTTATCGACCGCCTCGAATTTTTCATGTCCATTAAAAAAAGTTAATTCTCTTCTGGATAATTAACTAGTAGTAGTAAATCAACTACTGGTGGTTACAAAAAAAAGTAAAAACAAAACTCGAAGCGATAAAAATGAAGAAATTCTTAGTTTCAGCAATACGTGTATTAGTAAATATATATAAAAAAAAACCCGTCTAAAAAAGCTGTATAATAAAACATTGCCGCTTTCCAAAAAAATTCTTATAGAACATTAAACAAAATCTAATAAATTACGTTGAAACATTAATGTCAAATTATTTT
Source organism: Phyto melanocephala (assembly GCA_941918925.1). Classification (NCBI taxonomy): domain Eukaryota; kingdom Metazoa; phylum Arthropoda; class Insecta; order Diptera; family Rhinophoridae; genus Phyto; species Phyto melanocephala. The sequence goes on along the minus strand of OW799235.1, from coordinate 133,814,127 downwards.
TCTTTTTTGCTAAAGAAAAAAACATTCTGCTTAATACATATATCAATATTATTAACAATTTCTTCTTTAATATATCCGTATTTATACTTTTTCATTATTCACTTAAATGCCCCGATTTAAAGTTAATTTATCCAAAACGTATGCAAAGCACTCTGACGATGGAAAATAGAAAATTGGAATTGAAATTGAAATCCAATCATGTTTGCATCGTTTGTTTTAAATTTAATAACGTTATTTCGAAGACTGTTTTTATGTTACAAACATTCTTGATTGAATTTAATGTTATCGTGCTTATGAGTGAGAGCGTGTATGTACGCAGGAAAGTAAAAGAGTGTTCTAAGGATCTCGGAAAATGTATGAATGAATAATTGTATTCTAAGATTTATTTTCTTTAAAAAAGAAATTAATTCTACAAAAAAAGAACATAATATCATGCATATTAAAATTCTATTTTATTGCTAAAATTAAAGTGCAAAATGTAACGAGCAACATAGACAACACCGTATGACAGTATCTCATCTAGATTTTTATATTCAAAAGATTTTTTTATAGGACGTCAAATTTGAAAATGATAAAAAATATTTATATTTTTATTTTAACGTGTAACACTTTATGTGATGTAAAAAGGAATAACGAGTGAAAATAATTTTTCTTTTTAGTTCTTATGATATTTCCCATGTTTTTTTCAACACTTGTCAAAATTTCGTTCCAACAACACTTTTGCTTTTAAAATAAAAAAAAAAGAATACATTAGTAGTATTTCAAGTGTTTAACTAAAACATGATAAATGATAAAGTCTTAGTAAACACAATTCTGACAAATGCTAAGAAATACACTGTGATACATCATCTCTTTTTCGGACAGTTTTGACTTAGAACTAACAACTACATGAAAGGTCAAATTTATCGAAAGACATTTTAATTTTTGTTTAGTTTTGGTGAATTAAAAAAAATATATTGTTATTGGAAAAATAAAGAATTAATTTCCACTAAGTTTAAATATATATACAAATGGATTGATCAGTTAGTTTAAGTTACTTTTTTTTTAAGCGAATCCTAAAAAAGGATGTGATGTGATTGTAGTAGAACTTTTACTGAAATATAATATAATTATATTTCAACTTTGATTTATATTATTACACAAAAGTTTATGGAATGTATTGATGAGAATTGTAATAATAATAATAATACTTTTCATAAAACTTATGTATAGGGTTTTCCATTAGGAGGTTTATCTTAATATGTATTAAAAAAAATATTACTTTTGAGTGAAAGCATTGAATGTTTATTAAATTGTATAGAGCAAAATATGCGGTTACGCTTGCAAGATAATTATTTTATTATAGATTTGCACAGTTGATAACTTTATTAATTACATCTTGTAGCAATTGCGAAGTTTGAACTGTTGGAACAAGCAAGTAATGTAAAGAATCAAATTCATGCACGTCGCTCAAGAACAATCAAGGATTAGGCTGTTGCAGCCCATGGTGTTTTTTCTTAAAAAGAAAACGGCATAAATCATCTTTACATCAAATACATGCCGCAAAATTATCAATCAAAATAAAAGATTTGATAAAAATGTAAACCAGTGAATTTACAACTTAAACATATGCAACAAGACAAAATTAAGTTTATTGCTCTAATGACCTTTATTTGCCTTCTAAATAAGGGGTTGGAAATATTCTTTATAACAGTGTGTCTTTAATACACAAAGGATTTTTGTGTCTTGTTTGTTTGTACATTTTGGGTTTGCTGAATAATTTTTTTTTCACATGCAATACACTCAAAAGAAAATTGTTTGTAAACTGGTAAACATCTTAAATTGAAAAATTGATTTGAGAGCGTCCGTACGAAGTTTACCACAATTCATTACAGAAAAAAAATGCTTTTATGCGATTTTTCAACATTAAGCAAAACTGAAACAGTATATTTTCTTAAAATGTTTCGGTGTAGTTGTCTGTTTCCGAAAATTAAAGATTTATCTAGTCCAAGTGTTTTAACATGTTGTCTGCTAAATATAAAAAGAAAAAGAGTCAAAGATTTGTATTTAAGAACTTACCGTACATACATACATACATACATACATACATGCATACATACATACATACATACATACATACATACATACATACATACATACATACATACATACATACATACATACATACATACATACATACATACATACATACATACATACATACATACATACATACATACATACATACATACACACACACATATGCCATTTAAGTCAGGCCAAAAATAGACACAGAAGAAAAGGTTTAGAAAAACTATTTTTCATTTCGAAAGCACAAAACAACTTTTATCCATATTAAATATGTATGTATATATAAGTATGTATTTAGAATAATAGTATTTTTGTTATCGTTGTTTGTGGGACAATGTTATGATTTCTATTTGTGTTTGTTTTTGTTGTTATTGTTCTTCTTGTGAAAATGACACATTTTTATCTTTGGCATTTGTTTTTATTTACAGAAGTTTTAACTGAAATGGAAACTTAAAAAAGTTAAAAGTTACAGTTACATATGTACGTGTGTATGGGGATATGAGTTAAATTCAAGCAAAGGCACATTCAATGATTTGCCTTATAAAAGTACAATATCTTGAATATACGAGTATGACATAATTATTAAATTTTAGAACATTTTAGTTGATTTTCCTGCTTGTAAAAATAAACCAATAACAAGATGACAGACAGAAATTTTTGTAAAAATGAAGACTTTAAAACCCAAAAAGTACTTTATGCTAAATCCTTTGTAATAGTTTATATATTTGATATCTTATATCATGTTACAGTACTACTTAGTAAAAAGTAGATATCATTTAAAACGTATTGTATGTAAGATGTTAAAGCATATGCAATGTAATAAACCATGTACATTAAGTAAAAAAAAAAAACAAACAAAAAATTATTAAAAACAAACTTTTTGATAATATTGTTTTTAGTTTTAATACTAAAAAACATCTAAATTAATGTCTGAACAATCTTTATTTTGCCCCAAAACCTTTTAGATTTTTAATAGGAAAACCATGCTATAAAACATCTCTGTTGATATTAACCCCAAAACCATTTAAATGTTGTAATTAAATTAATTTTAGAAGGGCAATCAAATTCTCAGAAAAGCTTTTACTTGTAAAATGGTAATTTAAAAAGAATATGTCCTTTTTTAATTACATCCATATATGCACATACATATATATGAATATATTTGAACTTATATATCTGTGGTAATAAGGAAAAACTGCTTATGTCTATTTTTATAGCTTTCCAGGACAGTACTTTTAAATTTTTGTGATGATTTTAAAAAAGTATTCTCTTTTAAATAAAGTTTATAATATGAATTCTGCACTATACAAATTAAAGAGCTTATTCATTTTTGTATATTTAGCTAAATTATAAGTTGAAATAAGCTATTATTTCAAAATGATATTCATCAGTATTATTCGCTAGGTGCACAAACGCACCGGGAGGGAAGCAATGCGGGTTATATCGTGCAATGATTCACAACAAGGAACTACCTTTTTTATTTTTCCCGCTTATGAACTCGGCTTACCTATACTAACCAGACTCCTTCTTCAGAGAAGGTCAAGGATCTGATCGATTGTTGTAGCTCGATTCGAATGCCGGATAGCATTTAAGACTGGAGAGTGGTGGACAGACTAACCTCGTCTGACCACAGGGCAGTTTAGTTCGGAATTCTGTATGACAGGAGACGAAGCATATACCTAAGTATTTAAGGGTTCCAAAAGATACAGATCACATCAAAATCAAGATGACATTCGCAAAATATTCCACATCGACACTCCGAAATCAGGAAGAGATTGAGTGGACACTGAAGTGGATACACCCCACTGTTAAACTAGCTTGTCTACGGAAACGGGGTATGTGAAGGGAATTCTACTCTAATGTAATGGCTTCATCTGAAGTGGGAAGACTACAAAAGATGGTATCTACGGAAGCAGTCTACAGACTGGGACTTATTCACAAAGACGATGGTAGCATGAGACGAAGGGAAAATCTTACCGTCCCTGATGTCAGCACGCATACAAGGCCGGTAGATCTACTGAAACCGACCTGTACGAACTATTGAGAGTGTGGAGAAAGATAATTTCAATCCGTATTGATGGATGTTTTTAACAAGATCTCTTTTAAGGGTCTGAAAATGGCTTATTATAAGGAGTTGGTTCTTTTATGTCAAAATAGATCGCCTTTATGCTAAAATGTAGGGCAGTGAATCTGAGGAATTTGTGCACCAGGATCAAAGGGTGAAATTAAGAGTAATAAAAGTTTGCCCTCAGTGAGAGGTTTTGTCGCCTTGTTGAGGAACGTAAATGTTACGGCCACCTCAAAAGACTGGAGACAATGGGCAAGGATCATGGAGACCATTATACGTTGTACGAAATGGGCGATCAGATTAATCGAGACATGCTGCTTTGAAAAGAAACTGACCTTAAATGCTTGAAAAGCATGTTCTATACTCCGCACATAGAGATGGTAGGATAGTGACCTAAATCAACGTTTTAGGGAAGTTGAAATAAGGACTCCAGGGTCTTAACTGCTGAATATGAAGAGAATTATTAATGCACTTCATAACCAATCGATTATAAAACGTTGAAACCCAAAATAGTGGTTTGCTGCGATATTCTACTTACACATATACACATACTTGAGTGCACAAAGATACTAACAATATAAAACACCTATAATTCTAAAGAACTCTCTGTATCTTTGTATTTCTTTAAATCTGTATGTAACTTTAAATGTTCAAAACATTATTTGAATGTTTTAAATTTTAACTATCAAATTCTGTAAAAAACATTCCTACTTAAATTTTAATTTGATTTATACATTTATACGAAACATAAAGTAAATGATTTTCTTAATATTCAGCATCTCCTTGCATTTATACATTAATTTATTTTTAAAAGCTTAAGCAATTAGTTCCAAAACACGTATATGTATTTTAGCATAATTTACGAACTCATATTATATTCATATGAAATTTAATTTTTTATTTCAGGTATTATGTCGTTACCAAAAATGCAAAACGCGCTCACAAACAAAAAATTCAATGTCGAATTTTTTAGTTCTTATATGTTAAACCACAATAGTTACGTCATCACAAATTTACACTCAAAACCATAACATAATTTTTTATTAATACTGTAGTTAGGGGAACTTGTGTTTTATGTGACGATATATATACACATATAAATACAATGTGCATGTGTATGCATGTATGTGTTATGTATGTTGGTTTTAAAACTAAACTATAAAGTGAAGCTTCAATTCACTATTCCTCAAAACGACTTTCAGGTCCTTTTGATATATGTATGTACGAACACGTACACACCAGAAACAAACCAACTAACTACATGCTTAACTGCATACAAACTTACCTTTGTGCACGGGGTTGTTGTTGTGCTTTTAGCATCTGTGAAGCGTCTTCATTAAATTGATCATCCTCGATAGGTTCGCCATCAATACCCGTTAAACGACGATAGACTTCATGAGGGATATCGTCTGCAGCAACAGCATTTGTAGAGGCAGTTTTATCATTGTTGTGTTTGTGGTTAACGGGATTAACTTGGAAACGATTGGGTGGTCTATCAACCGACCCCAACTCAAATGCTGAATAATCCGACATATTGTTTTGTTTTTGTTGTTTCCGTTCTTACTCCTACTTTAAAGTTAAGTTGTCAATTATTTTTGTTTGGTTATAAGGGGAAATGAATGGGTGGAATCAATTGGGTTCGTTTTCTTTCTTGTAAAATTGTTTTCAATTTAGTTGCCCCTGAGACATTCATACGAATATAAAAGTATGCTAACGATTGAAAAAGTTTACTGATAACGAAGATGTTAGCGTTCGTTGACGACGATTATGATTAATATGCTACTGTTGTTTTGTCAACAATGTCACTTCATACTACACACATACGCTTACTGAACTGGGGATAACAAAAATAAATCCGAATGTTGTCTTCGAGACTTCGAATAAATCTTTTTTCTTGTATTTTACAGTTTAATTGATACTTATTGTAATGATTTCTCTTAGTTTTTCTTTTTATTGTTTTATTTCAAATTGCACTAATCCAGTGTGAAGAAGGTTCTTTCTTAGTAAAAATAATGGGAAATAATGCTAAAATAAGCTGTCAATGTTATTATAATGTCTGTTGTTGTATATTGTGACAGCATTGATTTTTGTTTAGTTTATTTTTGGTTCTCTTTCGTTCTGTTTTTTTTTTTCACAAAACGTTAATTTAAAAACATTTAGGTTTTTAAGCACATGTTGTGTTTTTCTTATTATTGCAAATTGCTGTTTTTCTTATTTTGTTGGCCGGTTCAATGAATAGTTGGTTGACCGACTCGTTTTTTTATTTCAGTGACCCGCACAAAGATTCGGAGACATACAATATATTTCAATTACTTAATCTGCAAAGAGAAATAATAAAAATAAATATTAAAATATAATTTTTCAAAAAAAGAAGTGCATGAATTTTAGAGAAAAAATCTTAAATTTTATTATTTTGAATATTAGCCACAGTGGAAAATTGAGAAGGTGTGGGCATGACATTTCTGAGACCCCCTAAAAAAACACAAACTGACCTCAGTTTATCAGGTTTATCAAAAAATTAAAAATATTAATAATGATGCAAAAAAAGGGCAGTTGTTTGAAAAAAATTAATATTTTGTGTTAATAGACAATGAGCTGGTCGCATACCAAATACTGTAGCATTTGTATTGTTTTGTTAACTTAAGGTGTTTGCACATCACTTAAAAGGTTAACAATGCTAACTAAAAAATAAATAAATTTTTGACACGCCACTGAGCAGGTTTTATTTTGGTAAAATTAATAAATAAACAGACCTTTGCCACGAGTGCTACAACAGGGATGTTCAACAGGAATATCAAAATTTTAAAATTAAATGAAATGAAATACAAAATGTTTGAGGTTTATTTCCAACTATTGGCCTTTCCTTTTTAGTTATTTAGCTAAACCCTCATTATTTTCGCCTATATAGGTTTACTTAATCGCTTATCGTTTGACTTTTAATGTAAAAATTTTCAAATTTTTTTATTTCGGAGTTTAGAACTATTAACTTTTTTCTTAATGAAAAACATTTTTTTTTTTAGAAATAACGACTAAGACATAAAACGACTAAAACATGTTAGAAAAAAATCAAAATTTTTTAAACAAACAGACGGACAGACAGGTCGCAAATGAATATTCTGAATATAACAAATGGAATGAGAAACTCACTGTAAAGGGGATAAAAATAATAATTAAAATAATTTCTCATAATTTATTTAATCACAAAAAAATTTTATGTATAATTTAGATACGGTTTTAATGACTTGTTTTTCTTTAAAGTTTTTTTAATCTTTTGAATTGCTGTTGATAACAATTTTATTATTGTCTTACGTTTCATTTAAAAAAGGTTTAACGATGACTTAAACATAATTAAAAAAAAGTATTATGTCCCTTGAGAAAAGCCCTTTAGGATTATTTTTAGTGTAAAAATTTTGTTGTTGTACATAAAGCAAATGCTTTTGTCTGTGCCTGTTGCTGTTGATTATTTTGATTGATGGCTATTTCAACATTTCATTTCGTTAAACGCTGCCACTGTTGCGAATGTTGGTTGGTGTTGTTATAATTGTTTGCTTTTCATAGATAAACACCGATAAACCATTCAATTTTCAATTTCAACGCAATCCCATAAATTTGAGAATAAACACACGCTCTGAATGAAAATTAAATTAACGGCATAATCTGTTGGTTTGCGTTTTATAGATGAAAAAAAAACCTTAACATTGAAAAAATTATAAACATTAATTTCATGCAAGTTTACGCTTCAGTAATTTTTCGATTTATTAAATTCATTACAACAATAATTGAATTTACAATGAAGTAAAAAAGTGGACTATTAAACTATTGAATTTCATTTATAAATTCTTCCTAATTACTGCCATAAAAAAATTACAACAGCAACACATTTATGATGCAGTTGACATCAATAGCTATTAAAATAGATAAGAGTGCTATATTCGGTTGTGCCGAATCTGATAATACCATTCAGCATTATTTACATGACACAATGGCCACTTCATAGATTTCATGTAATATGCTATTTTCATTATTATTTTCGACGCCATCTTTGAATTTTTGACAAAGTCTATATACTTTTTACACTTTTTCGTAGTTTACTCTATTCTACATTTGACACTAATATTGAGGGGTTAAAAGGGGTTACATTTTTGATTGCTAGACTTAAACCATATACATACATACATATACACTTTTTATACGCCATTTTATGGTGGCACTTACTATGGATTTTAAATTTTTTATAGAATATTATATTTTACTACTCAATCCCTTTAATTTGATAGCCATATCGACATTCTTAGCTGTCTAAAACCGAAGACAGTGAAGCAGTTGAATTTTGGTCCTCATATCTCAGTTAGTTTTAAATCAATCCTCAGCAATGACTAATTAAGAAGTTTGAGAAAATATTTCTGCCAGTAAGCGTCCGATTTGTCTGAAATTTTTTACGATAGGCTTAGTGCCATATCATATCCATAAATAGCAACGAACGTGTCTAAGGCTGAACAAAGTAAAATTTGATCGTAAAAAACATAAACCGTTGCGTTTTGTTTGTTCATATCTCAGAAAGTTAAAGGGAGATTATGCTGGATTTAAGTAGCGATTTATTCCTGAATATTTGCAAAAAAATTTATACTTTACAAAAAACAAAGCTATAGGTTAAAAATTTAAACTTTTTAAACTGAGTACTACAAAAGTTATTCAGGTTATATAATTTCATATAATAATTATGTAAAGGATGGTCCAACCATAACGACGATGTTAATTGTGACTCACGCCTTAACGTCACGTTTTCTTCCAACTTATGCTGGACGCACAACTGGGACAAATGACGAACTTTTCGTTGCGAGTATTCATAGTGAAAAAAATTTTTCAGTGCTTGTTTCGATTTTTCTTATTTTCAGCCTATGGCTATAGCACATATTTCTACCAAGTTTCATAGATCTAGGAGCACTCAATAACTTTAAAAAAGCAATAAAAGCTAAAAAAAAGTGATGTCCGGCTAGGTTGGCAAAATACCGCTATGTACGTCGTGGCGATGTTAACCCTTAAACCACTGAAATCGAAATACGAATTTTATTTTTATAATAATTTTGGTTTTCGTATGATTTTTGGCTGGAAAGCACTAATTTGAAGTCCTTTTTTCAAAAAAATGTATCCTGAAGGCTATGGGAGAGAAAGTTGAAAGACCGTCTGTAGAAGGTCTTAGTGGTTAAGCGAAATAAAAAATGATTTTTCGTAAAGCAAAAAAAACATAAATTTATTTCAAATAAATGCTAAATATAATAAGATTAAAACTAATTTTAAATGCACTATGGATTATCCATTTTTGTGATATTTTGTGAAGCAGTTCTTTGCTTTTGAGAAACATAAATGAATGTTACATTTAGTACAAAACGTGTGTGTATCCGACTTTTTACACAATTTACATGACTTTTTTGACCCCCATTCAGGAAAATGATTTATTGGGTCGAATCTCATACTGGCAGCGGGATGAGTTCCTTTTTTTTCAACAGAACTGCTAGTAGTTGGCTCTTCGCCTGATGAAGGACGACCAACAAGTCGTTTTTCAGTGGAAGCACAGAGTTCTTTCGCAATGCTCAACCGAAATTCATACATTGTCATATCTTTTATATTTTCGTCCTTTTCAGAATTTTTGGTTTTTTCAGCGTTAAGTCTACGATATAAAACGAATGCATTTGTTATGCTCATATCAAGCAGATGGTAAAAAACTTTAGCTGGTTGATTGACTAAATTTTCCCTTTGAAAAGGTTTAGTGCCAACATACGTTGAACACAGTCTTACGTTCTTTGTATCCTTCCACAAAATCATGGTGATGTCGACCCCATAAGCCATATAATTGACTTTAGTTCAGCTGAATCCTTGCTGATATTAGACAAGTCTAGTAAAAAAAATATTTGTAAATTATTTATACATGAATTGGTTTCGAAGTACTTACTACCCCCATTAAAGCCACAAGCTGATGGCACTACTTGAGGTCCCGAAATCCCCATAAGAGGTAATGGTGATCGTGTTTTTCTTTTTTTTTGCTTGAAACAAAGCTGTCTTTTCTAGTTCCGGAATTCGTTGTACTGAAATCGACTCCGATAACTCCAATGTTGGTACATCCTGTGTCGTATCGGTAGCAACAATAGACGTTTCTTGCTCTTCACTAATTTCATTTAACGTAAAGTTGCTTACATTTAACGACAAATTTACCGCATTAACAAATGTTGAAGAATCTACTAGTTCCAAACAATCGTTTATCATTGAACTGTCTTCTGGCTTGAGTTCGTCGCACATTAATCAGGGTCTTCGACGCTGTCATCAGAGTTTTCATAGTCATTGTCGTCCTCGATTAAATCCATAAAATCGACGATTTCCTGATCACTCAGCGAAGAAAGCTTAAATTTTTTACGCCTATTATAATCCACATTTTTTAAGAACTATTTCTTAAATATTTATGAAGAAAACTGATGATAAATACGAATACGTTTTATTAAATTAAAAATACGTTACAATAAATTTTTATCTACTAAACCACTAACACCGTCTACAGACGGTGTTCACAAAAAAGTCAATTAAAACAAAGTATTTGAATTTTGAATAAAACTAGCAACAAATAGTAAAAGTAAACACTTCAAGTAATTACCAGAAAAATTTCCGAATTGATTGAGCAATTAGAAATTTTTTTTTTTTAGTTTTTATTTTCACTAAAATCACAAATAATTTTTTTCTATTTCTATTTTTCTTAAATCTTGAGACAAATGATTATTGCTTGCAAACTAATCAACCACGCACGTTTGAACTAGCACTGTTCGAAAGATAATTTTCTGTGCATTAAAAAGTATTTGAGTGTCAAAGAGAAAAAATGTATCGTTTTTTTTTAAATTGTGTTTTTTAGATGACCTTCTACAGACGGTCTTAGTAGTTAAAGGGTTAATTGGCCGCCACGATCATGTTATTTGACATTGTTGGACTTCTTACTTTTTGGATATTTAAAATAAGAAGTCTTCGTAAATAAACCAAGAACAATTCAAGAGCTAAAGGATGAGATAATTTGGCACATTAAAGACATTGAACTTAATTAAATATGTGTCAGTGTCATTAAAAAAAAAGGAATATGAAAGTATGTCACCGAAAACATTGCCAGCATTTTGCCGATATTTTGTTTCACACATAATTATCATAGATCCTTCTATCATAATAAACCATATTACGTTTTGGTTGAACCACCCTGTTTAATAAGTTTAAGGTGAACGATACAGAGACCTGGGGGCAAATTACGGCATTCATTCATTCATTCAGTTTGAAAATTCTTATTAGAATCTCTATACCTAAAGCACAGCGAACTCGATCGTGATCGAATGCCGTAATTTGTCCCCTGACCTCGATATTTTTAACACAATTAAATGATATTAATGTGAAGTGGCTGTGGTTCAAACAAGTTTGAGTTATTAAAAGAAACCTTCGGTAAACAAATAATTTCGCCATAGACCCATACATTGATCGCCGAAATTATGCGATTCAAACCGCTAGGCTATAGGTAATCTACTGTCGATTGCCGTTTTGGAAGACAACATTCGTCTTCTTGTCACTGACTTACGTCCATCAAAGTTATTACAATTTAAAAAAAATGTCACTTAATTGCAGTAAATTGTCGTTCAGCTCGTCATAACTTAAATATGTATATGCATATGTACCAATATTTCTAAAAGACTTTACTAAAATTAAGCATAAAGTAACTTATTGTCAGTTAAAAGACTTTTAACAAGTTGTACCCTATAAAAATCACTCGCATGGAAACTAGCTCAGAACAGTTAAATTAGTATCTTTTGATTAGTTTAAAATATGTAATATTCTTTATTATTTATGTTTATATGAATGCATAAATTTCAACCACTATATGTTTTAACACCTTTTTATATTGGCCAGCTTCCGTTTAATATATTTTTTTTTTTCGTGTAAAACAAAAAAAATGTATTACCATTGTCAATCCTACACCTTAATTAAAACAGATTTTATTTTCATTGATTTTTTTAAGCATTAAAATAATTTTTTTTTTTTTTTTTTTTGCTTAAATACGTGCACAGCCGGTCATAAATTCTACAAATTTATATTTCCTTTTATTAGATTTTTTGTGCTTTTGAGCGGAAACAAATATTATACAGATGTTCTAAATCGTAAAAAGGCAACAATACAAAAAACAACTATACATCAATCATGGTTGTTTTTATGTGTAACTTAAATGTTGGTTAGCCATAATTATTAGAGGACATCTGTAATTCTTTTAACGGCTTTAAGTCTATTCTTGTGTAAATAGGGGACCTTTTTTATTTCAAACATCGTAAACATTGTATGCCTGTTTCCTGTTCTATTTTTTATTTCTTTTTTACACTATTTTTATTCACCTAATAAATAAACTAACATAATGGCTAAATAGGCATACAATATTGTTATATAAAAATTAAAGAAAAAGAAAGAATAAAATTTGAAAAAAAATATATTTTTTTTTTTGGGAATGTCTGGTGCAAGTAATTTTTTCATCATAACTGTGATGTGATCTTTTACAATTGGCAAGAGCTTATTTATCTCTATCATTAGCAGCGTAGTTATGTTTTCGAATTAGGCACTGCAAAAATAATAACAAGTATGTATCAATGGAAGGAAGAAAAACAAGTCAACTTTTTAATTTTTTCACCAGTGAAATAATAAGCACTATCGTAGACATACTTTATTGCGTTTTCGTATGGAAGTAATTAAGCATTTCCAAGTATGCTATACGATAAGCGAATAAGCTCGGCATTATATACTAGAGTAAAAAATATTTATTATTATTTTTTTTTTTGTTAAAATAGAACTGTAAAATATAAACGTTTTTAACTTAATTTAATTCACACACAATTAAAAATAAATATAAATTGTTTCAAGTCGTTAAACTAGAATTTAGTGCTGTAATAGTTTACCTCAGGGTAAACTATTATTTAGACATTTTGGGAGAGAGTGAATACAGAAAAAATAACATAAAAACAAAAGCAATAAAATATGAGTACATACTTTTTTGTGCAATTATATGCTAATAAGGTACTTTTTATTATTTTTGTAGTCCGTCCTTGATTTATAAAATTGTTCATTTGTTTGCGTCGTTGACTTATTAAGAACATTTATGCATTGTAATGCAAAATTTTATTAAAAAAAAAACAAAAAAACAAAAGCAAACAGAATTGTAAAATTATAAACAGTTTTAAGCAAAACAGTCACAATGTGATACAGTGTATAACAAAATTTATGCGTATTATATGAGCATTCATAAAAAGTTAATGGAAATGCAATGCTTTTACTCCTTTTTACTTCAAGTAAATAAAATTTCAATTATAATTAGAAACAAAATTAAATATCTGTCTTTTGCGAAACTGTTTTACTTTTTCTTAATATTTCTCTAAATATTGTGCAATGTACACTACACCTCTATTTTTATAAAATATTGCATCATTGACAAAAGCAAAAGATGTGTCTTTAAAGCGTGAAGCCCAAACACATTTTGCCATATTTAACACTTGTATGTAACGCAGCCGATATTCTTTATTTTTACACCGAAAAAAACTTTTCAAATTGCCTGCTTTTTATTTACTTTTTCTTTTTTAACTAAAAATTATTTGCCCAATACATATTATTAAAATTCTACTTAAAATAAGAAATTTCAACAAGAAATTATTAGTCTCTATCAGTTTACTATAGATTTTAATTCTTTCTTAAACATTTGTCTTAAAGCATGTTGCCACGACATATTCAATTACATGATTCGCTCTTTAAATTACTTAAGTGAATTACCCTGTTTCTACGACATATTGATAATTTGATTTGACAGTTCTTCTTTGTGTTTGTGTTAGTTAAAAATTCGTTTTGTTTTTTGGCGGTGAACATTAAGAAATATAAAATTTTATATAGAAAATTATAGTTATATTATAAATGGAGGCAACAAGTAAATAATAATATTGTGAATTTATAAGAAATGTATGCAAATAATATCATTTTTTTTTAATTATTATGAAATAGAAAAAGTGTAAGAAAATAGGACCAGTGCAACCAGCAAACCTTCTTAACACAATTTCGTCTCATCCAATAATTTTGATGTGGCCAATAGTCTTCCAAACATAACAACTTTCTTCAAAAATTTTTTTTGGCTCCATTTTATTTTTTATATATGAAATTGAACTTTTTTCTTTATGCTTTTTGCTTTGCTTTGATTTTTTTGACAGCTGACACTGATTTTATTATAATTCGGATGGTAATTCTCAATGAATTACCCACAAAAATAGTAAATCGCTTTGAAAATTTTACATGGGAAAATTATGTAATTTGGCTCGTAATTAGGCTTTGAATTATAAATAAGATATCGAATTACGAATATCGTTGCCGTGGAAACATGCTATTAGTGTCAACTTATTTAATTTTCTGTTTTGAAAGACAGCAGCAAGTTGTCGCTCTCACTAACATACCAAGTGGCTTATAGCAAATGGTGTCCCAAAATGAACGCATGATCTGAATTTGTCGCCATTTGAGCACTAAAGTGTTGGCAGCCTTTAAAAACAATTCGAGAGCTGACAATTAATGATTAGTAAAAAAGGATCTGTTATACGTGTCTTCATTATTGAACAATATTTCAAAAATAATGAAATCTTGTCGGCCGCAGTTTCCAAATTTCATTTAAAATATGTAGAGAACTTTACAATTAACGAAGTTAAAACTCTATTCCGACCATATTTTGTATGAAATTTCCGAACTGCGGCCGCCAAGCTTTCAGTATCTTGTATTCCTTTGCCCCACCAAATGTGGTTTGAAATTGCGAATATGCGTTTACTGCTTAACAGCTTAATACTTATGGTATCACGTAACTCTATCAGAAAGGCAGAAAGACGACAGGTCGACTATACAAATTTTTAGACAAGATTTTTGATGTGTTACAAAGGGAATACTTAAGTTGTACATAAGCCGTCAAGCAACTCAGTCACCATGAACTAATGCATTATGCGCTCTCACTAGCACAGCTAAATATTTCTTGTATTAAACAACTTGTTTTAAACTCCTTTGACATCTGTGAGATTACACCCAGAAAACAGAATCAAGTTCATTGCCAATCGAATGGTTCGGTTCTTGCAATCGAACTTTTCTTTTGTTGTAATAAAATTTCTGTTACAACAATAATAATAATTTTGTAGTACTGACTATATATTCATATTTTGAAATAAATATTTTGTAGATACAACATTAAAATTCTACTATCAAAACTAAACTATACAAAACACTGTCAAAATTCATAAAATATATATGTTTTAGTGATTTTATTCAAAATAAATATTACTTATTATTAGGTTAGGTAGAACAGGCAGCTGTTGTGCAGCTAACTTGGGTCCATTTTATTGATCCCATTGTGATACCTGAATAGAAAAGTAAGAATAGAATAGAAAAGAAAAGAGAGCAGAGAAGCAGAGAAGCAGACAACACCAGAGTCTCTGGCGGGAATCGAACCCGCAACCCCCAAACTAGCAGACCAGCACACTACTGACTAGTCCACCGGGGCACCCCATGCGATCACCTGATACATATGTAAAAATATATTTTGATTCCAACATTAGATATTAATCAGCCAAAGCATTCGGTTGGAGAATTTTAATTTCTTTGGATTTTTATGGGGAGAAATGTTAACAATTTTAGGAGCATGAAGTTAATTTTCGGAAGTGAGCGTTACGAAATTCGGGTATGGAACTATCAGCCAAACCTAAAACAAGGCCGTTAGCCAGAAAACGTTAAAATTTGGCAAATGTGGCTAACGCTCTCGTTTATGTTTGGTGGTGTAAAAGTCAGTCTATACACCTTGTTATTATGAGTTTCGCTGTTGTGCATAAATAAAACTGGTATTATGATTACCGAAAACGACTCTAAAACGTGGAAGCAAAACACCTTTAAAGACTATGACGCATCCATATTAACAACGCTGTATGTATGAAAAACCACAACATCAGAATAACGAAATTATTTTAAGTAGTATAACTGGGCATTTTTTTTACAAAACATCTTAAGTTGAGATAAGAAAATCTCCAAGTTTCTTAAACTCGCTTTGCTTATTAAGTAGAAAATCATCAACTAATTTAATTTATTTTTTTATTGTTATTAGTGTCTTTTCTATCCATAAAAATTTTAATCATTTAATTAAAAATGTATTTGTTAAAAGTCAATACTTTGCAAAATACTCATTCGTTTACATTAATACGAGTGCTGCTACGAATTATCGGATAAGAGCAATTACATTAAAAAACAAATCAACTCAAACAAGCACATTTTTTCTGCTCTCCTGAAATATTTAAAAATTCGAAATAAGTGCTTTTGTCAAAAGACCACAGATATTAAGATTAGCTTTTGACAAGGGAAATATGTCTTCTATGATTCCTTTTACTCTGAAAATTTGCATTTTTTTTACATTATTATCGTAAAAATGTTCTTTAATAACTATTAAGAAAACAAAAGCATACACAAACAAAGCAATTTCATGCAATGACTGTTGTTGTTTTTTTTTTTGTTTTTTTTTTAATATAATTAAAAGAGTATACACTTAGGCAAAGGCATTTTTCTTTTTGCAATTTAGCGAAATATAAGTTTTTATGTTTAAAAAAATGTTGAAGACTTTTAATAGAATTTAAAGGGCGTTACGGAGGGGCTGAAAACTGTAGTTCAAAATTTATAAAATTTTGTAAGTTTTCTCTTCGGTAGTCAATTTGAGACCCTCAATTTTTTGGAATTAATACACACAGAAATGTACATACATACATACGTTTATGTGTGTATTCGTTTTTTTACAGTTTATCTTATAGAATAGTATTATGAGATTTTCCATAACAACTGTCTCATAATATGTTTCATAATTCTAAAACTGATTTACAGTCGACGGGTAACATAATTTTTTTCTACAGTTACATTTGATGTTTGTTGTGATAAAAATCTTTTTCCCCGCCTTACGTGTAGACCGTAGATTAATAACACTTTTCTTTTACTTATTTTCCGCTTTTTGTTATCGTGTGAATGTAATTTGTTTTTTTTTTTTACTTAATTTAATTTATCCATTTCATTGTTTCTTTCAAACATTTCATTCTGTCATTCATACACAACAACGTTCTAAAACTTTGCAATCTTACAAACAACTGCCGAAAATATTTTATTCGGTAAAAGTGCCTCTAGTTATCATGATTTCTTTTTTTTTTAATATTGAAAAATACTCAACTTACAGGGTTGGAATAAGAGATTTTTTAAAAGAAACTTTACATTTTAGATAGACTTAAAATGCAGGCTGTTTTCCGAATTTAAAATTCATTATCGTTTTCATTAGCTCTTAACGACTTAGCATTAATGCATTAATATTTCAGCCACCACGAGTGGCTAATATAAATAATCAACCACTAACTGAAACGATTTTAGTGGTAGTGCCAATTGAGTGCACTAATTTTAATAAGTAGTAATGAACTGAAAAAATAGTGCACTTAATTTTCACTACCACTAAAATCGCTTCTAAACCTACACCGACATCATCCATGTCTGCCAAATTTGTATAAAAGGGAAATAACGTAAATAATATTTAAGGAAAAAAATCATTATGTTATTGTGTTTGTAACGTTATGTAGTGTTTACTTATCCAGTGTATAAGTACAACCCAAACTAGACACACAACATTAATTTTTTAGTTTTTCCTTTTCAAGGAATTTCCTATGCACTAGAAAAATTTACATTCGAGAACGTATTTACTTAAAAATATTTTTTTCGATAACAATATCTTTGCACCAGTCTGCGTAGCTATAAGGAGAGAAGACGAGCTATGAATAAATAAACATCATTTATTTAGAGTAGATTACCTGAAAGGATGTACATATGTACATTAATCTAAAACGAACTTTTTCACTAGAGCCCAAGTCATTTAACTTGTTTTGAACCTACTTCTTTCTCCATACAGCTTTTCATACAGCTAAAACGAACAAATTAAAATAACGAGTTAATTTTTGTTTACTAAAACATTTTGGGGTCTTGTAAATTTAAAATTTGCTGTTTTAATACCCTTCACAAGAGAGTGTAAAATGGTTTATAAGTTTGTCATTCGGCTTGTAATTTCAACAACTAGACTATTTTAGATCCTATAAGGTATGTTTTTTGAATATATAATTTTAAGGTAAAAGAATTGATTTAGCTAAATCCGTTTGTCCGTGTGTAAATGAATACTTTTGACTCTTGTATGGCAGATTAACCAGGTACTCATATCCAATCAGCTGATAGTGTTTTTATATACAATTTATCAAACTTATCAAAATTTTTTAATAATATGTCTGCAGTTCGCAAACTTAATTTTTTTCTTTTATTCTACAATAAATAATTTACAGTTTTGGTTTGTTTAAAACGTTTAAAAAAATAAAAAACCGAGAAAATAAAGTTTTTACATTGTTGTTTCTTAAAAATTATTTTTAAAAATAAAGAAGAAAAAACAAAAAAAAATGTTGTGGCATATGCAGAGATTTGTACAAAAACGCTGCCTAGTGATAACTGATCAATGCGGTTAACGCACGCCTCATCGTGCATAATCGTTTAACTTGCCATGGTTATAAGTCTAGCAATTTCAAGTTATGAAAGGTCATAAATCAACAAAATGTTCGATTATTTTATTCAAAACCATTTGATGATTTATTTTTATTTGAATTAACAATAGTAAATATTATGTGTAAACGATGTGTTTATCGCTTCAAAGAAGTTATTTTCAAGACATGCTTGTTTATTGGTATTTTACTTTGCAAGTATTCTATTTACGTTTATTTAGTTGTACTTAACAAGGACATTTGTATACTTTTGACAAAACATCTTAAGTCAAGATAAGAAAATGTTATTTTCTGCTCTTCTACAAAAAAAAAAGTCTACAAAATTGCACTGTCAAAGCTATCACAAAAGAAAAAATAAACTTAAATTTATTTTTTTTTTTTAACATAAGTTGTTTTGGCAAATGTCCACAGATAAGTGTATGTCAGTACATAAAGAAAACTTTTCGTTATTGTACACATAGGAAGCAACTCTATGACAAAAATAAAAAAGTTTTCAATACTACTAATACGCTGTTAAAATATCCTTAAGCATTCGTCGTCATAGCTTTTCAACACAATCCCTTTTAGTAACACTCAAATCAAAGCCTTATGCATAAATACATTGGACTTTAATAAGTCGTTATTTTCAGCTTTATAAAGTTTATTTAAGCAAAGTTTTGTTAAATTCAAATAACTTTCGACCTTCTAGGATCAGCAAGTATTATTTATATTTGTGTCGGATATTTAAAAAGGACAAAACTTTCCTTTATAACAACTGAAGCGTATGTTTATTACATATTACTGTCGCTTAATGTACTGTAGTTAAGCGCGATTAGTTATTTTGCTGCTCTACGCATGAGTTATTTGGAATAAGATTAATTCATACCTGTTAAATAAAATGATGATGTTCAACAGTGTATTAAAACTATCAAAATAACTTTTTCGATACAAACATTGAGTTTGCTTTGAACGTGGTGTTCTTATGTATGTTAACCCAAACACAGTATGCTCTCTAACTATAGAGTTAACTTAATTGAGTTATTAGCAAAGCCAAAGCCTTTTCTCTTGAAGATTTAAATTTATATTAAGATTTTTTTGTCGAACAAGTTTGACTGAGCACTGCTTAAATAAGAACATACAATAATGTCGCCATACGTGTCACGTATATTTGTTTGGATATTTGCTACTTTTTTTACCACACAGATACACAACCATCTAGATTAGCACATGCTTTTTTTATCCCTGTGACCAGGCAGGGTTTTGTACAAAGTATTACGACATGTCAGAAGTTAGAATCAAATTAAAATGTAACTTGGCCATTTCTTAACGGTATTTAGGTTTATGTTTTCGAGAACAATCTCCTGTATTGCTCAGTAGCAGCTCTACAAGAACACTTCGGACATTTAATATATGCAACGAACGAATGATTCTCGTTACCTACTCTGCAAAAATCATTTTATTTTTCTCTAAAAAAGTAGAATGAAATCATCGGCTTAGCAATTTAGAAGCAGTCGTTAACGATATTAATTTTATTTGTAAATGTTTGGATGAAGGACAAAGCGGCGTAGCCGGCATTTTTTATGATTTTATGACCTCATTGATCATGATATTTTGCTTCAAAAATTAAAATTTTATGGTGTTTACGGGAAGGACTTGCTCTTACTGCGAAGCTACTTGACCAAACGACAACAGTTTGTACAGATTGGTAGTGCTAAAAGTTCATTACGTTCAGTTTTATATGATGTGCCTCAGGGTAGTGTACTTGGACCGTTGTTGTTTACCATATTTCTTAATGATTTACATTTACACTTGACCTTACTGGTAAAATATTTATGTATGCGGATGATAATTGCTTATTTTATCCATACAAACACGAAACAGTAGTAAAAGCTTGCATGGAACGCGATGCATCGTTGATATCAGAGTTTGCACGAGTAAACAAACTTGTTTTAAATGCAAATAAAACGCGGTTACTAAGATTTAAGTCTAGCCGTCATTATAACACATTTTCAATACATGTTAATGGTAGAGAAGTTGTTGAAACCAGCTCTATAAAATACTTGGGTATAATTTTACAAAACAATCTCGTTTGGAATGAACACCTACAAATTTTGAGAACTAAAACTGCTCAAGCTATTGGTATTTTATATAAATTCAAAAATAAGTTTGATAAAAATACTAAACTTTCATTTTAATGCCTTAATTCATAGCCATTTCAATTATTTAACCATTTGTTATGGTTGCAAGAAGAGTAATGACTTTAAGTCGCTTCAACGTATGCGAAATAAAGCCCTAAAAGTTGTATATAATCTACCAATAACATATCCCACTATTTCTCTATTAATTGATAAATGTCAAACAGTTTTAAAATCTAAGAATCTCTCGGTGTAGGTTCGACGCAACAAAACAGCGCGTGGAATTTATGTGTAATCGTGAATACAATAACTTGCCTCAAATTTTAAAAAATGAAAATAGAATTTTTGTTTTTAATTTTAATTTTTGAATAAATAAATAAATAAATAAATAAATAAATAAAAGACTTCTTAAACAACACATTTTGCAACATATAAATGAAATTTGTTTTATAATGATCTCTTCTAAAAACTTCTATAATTTAAAATATCTGTGTAAATATTTTTTTCTTATTTTATAACATATAAATTTTAAGTAAACATATTTTTGCCAACTCGTCTCAACAATGACTTTTAGCCGCTGAGACAAACTATTGTAATTGAATAATATAATAATTTGTCAATAAAATTTATATGAAAAAAAAAACTTTAAAACAAATTTTCTAGAGTAAGAAAAAATCTTGACAAGATTTTTGAGATAAATAAAATAATAATAATAAAATAAATAAATAAGAAAGAAAACAGTTTTCACTTACAAAATTTTAAAATAAAATTACCAACATCAAGCATACAATACTATAAGCTAATAAAAACAAGTAAGAGCGCTATATTCGGCCGTGCCGAATCTTATATACCCTTCACAACGTGTAGTCATGCAATAACAGTAGTTTGTATCACCATTCATCCCATATGAAATAATACAAGTTTGTATGTATGTATGTTGTTGTTGTAATGTTGTTTTTGTGAAAAAAAAACGAGGTGGTCGTGGGTTTTTGCTCATATCTCAGTTGTTTATGAACCGATGTTTCAATACCGATCTACTCCCGAATATTTCTGATATTTTAATACCTTACCCGGGACCAAGCAATGTCGGGGGGCTTCAAAAAGTTGATTTCAACATACACACGGACAGACGGTCAGACGGACAGACTGACAGAGCTTAATCGACTCCCCTATTCATAAGCTTTCAGAAAATAAATACTTTATGGGGTCGGAAATGAAAATTGTAGAAATTTCACACGGAATGAAAAGCCTATATATACCCTTTTTCACTGTGTGAAGGGTATAATAAAACAAGTGAGAGCGGTATATTAGGCTGTAACTAATCTTAAATACCCTTCTCTCCATTTTTACAAACATGTAATGACCATAACTGACAATTTTATGATGCAACTGTGATCAAAACCTTTTTAGGAAATTGATAATTTAAAATTTTCATTGATATTTTTTCCAATCATTTTTTTTTTTTTTTTGTCAATAACTTTGTCGGTAAATGAATCAAGATTTTCTTTAAATGTTGGCAAAGGTACATATTCTGTATATACGTAACAAGCGTTAAAAAAAGTTGCAGAAGCTGCAAAATCTAGAATTATTTAACGTTAACGTGACAATTAGTAAATTCACAAAATGTCCTAAGTTTTGCATTGTCATAATGTCATAATTTTTCAAAATTTAAAAAAATGTTTAACAATTTTATAATAATCAATACAATACTTTTTATTTATTTGAAAGTTTTGCAATTGTGACATTATGACAATACGAAACTTAGAACTTCTTGTGAATACATAAAAAATAAATTATATTTTAATAATACAAGGTTTTGTTTTTTTTTATCAGCAATTAAAATTTAATTAATACAGTTTAATGCCTTTTTAACAAAACACGAAATCTGTGTACTGCTGCGAACAATATGTTTTCTTTATAAATGGAGAAAATAAGGAATAATATTTCTATCATTATTGTTGTAATTTAAAAACATTAATAAATAAGCGGATTACAAAGTTATAATGTCATAAATTCACAAAAAAAATACTACAAAAACATGAGCAATAACAACGAAAGTCGAAATGAACGAAAAATAATAAATTATCGTGAATTCATAAAGCATTTTACCTTTTTTCTTCTGCTCTATGAAGTAACTTTAAAAAAATAAAATTAAATAGACTGAAAGCAAGTCGAGAAAGGATGCTAATAAATTATGGTAAACGTTTTCATAAAAAATGAAATTTTTCGGTTATTTTTTATATCAAAGAGAAAAGCCCGGCGCGCGTTGCTACGCCCCTTAATGAATAAAAATGCATTCTGAGTTTTAATTGAATATCAAGTGCAAAAAGCTAAATATTTAAACTAAATAGTCATGACAGCTTAATATGTGTGCAAAGTTTCAGAAAAATCGGTCCAGTACAAGTACCTCAAAATTATAACTTTTTTATGGGTGTGGCCCCGCCCACTTTTCTAATCATGAAATTATATAGTCATGACAGCTCAATATGTGTGCAAAGTTTCAGGAAAATCGGTTAAGTGCAAGTAGCTAAAACTGATAACTAATTTTTTATGGGCGTTGCCCGCCCACTTTTTTCCACCCATAAACACTCCCTGGAACGTGCACAACAACTTGCCAAAGTTTGAGTCCGATCGGTTTTACAGTCTATAGCTTTTAGAGTCTATAGCTAACACACACTCACACAGACAGACAGAGTTTCACTTTTATATATATAGATTCCGATTTGTAAAACCATTAAAAACATAATATGCCATTTAAAATTCAAATTCATATTTTAACTGACCTTTGAAGAACAAGTTTCTTTACAAAAACATTAAAGCAAAAAAAAAAATTATAATGCAAAACTTTAAGAAATATGATTTCATATATGTATTTGTGTGTATACATGTAAACCAAAGCTTCTTAAGTATTAAATAAACTAAATCGAATCGAATCGAAAAAAAACACAATAAGTATAAAATAAATGTTTGCAAAATTTATATCCCCAAAACAAAAGTCAAGCAAGCTAATCTTCTCAATCATATTTTTCTGTTTGTCTATCTTTCTTCCACTCTTTGTCTACTAAATACATAAAAAAAATACACACAGAGTCATACAAATATCTAAATATATGTAAATGGTGTCATGATGAAGGTCTTAACTCCGATATCTATTCAACACAACAACTGTGATTTTAATTCAACGTATTTTATTTTATTTTTTTTTTTTGCTGAAACTACAAATCTTCTTAGATGGTTTTGCGGTTTAATGCCTTAATTGGTTCTAGCTTATATTTTCACTTTAGTTTAATGTTATTGCTAACACGCTTAAATAAACAGTGTAAACAGAAAATAATAAATAAAAAATTAAAATGATATATGGAAAAGTTTTTCAACACGAATAAAAAAAACTCATCACTGATTTCCAAGAATTTTTAACAAAAACAAAATATAATCTTTATATTAAACAAGCAAACAAAATACATACATACCTTGAACGCCTTTCTAAACAAGTACGTTAAGCGTATATGGGAGAGTATGAGATTTGGCACAGTGAAAGTTCATATTGTGAAGGTATGCAGAAGGATAACACTGTTCACTTGAGTAGTTTTAGAGATGTAAGCTTAAAAATTGCTACTAACACATATAGATTTTAAAATTTATGCACCCAGCAAACAAAATTAATATAATTTAAAAATATTTTTTTTTTAAATTTTAATGTGAATAGAAACATTAAAAATAATTATCAAGCTACTTGTTCTAATTAAGTAGTTAAAGCTCGAATAGGTTGATTAAGAAATGAAAAATATGATTCCTTAAAAGCTTTCCGAAACGCTCTAAGAGTTTAAAATTTCACCCTCCTCTAAAAAAATAAAAAATTAAATTTTAATTTTAAATTTTTAGAAGATATGTAAATATGTATATCCCTAAAAGTTTTTCATATGATTAAAAATTCAAAGCAAATTCGAAAAATTTTTGTAAATATTTACAGTTTTTTTTTTTAGTTTTATTGGTTGTTGTGTTTAAGCTGGTCTATATGCATTTCACTGGTGCTTATGCCAGATCATCAGTAGACCTTTAAACTATAAAATTTATTAAAAAGTTTAAAATTATTACAAGTTTTATTTAAAATTTTTCATAAACAATATGAGAATTTTAAATAAATCAAGAAACAAAAATAAAAACTTCCTCATAAACCCTACCAACAATTTTTATTCAATTTTCATTATTTTATTATTCTAATCCCTTATATATTTGGCTAACACATTGGTTAACACAAAATATATATTAAGGGCAACCGAATAATAAAATTTCATTTATTAACATAAAAAATTTACTAATTATTAAGGATATTCTCCCAATGATTTTCAAAATTTTAGTTTTATTGGTTGTTGTGTTTAAGCTGGTCTATATGCATTTCACTGGTGCTTATGCCAGATCATCAGTAGACCTTTAAACTATAAAATTTATTAAAAAGTTTAAAATTATTACAAGTTTTATTTAAAATTTTTCATAAACAATATGAGAATTTTAAATAAATCAAGAAACAAAAATAAAACCTTCCTCATAAACCCAACCAACAATTTTTATTCAATTTTCATTACAGTTTTACAAAAAAATAAATATCGGAAAATGTAATTTATGTTCATAAACGATTTTTAAAATGTATCGTCTTTTCATAAAACATATTCTGTTATATTTACAAATGTTTTCCTTTTTATTTTCAATAAATTTAAAATTTCATTAAGAAGAAGATGATAAATATTTAATAAACTTGTATTTTTTTTTTTCTTTTTTAACGTCACAAACAAGTTATAAATTATTAATTACATTTTTTACATATTTAAATCAAGAGTAATTTAAAAAACTATGCATCGTAATAAAATATCCCGTGGCGATTGCAAATCACATTTTTAATTTAAATAATTTGTTAAACAAGTATTTTAAATTTGTTTAAAAAAACCAAGAACAATTTAATTAAATTAAGTAAAAAATTAACAATAGAAATAGGAAAAACGGTAAATAGAAAGTTTGTAAAAAATATTTAAAATTTTTCCATTAACAAACTGTCCTTCGTTATTATTTTTTCAGTTGTAGGAATTAAAGGAGCTAATACACAGCATGTTTTTTACATCTGACTTGTCAAATTCTCCACTGCTAATACAAACATGTCGTGTGTTACCTTTAAAACATTACTTCTGTAAAAAACATGTGTTGAGACATCTGACAAAATTTTAATAAGAGTGCGCTTTATTTTCCTCTGTCAAAACATGTGACATCAGTCGTTGGCAGAAATCTCTGCTGCTGCAAAGCAGTCAGCGTAAAAGTAAAATTTTGACAGACATGTAGATTTACATATGTCTCACAAATTTTAAAGTCAGATGTAAAAAACATGCCGTGTATTATAGCCTTAAGTGATTTTTTTATCATTTTTTTTGAAAGTGAAACTTCAAAAAAAGGAGTAAAATGAAACCAGTTAAATATAACATAACATAGTTAACATAGCATAACTATGTATGTATGTATGTGTCACGAAATCATTAAAGTGACATTTAATATCCATTATTTCAATTCGTTCCTAGGTACATGTGTATTGTTACACGTACTGTAAATCTTAGAACATATGATGTTAAAAATAAAATATGAAAATAAATTATTTATATGTCCTTGCATTTTTATGCGTTTAAAGTTAATTCCTTCATTTGCATAGAAATTACATTAAAAGTAAGCAATGAAATTAATGCCAGTAAAAAGTAATTTTTTTTTAATATTATTACAATAGTTTTGTTAATGAATGAGTGGACAAACTACTCAGCTTGATTAAATAATGGCCTCAAGCTTTAAATCATCATTAGCTTTAGCATAAGCATCATTATTTGAAATAATCAAAATTAATTTGCGTACATTTCACATTAATTTATCAACAAAAGAAACTGACAAGGAGCAAAAAAAAAACACTACTACTAACTACTTAGTACAACAAATGGAAAAGTAGTACTACAGACATACACTCAAACATACATCATATGTACAAACGTAACTAGTATGTACATATACATGCATACATATATGTATACAATGACAATAATTTGTACAATAAATTGATTATTGTGAGCTCTGGCACTGCTTTGTACTCTCATAAATAATAATGAAGGTATAAGACGAAATTGTAAGTAAAAAAAAAAAAAATAAATAAACATATTCCCACCATTATTTAATTAATTATCACAATTATTCAACGTTTAGCACACTTTTATGCTTAGCGGTAAAAAAGTATATAAAATAAGAACAACAACAGCAAATGTAAACACAAGTTGAACTAAAAATTAAAATGTTACTAATAATAGCAGTAAATCTGATTAAGTGCTACTAAAATAATATACATTTATTCATTCATTCATTCATTTATACATGTGCACTTAAAATACTCGTATACAGAGCGTAAACCAGACATACTAATAACAACAACAACAACAACAGTGATAAATACATATGTATGTAAATATATTAACACTAGGTTGACGTACAGATGTACATATGTAGATACGTATGTAATTATGAATGTAGCTGCGGTGAATTTATTTATTATTGTTGTTATAGTGTTATTTTTATAACTTTTTTTTGTTATTTTTATTTAAAAAAAAGATGTTATTTTTAGCACACTATGTTAAATTGCTTACGAACACAGAGCAGTTTGACAATGTTAATTAAATAATTGTACATACGGAAAACAAATTCGTTGAAGCAATCAAATTCTTTGCCAACGAAAGGAAAGGTTCCGTTTTATTAATCGATTTTTTTTCTTGCAAGAATTGATTTAAATCAGCCATTAATCGCAGCTGTAATAACAATAATTAAACTTGAGATAAATTCGGTCGATACGGCTATAAAAGTATACCACAACTAAGTAAACTAAACGATTGGCAGCAATTCTGATTATCACAACTAAAGGTGTTTTCTCTGGGTATGCTAGATAAACACATTATAACATTAGCGTAATTCACTCTTGGTAGCATTTTTGCAATTAGTGCAAATATACACTAATTTTTTGCTACCAAGCGTGAGTGCATTTTTCATGTGTGTTGCAAACTTATGGGAACGAGCTGATTTTTTAGATATTTTAGAAACAACAAATCTTTTTTTTAATTAATAAGTAAGATTCTGTGTTTTAATATTTTTCGAAAAGAAAATTAATTAATTTTAAATAAATTACAATGCCTAAATCAACGGAAATATATAATATCACAATTTTTTTGGTAAAAAATGCCATGTATAAAATTGAATTTGTAGAGATTTTAAATCCTGAGAGTAAAAAAATTATGTATCTATTGTGCAAATTTGTGTGACATTACTTTGCACTGATTTTCAGTTGTGTATATTTGCTCAAGTAATGAAAATTGCAATTTAATAGAATTTGTTTTTGTAGTCGTGCACAAATTAAATTGTTTGCTAGACTTGCACGGTCTGCACGACTTGCAAGGGTAGTTTGCATCAAAGAGTGAGTTCCGCTATTATTAGTGCATCATGCATGATAAGCAAAATAGAATTACAAATATTTTTATAAGTTTCAGCTACTGTAGAACGTAGCATGCCCTTTTATGGGACACATATTTTACACTTTAAACTATTCTGAGATATCCGAAAGTTTTAGAAAAAAATTTAAAAGTTGAAGCAAAATTTCTAAGCATACAACTTGCCTGAGGTCGTCAAAAAGATTATTAAAAGCTGCTCGGTATACCCTTTAAGTGATGCAATCAGAAGAAATTACATATCCCAAAAATCCGAATGAAATAAGTTCAATGTTTTTATTTTCGCCAGTATTTTCTTACGACAATAGTCGTAGGCAATAGTCAATTGTTCAACTCTAAATGACGTTTAAACTTATTTAATAATAACAATCATTCATTTTAATTATTATAATTTATTAAATAATTTACTTTATACAATAATTTATACATCCGTCTTTAGTAACTTATTAAACCCATCACCAAATGGTGTGGGGGTATATTCATTTTGTCATTCAGTTTGTAACACATTGTAATATCAATTTTAAAACCCAATTTAGGGGAATCAAATTTTTCCAGAATATTTCTTATACACAAGGTTTGTTTGATATTAAAAATGGGCTAATTCGATAGGAGTTGAGTTACAGCTAGTAATGCGAGAGGTCAAAACACAATGTCCTTCCTACATCGAATGAAATGCGATTGTGCGTAAACACATTGACGTAGAGCGATAAAATTTCGTAAGTATATTTCCTGAGAAAAAAAAAACTGTCCCTGAAAATTGCTCAAATCTATACATTATGAAAGGAGTTATAGATCCGTACATCCCAGATGGTGTGTGCTACTTGTGCAATATCAAGGCAGATGTGGGCGTCAATGAACGACTGTCTTAAGAATATACTTCAGGAGATTAAATTTCCATTTCATTGACTTCTGCAGAAGCTCCCACGACGAGGATCAACTTTATTTAAACTGTAGGTTGTGGGGTTCTAAAAAGGCCAGAACCATTTATCAACGCCCCGATTAGGTGAACAGTATAGTTGGGCATTGTATCTAAAAATATCATTAGATCTTAAATACTTCTTCGAAAATGAAGACGAAAGTGCTGGAAGCGTAAGTTGATATTAGTTTCGGTTCTGTTAGAACCATTTTTTACGGCCTGCTCTTAAAAAAAGACCTGAGATTTATTTTCAGCAGTTAATGGAGTAACTTCCTACACCGCTTGAAACGAATGGCAGTCAAATTATTGCAAAGCGAATAATTTCCAGATATTCAAAAATCCATTTTGTACATAAATAAACGAAAAATTATTAAAGTTTTAACCCTCATGGTGACTTTTGACCCGCCCTGTATATGCATACAGTTTTGAGTAAATTCTAAATAAAAAGAAATTAGAAATAAATTTTTAGCGAAATCATTTTGGGTAAATCACTTTGACTTGTTTTTTGCGATATTTACGGATCATTGAGTTCGAAATAAATTTAGTTTTAAGCTGGAATAACAAATAAATAATAAACAAAGAATACAATCACAGTATCTTTGTAGAAAGTTTATGGCAATATTTTTTAAAACCTTTTTTCGTCATTAACTTTGATTTTTGTATTTCTTTTATTTTTATTGTGGCTTTACAAGATATTAACAAAAACACTTATTTAATATGTGTCATAAATTTTAAGATTTATAACGAATATTTAATGCCTTAATATTGGCCAATAATTGAAAAATTATGTTGTTCTTTTGAATGATAGTCGTATAACATGTCATTTGCTTTAATTTCTTTTGTGACAGAATTTTTTATTGCAGTTTATTTTATGTGGCTCCTTTAACAGTTTGACTTTTTTAACCTTCTATCGTATTGTATCGGTTTGTAAAGTGTTCTTTATTTTGGTGGTACTTGCATTTCTATATTTTTGAAATAAAAAATAAATATGAACAACAATGTATGTCAAGCAAATTACAATTCCTTTTTATTGAAAATAGCAAAATGTTTATTAATTTGAAAGCAGAGTTATAAAGGAGTTTAACTATTAAATTTATAATAATTTTTAACAGCGAATATGTTACAAATACTAATATTAATTATATCAAAGACAATGGTTAATTTGTAAAACTTTATGTTTTTCTTTTTTAACTGAACTTTAAAAAAACCCTACTGCTGATTTCATATCCAATATTTTCCAAATTATTCAAGATTTAAAAGAATTATTATTCAGTAAATAGTATTACTTACTCAATATTAAACATTTTAAAAAATTCAAATTATTTATACTTTATAATAAACTCGCCTCAAATGGATAATAATGTATAACTGAACAAGCAAATTTATATTTTAATTAAAATTGTTTGTCATTTTTGAAGAATGTGTGACAGAAAATATACACTTGCACGTATGTACATATACAAATGTACATACAATATACATATGTATTATTAAAATACATAACATTTAGATACTTTATCAAAATTTCCAAATTACATTATTTTTATTATTTAAAACTCTGATCTAACATTTGTACAACAAACAAAATAATTATTGCCATTTCACATTGTGCCATTGTACGTGTCAGTCAGCCAGTCAAGCAATAACGTCGTTTATATTCTTGAAACCCATATTATTTTTAAATTTAGAGGTTTACACAAAACAACACCACTAAAGCAAGTAAATCGAAAAATATCGACATTTAATAAAATATTTCGTTTAGAGGCAACAAAGCAAAAAAAATAAGTAAATTTTATGTTTTTTTTTTTTAAGTTAAAAATTTACTGCCATACGGCGCATTAAATTAATACTTGGACGATAAAATGGCAGCAGCAACGACACAGCAAACCCACAAGCAACAATCGGATAAACAATTTATGATCTAAGTCTTTGACAGTGTAATGCAAAAGTTTTAACACTTGATTACTTGATTTTTTATCAATCTAATAGTTATTAAATTTATTTTTCTGCAGCTTTTATGTAGACTCTTCTAAATTGATTTTTTTATTAAAGAAACAATTTCATCAGACAATTTTTTTTTAAATATGATTTAATTCCTTACTATTCAGTCTTTAAAAAACTGAAGATATTCTTAAAAATCTGTAGAAACTTAGGGATTCCCATTTCCTTAAAAAAATCAAAAAAATTATAACAAATAACAATGCTTATTCAGATGTGGCGAATCAGATAATACCCCTCCCTCACTTTCATGTACATAAGTTTAGTGACAATATTGTACCTTAACCTTATTCTTAGATTTAAAATTATACGCCATTTTGCTTTACTATTTCCGATGCCTTCTTTAATTTTGAATTTATTCATAATGCACTGTTAAGTCCTTTTATTTCCTACCAATATTAGGGGGGTTGAAGGAGGCATATAAATACGTAATTAATTACTATATTTAACCCAAATATCCGCAATTTTATTTAAGACTCAATCTTGAATTCCAATTTTTTCATAGTTTACTGTATTCTATAAGCCAAGCCCTTTCATTTGCTATTAATATTGAGACGGTTAAAGTGGGTACATTTTTAATTACTAGATTTGATACATTTATAAATTTATTGTACTCCACGTTGTAGACGATTTTAATTTTTGTTTATAATATTTTTTGTTTTCCTAGTGAAAGCCTTTCTTTTGATACTCATATTGCCCCTCACTGTTGTTCAGAAGCAAATAAAGTTTAGGAAAAATAACAAAACATATGCATTTTTTTTTTTGCTTATATCTCAGTTAGTTGTTGACCGATTTGTCAGTTTTTCTCAGCAATAATCCCCTAGTATATTGGTGTCTTAAGCTCTAGTTATTTGATATATTTCAAAACAATTGTATTTTTAGGAATTATGTTTGCCTACAGCTTTGCCGATTACTGACTGCCTCAGGAATAGCCATAGAGGCATATCATATCTACAAATAGTAGTAAACGTATGTGGAAATTATCCTAAGACTAAAAACTTTTAATTTTTATGTTAAAAATAAGAAGAAAGAAGTTGTTGTGTTTATTTGCTCATATCTCAGAAAGTTATGAATCGATTGTGCTTAATTTAAATAGCGAAACATTTCTGGATACTAGCAAAAGATTAATACTACATACAGATCTGTGCAACAAGGGGGGGCTTTTAAAAGTTGATTTTAACCAACATGCGGCCTCAAGCGACTCTGTATTCATAAGCTTTCAGAAAATATATATTTACTTTATGGGGTCGGAATTGAATATTGTATAAATAACAACCGTAATGATAGAGCTTGGCACCACCGGTGAAGGGTATAAAACTGATTTAGAGTACATGGACTAGAAAACGAACTTTGCTGAAGCATATTCAACTTAAATTTTGTATATGTTATTTTCGAGATGTAAATATCATTTGTTTTAGATTTGTATCCGACTCGTTACTTTAGTTCATTTTTGGCAAGAATTCAGTTAATTTTTTTCACGAACTCTATTTAAGTTACATTGTGGTTCGTACACAAAATTAACTAGTTTGTTGGCAAAAATGAATACAAGTAACCGATTAACCCAACTCTAGCTTAAATTAGCTTCTTGTGACTCCCTTTTAAAATCCCTCCGATCTATTATGGATCTTTTGAATTTTGTTTAAAAAAATCTCATAATAAACTTTTCTAAAACTTTTGTTTTTTACTGTACGGTTCGTTAGATAATATTGTGTGTCGTATCATCGTTTCATATCGCATTACAACTGCATTTAACCAAAAGTCATAAAGTTAAAAACGAAACCATCATAAATATTCTATACAATTTTTGTGGCAAATTTATAAATGTGAAAATATATTCATGTCTCCAACAAACAGAGGAGATGGAAGAAACGCTTTAAGAAGACAACCAAAAACAAGATTTTGTGTTTTGTTCAAAAATAAACAAGTAAGAGCACTATATTCGGCTGTGCCGAATCTTTTATACCCACCACCAATTTTGTGTACATTTAAAGCACAATATTTATTATTTTGTTAATCGCTATAGAATAATCTCTTTATAATAAAATATGTATCACTTTCTTTGTAGAGGGTGGTTAAATGTTAACGGCCCATGTTTAAGGTGAACCACACCTAAACTTCAACTTGTTTCTTGCATTTCATTTGACATTTCTCAATCTCAGACTAACTCAATTTGAACCGTGGAAAGATACGTAATCGAGAGACGCTTTTAAATATTAAAGATTTTTATAAAAATGGGCGTTCAATTCAAAATGCATTTTGTGCACTTCGTGATTCTTTTGGCCAACATAATCGTTCGAATTCGTCCACAATCGTGAGAATTGTAAAAAATATTTAAATGTCTGCAAAGCAGGTCTGTATGAAATGTGAAAACATCTGTGAATGCCATCTTAGTTCGTTGAATGGGAAACATTGCTGTTTTTCACCTTAACGTGGCAAAAGAGCAAGCAACCTCGACTCATCATCGTGCCCAACAATCGAGCATCAACATTGTCATTGAAAATTTGGACTATCGGATCGTGATGTGCCGCTTAGGTTGGGGGGCCATTTGGCCGATATTTTGTTCCATACATAATTGAAGCATACAAATATTATTATTATAAAAATAAATGATTATATGATATGATATGATTATGATAAATGATTTTGATTTTTAAACTTCTATGACATTTTGCTTTTAAAAGATTTTAAAACGAAATAAGTTTTGTATAATTTTAAAATTTGTTAGCCATTAGTACATGAAAATAAATTGTTTATAATGTTAAGAGATAATTTTTTTTGACTTAGGTCAAAATTTTCCTAAATTCCCATTTTTAATAGAGCATAATTTAAGGAGAACTTAAGCATAAGTTGTTAGCATGCCATCTAGTAGTTGCTAGTAGAGTCATCTATCTTATTATCTTTATCTTATATTTAGCTACAGTGCAATAAATGGCACAGTGTAAGATGAATAAATGCTAATGAATATGACTAATATATTTTTATAAAAATTTAAAGAAAAAAGTGTGCGTGGCACATCTATTTTCCGTTATAACGAAGACTTTGACCAAAAAGCCATGTTTGCAAAATTTCAGGATCGTACATATAGTTTTGTCAGTTTATTACGTTTTGAATTTGAAATATACACTGTGCGGTATAAATTTTCGTACATTTTTATCTATAACTCTTTTCCTAATTCATAAATTTAAGCGATTTTCAGGGAAAAATTTTCTTTTGACTTGATAAATATATATTCGAAGTTTCATGACTACGTTTATGCGTCTGGACACAATTCAAAAGTGAAAGTGGGCGTTATAGTAGGCGTGTCAAAGTGTTTTTTGCTAAAGAGTACAACTTAAGTGTTTCAATATAGCCCTTTATTATTCCAAAATCTTTATTAATAGAGAAATTATATGAATTTTAGGTAAAACGTTATATGGGAGGTGGGCGTAAAAGTGGGCGTGGCACCTTAATTTTTTGGCATAGTAATGAAATTGCCTAGGGGGATAGACGTAGCAAATTTGATCATCATACCTCTAATTTTAGCGGTTTTATGAGCTTTTAAATTTCATTAACGGTAGATAACGTGAAAAGTGGGCATTATAGTAGGCGTGTCAAAGTTATTTTTGCGAATGAGTACAACTGAGGTGTTTCAAGATTGGCCTTTATTATTCCAAAATCTTTATTAATAGAGAAATTATATGAATTTTAGTTAAAACGTTATATGGGAGGTGGGCGTAAAAGTGGGCGTGGCACATTGATTTGCCGTTACAAGAAAGCGTGTCTTCAAAAAGAAAAGTGTGCAAAATTTCAGAGTCGTACATCCAATTTTGTTGCTTTTATGACGTTTTTGTTTTTAAATATACCGAAAAATACACTGTGCGGTATAAATTTTCGTACATTTTGACCGATAACTCCTCTCCTAATGCATAGATTTAGACAATTTTCGGGGAAAAATATTGCCTTTACCCAGGAAATATATATTCGAAGTTTCATGAGGCTACGTTAAGGCGTTTGGACACAATTCCATTTTATTCGATGTTCGAAGGACACGGTTTTTTCGACCTACTCTTGCTTTTCGAGCTATAACTCTCTTCCTAATATTCCGTTTTAGCCCATTTTCAATACCAAACAAACCTTGTCTATAAGAAAGATTCTGGCAAAATTTGAGCCCCCTAGCTTTTTCGGTGCGACCTCTATCGTGCTTTCAACAGACGGACAGACGGACGGACATAGCTAGATCGTCATCAAATCAAACCCTGATTCAGAATATATATACTTTATGGGGTCTAAAATGGATATTTCGATGTGTTACAAACGGAATGACAAAATGAATATACCCCCACCATTTTTTTGGTGGCGGGTATAAAAAATACAAATATATTTAGTATATACTGTACATATACATACATACATACATATAAAATAATAAGAATAACAACAAAAATGTAAGAGTTTCATTTCATTCATTCTTTCGTTTGTTCTTTCGTTCGTTGGTTCGTTGGTTCATTTTACTTCAATCGTTCTTAAATCGTTCAACGTCTTACTTCGAGGTTTTAATGGGGTTTAGTTTGTCGTTAAAGTTAAATTTTAGGAAAGAGAGGGTAAGTGTTAAACGGAAACATTTGTTAAATGACGCGTTTATTATATAACACAGACATGGCTAAAATACTAAAGAGATTTATTATGCTTTGGCTGCTTAATTTTACTTGTTGTAAGACGCTATTGAACTTTGACCCCGACTCCTACTTTAAACTTGTACAATCATACCCTACATCAGCACAATTTATAAGTTCATCGTCAGGTGTGCAACACTAAGCAAAATTCAATTAATGTTGTTACGATACAACATTTTTGGAAGAGTAGAAATTGTATATGTATGTATTTATAGGATCGCCATAATACAAAGAATTTAAAAGAGTCGTAATGTCTGTCTGGAATCCTTTGAAAGTTCTATTGTCTTTTTACCAGAAGTTAAATTTTTAAGTGGATATTCTTAACGATTCTTTTTTTAAAAACTTTATGATTTTAGTTTAAAAATTTAGCGATTTTTTAAAAAAAATATGTGAATGGGATATAAAATAAGACACTTCTAAAGTTCTTTAACCAAACAATTGTCAGAATATTATCTTTTGTTTTAGTTGACGGCAAAAAGTCTTCGTTAAATACAAGGTAACAATTGTTAAAAATTCCGTTTATATATCTTTTGAACTTTTTGGAATTGCCTATTCGCCAGGAATTTTGCAATAAAATTATTTAAAAGCCCAAGAAGATAACAGTGTTTTTTTACCCAGAACTGTGCTGAAGGCGTGTTTGTTTTAACGGCATTATATTTCAGCGATATAAAGCACACTGCACACCACGGCCAGAGCGGTTAAGGCGGAGCTCTTAAAAAAATAATGGAACTACTTTTCGTTGACTGCCAAGGTCACATGACTTAACTGTATCAGACGTTTTTCTTACGGAATTATGTAAAACAAGAGGTATACAAAACGAAACCCAAGAATTTGACTGAATTAAAACAGTTCATTAAAACAATAATTATGATGATCCCGCCTTCAATACCTAAGGCCGTGTCGAATATGCGCAAATGAACAACATGGTAGTCATTAACGGTCAATCATCTTCAAAAACAATAAGTTATGTAAAGTAAAATTGTTGTCTGTCTGTACGTCTGTCTTCCTGAAATCGGTTGGCTCAAAAGCTACTGAATTGATTTTGATACAATTTGATATCGTTGATATTATACTCGAAAACATTCGAGAAACCTAATAAAATACTAGTT
This sequence comes from Phyto melanocephala, assembly GCA_941918925.1. NCBI lineage: Eukaryota > Metazoa > Arthropoda > Insecta > Diptera > Rhinophoridae > Phyto > Phyto melanocephala. The sequence continues at coordinate 133,777,071 of OW799235.1, read as the reverse complement.
GTATCAAAAGTACAAATGTGATAAGTTTAAGAAGAAATGAAGTGATATCGTTTGTAAGATCAGGGCTCATTGACCTCTCAATCTCTCGCACTAGTTTTAACTGGGCAATAAAAGTACCAGGTAATGACAAACACGTAATCTATGTCTGGATAGATGCATTAACCATAAGATAAGTAAGATAATTGGTTAATGCATCTATCCAGACATATATTACATGTTTGTCATTACCTGGTACTCTTATTCCCCAGTTAAAACTAGTGCGAGAGATTGAGAGGTCAATGAGCCCTGATCTTACAAACGATATCACTTCATTTCTTCTTAAACTTATTCAACATAAGTTGTAATAATATTCGTTTTAAGGGTATTAAAATATTTTTATATTTTTACGGCATTTTCTAATGCTATTTCTAACATTATTGCGAATAAATATAGTACAAAAATAGAAGAGTATTTATTATCTTTATTAATAAGACACACAGAATGCACTGAGTAAAAAGCCATTGGCCTAAATTAAACAAATTTGTATTTCCTTTTTTTTCCAAGTCACACCTTCGGCTTTCGATATGTCAAATAAGAAATTCCTAATGACTAAATTTACACAAACTAGGAACAGCAGAAAAACATTATTATTATTTTTTTTTTTTTTTTGTCCGAATCAGTAATCAAATTTTCTAATAAAGTTTGATTTTTATATATTTTTATACTTTGCAATTAGTTAAGGGTATTTGAGATACGGCATAACCGTTTATCGTTCGAACCTGTTTCTGTTTATACAAATACATATGTATGTATGTATGTAGAAGCGCTTGTAAGTATCCAAACTTAATTTATTTATTTACTTCGTACACTTTTTTAAATTCCATTTTTTTTTGCAACAAAATACCGGTTAAATATACATAAATTTATATCAGTTTACTATCAAGTTTTACTACCTGAAAAGAATTTACAAGACCTCTTAAAGTTTTTAAGTATTTCAGCAGGATGAAGCACAAAAGAGGTAGAATGAGTTACACAAAATAACATCAACAGCAATCATTTCAAAGCATGGACAACGTGAAAAGAATGTTCGTTATATTTTAAAGAAAAGCTATTTATATCTTTTTGAATACTTAAGTATTTTACAATTATAATTAATTTTTAATAATAATACTTATTAACAGATAATATAATTGGAGCTTTGTCTTTTGTATGGTGATTTATAGAGTTTATTTATTTATTTAATAATTTTTTATAAGTGGTGGGCCATTTAAACGTTTAAATTTAAAACTACAATAGAACAAAAACTATTTGAAATTTTGTCAAATTTGTTTCGGTTAGAAACGAAATATTATTTCATTCATATGGCTGCGGCGGCTGGTCTCACAGTACCCCATTCGATCGGACCAATAATCGAGCACTTTTTCGAGAGTATGGGGTGGTATCTCGGCCATCAATAAATCGTATGGCATGAGATGTGTGGCAAGTTACGTTATCCTGTTAAATCCAAATATTGTTTACTTCAACCCCATCAAGAGCGGGCACAAACAAACCCATTTAGCGAAGCGAAAACAAAGCAGATGGCCATACGTCTTTAACTCTTGAACCAATTGAACTTTGTGAGGCGACATACTAAGATATTTTTGCAAAACTCGACGTAAACTGGCGTGTGAAATCTTCAATCCTGAGAACGATGACAACTTGATGTTGATGGATTCTTTTGCACACTCTCAGCTACAGTCTCGATATTATTCGTTTTAGCGCATCAACAATGAAACCAGTTTCACGAAGCTTAGCAACTTGCGTATACCGGGCACTGTCGGTCGTTCTCTACAAACAAATTTTGCACGACATTTTCGTGAAATTTCCGACCAATTGTCTTTGTTTTGGAAATAAATTTCCGCTAAATCCAAGCGTTGCTGAAGCATAAATCAAATCATTTTATTCAGCGAAGATAATGTACTAAATTCTGTGACAGAACGTAATAACATAAGTGTTGCCAGATTCTAAATAACCGCTAGCACTATTTTAAACCGATAGATGGCCGACCCTTTACAAGCTGACTTCCTGAAATTTAGTTTTGTGGTTAATCCGGCAACAGCTCTAATCAAGCACGAAAGGATATTTCAGTGAAACAATTTTTTTTTTTAATAAGTAATAGTGTTGACAGCCAAAAACAGACAATTTGTTCAAAGCAGTTTTAAGATGCATAAATTTTTTTGTACACATGTACATATATTGAATTACAATTATATATATAAATATTTGTATAAGCTTAAATTGAATTAATGAATCCCAGCCCTGAATTTAATTATGGTCAATTAGTTAAGATTTAACGAGTTGTAACTTAACAACGAGGCTTTTACTCGAAATCGCCAAAACGATAAAATATATTTTTTATTATCTATCTATATATATAAAAATCAATGTGTGTTTGTATGTTTATATGTTTGTATGTTTGTTTGTGCTTTATAGACGGGCAAACGGCTGGACCGATTTCCTTGAAATTTTCACAGAATCTTCCTGTGTGTCTGGAAGGAACTATAGGCTAAACTTTGGGTTGAAATTTGAAAACGCCCTATTAAAGAATAAGTATTAAATATTATATATCACGAAAGTTAATGCAGCTAAAGTCTTTAAATTAAGTACGGTACACTTTGACATCCACACGAACATTTGGGTAAAAAATTGGCGTACTTGCAATAGTAGGCGTGGCCACATGAATTAAATACTAAAATTCGTTTATTAGGAAAACGATATCGATTAGAGTAGTAAAATTTTGCAAAAGCAACATTGATATATAAATAAACATTTATCGAAAAAATGGGTGCATTAACAATAGTGGGCGTGGCACCTGCCATATGAACTAATTACTGAAATTCGTATATCTGAAAAACGATATCGATTTGAGTACTAAAATTTTGCAAAAGCAACTTTGATATTCGAATAAACATTTATGGATAAAATGGGTGCATAAACAATAGCGGGCGTGGCTCCTGCCATATGAATTAAATACTAAAATTTGGGGTGGCGAAGCACACCGTGTATTAGCTAGTTATTAATTAAGTTTCCTCTCTCAATCAAGCTCCAGCCAGACGTTTAAACCAAAGGACCCGCTGCCTACACCCATACACAAGTATTTTAATTTAATTGTTTTAAACACAAAAATTATCAACTTTTTATTGAACTCCCAAAAGAACACGTAACCAAAAGGGGGTTATTGGCCAACAACAACAAAAAATCACCCTAACCCGTGCTAAATTCACAAAATTATCTCTGATGTGATTAAAGCCTAGCTTAATTTGGTTAGAAGTAGTTTAAATCGCTGCTCACCAGACTTATGATGACTTTCATCTTAAGTTTTTAAAGGAGGTAAACAATACATTACATCGTTGATCAATGCAATTGAGATTACTTGGGATGAGACTTTCTTAGATTACACTAAAACTTTATACGATTTGAGGTTATAAAGCGCCAAAGAGGCAAGACTCATAACTGATCGTTTGAGAACAATTAAAACCGAATAGTTCTTGACAATAAAATTTAATTTATAAAATAATTTTAATTTTTTTAATTTTCAAAGTTTACTCCGTTGCCGTTGTTATTCAAATGCCTTATTTTTTTTCTAAGTTTTCTAGCAGCTTTTTTTAAAATTTTAATAAAAAAAATTACAAAAACATTTTAAAAAAATTATCGAGAACACCTTTTTGTTTTAGTTGATTAATTAAAAATTCGCAGTAACATCAAAATTTTTCGCTATTGTTATTTAAATGAACAGGAGTGTATTTCAATGAAAACTTACCAATCAAACCCCCATTCCCTTTTCACCCATTAGTCCACAAAAGTATTCCTCGTTGAAGGCATAATTTGATACAAATTTAAAAACTTTTTAAATACCTCCGATACGTTTTTTTTTTTTTTAATTTATTGGTCAAGATTAACTATCATACATACCTGAAAAAAAACAGACTGCGTTTAAAAAAGTTGTACATCTAATTTTTGAAAATAAGTTTAAGCGGGGTTTAAAATTAATACAAGAAAAGAGCTTTTATTCAGTTCAAAATGTCAAATGAATTGGAAATTCTAAAACATTGTGTAATTTTTTGAAGACCACCCTCGGTGGACAAACAAAAAAAAATAAAACGGTTTTTAGTTCTAAAAAAGTTTAGGGGACAGGAAAATCAGACAGAATAGCTTCCAGACCACAAACTTCTACATTGAAGATTCACGGGATACAATGTAGTGTAATGACCAATCCCTCCAAAAAGAAATTAACTATTTCACATATAAAATTAACTCGGTTTTAGATTTTGAAAAAAAGTGTTTCAGCCCTTGCTTGCACCCCCAGAAAGTGGCTTGAAGAAACAACTAAAGCTTTTATTATACAGCAATAAATGTCTACTTTTGTTTGGCCCAACCTAGCCTCTTACTATTACAGCGAAATGGCGCTGAAGTTCTATTTAAATGATAATGTGCCTTCAACTTTTCTATATTCAAGTTATTAAAAAAAACTGTCACAAGATTTACACCAAATAAACGGAGCGATGTTATAAACCATTATAACCATTTCAAGAAGAATAAAGATAAAAAAAAAATATTAAGAATCTAAAGTGAACAAGCATATGAAATGAGCCGGTCACAAGCAAACCCTGGAAAAATAGTAATGAGCTCTGTTTGCTGGACATGTTCTTCTATGTACGTACTTACAACTTTGCAGTTCCTCTTTAAAAGCAAATACATGTTTTATTACGAAAAACACAATTTAAGTATTTGCCTTGTCATAAAAAATACACACATTTTTTGGTAGATACTAACACGATTACAACATTTTCCCCTTAATAATAAGTTTTTATGTTTTCCTTAAGCAAAGAAACTCTATAAGATCTTCAAATGAATCAAAACATTTTCGTTTTTTCTTTTTTTTTTCTAATTAAAATTGTTATTTATTGCTGCAACACGCTATTAAAATACAATGTCTACTAGTACTTATGTGCAACATTTAAAAACGAATAAAAAAAAATTCAAAAATATAAACTATCCTAAAAAAATTTTATTAAAATATTTATTAGAAGGGTGATAGATAAATGGAGGCTTTAAAATAGCAGTAACAATTAAATTAATTTAATAATTATAATTAGTTGCGTGTTTAAGAAAAATGTAAATGAATGAAAAATTTTTACTTTAAACTTTTTTTTAATAGAAACACTACCAGCGATAAATCTTCGTTAGACGCAATTAAAAAATGTTTAAAGATGTATGATGCTTGTAGATGCCAGCAAATTATGATGATAATAATTATCATTATTGTTATTATTATTCTTCACACTGTGTTTGAAAAAAAAAAACAATTCTAATGAATTTAAATTATATTATATATAAATTTAATTTTTTTTTATGTAGGAGTTCATCAGAGCAGATTCAACATGCAAGATCTCTCTCGAATAGAGACGTTTGAAAGGCAATTAATTTACTGATACACCGAGGAGACATAACGTCTGCAACATTCAACAAGAATATTTCCTTGAGCGCTTTGTGAAGATAGTACATCGTAAGTAAATAGATAAAGAATCAATTACGTCAGACAACTTACTCTGGGTAATAAACTTTAATGTATAAATTATGGAAAAAATTAAAACATTATGACTAAAAAAAAATTTGTAATTTAAATAAAATATGATTATGATTCCGAATTAAAACAGTTTAAAAAAGAAAAAAGTATAAAGTTTACTTTAAAATTAAAAAAGGAAAAACTGTCAAACAAGTTTAGTATTTAATAAGTTTTAAATGTTAAAAGTTATTACATTAACATGAAACCGAGTCGTCAATGTCTACATACATAAAACCGTTCTCCCCCATTGAGAACATCTTAAACTGGTAACTGCTTTTGTAGTTATCAATGTTAAGCGTATAGATGTTTTTTTATAAATAACTGTAAAACTAGCTGTCATACTAATGAAGTGTGTTAATACTTTTTTTCTATATACTTTGGCAATCACCATGCAAAGATTTACACCAGAAAACCGGTTAACAAACGTGGAAATTTATTTCCAGAATTCGCGCTCTGTTGGCCAGACTTATAGAGCACTTCGTCAAGTTTACTGTGCACTTAATAGTTTTTTGTGACTCTGTTGGAGCAAATTATAAATATAGCCTTAATTTCTGCTCTTAAGCTAAATTCAAACTTATGTATCTGACAATTTTTTATCAAGTTTTACGTCTTTCTTTTTGAGAGGAAGAAATGATTTTGTTCGCAGGACTCTCCGCTTGAATTGGTTTAAATTTTGTTCGGACAAAGTTCACATTTGTTGTAGCAAAATTTTAAATAAATTTTTGAGTTAAAACTGTGCGAAAAAGATTCAGTGAGCCTTAATGAATCCACGGCACATAATAGAATGTACGTATGTACGATATTTAATATGGTAGCTTGCTTTAATGTTCTGCAAAAAATTTTCAAAATTGGCAATTATTCATGCTGTAAAATAATTTGTCCCGAAAAAATCTGTAAATCCACCCTAAGTTTTCAATCGCGTAAGGAGTATAAATACGCTAATATTAAAATGGAGAAATTAAGCGAAATTAGTTTCACAAAAAATGTATCGGTATTGGCAAACAGTTGTAACACTCATAATTTTTCCTTCTAATATATCTGTACATACATATCGATGGCTGAATATAACAAAATCGCGTCTATAACATTTTCTGGTCGTCCACATACAAATGTCCTAATAAATTTAATGAGCCATAATTGAAAATAACAGATTTATATTGTAACTACATCAAAAAGCCCTGTCTCATTTCCTTCTTTTAAATTTTATTCAGTTTCTTTTTGTGTAAAGTAACAGAAAATCGAGATACGCCCATCGATGTATACGTGCATATCGATGGCTTAATATATTAAAAGAACGTATCTCGATTTTTAACAGAAACTAGTTTTTAATATTTTCTGGTAGTCCAAATACATACACATCACCCCTAAAAAATTAAGTGAGCTGTGGTTGAAAATAATGGGTTTATAGTTAAATAAAAAAGCTCTAACTCAATGTATTCTTTTTTAGTTCAGTTTTTTTAATTGAGTTATGCCTTTTTTATATTAAGCCATCGATATGTATGTTTATTAAGAATAAACAAGAAAGAACGAAAGAAAGAAAGACATTTTAAACACGTGCTTACTTCCTGTAAAAACGAATGGAAGTTTAAAGGAGAAATAACAATAAAAAGAAATAATAATGATAAACAAAACAAAAGATAAGATCACAGCCATTTTATTAAACGCCTTCTACTAAATATTTGCACGAGAATCTTGTGTATCATACACAATAATATTTTGTTTCTCTTGTTCATAATGTCGCTTGATTAGAATTGTCTTGACTTGTCGAGTCGGGTCTTACGTTGTTGATTGGCATAGGCTGATTTGATGTCGTAATTTGACTTAGTGACTGAAATAAACGCAAAATAATTTATTTGAAACGCCTACAACATTTTAAAAATCATGCAACAACATAAAAATAGCCAACAACGATAAACAGCAAACTAAACGTCATACGTAGCATGACTTTTTTTCTACAACTTTTTGCTCTGTATACTTGTGGTTTACGGTGTGTTCTTTTGCTGGTTTATAGCACAACTCGTACTCATGCAATAGTGCACACTGGGACTTAAAAAACGGTATTACAGTTAACGGACTAATTTCCCAAAGACACGTATTATTTTTAAGATATTTAAATTGCACTTTTGCTTCACTATATTCATAACAAAAATAAAAAATGTTTTTATTATTTTTTAATTAAATAAATTTCTTACTCGGTATATAGTTTCTACGGAAAGTAAAAAAAAAATAAATTTAAAGTTCATAAAATGCTTGACTACTTAATTCAAAATCCTGAGACTAATTGAGGCATATCTTTACATACTTACTATTATTTAATGCTAGAAATTTAAAATAAGTTATTTTTTTTAACCTTGCTGAGACAGATATATTAACACAAAGTTTGACAATTGTAAATTACAGGAGAAGAGAGAAAATATAAGAAATCTTGAGATATGGAAAGAAGCAGCTGACCAATAGAGGCTACCTAATATAATAATATACCATGATTTAGGGATCGTGGTGCTTATTTCAAAATATGTAGTTCGAACCGTGGCTAATAAACAATTTTCTTTGACTGGCAGCTTCTCCTCGCCCAACACTTTAAATACAAAGAAACAAGAGAGTTAAAGGCAAAGGCTATTTACATGGTATTAAATAAGTGTATTTTTTTCTTTTTTTGTTGAATTAAAAATTATACTTAGTAAGCTTTACCATATTTCCATGAGACTATATATTGCACCAGTTTCACTTTATGTGGCATTAATCTGTCAACCTGTATGCGCAGAGTGTGTATAGAGGAGAATATTACTAATGTATCTATCTGTCCTGTGTCTATTAACATCACAATATGTCAATTCGTCGCTGTTGTCAACAATTGGGCTTGTGTAATCGAACCAACTGAAAGAAAATACAAACAAACGACGTTTGGACCTGAGAAAAGTTGGATAAAGATTCAATTTCCTATCGAAAAATTTTCTTCAGCAACGAATCTCAGTTCCGGCAAATTGGGTACGTCAACAAACAGAATTTCCGAATTTGGTGTGAAGAGCAGCCAGAGGCAGTTAAAAGAAAATTAAAATATACCATGAAAGTTACATTGTTTCATTGTCATCATTGTCCGTAATTCTTAAAAAACACTAAAAATCGCAACGTTACAATCAATAAAGCAAATTACTATCTGATAATTACCAAAGTTTTTTTTGCACCAAAACGGAAGAATTTCACTTGCTTGAGGCTGTAATACATGGCATGTTTTTTACATCAGACTTGACAGATTCCACACTGATAAATACGAACATGTCGTGTGTTACCTTTTAAACATTACTTCTGTAAAAAAAAAAAGTGTTGAGACATCTGACCAAATTATAATTAGAGCGCGCTCTATTTTCTTCTGTCAAAACAAGTGACATCAGCCGTTAGCAGAAATCTCTGCTGCTGCAAAGCAGTCAGCGATGGTTGCCTGTAAAAGTACATTTTTGACAGACATGTAGATTTACATACATGCTATGTCTCACAAATTTTAAAGTCAGATGTAAAAAACATGCCGTGTATTATAGCCTTTAAAAAAAATGCCTAATGCTACACGGCATGAGATACCATGAACCAGCCGTTATATTAACATACATACATACATTTAAATACAATATATGTATGTATGTACATATGTATATGAACATACATATACTTATGTATGGCACAATAAAATGCCTTAGTTTATTTTCAGCATAGCATGTATATATCGTCATATGTTTTCAAAGAAGGCGTAAGATATAATGCAAAAAAAGCCTAAAACAAACAATCTTCGATTGATTGCGATGCACCGTATCAAAATACATGTTTCGGCAAAATTGTTAACTCCTAGAATTAAAAATAACATTCTTATCAACTAAATTCTAATAGCCCTTAGTGCTTAAGCTGCAAAAATTTTAACAATTTTTGGTTATTTTTATTTTAGAGAGTTTTTTGCTTCTCCTGTAAAGTTTGTTCAATATAACTAAGGACTTTATTGAAATCATGTACACATATACATATGTACATACTTACATCTATGTATGTATGACCAAAACAAAACGAATAAAATTAAAGCATTTCCAGTTTTAAAGCTTCGATCTTTGCAAAAATCATTCGATTTTAAAATTTTATTCTATTTGTATTTTTGTAAAACTACCGCTTTAGTTTCGGTAGACAATGCATGCATGCATAATCATGTTTAAGTAAAAATCTACTTTGTCGTGTGTTCATGAAAATTGATCAAACCCCCCGTAAAATAAATAATTGTTTAGCTGGAGACAATAATTGTACGTTATCACCATCAAATTAAACATAAAAATAAAATAATAAATAGAATTTGAATTTAAAATCATAAGTGTTTCATTTTAAAAGCAATTAATTATAAAGCGTAATTTCTAATCGCAGTAAGTGAGAAACACGAACATACATACATACTTTCAATATTAAAGTTTCTTACATTATTGAATTCTATTAGGGGTGATTAATGTACTCTGTTTCATTGGGAGATATTTAACTTAAGAAAATTATATTCTTACAACTCATTTAACCATTTCCTTTCAAATCATCCCCATTGTACATTGACACATTCATTATTAGCAATTTTCTTTTTTGCATTCACTCTTAGTTGTGTATGTTGTTAGACTTAAATTAGTTACCTTCTGGTTTACATATTACATACATTGTACGCGAAAAATAAAGCAACAAAAATGTTTGTATATAATCAAAAGTAAGAGACGAAATAATAGTAAAAAGAAATTAAGAAAATTCTTTAGTACGAGGGTAAACTACATTATTAGGTGAAAGATTGTGTATGAGTGTGTGTGTGTGTGTAGGTAAAAAATAGACAGACAGACAGACAAACAAACAAACAAAAAATAATAACGAAAATGAAACAAATGCTTTTTAAATGAGAGTTAGATTGTTTTTCTTTTTCTTTACACGATTTCTTAAATATTTGCTTGTGCAAATGAATTGGATTTAGCTTTGTTGCTTGTTTTTCACCACTTAAAATTCGCGGTAGCAACTAGTCGAAGGCAATTATCATAAATCTTTGTTTAGTTTATGTTAATGTTGGAAAATCAGCAAAAAAAAAATAAATAAAAATAGCTTATACACATATTATATACATAAGTATGTATGTAGTCTATTGTAATATTATTTATTGGGCACATAAAAAGTATATTTATTTTTATAAAATTTTGCACGTATTGGCAACATTGATTTCAAGTTTAAATCTTTAAGCGAAATCTATTTTTAAATGCAAAATTGTGTTTTAATGTAAAAAGAAAACAGTTTATAAATCAGGATATAAAATATGCACACATTTTTGCGTAACTCGAAGGAACAGTGGTTAAAAAGTACGACACTTGAAATTCCAGTGATTCATTTGTTGGACTTTAGCAAGAAATAAGTATTAAGACTTTAAATATACATGTGTATTTATATTTTATATCTTTTAAGCATTTCAGGGTCTTAGATCATAAACTGCAATTTGTGTTAAAAGCCAAACAAAATATGGATTTTTCAAAACTATTTCCTACAAAGCATAAGATAATAATTTAAGGCAGTTGTGCTAGATTTTCCAAGCTGACACTGATACCAAACGTTAGAGGGAAAAAATTGCATAAAGCCCAATAAAAAAACTCAAACTGAATTTTCTGGCCTTTTTTGGCTAATGTAAAAAATATTTGTTCTCATATACATACACACATACATATGTACATACATATATTTGTTTCATACACATATTTTATGAATGTCTTTAAAACTTATTGAATTTATTCTAGTATGTGCCTATAAATATTTAATATGTCTTTTAATGAAATGTCTACAAACAGTGAATATTTGTTTAAAATATTTCTCTTTACAAAAACTCAAATATAATAAAATTTTTGTTTTTATTCGCTTTCCATTAAAATGTCAGAAATTTTCAGTTTATAAATCAAATTTTTGATTGATATGGAAACAAGAAGTGACACCTTAAACGTAGCAATATTGTTGTAACAAAATTTTAATAAAAATAACTTTAAATTCTAAAATTGTGTGGAATATGAAGATAAAAAAATTACCTTAGATCAATTTAGAGTCAGCAAATGTTTAGGTGAATGAATGTCATAAATAAATAATCCCAAAAGTTGTTTAAACTAAGAATAGAATTCAAATCTGCAGACATGGTGTATGTATGTATGTGTAAACTTTACACAAGTTTTTCAATGTCAAGCACTTAATGAAAAATAAATAACAACATAAGTTTCGCTTCTTGACAACTTGTATGTGAAAAACTCATTTTTAAAATATTCATAAGTAATCCGTAGATTGTGTGTGAAGAAGTAAGCGCATACATTTACTTTTATAACATTTTTTTACAAAGCAAACAACTTTAAATGAAAATGAGAAAGAAAAGTAAAGTAAAGCTAAGATAAACTATACAATGCAAAACAAAAAAGGATCTTTTTTAATATAAATGTATGTATATACATACATATTTTAAACAGTTTTATTGGCATTTTGATGATAGCCGTCATTGGGGATTATATACGATGTGACCAATAATCAACCCGTCTATTACCAAATTTGTTAAATACAGAACTTATTTTTTGTGAATTCAATTTTGTAGGAGATAAACCCAACGTAAACCTATCAAATGAAATTTCTTTGTATGTATATATAGAATTGGATTCTAATGAATTTGACTTAAATACGAAAATGTATAGTTAAGTTTTGATGATGATGTCTAAATTTGGAAGGACTTGCCTATTGATATAAGTTATACATATGCCCATTAACGCAAGTCGATTTTTAATGCCCTTCACACTAATTTTAATTAATTTATTTTAAAATATCAGCAGCTTAGCTATCAAAATCACCTCTAAAATTTTTTTAATCAAATATTTTTGTGGAAACGGTAGCATACATTTTTGAGAGTTTAGAATTTTTTTAACTCATATTTAAGCCAGGGTCATGCACAAATAGCAAACCGCGATAGGTTTGTACATACATTATTATCAGATGCTTGAGTAAAATTGTGGCACAAATTATCCAATACAACATTCGTTTGGATTTTTAACATATTTCAGACATTGAAAAAAGCCCATTTAAAGATAATGCTAATTCCTTTACACCCTGGAATGTCACTAACACCACATCGCTTTTTCTTTTAACTTTATTAGGAAAATTTAATAAATTTATCATTTTTAAAATAATGTCAAAATAGCTGTTTCGCCACACCATTAAAAAGTAAAATCCTTTAAATGTCAAGAACTACTTAAAAACTGACACACCCTAAATTCGCACCTAAACTAAAGAAAAGATTCTAATTCTAGGAAGAAACCCCGTAAACTGATAGTATTGCTCTGGAAGCTCTAAAAGAAAATATTCGACAACAATGTGCGAGAACAATTCAAAATGCTATAGAAAAGCCCAAACGATCATTTCAATGGCCGTGCTTATTTAATCGATATAACATACCAAAATTGATGAAAAAAAATTGTTTGAATAAAAATATTTAAAAGAAAAATATTTAAAAAAACTATCGTTTCATTTGAAAGATGTTATATTGTCATAATTTTCTAAATTTTAAAAATAGTTTAAAAACATTTTATTGTTCAGGGCAGTGTTATTGTACACCTTCGGAATTCACCAATTGTAAAAAAAAATCGAGTGAGAAATTGAATCAACAGAAATCTATACCTATATCTATATATATAAAAGTGAAACTCTGTGTGTGTGTGTGTGTGTGTTAGCTATAGACTCCGAAACTGTAAAACCGATCGGACTCAAACTTTGGCAAGTTGTTGTACACATCCCAGGGAGTGTTTATATGTGGCAAAAAGGGGGCGGGGCCATGCCCATAAAAATTAGTTATAATTTTTAGCTACTTGTCCTTCACCGATTTTTCTGAAACTTTGCACACACATATTGAGCTCTTATGTTTATACAATTTCGTGATTAGAAAAGTGGGCAGGGCCACGCCCATAAAAAAAATATAATTTTCAGATACTTGCACTGGACCGCTTTTCTGAAACTTTGCGCATATATTGAGCTGCCATGACTTTACAATTTCATGATTTAAAAAGTGGGCAGGGCCACGCCCATAACAAAAAGTTATCATTTTCAGCTACTTGAACTTCACCAATTTTTCTGAAACCATGGTTACGACATAGTCACTACGCTCATATCATATTCTCTATAACAATATTTAGTTATAGAAAACAAGTAATATTTCTTTTTTTTTTTTTGTCACGTTTATTTTAAATTAGTTTTTATAAAAATGTTTAATATTAGTTGTCCTTTCAAAATATTATTATTTACAAAATTTTTATGACAAAAACAGTATGACGTCTTTGCAAAAACAACATTATGCTCAAAAGCATTTAAATTTACAAATAACTAATAAATAATTGGTGAAACAATAGTATGCTTACAAGGCAATCAAGGTAAGGTTTTTTGTAATAACAATTTCTTTTAAACGGCTTTTCTTCTTGCTGAATAAATTGTAATTTTAAAAGTTTGGCATGTGAAAAATATACAAAAATTTAAGAAATAATAAAAATAAATGATAAAATATTTCATGTTACTTTAATAAAACATGAAAATAACAACTTTCAACTAAACAATTTAATTATAGTATGTTGCTCATAGATTATGATTACAGCATGATACAACAATGTTTTTTTTTCCTTAATTCAACATGTTCATATTCTTCTATATTCGTAATACATTTTCGTTATGCTTTCAATATAGAAGAATATGAACATGTTGAATTATGAATTGTCATTTGATAGGTGAAATAAAATATTCAACAAAATATGAAAATTAATACTAAGATTCACTAATTCAAATTTCATTCAATTGTAACATAAATAGGAATTTTAAGTTACATAGTAGTATACCGATAAAGAGTGCTGATGATGAAATCGTAGCTGATTTCGAAAATGCATTCCACTCGGCTAATATCGGAAATAATTTTTAGAAAAAATATTCCTAAAATGGTTACAATTTAATTTAATTTGAATTATAAAATTAAATAAAGAAACAAATGAACTTAAGCCAAAATAAAAAATGGTTCACATTAAAATTTAATATATAGAAAAAAGTTCGAATAAAATATAAATATATAATTTAAATGAAAATCTTAAATTTTGATTAAGCTGTAAAATCAAAAATTTTTATTCAAAACGTTATATTCACCTTGATGTTAAAAATCTACCATGGCGCCAAACACGATTTTTGTCTGTTTAATATAAAAAAGCGGATTTTGGACGTCATGTGCTTGATCAAATTTTTAAATCAAATATGCTAACTTTGATCCAGCACGTTAAATATCAGCTTATGAATTAAAAATAAAATAGTTAAAGCCATTCTAATTTTGCCAATGTGGATTCTATTTGGCAAAAATCAAGTACGACAGTTAAACAACAATTACATTTGAATATTTACTTTGACTAAATAAATTAGAAAATAGAAAATAAAATATAAATAATCAATACAAAAATAAATTTTTTTTTTAACACAATTTTTGTATGTAAATAAATAATACTAAACAAAAATTATGAATAATTCAACAATTCACTTGTTTTTCAATTAAAATGACTAAAATGTTACTGATGATGAATTTATATCTACTAATGGAAAACGTGCAGGTTTTTTACAAAATCAAAAACTGTGATTTTTTGGGTCAAGTTCGAAAAGTTGTTTTTGCTTTTTTTTACCATATTTATGTGTTTTTTGTTTTTGTTAGTCAATTAAAAAATAGAGGTGGTTTTTAAGCTAAATGCCAGTGATAGAAAGGCCGAATGCAATAATTGAAAAAAATAATTATGTGCGCAATCACTTGTTTTGATAAAAAAAAAAACTTACTTCTACGTCTACAAAATGTTTCGTTTAAACAATTCAATTGTTATCTTTGGAAAACTAAAAATTTTTGTCCGCCGTTTTATTGTACGATAAAAAGATGTTTCTTAAAAGTTATGTTTATTTAAAATAAGGTCTCACAAAATAAGGTGCTAATGTTTAGCACATTTCAAAACACAACAGACATTTGCAACAAAGTAAACAGTTTAAACTTGGAAGAATTATTCAAATTTGGAGACTCTCAGACAACCTTTATTTGAGTTTGGTAAACAGATAGCTCTTTTATTTCATTAAAGTAAATAATATACAGGTTTTTTATTATTAACAAATTTAACAAACGGAATATTTATTTTATTCATTTTAGCAATATACAAACGTACATACTAAAAAAAAATACTAAATTTTAAATAAATATCGATATTGGGAAAAAAACCCCTACAGATATTCCACTAAAAGTCACGTGGTTTAAATATAATTTAAAGAAAAAGTTTGACTTTATACTCGTAGCAGAAAGAAAAAAAAAGGTAAATTCGTTATATTTACACATATAGCACACCCTTATACATACACACTTGTGCATACATTAAGAGAACCTTTTATTTTAAAAGTACGACGGCTAATAAAATGCCAATAGCTTTAACACATACATGTGTATATGTGTATTCGTTCAATTCATATAACCCACTGTATTGTGTATTAAAATATATTTTTAGTTTATTTGCTTGTGAACAGTATCAGTATCGCTTGTATTTTTGTATTATTAAATGTCAAATAATAATAAACATCAAGTAAACAGCAAGAAATAAAACAAAAGTATTTAATTACCATTTTTTTTAAGATAAAAATTTTTTTAAGATAAATTAAGAAAATATACATGTATGTACATATACATACAAATATGCATTTATTTGATACAAAAATTTTGCAGTTTTTATAACCACCACCAAAAAATAGAATTGAAGTATATTAATTTTGTCTTTTCGTTTGTAACTCATCCTGTCGGGTACAACTATATAGTTTAACAAGTAACAGTGTTATATTCGGCCGTGCCGAATCTTATATACCCTTCACAACGTGTAGTCATGCAATAACAATTGTTTGTATCACCATTCATCTCATATAAAATACGTACATATGTATATACTGGTTAGACTAAATGTGGCATCGAATCCCAGCTGAGCCAAAAAAATGTTATCTTATTTTATTTAAGATATTATTTATATTTTATTTTTTTTTAATTTTTTTTTTTAATTTTTTTTATTATTTTTTTTTTTATTTTTTATATATTTTTTTTTTAATTTTTTTTTTTTGGCATGTTTTTTGCATGTATGTATATAAGTATGTTGTTGTTGTAATTGTGTAAAAAAACGAGGTGGTCGTGGTTTTTTGCTCATATCTCAGAAAGTTATGGGGCGATTATGCTGAATTTCAATAGCGATTCATTCCTGGATATTTCCAAGAGATTGATACCATATACATATCTGAGGAACATGTAGTTGCTTTTAAAAGTTGATTTCAACCAACACACTGACAGACGGTCAGACGGACAGACGGTCAGGGCTTAATCGACTCCTCTATTCATAAGCTTTCAGAAAATATATACTTTATGGGGTCGGAAATGAAAATTGTAGAAATTACAAACGGAATGACAAAGCTATATATACCCTTGTGCACCACAGGTGAAGGGTATAAAAATAAATTGCAAATACCGTTTTCCATCAGTGAAACAAGTCGATTGGCTTAGATCCGACAGCGCGCCGCTACACCGCCGTTTTTGTCGGCTTAAACGGCTCAAGAGAGCTGCTCTTTTGATCAGCTTCGGTCGACCCAAGAAAAAATTTAGTTCTTAACAGAGATAAAAAACTCAGTTTTGTATTACCTTTAGAACTTTTTAGAAAAATTTTATTATTTTGATTTTTTAAGCAGCCGATTTCATTTTGTTATAGCCGTCGCATAAAAACTGCTCAGCCGTCAATAATTCTGTCTCAGAATATTTCAACTGTTTTCCATATGAATTAATAAACCCGTAAAACAAAATATAAAATATTTTCTTAACGTACAACAATCCTCTCACTTATCCATTGAGGACCTATACTTGTCGCATTTGTTCGGCTAATTCGTTTGTGTATGATGATGCGGCTTACAGATGAAACATGTATTTTATAAAGAATTGAATTTTTTTAGCACACACCCTCAATTACGAATCTAGTAAAATTGAGTCCCTCTGCCTTTTAGACTTCTAATTGAAATATCTTTATAAATGAGAAAAGGTGAAAAAGACTTCTTGTTCAAAGTGCTTTAAATATGTTTTGTTCTGCGATTCCTCAAATATATATTAGATAGCTTTAATATTCTTATATCTTTTAAAAATAATATTATATTTTTTATATGCATATTGATAAGCAGTTAGTTTTTTTACTAACCTCTTGAGTTTAAGATAATGAAACAAATAGAACCGAATAGAATAGAATAGACCGTAAAAATTGCAATATTTATATAGGGTGTTCCAAAATTAACGCAATATTTGAATTTGGTACCATTTGTGCAATAAAGTGTTGGTCACTTTAAAACAAAAAACAACACTCAATAGTCTAAAAACAATTTTTTGTATATTTAATTAAAATCTTGCGTAAATTTTGGGACACTCAATATATTTATTGCTTTCAAATAAATCACAATAGTTTGATTAATTTTATGATCTGAATTGTCTTTAAAAGGATAAAACGGAGTAGAAGCCTATGAATTATAAATGTGTCATTGTACAGCACATTACAGTGATGACCCTTAATTGATAAGTAAAAACAACATTAAATTGAACAACAATAATTAAACTGTGTAATAAATTTATTCTAACTTAAGTGAGTAGGAAATCTATTACCCTGGGTGTCTAGCTTTTACTTACTAGCATTTACTACAAATTTTTCTACTTATAAAAAATCTTATATAAACTTTACCAGGTGGGGCTTTGAAAATTTACAACAAGTAGATACATGACAAAATTGTACAATTAATTGATAACCAATAACTTTCCAGATGCAATTTTTGTTATGAAATTGCTATTTTAACAAAATTTTATTTATAATTTTTTTATAAATCATTTTTATTCTGGCTTAAGTTCATTTTTATACCCTTCACACAGTGAAAAAGGGTATATATAGGTTTGTCATTCCGTGTGAAATTTCTACAATTTTCATTTCCGACCCCATAAAGTATATATTTTCTGAAAGCTTATGAATAGGGGAGTCGATTAAGCTCTGTCAGTCTGGCCGTCTGTCCGTGTGTATGTTGAAATCAACTTTTTGAAGCCCCCCGACATCGCTTGGACCCGGGTGAGGTATTAAAATATCAGAAATATTCGGGAGTAGATCGGTATTGAAATCCAGACACATCGGTACATAAACAACTGAGATATGAGCAAAAACCCACGACCACCTCGATTTTTTTTCACAAAAACAACATTACAACAACAACATACATACATACAAAAGTGTAAACTGGTTAGAGAAAACGTGGCATTGAATCCCAGCTGAGCCAAAAAAAAATTTTTTTTTATTTTTTTATATTTTTTATATTTTTTTTTTAATTTTTTTTTTATTTTTTTTTAAATTTTTTAAAAAATTTTTTAAAAAAATTTTTTTTTTGTTTTATATTTATTATCATTTTTTAAAAAATTTTTTTTTTTTATATTTTTTTTTTTAATTTTTTTTTTAAATTTTTTTTTTAAATTTTTTTTTAAAAATTTTTTTTTTCTTTTAACATACATACGTAAAGTTATAATTTTAAAATGGGTATTTTTTATATATGTATGTTTTTTATATTGTTGTACGTATTTCATATGGGATGAATGGTGATACAAACTACTGTTATTGCATGACTACACGTTGTGAAGGGTATATAAGATTCGGCACGGCCGAATGTAGCGCTCTTACTTGTTTTAATTTTTTATTTATTTTTTTATTTTTTATTTAATATATTATTTATATTTTTATTATTTTTTTTTTAATTTTTTTTTTTAATTTTTTTCTTATTTTTTTTTTTGTTTTATATATATTAATAATTTTTTTTTTAATTTTTTTTTAAATTTTTTTTAAAAATGTTTTTTTTAATTTTTTTTTTTTTCTTTTAACATACATACGTAAAGTTATAATTTTAAAATGGGTATTTTTTATATATGTATGTTTTTTATATGTTTGTACGTATTTCATATGGGATGAATGGTGACACAAACCACTGTTATTGCATGACTACACGTTGTGAAGGGTATATAAGATTCGGCACGGCCGAATATAGCGCTCTTACTTGTTCTATTATCAAACTTCCTAAAACATTTTTAAATTAAATTGTAACTGCTGTATTCATAACATATCTTTTAGGTTTGTAGAAAGCTTATTTGACAGATGTTGCATAGAAATTTGTCAAATAAGAATTCCGTAAACCTAAAATATTTTTTATGAATACGGCAGCAAGCATTTAAGAATATTGAAAAACTATTCCGATATTAGCCGAGTAGAATGCATTTTCGAAACCAGCTACGTTTTCACCATCGTTATGTAATTTTTAAACTATTATTTATGTTGCAACTTAATGAAATTTTTCTTCATGTTCATATTCTCTCATATTCTAAATACATTTTTTTTTTTGCTTATCAAACGAAAACACCTCATAATTTTAGTGATTTTTTATCAAGTTTGGAAACAATTATTATTATAAATATATTTTGAAATTTAAAATTATAATAAATTTAAAGTTTAAGAGGTATACGAGACATTTAGTAAATTAAACGAATATCCCCTCTTTTAATATTTATTTGTTTTACAAATAATCTAAATTTTTAAGATTCACGTTTTAAATAAATACGTTCATTTTAACGTATTTATTGTAAATAAACGTGACATGGACGTAATGATAATTTGTTTGAAAAATAAAAAAAAAAGTTAAAAAAAAACGTAGCAAATATATGAAATTCAAAACTTTAAGTTGTAAACAAAAAGTTAAACCGAAAAACCTTTATATTAATATTCACTCCATACACACATACATACATACATACATACACCCATACGTTCCTGTTGAAGCTTAATTAATCATAAAATTTTTTACCTTTTTTGTTATAATAAATGTTATTTTTTATGGCTTTTAGCTTTTTAGCTTAATTAGTTTTCATTAAATTTTACACTTCTTCTTCTTCTTGTTTCGGGAAAATATTAAATTGTGATATTCGAATCGAGCAATTTTACATGAAAGATGTAAAAACAAAATACATGCTAATTATACTTTATAAATATTAAATAATAATAATAAATAAAAATTAATAATTATATATTATAAATATAAGTATCAGGTAGTCTTGTGAAATAACGTTTCCAACTCAAGTCTTCATTCTTCCAATATATTTTTTTTTATCTTTTGTTCCTCAATCTTAATTTCCTTTACAACCAGGAAAATAAATACTGCTGCCAATTAGAGTATCATTTGGAGAAAAAGAGTATCAAGAACGACCGACGCGTCGGTGATCTGTATGAGCCATAGGCTTGATATAACATTTGCTATCTATGACAAAATATTTCAGGTGGAAGGCCATCACGAAATTAGCTGGATCAGAACTTTATTGAGGCAACATGATTTTTAGAGCGACCGACATAACTCAAATCTAAAATTATTTTAATAAGCTAGAGATTTTTTTTAACAGCTTTATAAAAGTTTAAGGAATCGAATATCCATTGAAAATCTATTTAATAAACATCTTATAAAACTTTTATGAATGAGGCCGATTTTGTATAGTACACAAAAGAGATATACATATATGACAGCATAAAAAGTAAAAAATAAAAAATTTTAGAATTTGTAGAATAGACCTTCAATAAAAATATCATAAAAATATTTCACACTGTATTTTCTTTTTTAGATATAGATAATAATAACACACACAAAGAGTAGAGTAATCAGATATTCGGCACCGGTTTTCAAATAACTCGGAAAATCCCAATATTTAAAAAAAGTGATTTTCGGGTTTTACAGGTATAGTTTCCAAATTTATATGTTTATTTTTGTGTTTTTGCTAATATAAACAAAACTTACAAGTTTTATTTTTTATTCAAAGTTAACGAGAATAGAAAAAAGTCAGTCCCAAAAATTTAAATAAATTCATATAATAAATTTTTTAATACATAAACTGCTGTAATCATAAAAAATATTTTAGGTTTATTCAAGGCTCGTTTGACAAATTTCTGTACAGCATCTGTCAAATGAGTCTTAAATAAACTTAAAATATTTGTATAAATACGGCAGCAACAGTAGAATTTTAATGTTAATGAGGCAGAGTTTTATATTTGGCCGTGCCGAATCAGTAAACACGCTTCACCAACATGTACATAGATACAACGACCTCATCGAACTTTACCCTAGATTACAGATTTAAAGTTATACGCCATTTTGCTTTATTATTTATGACACCATCCCTAATTTTAATTTTTTTTAACCGTTCACTGTGTTCTATTTGTCAAGCCCTTTCATTTTATATCGATGGGGTTAATGAAAAATATTATCCGCCATTTTGTTTTGGGCGCCATCTCGGATTTTACACTTTTTTATAGTTTACTGTATTCTACTTGGTCAAGCCCTTTCATTTGATACAAATACTATGCGGCTTGTAGTGGCGGCCCCCATCGATTTTAAACCTTTTACATATACTCTCTCGGTTGTTTAGAAGCTGAGAAACTCGATTTTCGTTTATAAATTTTAGAAAAAACCCCGAAGTAGTTGTATTTTAATGATTTTTGAGTCTTTAGCTTGCAGTTTGGTGTCAGGAGCGTGCCTTAAAATTATTTAGAGACTTAAGAAATGTGATAGATTTGAAAAAAAATTTATTTTCAAAAATAAATTGTATCTATAACTTTGCCGAAATCATATTTATAATTAATAACAAACTTGTTGACATACATATTATCCTTGGTCTCAAATATTTGAAATTTGGTGATAAAAATATGGATGGTTGGTTGGCAACCTTCTTGGATATAGAAGGGGCCTTCAATAACGTAACAAACAGAGTCAGTCGTAATTATTTTCTCATATCATGGAAAGTTATTTGGCGATTATGCTAAATTTCAAAAGCGATTTATTCTAAAATATTTAAAAAATATTGATAACACATACAGGTCTGTGCAACATGTGGAAGCTTTTAAATTTAATTTCAATGAACACACAGATTGACGAACATTGCTCAACTGATTCCCATAAGCTTTCAAAAAATATACACTTTATAGCTGTGAACATATTAATGGCCAAGAACGTATTAATTTAAGCTAACAAAATTCCCAAATATGTAATACGAAAACAGACAAATTTAAAAAGCTGTTTTAAAAGAAATGGCAAAATATAAAAAACGAAGAGTTTTAATCAAATACTTATCCTTTTTTGGAAATGTGAAGTTGACATGCAATCCCACCAAATAAAGTGTAGCCAGGAGACCTTCCTATCACATGATGGAAATAAAATTCCAGAAATATCTTTAAGGGGTTTTAAAAAAATATTTGAAAATTGTTTTCTCATGTGAAATATCTGTGAGAGATTTTGACAATTGTGATTGAAAGAAAGAGGCCTTACAATTAAATTATGGAAACGAAATTCCCGAATCGATTATGTTCGGTTTCAAACATTTTTTGAAACTTATTTTTTTTTTTTAATATGTAAAACTTTTGTTCCATAGTGTGATAGTAAGTAGTCTTTCTGCCTTTTCTGTACTCTTTCTATAAAAAAAATATCTTTAATCACAAAAAAAAAAAAAAAAAATTTAAATTGATGGCATTAGTACTGTTAAGTTCTGCACTGTACTGTTTTAGTATATGCGATACTGTAGACCATTTTTCGGCTAACTTTTATGTTTATCCCTAATAACTTCTAGGTTACTAATATCTTTACATATTTTTTATTAGATAATATTAAATATAAAAGCCTTAATCACTCGTATAAAGTAAATATCTGCTGTTACCATTAATGCGTTAAAACTAAAAAATATTATCTCGGTGTATGTAGTTTTTTCCTTAACTGTACCTATTGAAACTCATAAAATATCTTAAATATTTTTTTTTGTCTAGTGTATGAACTTGTACTCATATATCGTGTATTACATTTCAGTTTTTTATGTAAAACTATTTTTATTATTTAATCTTTCCATAGTACTAAGTAAGACTAACAAAAAATCTAAACGAAAACAACTTGGAAGCTTAAAACATTTACATTGCATACAAACAAACAGAGTCAGTAGTCTAAATAAGTAAAAAATAAAAAATAAAATATAAATAATAAAATAGAATAATAAAACAAAATAATTTAGAATAAAAGAAAAAACTTAAGTGTTCTTCACATTGAAATCAGACTGTGTCTGGGTTAATTTTCAGTTCTCTGTTTTATGATTGCTTTTTTTTCTCATTTGTTTTTATTAAGCATTTTTTTTAAACATCACTATTATGGCAAAATTTGTATTAAACTAGAAGAAAAAAATAATAAAAAAAAACTAAACAGGTAAAAACTACATCTTGAGCTTTTATTTTATACATTTTTGTAAAAAAAAATCAACAACAAAATTTTAATAACAATATACTAAAAACATACATAAAACTACATACATATGTATGTACGTATATACATAACATACATACAATAATCATAATTTTACTTACATACATACAGTAGATGTATAAACATAACTACTAAGTACTTAAGGCTAATTTTTGTATTTTGTTTAATAAATAATGAACAAACATATTTTATAAATATGCTTTTTCATTAAAACCAAAGTATACCAGTATAAAGTTCTCTTATTTCAATAATATGATTAAAAATTGATGTGCGGTTTTTGCGGCTAATCCGAGATAATTTCCCGGATAATGTTCGATATTATTTTTTATACTTAAAGAGAAAAAATATGCCAACAATATCCAAACCACAAAACAAGGAAATTTTCCAAATGTGAAATTAATCTGTAGCAATAAGACTGAATTATTAGGTTATAAGCTAAGCTATGCTTAACAATTAAATTAGACTAATCGTAGTACAGTGCTTTCGCGATAACGTGAACTAATTTTTATCAAGTCAATTCACGTTTTAGAGTTTTTTCATTATTCATCGAATGCCAAATATTTTAAAGAAATTAGAAATCATAGTTTAATAAAAAAGTGCTAAGCAATTAGGGTTTGGGATTTCCCGGTCTTTTTATATTCCCGGGAAACGGGAATTAAAAAATCGTCTTCCCGGGAATTCCCGGGATTCCCGAAAATAATATTTCTTTTAAAATAAGTAATGTTTGTTAACTTTAAAATCACGATTTGGTTAATAATTCATTGTTTTAGTAGTAGTTTATTTTTCATTAGAGTCTTCCGGCAATATAAACTAAACCCAAATTATAAAAGTAATTATTACTATGTAAACAGATATTAAAATATCTTTTTTGGGCATTACTACTCCACTCGTCTAATACAAGAGCAAACCTCAAATTGTCGCAAATTTGACTCGATATTGTTTTCACCATCGTATTTTTAACGGCGTTGTAATATTGTGATACAATGTTTTTAGTATCAGTTTCAAATTTTGGTTACGTCATATTTTTACTGAAAAAACGTTGACGAATAAAATAACCTTGTGTAATTGTTCGAATAGATATTCCATCGATTGCTGCTAATTTTTAATCAAAATTTCTGGTAATGTTTGGGTGTCTAAAAAACTTTTAATGGTGGAATTATTTTTTTTATTTGGTGCAGGTGTTGAAGAATCGTTTTTAAATTTTATTTTGTAAACCAAAAGAAGGTACCCTATGAGACCGCCCGTGAACATTAACCTTTTCGGGCAAATATTACATTGTGCTGCGTTGTCTACTTTTTGAAAATAGTTCCAAACTTCAGACATTTTGCTTCTAAACAAATTGAATTTTCAAAAGAAGTATTATTAGAAAAATTCAATCATAAATAAAAAAATTATACTTGCAAATTCTGTGACCACTTTTAAAAACAATTTGTACATACGATTATATTTATAAAAATGAACCACGGCTGGTTTTACGGTTGTTATAAAAAACATTTATATACAAGAAAATTTATAAGCACTTATAAAAAATAATTCCAGAAAGTCGTTAACTTTGGTGTGAAATATTTTTGACCGACGATGTTGGTTTTTCTTTTACATATTCGTATTTGAGAAAAGTTGTAAATACTTAATTAACAAAAAACTCTAACAAATTAAAAACCTTACTTTTTATTCAAACATTCTTTAAATTTACCAAAACAGATAAGAAATTAAAAATAAAATCAAATATATTTCCTAATATACTACATATTTTTTATTTCCCGTTTTCCCGGGAATAAGAGCAAAATTTTCCCGGAAATATTAAGTGGTTCATTCCCGGGAATTCCCGGTTCCCAAACCCTATAAGCAATTAAAAAAAAACTTAGAGCGCCCAACATGCCAATTTGAGCATGAGTGTTTACTTGTTATAGTGTTGACTTTTTAATGCCCCTATTTTTCAACCTTACCGAAGTATTTTAAAACAAATATTTTAATAATGTTTAACAGCAAAAAATATAAATAAATAATAATATTCAATTCACCTTGCATATGATATCTGTGGCAACAATGAAAGCTGTTTATGTCTGTTTTTATAGTTTTTTTCAAGAATCATCATCATCGGTGTCATGCTCTATGCAATTTTCTTCAGAACTGTTTTTCCGGTCTTCCACCGTGGAAAATACTAAGGCCTATAAGAAAACAAACCTGGAAACTTGGCGCTTGAAGAAGCCGAACAGCAGTTTCTTCTAGCTGAGCTATTTCTGGAGGCGAATACTTTCTCCTTTATCACTTAACGGAATGTTGTCATTGGAGTCATCTTGGCCCAAAACTAAATTAAAAATAATTTTCTATCATCTGTATAAAAGAAAAGAACTTTAAAGAACTTTTCTCGAATGTTAACCCCTATGCTTTATCTCGCAGCTACTTCCAGTACAACCCGTATTCGTCAGCATTGAAAAGCAGATTTTTACAAAAAGAATAACTCGCACACCTGTTTAAAGGCTGAGCACAAATATTTATTCCAGAAATTTTGAATTTCATTAATTTGTTGGTAAATTTCTAAAGCTTTAGATTTTAGTATCAATCCGTTTACTGGCATTTTTTGTTTCGCCTACTAAAGACTGTGAAGAGTAGTAGTATCTATACGATTTGATAATTCACTTTTTTTCAATTTTTGTAATCGATCAAATTGTTGATTACGCAACACCAGCCAACATTCCAACATTTACATAGCAAAAACAACAACAAACAGGTCATTATTGTATTGTTCACATTTAAGAACAGTCGGTATTAAAATAAATTTGTTCTCGTTTCTGAGATGTACACCCTTTCGAGTGTTCACGTTTTCTCGAGTTCACTGTATTTAAAGTACAAAAAAAAATGTACACACATAAAACAGTATCGGTTGTTGCCAATCGCATGGTTTAGTTCTGATAGTAGAATTTTAAGGTTGTATCTACAAAATTTTATTTCGAAATATGAAAATATAAAGTCAAGCACTACAAAATTATTATTATTCCTTTAACAGAAATTTTATTACCACAAAAGATAATTTCGATTGCAAAAACTGAACCATTCGATTAGCAATGTATTTGATTTTTCTGGGTGTATACACAATGTTAGACAGTTGTCAATTTAATTAATCAAGCATCAATTATTATTTTATTTAAACCTCTACACTCTCTTAAGGAACAACAAACAAATTATTATACATTTAATTTTTATATTGATTAAATATTTATATTTAATAACTGAAATAATAATTGTGTACACTTTGCAATACTTCAAACTTGTTTTTATCGGACACACATATACATAACTTGTTTGGATCGCCTAATTCCGAAAACAAGGCGAGTGTGAACACTTTTGTTTATTTTCTTAATAGTAAAATGATTCCAAATATTCAATTGTTCAACCAAAATATTTATTTTAATCAAAAACATAAATAATTATAAATAGACTACAAACATTTCTTTTTTTTTTTTTTTGTTTGCTTAATTAATAAGCGATTATATTGATTTAGTTTTAAAGTTACAAAATACGTGCTGGAGTAAACTAAGAATACAGCAGTGTTTTTGCCAGTATGAACTTATTCACAGGTAAATGATAAAAATAAATAAAAGATGAAGAAGACATTTTTTTCCCTTTCAAAAACATGAAGGCATTTACCATTATTTTCTATCTTGTCATATTACATACTTTTCTTTTTCTGACTCTACACTAACTTTAAACTGTAGAAACTACTGGCGTGCAGTGGAACATTTCTCATGATCAAGGTTGCCATAATCTGGTGCACAGAAAATGGCTAGATCCTGTAGAGTAAATAGCTAGAAATAGCTAAATTTCTAAAACAAATTTTGTATATAAATATAAAAAAAAATTTATATTAAAATGGGGAAAAAAACATTAATTGGAGTGAATTAAAGTAGTCCCCATCAATAGAAAAAAAACGAATTTAAAAGAACTGGCATTATATGAGTTTTAATTTAAATACATTATTAGGATGCTTAAAAATACGTAATTATAAAGACACGTATTTCTAACGGCAAATAATTTAATAATAATAATTTTAACAAGAAAAGACTTAGCAAATATTGATAAAGGAATTGTGTAAAAAATTAGGTGCAGATTTTGGTAACGAGGCGAAAGTTTCAATGTTTTTTTTTTCATCTTTTAAAACATAAACAAATTACAAAAAAAAAAAAACAAATGCATTTTTTTAAAAGAACTACATTGAAACTCTTAAGGGTAGGTAGGTAAGGCTGGTGCAAAGTTACCCTTACAGCCTCACCCGCAGACCATTACGGTCCATTGTGAGGCCTTAATAAAGAAAATAATAGAAATAATTAAAATAGAAGAGAAAGAGAAGCAGACCAGCCCAGAGTCTCTGGCGCGAATCAAACCCGCAACCCCCAATCTACTTACTAGTCTACCGGGGCACCCTTTAAAACTCTTTAACAAAAATATAATTATTCTAACGTCGCCAAACAAAAAAAAAGCACAAGTTCACAATTAAATTGCTTAATCCTCCGGCTAGATAAAATCTAGCAAATAGATGAACAAATTGGCAACTTTGCTCGTGATAGCGGCCAAGGCGAATTAATATCAAATGGCCTTACGAGTTCAACTGATATATTATAAAAGTATATATTATATACCATATATTATTTTTAATTTATAAAAACAATTAAGTATTAATTTTAATTTTTAAAAACTATTAAGTATTAATGATTAATTGAAAAAGAAAGAGAAAAAAAAACAAAATATGTACGTATATACGATATATTTCATTACTATTTTTTAACCTAATGTCGAAGTAAATTTTTTTTTATTTAATTTAATGATTCATTAATACGAAAATAGGTAATTTTCGTAACACATTTCGTTTTCAATTAACACTTTAATCATTTAGTCATCAATGAATCGTTTACACAATTGAAAACAATTTATTTATGAAACGTTTAGGCAATTGAAGGCAATTTATTGACGAATAATTTTTCGTAGACAAATAAAACTTTTCGGTGATTTTCCAACATGTTGTCGAAATAAATGACTTACAGATTTAATTAAAAAAAAAAGGTTTAACAACTGCGGACAACCAAATTCCGATGAAAGGGAAACAAAACTAAATAAATTAAATTTATTTTTTTTTTCGATCTTTCTTTATCAATACGTTGTCGTAATACAAGAACTTGAGATCAGTTTTTATATAAAAAATTATATTATTATACACATATTTATATATAAAAATGTAATTTTTCGATAAAGAAGTTCCCCAATATGGTAGCGAAATATTGGATTATAATAATTTTTTTTTTTATAAAAAACTGATTTCAAGTTCTCCTGTGCATTAGGACAATGAATTCCAATACAATAACAAAAAAAAACATAAAGCACGAACAAATAAATAATTGCACAAGTCAATATGAATATTGAGTTTGAAAACGGTATTTGATTTTGACTAATGAAAGATTAAGAAATAGTTTTACATTATAAAGTTTGCCCTTGATAACGTTGGACCATCTTGGTAAGGTAAGTACTTTACCCTTGCTCTTCTGGAAAGGACTAGAAGTTGTATTTTTATTGACATAAGCAGTGTTCCCGCCGACCAACTTTTTTTCGCAGTGAAATCGACAAAAAAACGCAGTGAAGTGCAGTGACGAGAAAAAATTTCGTTTGGACAAAAAGAGGAATTTTTTTTCACTTTTTTAACACTTTTTTGCCCTTTTTTTAAGAATTACTTGTTTATTATAAAAATTAATTAAATGAACTGAAAAGCAAATATTTTTTTCATGAAACAGTTTGTTTATGTTTTTCTAACGGGATTTTTGACATTTTAATTCAGGACCTAATCAGTAAACTGCAACGTAACGTAACAGCAGAAAATGTTGCCATCTAGCTGTTATATTTTTAACAGGGTGACAATTTTATCTCGTTGTGTTAAAGCCTTTACAGACTTACGTGTTAAACACGTTTGAGGTTAATCATGTTAAGGCGTTGTTGATCAGAAAAAGAGGAAAACTACCAAAAACTTATAAACGCAGTGATATTAAAAAAACGCAGTTACGCAGTGACGACGGGCAAATCGCAGTGAAAACGGCAACACTGGACATAAGTGACTTAATAGAATTTTTACTTAAACAACAATCTGCAACACCTGACTTTAAAGTTGTAATGCATAGTAGAGATAAGTTTTTTACAATTCTAAGAATGTTTTATTTCCAGGAAAGCTCTAAATTAAGCCTATAATGTGATAACATGTTGTATATTAATACAACGAAGACACATGAACATGTTTGGGAGATACAATCCTTTAAGACTATACGTGGATTGCCCATCTGGAACTCGGTTCATTTATCCCAAAGCTACACAGATATCTATATTGTATCTGTCTTTACAAAAAATCTCTAATTGTGTGACATTTCTCCTCTCTAAGGTGTTCAAAATCGTTAATTTTAGTTGAGAAATCTTAATTTTTTGTTGCAGATCTTTGTTTGGCTTTAGGTAATAAAAATTCAATTTTGTTGTTTTATTTTTAAAGAAAATATTTCAAATTTCTTTATTTATTTTATTCCAATATTTCGACCTACTTCGTAGATCATCATCAGGGATATTAAAAAATATTTAAAATATAATTTTATATCGAATTGAAAAACAATCTTATTTCGTTATAACAACAATATATAGACAACAAAAAAATGTCAACAAAAATATTTAGCAAATCTTAATTATTTTAAAAGCAAGGATTTACACTTTCTCAATTCAAGATCAAACATTTGTTTTAAATGTGTTCATTTATGAGTAATGAGTAATACTTGGTAAACGATCTAATCTATAAAGATAGTAATTTAATTGGTAATGCTCAAAAGTCCATAATAATAAATACATGTTTTTTTGTCACGATTTCTAGTTCCATAAAAATAAAATATCTTTGACGAATCTACAAATCTACATATTTTACTGTTAATCCATAATTTAAAAATAAAATTTATTTTACATAAAAAGTTTTTGTTTTGTTTTTACATTTACTTTTGCTTTGTGCTAAAAATAGTTTTTTATTTTCAAACCTTTTGTATATTTTGATTATATGCCTGAAACTATGCAATACAAATCATAATGAATTTTCTATAAAAAAAAGTTTAAAAAAACTTTTCGTTTTTAAAACATTAAAAGTAAATTAGCATTTGTTCGTACAAATTATTGATTTCTTGTTGACACCATTCACCAACTAGAGGAATTTTATTTTTTAAACACTCAAGTTTATTTAATCGAATCTTCTATAAATAAAATTTAAAAAAAGGATTAAAGGGAATTTGAAAAAAATTTCAATATTTTTACTTCACGTTCCAACAACATAGAAACTGAATATTCTATAGAACATATGTTTAAAAACTTCCTGAGGTAAAATCGTAATTTTTTAAAGTTATAAAAGTATTTTCTTACTTTTGTAAATTAACAATTAAGACTGACAATATTTTTCTGTTAATATCAATTTATTACCTAAGTATGTGCAGAAAATGCATTTTCTTATTGCATAAAGTGTTGCCCTAATAATTAGTAAAAAATTGTACAAATAATTTTTTTGTTTCGTTTTAACTACACGTGATTCATTTATTTGAAATTAGGCAAAAAGGTATAAAGTCAGAAACTACAACTTCAACTGATTACGATTGATATTAAACTAAAGAGAGAGAAGAAATAAGTAAAACTTAACTTAAAACACTAACTGCAATTTTTGACTTAAGAGCATTTTGCAAGACGTTAAAGATTTGACAACGTATATTTCAAATATATGGCCCTAATAAAGACAGTCGTCATATCAAGTCAAAGCTTCTTATTTTAAGGTTGGCAAATTAATAAACTACTTTTAGAGAATTTTAAAAACATGAACTTCCTATCTTTCATCAACTCAAATAAAATAATAAAAAGCTTAAACGAAATCTGTGAAATGTATTCATTATTGTTACTTTTCTAAATTTTTTAAAGCTAGTTAGGTGCATAACTTAAAAAAATGGAATTTAATTATCTTTTGAATGCGATTTATGCCTAATTTACGAAATTTGCTTGATTCGTTCTTGGCCTCAAAAGTTGTGCAGTTCTTTTGGCACGAAATCCATATGTTGCCAGAAAGATCGGGAAAAGTCGTAGCTTACAATGGCTGACACTTCTATTAATGGCAATTCCACCTATGGCATTTAGAGGCCTTTTAGAATAATATTATTAATTCCTACTTCCAAATATTAACAAAATTAGCACTCTTGTGATAATTTAACATGTTTCGAAGATTTTTTTTTTTAATTATTTCATTATTAACCATAGGAGGCTTCTTTAAAATTGAGTAATACATAAATGAAAAGCTTAACCTGAGTTACCGTTAGGAATTTTATTAAAAAAGTGGCCCAAAAAAGTCCTTTTAGAAAGTAAAAGCCAAACACGCTTTTTTAATGACTTTTATTTGTAAAAAAATAATAACAAAATTAAACTACAACTTAAAGAAAACATAAAATAAGAAGTATTCATTGCAGAAGCCATTTTAGCATACATACATACACACATACATACATACATACATACATACATACATACATACATACATACATACATACATACATACATACATACATACATACATACATACATACATACATACATACATACAATAAAAAAATTAGTTTGCAGTACCAGTCAATTTTTACTGAAATTTAGTTTTGTATCAATAATAATTTTAGTAAAAACTTTTACAGCAGTAAAAATGTATTGTATTACATTAACAATTTTTAAATTCAAACCCCCTATTATATCTGTATCGTCTATTGAAATACAGCTTTGGTTCACTTATTTGTGAACACAATTCCTGTTGTATCGGTTGTATTGTTAAACGTCAATATTGAATATTGATATTGAACGTCAGTCAAATAAAAAATCAGGCGTGGGAAAGTTACAGTTTAAAAACACTTTTTAGTTAAATTTTAAAACAAATGTAAAAAAATCCAAAAATTTAATTTTATTAAAAAAAATATTATACATATATATTATATAATTTTTTAAGCAGAAATTATTCATTGTTTACAAAAATTTTCATTTCCTATTCTGTTTTTTTCTGTATGTATGTTTAAAACAAAATTTCCTTTTTGTATTTTCACACATCTTCGTTTTATCTAAAACACTGCTTACATTATGCTTCAATTTTACGCATTCTTGCAAACTAAAATTGGAGACGAAAAAACAAGAGCTAAAAGCCCTTAAAAATTAATTTAAAGTTTTATTTATGTAAATGAAGATTTCTTTTTTGTTGTAATTTTTAAACACGAAGCTCCGACGATTTTGTTTTAAAAAGTTTTTAACATGGATAATTACCGTTCCACTACGACGATAGTTACTGGTGCGTATTAAAATGCTGTCAATTGTTATATAGAATACCTGAATTCTAAGTAAGTTAAAAGTGTTGAAAATTTAATTTATTCTAAATTTAATTAATTTTTTTATAAATTTTTTTCTAGTTTAATATACAACAATTTCAAATAGTAACGTAAGGTTGGGCGCACAACTGGGACGAATGACGAATTTTTCGCCGCGAATGTTTACCGTCAAAAATACAACACATTTGTGTACCTATATAAGAATGCATACAATAATGGCGTCGAAAGAAATTCGCAGTGAACTCTGCAAAAGATTTAGTTCTATTTCTTACGCGGCGAACGACGAACAAATTGGTACAAGGTTTAACTATAACGTTTTTAATGAAAATTAGTTTTTACTTTAATATTTATTTAATTTTAAAGCATTTAAAATAAATATAATAAAAGTTAACTGCAAAAGATGTTTTTATTTGTGTTTTTGTAAATGTTTTGGTTTTTTAAGTGAAATTTATTTTTAAAACGGTCACACTATTAGCTGTTGTGCGTAATTCTAATTAGTATTTAGTGAACGTACTTACCACATTCTGTGCACACGTTTACGTATAAACGAAAAAGCTTTAGTATAACAGAAACTATATTTATTAAATTGTTGAGTTTTACAAAAACTTAATTCTTTGATTATTTTTAGTCTTTCTTTGTACAAACACAAAATGCTTTATCAACTACAATAGACGAAATTTGTTCATCGTTATTGTGCTTCATATGATGAGTTTACACAGCGAAAGTGTTTACCGACGAATTCATCGTGTTTGGCGAAATTGGTCGTTCGTTCCAGTTGTACGCCTAGCATAGGGCAAAAAATGTGTGTACTCGTAAGAATAAAAAATAAGTTATAAACTTCTATATAATATCAGATATCTGTAAGAAATTTCTAAAAGCAGGTAAGAATTCCATCAGACTACTGACCGACAAACGTATGAAGTGGTTGACACGAATTCGTGGCAAATTTGAGTTTTTTACCGATTTGTCTGATAGAACAAGCAGAGAAATGTTTATTTGTTATGCGACAGTCATCCGGATTTCTAAAAGAATACATAACAGAATTCGTAAAAACAATCTCACAGAAATCAAATGAAACTAAGTTTAATTTAATTTCATTTTTTTTTTATAATTAAATTGTTATTTTTCAATTATAGATATACTTAATTAATGACTGGTATATATTATGTTGTTGTTTTAATATTTACAAAAAAAATCTATTAACTATTTACTTTTTCTTAAAATTTATTTATTTGTTAATATTTTTCTGTATTATTTATTTAATTTTAATTGCTTTTCGTTTCTAATTACTATTATTTATTTTTCAATCACTTACTAAATTATTTATTTTATTTTGGATTATTCAGCAACTTATGTTTATTTTTTAAACTTTATTTGAAGTTTTGTTTGTAGAATGTGTAACGCAATTCTAACGAACAACAAAAACAAAAGGGAATAAAACACCACAAATCCGTACGAAATCTATCAAAAATCTAACAGACATATCGGTTAATAAAAATAAAAAATAAATCCTTCCGACACATCCATAAGAAATTAGTCAGAAATATACCAGACATGTCGTAAAAAAAATTTTCCAGACATGTCTCACAAAAATCTGTACGAAATATCCAAAAAAAAAACAAAATCAGACAGTTGTCAGACTTGTCTGATTCAAATATTGTCGTACCTTTTTGCAACCTGAGAATATAAAGAAAAAAAATTAGCATTACCAAACTTTTTTTGTATTAAGTTCGAGGCCCTATTTTGATGTTCTATTAAAACTGAAATTTTCACAAGTTTTAGCATTTACTCGAATACAAAGCAATTCTTACACTCATGTTCTGCATATAGTTTGAAACTAAATTGTTCGGAATAACCATAGCATTGTTATAAACAACATAATGGCAAATCCGAGTGATTTAATTTAACTCGAAATGCAGAACATGGAAGTTAGTTTCATGTTTAAATTTAAAATACTTAAGTAAAAATACACACGAATAATATAAAATAAAAGAACAACTTTGGAAATTGTTGAATATTGTTAAAGTCCAGGCTGCCAGTAATTATTTATAACCTACACCTGAGGTCCCAATTTCTGCAATATTCATTTTCGACCCCATAAAGTATGTATTTTCTTAAAGCTTAGGTCTAGGGAAATCGAATGTCCGTCTGTCCGTATATTTATCAGTCCGTATGTTGGTTGAAATAACTTTTAGAAGCCCCTACATGTTACTCAGATCTGTATTTGGTATCAATCTTTCCTTTTTTCCCACATTTTTACCACAAAAATCGTTCTTTTTGTATTCCTATGTTGATTAGTAGAGGCATTTGTTACTTTTTATAGGTACAATATGCCTCTAGGAATATTTTTATAAATCGATTACTAACCGACAAAGTTATAGGCAAAAATATTTTGAAAAATATATATACATAAATATTTTTAGACAAATCAAGTTATTGAAGCTTCTATTTATATTTTGAGACTAATTAAGATATAAGCACAAAAATACAAATACTTCGGTGTTTTTTTTTTTAATTTACAAACGATGTCGAGTTTTTTCAGCTCCTAAGCATCAGGGAGGAACAATGTAGGTATCAAAAAATGGCTTGACCAGCAGAATATAGAACTCCAAAAAAAATTGTAAGTCCAAGATGGTCGCCACTAAAAAATGGCGTACAATTGATTTATATATGGGTCAAATCTAGTAGTTAAAAATGTACCCACTTTAATACCCTCAATATTGGTATTAAACGAATGGACTTGGCCATTACAATACAGTACAAAATAAAAAAGTTTAAATCCAAGAAGGCATCCAAAATAGAAATCAAAATTGTAATTATGGCTCTGCCCCCTACAACCTCTACAATATGGATATCAAATGACTACTAGAAATGCAAAATTAAAAATGGCGTCGGAAATAATAAAACAAAATGGAATATAACATTGATGAGGTCACTATACCTATATACATGATGGTGGTCAGATTCGGTACGGCTGAATATAAGATTCTTACTTGTTTTCTTTTTTATATATTCCTTCTGAACTCTTGTTAAAAATTAAGAAGTGTTTTTCTCAAAATTCAAAAATTTGTTTCAATATTTCCACACAAAAACACATATTTCAAGCTTTGAACGCTTAAGTTAAAATATTTGAAAAAAAAACAGGCTAAACATTTTATTTTCTTAATTAAGCAAAACATAAAACCTTCTTAGGATTTTAAGCAGCTACTGAAGTAGCTTCTTCTTTTTTTAACTCCAAACTAGTGCTGGAAAACTATTGGGAACGAACCGAGTATCGACTAATTGCCCACTTTTTGGGTACTCTTATACTTTAAGAGGAATTTTTATAATTAAACAATACAACTCAGTTACAAATATAACAAAATTAAACCAACCTTCATAAAAGCAGTTGTCACTAAAAACAAATAATTTTGTAAGGCCTTATTCAAACTAATATTATATATTTTTTTAAATACTTTACAAAAAATTTAATTTTTTCAAGTGGTAGCTTTATGTACTTTTCAAAAAACTTTATATGCTTTTTGCAGTAGACCAAAACAATAAAAAAAATTTGTTTCGCTTTTAAATTAGGAAAAAGCATTGATTGTACTCAAATGAAATTTAAAGAAAAGTGTTAAGCAATTTAATCTTTAGAACAATTATATGAAAGCGTTCTAACTTAAAACTGTACATTCTGGTTTTTTTTTAAATTCAAATATTCACAAAAAAAATTAAAATCTCTTACCTGAAATATTGAAACTAAAGAGTTGATTGCTGTTCGGGTTTGAATATCCATTTAACCATTTAATGCCTTAACACAACATACACATTTTGCAATAACACCAACATCTACAACAATAACAACAGCAACATTGTGAAGAATATTTAGCAAGATAAACGTTAAAAGAACAGCGTTGGTTATTCAAAGAAAATAGCGTTGCCACTTGCCTCAATCTACACAGCTCTTATTATTTCTTTTTCATTTTAATGTAATTAAAAATTATTTTAAGTATTAAAAAATTGGCTGTAATTCTTAAAAGTCTTTCTGTCCAGTAAAAACTCTTTAAGGCCTTGCTACTACAACATACCGTCTGCACTATTTAAAAGCCATCTACGATTGACTTATTAATTACATAATAATAATGAAATTTACAAACAAAATTTAAATATTAGTTTTACACAATTTTAAATAATAAATTTTTTATTTCAGTAAAGTCTACCTTTGCAGTTTATGAATATTTTCCAACTGTCACTTTTATGAGTCCCTATTATTAAGTAGTAATACGTTTAAATGCCAAACTGTAAACAGTAAAGTTTTATATTTTAGTAATTGTAACTCATTTCTTAGCTTTTAACGATTTTGCTGGATAAATTAAGCCGAGTATATTAAATTTTAAGGTAAAGGAGAAACCTACGTTAGCGCTTTTCATATGCATCTTTATTAAATTATTCTTCTATTTTAATGTCACAGTTTCTATTAATAATGTGTTGCAATCAACACATTTAAACTTAATTAATAAGATGATGTTAATTCAAACTATGTTCTATATATGACAAATCGAAAAATCGTATAGGAATTTTAGAAAATAAAATTCTACACTAGCTTTTAAGTGTAACAGATGCTGAGCTACATACATAAATACATGTAATTTTTTTCGGGTGGTGCGTAGATTTGGCATTTTGTAGTGGCAACACTGAAATACACATTAAAAAAACACGCGCACGCATTCAATTCACTCTCTTAAGAATCGGAAAAAGATACTGAGAAAGTATTTAAACAAACTTAACACGTCTACAACTATGCAAACCAAATATATTTGTTGTTCTTTTTTAAATACAACAAACAAAAAATATCTTTGTTTAACTAAAAATTGCTGTTTCTCATTTTAAACTCTAAAAAACAAGCGATTTATTTCGCTTTTTTAACTTGACTCAATAAACAACAAACAAAAAACAAAAAACATACAAATTTTGTAAAAAAAAAAAAGCCGAAAGAAGAAACAAAAATAGGTTAAAATAAAAAAATTTACGCTTGAAAAAACATTTACATAAATAAAGTATGTAAATACATAATTAGAAAATGAAAAGCATTTTTTTATTAACAATTATATCTAAAACATACAAAATGTGCTTTTAAAAAAAATTAAAAATAATTATCCAAACTGCCACAAATCGATACAACAATTCAAAAAAAAAAAAGGAATTTTTAAAAATTGTGTTTTTTCTGAATATTTTTATCTCTCCAGGTCTTTTTGTTCTTGTCTTCACGTACAAGAAAAAATATAATTTTTGAACACCTTTATTCGTTTATGCAAATTTTATTTTCGTTTGATTATTAATAATAATAATTTTTATTGTGAAATGCTATTTCTCGTTTTACCACAAATTCGTTTTGATTTTAGAATCAATTTATAAGTAATAATGTGGAAACAACTCGTTTATTCGCTTAACACGTTATTTTCGAACTTTTAGTTTTTTACCGCAATCTAACCGTACTCAGTAAGAGTCTACACTAGACTGATCGTGGCAGAATACAAAAGTAATGATGATCGGTCGACAGAAATGTTTTTTTTATTTGAACTTTTTTTTTTAATATTATTTACTTATTAATTTCTTTTTTAAAAATTACTTGTACTCGTTTAACAAATGCCGCCAGCTAGCGGTTGTGATAATGACGATGTTGTTGTTGATAATGTCGTGTTAGTAGAACAAAAAAAATACAACAAAAGATATACAAAAAATCAGCTCTTTCGCTGCAGCAAGCTAAAGAATAGACAACAAGTGAGTGAAATTAATTACTATACATTTGCAATTAAACATGCCAATATAGCACTTTTACACTGGATTTGGTGATTTTTTAAATTTCAAAAGAACTGGTAAAATATAAAGAAAAAACATTAATAAGCTCCGTTTAGTTTTTATATTTAACCTTTTCATTGGCTATGATATAAAGCTTTCACAGTTTAATTTAATTTAATTTCACAACCGTTGTGATACTGCGAACAATTCTTATCAAACTGTCGTTTTTCTAAAAGCGTGGATTACGCTTGCACTACAGAAGACAAACTCCAACTCAGCTGTTTCAAAAAGATCAGTATATGTATACTAAAATGATTTAAAAAAGTTTTTAACTAAGATTTAAAATAATTTCAACTGATTTTTCAACCTATTTTGGATGTTCCAAATTTAGTTACTCGACACATGGTACCTAATTACTCAATACTTTGCCAGCAATAGATTTCTTAAAATTGTAAATCTTTAATACATATTAAGCTTAATTTGCTGTACAGAGTAACAAAGGCTGTAATCTATTTTATAATGAAAAGGCTCTGCTGTAAGCAACCTTGAAGTTAACTTGCAAAGTAGGTACAAAAAATGATTATTTATGTTGTCTTACAAACTGGCGTATAATCTGAACAGCTTTTATAAATGCAAAAAAAGAGTTTTAGTAAGACATATTATAAAAGGCGTACAAACATTTATATATAAAACATAAAAGTGCATAAAGCTTTTTTTAACGTTTTGCCGCAAAAAAGTTGGCACCACCATTTCCAATAACTCGTTCTCACAATTAATCGCTATAATTTTCGTTTTGTATCTCTCATTTTTATTATTAAAAGTAAACAAACACGAACAAATAAAAAAGCTCACTCTCAGATACTTTTTAATTACTACATATTTAACTGAAATCCTTTTTTTTTATTATCTTACAGATTTTTTCGCTCTCGCTCTTATTTTATTTTATCACTGACTGATCTTTAAAAATCTCTTTTTCTTTTCAGAAATACCCCCATATTTTTTAAAGAGCATTCAATCCTTTTTAAACAAAAGTCACGGTTTTATTTATATTGCACACGTACAAGTATGTAGGTACATATTCATATTTTTTTATTGTTTAACTTTATTTAACCCTACATTATCAGTGGCAAGGTTATAAAAATAAAAATTTATCATTCCGTTTGTATTTATTTGCGATGACATATTAAAAGAAAGTCGAGTTGTTCGAAGCACTAACATTAAATTTCAAAATGGAAAAAAACTTTACTTTGATGCAGTAGTGGAAGTGAATAAATTAATCAATTACAAGTGCATCTATCCTTCCCTCACAACGAAGCAGGTTTAGTATGGGAGTAAACTAGAAAAACTTTATGCGTAAGCCTGGCTTTTACATACTAAATGCAATTGGCTTTGAGAAAAGTAATACCTTAAAGCACGAACTCGCCATTCAAATTTTGTGCCTTTCGTAAGCTAGTACCTAGTTTGTAAATGAAACCTTGACTTTTCCACCTTTCGTCGAAAGCTCTATTTTTGATTGGGATTTATTATGAATTCTTATCACTAGTACCTACGACTTCTAAGCGATGGTTGAAAACTATACGGACCCGTACGTAATACCGATATGTCGGATGAATTTAAGTTTTAAAAATCGGCCTATAGGTACAAAAATCATTTTTGTTACACTCTTTTTGACTGTAAAATATATTTTTTCAATATCATTAAAAAAAAAAATCGGTTCATAAACGGCCAACAAATGCATGTGTAGGCAAAAAAAAAACATCTTGGTGAAGGGTAAATAAGAATAACCACTGCGGAATATAAAAAAGCTTTAAATTTTTCTCTTAATGTATTTTTAGTTTTTTATGTGTCTATTTTTAAAGAAATATTTCTTTAGTTCATTTACTTTGCTTCTTTCAATTTAATATACTTTGCATTTACAGTAGTTGCCGTAATAAAGTAGACAGATTTGAAATAAATCCATACTGACGTTTTCGAATTTGCATCAGTGAACATAAAATAACTTTTATCGATGTACCTATTTGCCGTTTTAAAACCTTATGCGATGAACTGGAGTCTGTTGATCAATTACAATGCAAGTCTCAAATTTGGCAAAACTAAATATGTACATAAATATTCTGTGTTTGTTTGAAAAATTGTTTGCAAAATTTTTTTAAATACCTATATTATTATTCAAATATTGAGTAAGAGCATAATTAATACAAATAGAAACATATAGTACATAAATCGATTGTTAACGACTAGTAGTCGTCGATTTTGAGTCAGTAGTATCAAAATACTATTATAGCACATACGACGACACTTTACTCTATTAATAAATATGTAGATACATACATACATACATACATACATACATACATACATACATACATACATACATACATACATACATACATATGTATCTATGTATGCACATATCTATATATATAAAAGTGAAACTCTGTGTGTGTGTGTGTGTTAGCTATAGACTCCGAAACTGTAAAACCGATCGGGCTGAAATTTTGGTAAGTTGTTGTAAACATACCAGGGAGTGTTTATGGGTGGAAAAAAGTGGGCGAGGCCACGCCCATAAAAATTAGTTATCATTTTTAGCTACTTGCACTTGACCGATTTTTCTGTAACTTTGCACACATATCGAGCTGTCATGACGAAATAATTTCGTGATAAGAAAAGTGGGCGGGGCCACGCCCATAAAAAAGTTTTAATTTTGAGGTACTTGCACTAAACCGATTTTTCTAAAACTTTGCACACATATTGAGCTGTTATGACTTTACAATTTCGTGATTAGAAAAGTGGGCCGTGCCACGCCCATAAAAAAAATATAATTTTGAAGTACTTGCACTGGACCGATTCTTCTGAAACTTTGTACACATATTAAGCTGTTATGACTTTACAATTTCGTGACTAGAAAAGTGGGCAGTGCCACGCCTATAAAAAAGATTATAATTTTTAGTTTTTTTGCACTTGATATTCAATTAAAATTCAGAATGCATTTTGATTCATTAAGGGGCGTAGCAACGCGCGCCGGGCTTTTCTAGTTTAGAATAAGAAAAACGAATATTTGTTATCTTGTCACAAGTTTTGTTATAGGTACACACTGTATAAAAAATTAATTCAAATCTGGTTCATACCAACATTTCACATACATGAACAAACACAAATAACAATATAAGCAACAACCACAAAAAACTCGCAAGCACACAAACACGAACGATGAACACATGGCACTCAAGCCCAACTACTTACATACAAATATATAACACAGCAATAAAAACACAAGTTCATTGTCGGAAAAATTTATTCCTTGTAAAATTGTATGTTGTTTGTTTAAACGGCGAACAAAACTTGCTACACACAGCCATATGCATACTAAAACATATGTACATATGTATGTATGTATGTATAAAGCAGCAGTTAGAAAATTCCTGTAATATTTAGCTTTTTGCTTTTTGTAAGAAAATGTTTAAAAATTCAGATAACAACTCTTTGTGTATGTAAGTACGTACAATGGAGTGATCCAAAAAAAGAGTTGTGGATGTTCCCAACGATGTTCTAATTCATCTAGAATGTTTGTATGAACAATAAAAAAGACATGTGAAAACTCAGTCTTCCATAAGTTTGCAGGCAGCTTTGCGCAGCTGAAAATAAATGTGAACGAAATTTTTGAGTTTTGTCATCTAATACGAGTGCAAAGACGATACATATATCATTTAGCGGAGATATTTTTCCGTCAACTGAAACAAAAGTTATTGTTCTGACAATTGTTTGGTGAAGGAATTTTCGACTTTCCGTATTTGTTTTTGGACGTTCGCCTGAAATTCCAGCTGAACTGCATACTAGCTTCTAGACGATAATTTG
Organism: Phyto melanocephala; assembly: GCA_941918925.1. Classification (NCBI taxonomy): domain Eukaryota; kingdom Metazoa; phylum Arthropoda; class Insecta; order Diptera; family Rhinophoridae; genus Phyto; species Phyto melanocephala. Next base: position 133,734,036 of record OW799235.1, on the reverse strand, counting down.
GCCAAAATTTAAATATAGTTTTACAACAATTTTACAGTGAACGGTTTGAAAAAATTAATTAATAGAATCATTTTAAAGTTTATTTAAATTTGATTATTTTCAGAGTTGAACAAAATCAAAATCTTTTTGTTCCACCTAATACTCGTATACACATTCAATGTATTAATATGCGAATATAAGAAAGTTTAATATGGTTCGCTTTTTTTTACAACTCTTATGTTTTTATTCAATATACATGCATGTACGTATATGTATGCATGTACACACATAATAAAATTCAAATGTCAAAACAAATATCACAAAGAAGAAAAAATTTTACAAATATTTTAATCAAATTAATGGCAGGGAATAAACTACCACTACAGGGTGGTCTAAGTAAAACGCACGATGTTTATTGTAAATAAAACAATAAGTTTTCAAAGAATTATCTTAATTTTTTTTTATTATGATAGAAGGATCTATGACAATTATGTATGAAACAAAATTCGGTCAAATGCTCGCCATGGCTTCGGTGGTATACTTTATCCGATGGTTCATATTTTAAATGACACTGAGACATAATTGAGATGCAATGTCATTGATATGCTGAATTATTTCATCCTTAGCTTTGGAATTGTTCTTGGCTCATTACACTTTTTCTTTTAAATATCCGTAAGGAAAGAAGTTCGACAGTGCCAAATCTCATGATCGTGGCGGCCAATTAACTTCGCCAATTATTTCATCCTTAGCTTTGGAATTGTTCTTGGCTCATTACACTTTTTCTTTTAAATATCCGTAAGGAAAGAAGTTCGACAGTGCCAAATCTCATGATCGTGGCGGCCAATTAACTTCGGCCAATTGCTTCGTTGGCTGCGTAGCAAGTGCCACCATCGTCCAGGTCCATATTCCTAATTTCTTGCCACAAGAAGTTTGTTATCATCTCGTGATAGCGAACACCACTCACGGTAACTGCTTGGTCAACCTTATTTAAGACGAAGTATGGACCGATAAGGCCGCCAGCCCTAAAACCGCAGAAAATAGGCATTCTTTGTGGAAACATTGGCATTGAAACAATTACTTGTTGATTCTTATTTGCTCAAATGCGGCAATTCTGCTTAACGAACCACTGAAGTGAAAGTGTGCTTCGTCGCTATTCACATCTGTCTGTTCAACTAACCATTCGGCGCTTGAAATGGTCAGTAGGCTTCAGCTGATGAGCGTGTAAATTCAAAACTTTATTAAAATTCGCATTATTGAAAATTCGTTGACGTCGTTCTGCCACACTATCGCGAACAACATCGTGAGCATGAACAGGTGTTTCCTACAGATCCAGTTTTCTGCAATTTGCATAATTCTTTCGATTGTCGACACATTTGGTCGATAATGCTGATCAAAAAAATCACGAAGTGCATAAAATGCATTTCGATTTGAACGTCCAGTTTGCAACACCATTACGCGTTGCTATGTATCTCTGCATGGCTGAATTGGTCAAACACTAAAACAAAAAATGTCAAATTGAGTTGGGCAAAAAACCTGGACATTAAGTCGTGACTCAGAATTAGCATCATGCATTTACAATAAGTTTTAATCCCGCTTACCATTTAATTTTTCTTTCTTCAAAAAAATTTAATAACAAGAACAATTTGGCTAATTCACAAGGGTGTCCTAAGTGTCGTATTGTCATAAAGTCATAAGTTCCCAAAAAGTTTAAAATTATTAAAATATGTTCTATTGTTTATTGTAAAATTTTAGAATTTTTTAAAATTATGTCTTTATAATAATACGAAACTTAGGACACTCTTGTGAATTAACCAAATATTTATTAATAAGGTTACAAATTAAAAATTAAAAATATATATTAAATAATATTGAAATTTTCAAATTCAATGTATAAAGCAGTAAAAGTTCACGTAAAGACGTGAGATTATGGGATAGCAATTAATATTGTAGTTACTCTAAACGATTTACTTTATTTAAAATGTATTTTCTCAAAACTTTTTACTTGGCAACACTGTTTATCTTTCTGACATCTTAGTGATTACAGGTAGCGAAAATTCACAGTTTTAAAAAATTTCTTGGCAATTGGTCGAGCGTATCATTAAGATACACGAGTGTATTGTGTTTTTAAAACTTTCACCTGCATGAGGAAACGCTGAGTTAACGGCAAACAAAATGTGTTTGTTTACAGTAAAAATTATATCATTTTGATAAGAATCCCGAAGAATCGAAGCAAAAATTATGTATGTATGTTGTATGTCTGGATATATGTATGTTTGAACTTAAACAATTTTTATCACATAGAGCTAGTTTACACGAAGGGACATGTCCCTGCGACTCTGCTTGCGTTGGCTTGAATTTTCTTTTGGTGTCCCTTCTAAAATCTTCTTGCGTTTACATGAAGGGATTTTGTTGCAGGGACAAAGCGACTTTTTGACGTTAAATTAACTAATTCTTTTTATCCCTTCATTCGTAAGAAGGGCTGCCATACATATACAATTTATAATTGGTCAACAGTAGCAGAGGCAATACAAGTATTTAAAAAAGCAAAATTAAATAAATTTCAAGAAACATAATGGCTGATATTTCTAAAGAAGAAATTATTGAAGAAATTTGAAATTATTTTATTTATTATTAATATTAATATCTTTTCGTCTTGATAATTTTACACAAACTGACAAACAGAAAAAATATTGAACATATAAAAAATAACTACTATGAATAAGAATTTATATTGAAACTATAAAAACGTTCAAGTAATTCTAACAAAATTGTTGACCTAACTAAACTGGCTGATGAAGCGTTAGATCTAGATGATGCTGAAAATATATAAATAATTTTTAATTTGCTAAAATTCTATAAAAACGCAAATAGTTTACCGAATAAAAGAACACGAAAGGAGTGGGTAAAACCATGAAGGTTAGAGCAAGAGATAAGCGGCTTATGTTATTTCTCATAAATGATCTTTCATTGGATATTTCATATTTTTTTTTGGCAAATTCCATAAAATATCAGTCTGGCAACACCGGTCACACATAACATGACAAGAATACAAGAGAACGAAAGATGTAAAAGAGAAATGTCAAATTTTTCCCCTCAAATTCACAAAACGTGTGAGAATTGCTACCCCGTACTCAACGCCGCACCCCTCACCATCAAACTCGTGTCGCAGGGGACATGTCCCTTCATGTAAACACGCTCATACGAGTATAAAAACCAAAATTTCGTTACGAGCTTTCGATTTTACAAATCAAATCAAACAAATCGACTTTCATCACATTTCGATTATGTTTCACTAAATTGTGATTTGTGCATCTAAAAAAGAGCATTCCACCTTACAAGCAAACAAAAAAGTTCGCTGTTAACCTTCGAATATAAAGTATTTTGCAAGGCAATTTCGAAAAAAAAAATCCAAACGTCGGGTTATATCTTTGGCATTTGTAGTCGGATCTTAAAGTAATGTTATCGATGTTTTTATCTCAAAGAGACCTATGTTTTCCTTTAAATGTCTTGATCTACCCACCGGATTTCATTTCCTTCGAACCTAATATTGAAAACATAAAGCTCACAAAAAATTATTAAACATTTGCTTAGAAAGTTTTTATATTATTCTTTGTCGAACGTAAAGGTCCTGTGAGCAAAACACAGGCTACATAGAGACAAAAAAATCTATATAACACACTTTAATATCCCGCAAAAATACAATTCTTTTTACGAAATTTTGCCTTGCAACATTACTTTATATTCGAAGGTGCTCAGTGAACTTTTTCCGGTACGGCCTAATGTTATCTACATACGTATGTATGTATGTATGTATATGAGTTTCAAATAAGTATTTGTATTACAGAAATACTATTATCATCATCATTTTTTATTAACGAGCCTGTTTATTAGCCCGTAGGAGTAAAACAGCAAAACAAGCACAAATTCATACAATAAAAAAATACCGATATAATGTTTAGGCTTTATAACTATGACCACTCGAACCATATCATATCGTTTATACACACAAACATATGTATGTATTTCTCCATGTATTAAGTTTCACACGTTACTTTGTATGTATTTAATAATAGAAACATATGTATGTATGTATGTATTTATGTATGTATGGATTATATTTGCTTATTAAGGAAAAAATCTTTAATCTGCAAAAAGGAGTAGCCAACGTGAACTAGAGTTTAACATTTTTCCAAATTTTTTTATTACTAGGAAATGAAAAATTATTTTTTTTGTTGTGGGGAAAAAATTATGAACTCAGAGGAGCGGTCTTCTTTGTATATTAACAATAAGATTGTAAAAAAAAAACTAAATCTGTAGATGTAATTTTTTTAATGTTTATGGCGGTGTATATAGTCAACGATGTAGAATACAAAAGAATACTTTTTAGAGTTTTCTTCTATCTGTCTTCCTGAACTCAATAGCTACTTGATAAATTTTGATGAAATTTGGTATAGATGTACCTTGATGTTTTTAATCCTATTTCCAATAAAAATATATAAAAAAAAACGAAAACGAAAGTACACTATTTTGACAATTAAAAACACTAAAAAATTTGTGAAAAAAGTTCATGCAAAGACATAACAGAGGAATACAAAATAATTTACACTAACTCTGTGGCTTGCAGCTAAAAGGGCCAATGTCAAAATATTTACTTTTGAGAAAATTTGAATTGAAGTTTAACTTTTACATATGCTTTCATAGTGACATTGGCCTGCATTTTATTTATGAAGCTGTTCTGGGTTAAGTATGACTTTAGCTGTTTTACCATAATGAAATAGAGCAAGAAAACAAATCTAATGCAATGATTAACTCAAAAGAGCAAAAAAGTGACATTGGCCCTTTTTTTATTCAACATTTATCCAGCAACCCAGGAACGTTACCGAGTAAGGTATCGTGCTTACCGACTGTTTTTTTGGCCAAACATGGACATGGACATGGTTGACATGTGCGTGGCACACGGCACGCAATACCGTTTCTCTTAAGCGGACAGTTTGGTTAGTCTGGTTCTTTGGCCTCCAAAATGATGCGATTGTACCCACTAAAGTCTTTCGTGTATAGAAACTAGCTAGCCACATTTCCAGGAAGACAACATTACAGCTGGTAAGATATCGTCCGAAGGGCTGGCAAAAGTGTGCCAAAGTTGGAGCTCACGGACGGACCACCACGACGTAGCCGCAGACACCATTTATAAGAAATAATCTTTACAAATTAAACCGGAAGTATTCATTTATCGTTTCAAAAAATATTTTGTTTACTTCTGCGAATTATCTGTGTGGTTTTTAAATTTTTAGAACCCAAACGGTTAAAAATATTAGATTTTGGCGTAATTTAAAAGATGCGGCAGATAATCATTTGTACATTTGAGAAGCGAGTTGTATTCATTTTATCGGCCTTTTTGCTCGTTGATTTATTTTAGTATTGTTTTGAAAAGTTTTTTCATGTGACTTTTACTCAAAGAACAGAGCAAAGAGTGCATTATTTTAACACACTTTCAACATTGCGTTGATAGTTGCCCAAATACGAAAAATCGCCAATGTATTAAATAAAATACGGAAAAGTACAAAAGGTTTGCCAAAGAAAAATGCAAAAATAAATCCCGCCAAATAACGATGTTATTTTTAAATGAAGCGCTTTTATATCAACAAACATAGACTTGATTTATGAACATAAAGGAAAAAAACAACGACTTTTAGTCATTCGAAAGTTTTTATACCCGCCACCAAAAAAATGGTGGGGGTATATTCATTTTGTCATTCCGTTTGTAACACATCGAAATATCCATTTTAGACCCCATAAAGTATATATATTCTGAATCAGGGTTTGATTTGATGACGATCTAGCTATGTCCGTCCGTCTGTCCGTCTGTTGAAAGCACGATAGAGGTCGCACCGAAAAAGCTAGGGGGCTCAAATTTTGCCAGAATCTTTCTTATAGACAAGGTTTGTTTGGTATTGAAAATGGGCTAAATCGAAATATTAGGAAGAGAGTTATAGCTCGAAAAGCAAGAGTAGGTCGAAAAAACCGTGTCTTTCGAACATCGAATAAAATGGCATTGTGTCCAAACGCATTAACGTAGACTCATGAAACTTCGAATATATATTTCCTGAGCAAAAACAATATTTTTCCCCGAAAATTATCTAAATCTATGCATTAGGAGAGGAGTTATTGATCAAAATGTACGAAAATTTATACTGCGCAGTGTATTTTTCAGTATATTTAAAAACAAAAACGTCATAAAAGCAACAAAATTAGATGTACGACTCTGAAATTTTGCACACGTTGCTTTTTGGTGAGGCGCTTTTTTGTGACGGAAAATCAATGTGCCACGCCCACTTTTACGCCCACCTCCCATATAACGTTTTACCCAAAATTCATATAATTTCTCTATTAATATAGATTTTGGAATAACAAAGGACTATATTGAAACATCTAGGTTATACTCATTAGCAAAAACAACTCTGACACGCCTACTACCACGCCCACTTTTCACGTTATATACCGTTAATAAAATTTAAAAGCTCATAAAACCGCCAAAATTAGAGGTATGATGATGAAATTTGCTACGTATATCCCCCTAGGCAATGTCATTACTGTGCTAAAAAATTAAGGTGCCACGCCCATTTTTACGCCCACCTCCCATATAACGATTTGCCTAAAATTCATATAATTTCTCTTTAATAAAGATTTTGGAATAATAAGGGGCTATATTGAAACACATAAGTTGTACTCATTCGAAAAAAAAAATTAAGGTGCCACGCCTACTTTTACGCCCACCTCCCATATAACGATTTATCTAAAATTCATATAATTTCTCTACTAATAAAGATTTTGGAATAATAAAGGACTATATTGAAATACCTTTGATGTACTCATTAGCAAAAATAGCTTTGACACGCCTACTTTAACGCCCACTTTTCACTTTATCTACCTTAATGAAACTTAAAAGCTCATAAAACCGTCAAAATTATAGGTATGATGAAAAAATTTGGTACGTATATCTTTCTAGTCAGTGTCATAACTGTGCTAAAAAATTAAGGTGCCACGCCCATTTTTACGCCCACCTCCCATATAACGATTTGCCTAAAATTCATATAATTTCTCTATTAATAAAGATTTTGGAATAATAAGGGGCTATATTGAAACATCTAGGTTATACTCATTAGCAAAAACAACTCTGACACGCCTACTACCACGCCCACTTTTCACGTTATATACCGTTAGTGAAATTTAAAAGCTCATAAAACCGCCAAAATTAGAGGTATGATGATCAAATTTGCTACGTATATCCTTCTAATCCATGTAATTATTATGCCAAAAAGTTTAGGTGACACGCCTACTTTAACGCCTACCTCCCATATAACGGTTTATATTAAATTCATGTAATTTCTCTATTGACAAAGTTTTTGTGAATATAAAGGACTATATTGAAATTTTTAAGTTGTATTTATTAGCAGAAACTTTATTGACACGCCTGCTTTAACGCCCACTTTCATTGAAAGACTACCTTTACAAAAGTATTTTAGTAGCATATCGAAGTTATAAAGGGTGGTTAAATTTTAAGGACCGATGTTGAATTTAAATAAAACACAAATTATTTAGGAAAATAATATTATTTCTTTTTGTAATTATAACATTTGTATGGTTCAATTATGTATTTAACAAAATATCGGCCAAATGATCCACCACCCCCCCCCCCATCTTTGGCGCCACTCCTCTATCTGATGCTCCAAATTTTCAATGAAAATGTTGATGCTCAATTGTTAGGCATGATGATGAGTCGGAGTTAACTGCTGTTTTGCCACACTATCGCAAAAACCAGCAATGGTTCCCATTCAACGAACTAAGAAGGCATTCACAGATTTTCTAACATTTTATACAGACCTGTTTTGCCGAAATTTCAATATTTTTTACAATTCTCCCAATTGTGGACGAATTTGAACGATTATGTTGATCAAAAGAATTACGAAGTGGAAAAAATGCATTTTGATTTGAACGCCCATTTTAATAAAAAACCTGAATAACTTTAACGCGTTGCTCATTTGCGTATCTTTCCACGGATCAAATTGAGTAAGTTTGAGATTGAGAAATGTCAAGTGAAATGCAGAAAACAAATTTAAATACTTGGTGTAGTTAACCTTCAACATGTGCCCTTAAAATTTAACCACCCTATACAAAGAAAGTGATACATATTTTATTATAAAGATATTATTCCATAATGATTAACAAAATAATAAATATTGTGCTTTAAATGTACACAAAATTGGTGGTGGGTATAAAAGATTCGGCACAGCCGAATATAGTGCTCTTACTTGTTTATTTTTATTTTAGGTTTTAAACATTTTAATGATGCCAAGAAGTTGTTTGATGTAGAATTATCTTTATTGCAAAACTTCCTGCAATTGCTTATCATAACTAATTTTTAAAACGTTAGTCTTTTAAAAAGATTGTTATAGAATTTTAAGATTTTTAAATACTTACTTACGTACAACTATAAATATATTTAAAAATGTTATTTTCGACTTTTAACGAGTAATTATAAAAAAGTGAATATTTTCAAAGTTTCCCCAAAAAACTTATAGAAATTCCCCGTAAATTTTTATTTCCATGGGAACTCTAATAAAAGCCCATGTTAACAAATGTTTATTTAAATGTATTGTAGGATAGTAGGACTAATAGTGTATCGGAATTCATAATTTGTTTTACTGATTTTTAACACACATGTACACATTTGCAAATGTATATACAGAATACAGTTTGGTAGATTCATGGTAGAATATCATGTTGTATTATAATATTGTCAATATATTTTTCAATATATTTAAATGGTTTGAAAATTTTACATTGAACAATAAAAAATCTTTTCGAAAATCATGACAACACGACATGACAGCATACTCGCACCTTGTACGCAGTATAATCCAAATAAAAAAGCTTTCAGTTTACATACGTATATTAATAGGCAAGTCGAGTTTCCCTTTCATTTGATACCTACATTGATAAGATTAAACAAGTAAAAGTGCTATATTCGGCCGTGCCGAATCTTATATACCCTTCACAACGTGTAGTCATGCAATTACAGTAGTTTGTATTACCATTCATCACATATGAAATACGTACATACATATATAAAAAACATACATTTATAAAAACATTCCATTGCAAAATTAAAAATTAACGTATGTATGTTAAAAAAAAATAAAAAAATAAAAAAAAAATAATAATAAAAATATAAATAATATATTAAATAAAATATAAAAAAAAATAAAAAAAAATTTAAAAAAAATAAAAAAAAAATTTTTTGGCTCAGTTGGTTTTCGATCGCACGTTTACTCTAACCAATATACGTATGTATGTATGTTGTTGTTGTAATGTTGTTTTTGTGAAAAAAAAAATCGAGGTGGTCGTGGGTTTTTGGTCATATCTCAGTTGTTTATGTACCGATGTTTCTGATTTTCAATACCGATCTACTCCCGAATATTTCTGATATTTTAATACCTCTCCCGGGTCCAAGCGATTTCGGGGGGCTTCAAAAAGTTGATTTCAACATACACACGGACAGACTGACAGAGCTTAATCGACTCCCCTATCCATAAGCTTTCAGAAAATATATACCTTATGGGGTCGGAAATGAAAATTGTAGAAATTTCACACGGAATAACAAACCTATGTATACCCTTTTTCACTGTGTGAAGGGTATAAAAATCAGACATTTCGTTTCAGACCACCATGTTGGATATTACACTTTTTTAATAATTTACTGTATTCTAGTGGTCAAGCTCTTTTGTTTCAGGGGTTGGATTGGGCAAATTTTCTTAATTTTACCCATATATAAATTTATTGTATTGTAGTAGTTATATTTTTGAGCTTATATCTTAGTTAGTTTCTAACCGATTTTTTCAGTTTTTCTTAGCCATAGCTTTCGAGACTACGGCTTGTGTTTCAGTGTCTTTAGGGTGTCCAAAAACTAATTAGGAGCTTATATACTGTAGAAACTGGATTCTTGCACGTAATGAAAACCGGTCTCGGTGCAAATTTCGAAGTTGTCGCAAGTACCGAGTATTAATTTCCCATACAAAATAAAAGGCACATACATCTGTTTAAAATCTAAGTTTATTATGTATTTTAACGCATTCGTATAACAATAGATACATATTTTATGTGGAATTAAAGAAATTTAAAATTTTTGTTTGTTTTGTACAAAGTCGCTTGTTCAGTACTACACTGCTTCTTAGTCTCTTTCCATTTTTAAAAAAACTCCGAGGGTTTAAGCATCTTTCTTCTCCCAGGCCGGATTCAGAATGAGCTACAAATTTCTTTATGGTGTTTTCATCTCTCTTAAGACAAGTTATTGTTGATCTATGCACATGAAAACTTTTGGCTAAGGAATTAGTGGAAAATCCGGCACTTAATTTCTTTAAAATCTCAGCTTTGTCTTTAATTGTCAGCAACATAAATTTTTTCTTTGCCTTTATGACACCGCACCTCTCAATAGTCAGCTTAAAACTGATTCAAATTATGTACAACATTTCATCAGCAGCATAAAACGACGGAGAGTTCCCGAAATGTATTCAGTCTAAGAAAACGTTAACAAAGCAGCACGCAAGAGAAATACAAGAGTAATGTTACAAGTATCGAGTTCAACATTTTCGGATATCGCAAGTACTGAGTACGTAATGAAAAATATTTCTATGTTGCATGAATCGAGGTGTACAAGTATCAAGTATGTATATTATTCTAATTTTTTTCCCTATAACTTTGCCAATTAGTGACCCATTTGTCAAATTTTTTTACGAATAGCCCTAGATGCTTATCATATCGTGTCTATAAATTATCCTTAGACTGAAAAAAATTGATTTTTTTGGGAAAAAACAGAGACAGTCGTATTTATTTGCTCATATCTCAGAAACATATCGATGCCTTACTTCTTACGGTTTTGACTTTTTCATATCAAACGATTGCTATTTTTGTGTTCTATTACTGCAACAACTTATATTATTACTACTAAGATACATAAATGTAATCAATTCCTTAATAACTGCATTTAAACTTTTAACCAAACACCGAAGTATAAAAAGATGAACCGTTTTTTTTTCTCTCTCCTGAGAAGTTGTATTTTTTAAGATACGAGGTTGAGGAAGTAAGGCATCGATATGGGTCGATTTAGTCGGATTTCAATGCCGATTAATTTCTGTATATTTCCAAAAGATTGATACAACATACAAATCTGTGCTACATGTGTAGGTTTTTGAAAAGTTTATTTCAACCAACACATGGACGATATATATAATTTTTGGATTTGGAAATGAATGAAGAGTATAATAAATTGGTCGTTGAAATTAACAACTTTAAGTGCTGTGTTATCGTTAGTTTTATTTAGATGCATTAGCACTAGTGCTTAGTTGTTTTTTAAATAATTAAAAACTGATTATTTTTATTTCAAAATATATTTCCACTATTAAATGAAAACATTTCAAATATTCTTTCCCCTCCCACATACTAATAAACATTTAAACTTTAATTAAGTTTCTGAAGATTTATATGATTTAATTAAATATTTTCACCGAACTAATAAAAATTTTAAATTTAAAATATGCCATTTGACCCACTCATGACATTGTTCAATTAGAACATGCTAAACAACGTTTACATTTAACTAAAATTGGTTCTTCAACCACAAAACCACATCACTTACTATGTAATATCAAAGAAATATTCACTGTAGAGGCCAACAATCCCAACAACACATTTTTGGTATCATAATTTTATATACAGTTAAGAAAATTTGCAGTTCTTACTATTATTAAAGTGCCAGAAGAAGTGAAATTGTAAGACAGTAAATAATAAGTGCAGAAAACCTTGAAATAAATTCATGTAAAAAAATCAGAGCTTTACATTAATGCTCAACACTAAGATGATAGCGATTAAATTATTTGTTACATAAAGACAGTAGAATGTTTATATATAAAACAGTTGAGTAGAAAAATATTGTATTTTTGTCTTCCTCCTTAACATGATTGGTACAATCATGTGGCTGTCGATGTTGTTTTAACTTATTGAAAAGCTCTTTGCAAACACTATTTTTTGCCACGATATATAGGAGTATTTAACACATTGCAACTATGAAATATAAACAATATAGTCATTAACAATTACCCTTCTTTTATTATGTCCCACATTAAACCGCCTTTTTCTGAAATATTTTGCAAATTACGAAAATTAACCACAATTGTTTCAATAACAATAGCCATCAGTAGGACGATAAGAAGACAAGAATATCCCTGCAATAAAAACGTTTGAACATTTTAAAAGAAATAAAAAAGTTTGCTTCAAACTAGATCTTTTCTCAACCAAAATACACAAAACTAGATTTATGTTGATTTCTTATACCCTTCACACAGTGAAAAAGGGTATATATAGGTTTGTCATTCCGTGTGAAAATTCTACAATTTTCATTTCCGACCACATAAAGTATATATTTTCTGAAAGCTTATGAATAGGGGAGTCGATTGACCTCTGTCAGTCTATACGTCTGACCGTGTGTATGTTGAAATCAACTTTTTGAAGCCTCCGACATCGCCTGGGCGCGAGTGAGGTATTAAAATTCAGAAATATTCGGGATTGAAAATCAGAAACATCGGTACATAAACAACTGAGATATGAGCAAAAACCCATGGCCACTTCGTTTTTATTTTTAACACAAAAACAAATACAACAACAACAACATACATACAAACAGACGTGGTAAACGTAAACGTGGCATCAAACCTCAGCTGAGCCCAAAAAAAATTTTTTTTTATTTGTTTGTTTTTTTTTATTTTATATTATACATATTATATTTTTATTTTTTTTATTTTTTTTTTTTCTTATTTGTATTTTAATTTTTTTTTTAATTTATTTTTATTATTTTTTTTATTTTATATTTATTATTTATATTTTAATTTTTTTATTTTTTTTTTAATTTATTTTTATATCTTTAATTTTTTTTTTTTTTATAATTTTTTAAAATTTTTTTTTTTATAATTTTTTTAATACACATACGTAAATTTATATTTTTACAATGGGATGTTTGTATAAATGTATGTTTTCTATGGGTCAATTCAAAGTGGTTGCATATCAGTCATATTTGTGCTATTTCATATTATTTTATGCATGCATAAAATTTTTGTTAGTAATTTCCATACAAAAAAAATAATATGACTTTATACATTTGTTTCCTATGTATAAGAAATTGTTTATGTTATACTTTTAACCATACTGTCTCTCAGAGAGAATTTCTTCGCTTCTCACCTCTCAGAGAGAATATTTTCTATTTTCTTCTTTCCTGTATACATACAATTTTTAACAGCGTCATCTCTTTGTCTTCTTTCTTGTATTAAATACATAATTTGTTAACAAAAGGTGTTCAAAGTCACTAGTCATATTAATATGAATTATATGACATAGTACAATATGAGAGTCTACTTTGAATTGGCCCTATATGTATGTACGTATTTCATATGAGATGAATAGTGATAAAAACTATTGTTATTGCGTGATTACACGTTTTGAAGGGTATATAAGATTTGGCAGGACCGAATATAGCACTCTTACTTGTTTAACATTGTTTAAGTATTACACTAACTGCAGTTTTTTTCTTGTAGACCTGCATCTTAAAAAACCCCCGATAAGGGTTTAAATCACACGAACAAGGCACAATACGCAAGCACCATTAATTACGAGGAGTTAACTACCTGGTCCATATTTCTTCAAAATTGAGGCAAATCAAAATGTTACTGTAAATACCAAACATTATCGCACCATCGGACTATGTGCTTCCCGAAATTTAAACGCAGGGTCCCGGTGAGCTCTGGTTTTAACAAGACGGCACAACGAGCCATACAGCGCGTGAAACAATGGACTTGTTGAAAATAAGTTTGGTGAGCACTTAATTTCACGTTTTGACCTCCCAGAACGTGCTATATCACAACTTTGGAGTTTTTTCTCTGGAAATATATAAAGTCTGAGGTTTTCAGGAACAAGCCAGCTACGAATGACGCTTTGGAAGCCAACATTACTCGTGTTATTCGCGAGATACCAGTCGCTATGCTCAAATGAGTCGCCCAAAATTAGACCTTTCGAATGGACCACCTCAGATGTAATCGTGGCCAACATTTACATGACATCATTTTTAAACAGCTAATGCCATAAATTGCTCTCTTAACCGATAATAAAAATTTTAGGTTCACTTTAAAATTTTTGTGTTTTATTTTACAAGGAAACATATGTAATACTGTTTGGAATAAATAATTATTTCTTGGTCTAGTAAATTAAGTATGAAACTTAAATAACTTGTAACGTGGTTTTGTCAAAGGCTGAGGTAGTTCAGTCGTGTCCAAGGTCAACTTACGGATCCACGAACCTTAAGTATAATAAAAGACCAATTATTTACCCTTATTCGGGGTTGACAATAGAATTTACTTTGTTTATACGTTTCGATTTATTTATATAACAAAATATTAAGTACAACGAATTACTTGTGACAATGGTGGTGTGTCGGGAGTTGCTGGGGAGCTGGATCAGCAGCGGCTAGAATCGTTCGGCAGCGGGATAAGTTGTGACGAAGTATCGTGAGTCGCTCGGTGAATAAGATCGGTAACGGTTAGAGTCGTTCGGTGAATAGATCGGCAGGATCGGTAACGGTGATGACTCGTGAGTCGCTTGATGAATAAGTTCGGTAACGAGGATGTGGCGTACTCACTCGGTAAACGGGTTCGGTGATGTGGATATAGTTAGTATTTATAATATTACGATCTTCTTAATTCTACGCTTCTACAATATTACAATCGTCTTATCTCTATGATTCCTACAATACTACAATCGTCTTATAGCTATGATTCCTACGATACTACAATCGTCCTTATATCTAACTTAACGAAACAGTCAGCCGAAGCCGCTGTGTTTCTAACAGTCAGCCGAAGCCGCTGTGGTTCTAACAGTCAGCCGAAGCCGCTGTGTTTCTAACAGTCAGCCGAAACCGCTGTGTTTCTAACAGTCAGCCGAAGCCGCTGTGTTTCTAACAGTCAGCCGAAGCCGCTGTGTTTCTAACAGTCAGCCGAAGCCGCTGTGTTTCTAACAGTCAGCCGAAGCCGCGGTGTTTCTAACAGTCAGCCGAAGCCGCTGTGTTTCTAACAGTCAGCCGAAGCCGCTGTGTTTCTAACAGTCAGCCGAAGCCGCTGTGTTTCTAACAGTCAGCCGAAGCCGCTGTGTTTCTAACAGTCAGCCGAAGCCGCTATGTCCTAAACAGTCAGCCGGAGCCGCTGTGTGAAGTGGCACTCAAATATAAATTCGAGGTCCGGGGTTGGTATTACGTACGTAACACCAAGTTGGGCAAATTCTAGTCTTGTTTGAACCGCCCCCACTACATGCTAAGTTGGTATACTCATACGTATTGATGAATAAACCTAATGAGAATTCTAACTAAAAAGTAAACAAAAGGGTATTAAGGGTATTCAATATAACCCGTAGTAGTAAGAGCATTCATACCATTTACTATACCTCATACGTATTATCTTACTTATAAAAAAATGACTATTATTACTATTTCTATATTATATGTATATATATATTATATGTGCGTGGTTACCAAGATAACCACGTCACATTTCCCCCCCACTTTGGGGAAGCGATGCTTCGGTCGTTTGATGATCGTGTGCGCTCGGTGCCTGTAGTGTTCGGTCCGGTAGTTTCACTTGGTTTTGATGCTGATGGTAATGCGGTGGTTAATGTAATGGTCGGCCGGTCGCCATATGACATTCTTCTGATACCGGGATGGTCGTAATCGGGTTTGTCACTACCCATTTCGGTTGAGGGTAGTTTGGTACGGGTGATACGAGTGGTGTTGGTTGATCGTTGTGAATCGGGGGATGCAACTGGATGTTGTTTACGACTCCTGGACGAGCTTCTGGTGGAGGCTGGTATGGTGTGTTTTCTTTCTTTCTTCCTCCTCTTTTTCTGGTTCGGTTTCTTCTTTTCAGTATTAGCGGTCCGCTGTTTGTTGAGATTAGTGTGCCGTAACCGATTCTCGTGCTTGGCGACGGTATTTAATCCTCGCACTGAATCGAATTTCCTCTTATGAAATAGGTTTTGGTTTTCTAGCCTTCGGTTTTCGTCTTCGGATAAGAATCCTCGTGTGGTCAATGTACGGTTAGACGAGCAGCGAAGGGGCGTAATACTTGCAGGTGCCGTTAGTATCTCGTTGTCTAATCGGACTTCGATGTTTACGGCCCTCAAAAAATCCATTCCTAATACCATAGGTTCGGCCAGGCTGGGGATCACCGATGCATGTATCCCTATCTCGAAACTCCGGTAGTTAATGGGAATGTGAAATACTTCGGGAGAAGTTGCTATCGACTGACCCGCCATTTGCACTATACCATTACTACTGGTGGGACTGATTTTCTTGTCCTCTAGGTATGCCTTCAACGAGCCGCCGATGTATGTTCGGGATGAACCTGTATCAACGAGTGCTCGGACTTGTCGGTTATAAACCCCGACTGTAAGATAATAACGGCCGTCGTTGGATGGCGGCACATTAACGGTGCATAAAGAGTCGGGGTTATGACATACACAGTTTCGTGAAAAAGTCCCATCCCGACCACAGTACGAACAGAAGAGTCGTCTAGGGCGGTGGCACGTCATTCTCTTGTGGCCTACCCCTTTGCACCTCCAGCATCGTTTTGTTCTTTCATAGGCTATGTTCGTAATCATGTACGAAGTGGACGGACGGTCTTCCTTTCGTAAGGCCTCATATTCGTCGGTCATTACGACCAGTTTTTCCAAACTATCGAAATCCGTGCGTCGGACGTAGTACTTGTATTCAGTTCGCAAGCCATCGTAAATCCGATCCAGATTGTTGCTTTTCCCTAAGATAGGATGTCGTCTAGCGAGTGTCAGCATATTGAGTATATAATCCTTGGCCCGCTCTCGGTTGTTCTGTCTTCTGTTGTAGAATGTCTGTGCCAACTGGGCAAGATATTGCGAAGGGAGGAAAAATTTTCCTATTTCCTCTCTGAAATCCCGCCATGTTCGGATTTCCTCTCTCTTTACTCGGTACCATTTAAGAGCGTTGCCTCGTAACACGCTTAGCATTGACGGTAAAAGACGATCGCGTGGCACTTGGTAGCACTCGGCCAGTTCCTCAATTCGCTCGAGAAACTCCATCAAGTCGGTTTCCCCGGAGAATGTCAAATCCCACCGGTGAATGATGTTCATGATGTCAATGTCAGAAGCAGGTTTATGGGACGATGTGGCAGGTACTGTTATTGAGACTTCGTCATCTAGGACGATACTCCGTTCGGCTGTCGTAACTTCTTTTTCCAGCTCCAGCAATATATTCTCAGCCGAGGCCCTTAGGCGTTTGAAGCGAAGATTTTCAGCCAACTGCTTACGTAAATGCTCCACGGTAAATCCACCCGTGGCTATACCAACATTCTTACACTGCTCAATCAGTTGTTCTTTTCGTAACAGGTAAATCCAGCCGACAGATCTTTGGCTCAAGTTTTGACTGGTGGACGGCTTATCACATTTGCCACTTTCGTTGTTTCGGGTCGATTCTTCATCGTTGGCGACGGTTTCCATTTTTTCGCGTTGCGATTTTGAATCGGGTCCCTGCTCGGGCGCCATTTGTAACGTGGTTTTGTCAAAGGCTGAGGTAGTTCAGTCATGTCCAAGGTCAACTTACGGATCCACGAACCTTAAGTATAATAAAAGACCAATTATTTACCCTTATTCGGGGTTGACAATAGAATTTACTTTGTTTATACGTTTCGATTTATTTATATAACAAAATATTAAGTACAACGAATTACTTGTGACAATGGTGGTGTGTCGGGAGTTGCTGGGGAGCTGGATCAGCAGCGGCTAGAATCGTTCGGCAGCGGGATAAGTTGTGACGAAGTATCGTGAGTCGCTCGGTGAATAAGATCGGTAACGGTTAGAGTCGTTCGGTGAATAGATCGGCAGGATCGGTAACGGTGATGACTCGTGAGTCGCTTGATGAATAAGTTCGGTAACGAGGATGTGGGTCCCTGCTCGGGCGCCATTTGTAACGTGGTTTTGTCAAAGGCTGAGGTAGTTCAGTCGTGTCCAAGGTCAACTTACGGATCCACGAACCTTAAGTATAATAAAAGACCAATTATTTACCCTTATTCGGGGTTGACAATAGAATTTACTTTGTTTATACGTTTCGATTTATTTATATAACAAAATATTAAGTACAACGAATTACTTGTGACAATGGTGGTGTGTCGGGAGTTGCTGGGGAGCTGGATCAGCAGCGGCTAGAATCGTTCGGCAGCGGGATAAGTTGTGACGAAGTATCGTGAGTCGCTCGGTGAATAAGATCGGTAACGGTTAGAGTCGTTCGGTGAATAGATCGGCAGGATCGGTAACGGTGATGACTCGTGAGTCGCTTGATGAATAAGTTCGGTAACGAGGATGTGGCGTACTCACTCGGTAAACGGGTTCGGTGATGTGGATATAGTTAGTATTTATAATATTACGATCTTCTTAATTCTACGCTTCTACAATATTACAATCGTCTTATCTCTATGATTCCTACAATACTACAATCGTCTTATAGCTATGATTCCTACGATACTACAATCGTCCTTATATCTAACTTAACGAAACAGTCAGCCGAAGCCGCTGTGTTTCTAACAGTCAGCCGAAGCCGCTGTGGTTCTAACAGTCAGCCGAAGCCGCTGTGTTTCTAACAGTCAGCCGAAACCGCTGTGTTTCTAACAGTCAGCCGAAGCCGCTGTGTTTCTAACAGTCAGCCGAAGCCGCTGTGTTTCTAACAGTCAGCCGAAGCCGCTGTGTTTCTAACAGTCAGCCGAAGCCGCGGTGTTTCTAACAGTCAGCCGAAGCCGCTGTGTTTCTAACAGTCAGCCGAAGCCGCTGTGTTTCTAACAGTCAGCCGAAGCCGCTGTGTTTCTAACAGTCAGCCGAAGCCGCTGTGTTTCTAACAGTCAGCCGAAGCCGCTATGTCCTAAACAGTCAGCCGGAGCCGCTGTGTGAAGTGGCACTCAAATATAAATTCGAGGTCCGGGGTTGGTATTACGTACGTAACACCAAGTTGGGCAAATTCTAGTCTTGTTTGAACCGCCCCCACTACATGCTAAGTTGGTATACTCATACGTATTGATGAATAAACCTAATGAGAATTCTAACTAAAAAGTAAACAAAAGGGTATTAAGGGTATTCAATATAACCCGTAGTAGTAAGAGCATTCATACCATTTACTATACCTCATACGTATTATCTTACTTATAAAAAAATGACTATTATTACTATTTCTATATTATATGTATATATATATTATATGTGCGTGGTTACCAAGATAACCACGTCACAAACTTTCAATATTGAATTAAAAAAACGTACTAAATTATAATCAATTTATTGTACATTTCATTTGGGTGAATATAGAGGCCTAATCAAGAATATTCCCGACACAAAAAGAAAAACTTCTGCCTATCCACATTGATAAAGATAAGCATGTCTGGAGGGGATTATTTTTTCAGTGATTTTTTCAACTTACCTACATTATGTTTGAAGTGTTCAACATTGTTTACTAAAACTTAATTATCCATATAATTCTTGAGCGTCAAAGTAAAATATATTTCTACCACAACAGCTGTTAAATGTGGTGTGAAAATAAAGCAGCTATCAACAGCAGAACAATTATTTTTTTTATTTTATTTTTTTTTTAGCAACATTGGTATTAACTTTACTAATTTCAGCTTAGGAAAAGTGAACAAATAACAATAAAGTAGAAAATAGTTTCGTGAACATTTTTGTTCGTCGCACGTAATTGACAAATCATAGCTAATGTTTAAAGTCAACTAAATTATGATGTCAATCTAATCAAATATTTAAATTGTAAATACAAAAATCAGCATTTAAGCAAACCAAATATTTTTTTTTCGTCCACAGACCGAAGATTAACGGAAATTTGTATTTAAATAAGTGCTGTGGAAAACAAATTATTAAAAGAAACACAGAACCACTGGAAAGATACTTTGTTTTTTTTTTATTTTTTATTACAAATCTTCCTTACCTTAATAAGAAAAATTTTTACCCTTTTGTAATGCTAAAATTAATGACGTGAATACCATTAATGACACATATTGTAAATACATATTAGAAATGAAACCATTTTTGGTATAGCTACAGCAGTACAATCATTAAATCTTACTCACAAGCAATCATAAAATTATATCAACAAATAAAATATTGAATGATGATCGGAATTCAAAAAAGTGAATATTATTTACTAGTCTGTAGATTAAAATAACGCCTACGGTTTTAATAATAATACATACAATTAACTGGCTCATGTTTGGTTTAAATAACCCGTCTGTTTCGCTAGATATATATTCAAAAAACTTAATTCAAAAATGCAGCAAAGAATTTACCAGGAAAAGTGTTTGCAATAAAATTTATTTACAGTAGACTCGTGGTAACGTGAACAATTAAAAACCGAGCGTGTTCACGTTTGCGAAGCTGTTCATGTTGACGAAGGTGTAAATCTTTAAATTTCCAAATAAATTATTTTTTTTTGTGTTAATAGATATGTGTTTTTAAGAAAAAAAGTACTTTAAAATTATTAAAAAAAATTTGTTACCTTTTTTTGGATTATCTTTAAATTTTTAAAAAAAATTTAAAAATGTTCAGCCAGCATTTTGCTATTGTTTCCTTTTCAAGACGTTCCCAAGTTGAATTTAAATATCCAATAGCGTCCATTACTAGTTAAACCAATTTTTAAGAATTGCAGCTGTCATCCATTACGATTTGGAGCAATTGTAGGCCACAGGAGATTTAAAATTTCTAAAAGAGCGAGGATTTTTTGTCTTCCTTATCACAAGAAGTTTAATTTTAGAATTTTGGAAATTTTTTGTGACATTTTTCACGAAAAACTTTAGATTAGATCATGCTAAATCAGCGGCGCTCACTTAACTAAACCTGAGAAATAATTTACAGGGATATGAAAACGACTTGGATAACCGACAAATTTGTTCATGTTATAAGGCTTTCTCACTGTGTTCACGCTACAGAGTAGTCAGTGTAAAAAAAATTATGTTTATCTTATCCGGTGTTCACGTAAGGCAGGGTTTTTGTTACCGCAAGTCTACTGTATTTTTTTATTTGAAGTTTGGTAACCTATAGGCTATAGCCTCTAGGCCATAATCGATTACAAACTTCTACTAAAATTTAACAATAAGTAATACAGAAATTAACTTAAATTTTTAGTTTAAAAAAATAAAAGACTTAATTTATGCTAAACTGATTTTGCTTGTGATTAATCTCTAATATTGGACTTTACGGTTTATTTACATTTTAATAAAATTCAATGAAGAAAACAATATCAAACCACTAATGCCCACTTCCGATATCTACCAAACATTTATTAATACATTTGATGATGAATTTCTATACAAATTCAGCAGGAATCACAATAAAAATTCAGCACAATTAATTTTATATGTTGGTGGTGTAGGGTATTATTTAGTCAGACTTGTTGGACTTTAATTTTTGTACTTAAATTAAAAATTATTTTTAGAACTTTTATTGTTAAATTTATTTAAGAGAACTCATTAAAGTCACATTTGTATTTTATTATAATAAAGGTCTTAAATTTATTAAAATAAACAAGAGCTTTTAAATCTAATTTATTTATGGTGTTAATCGACAAAAAAAAAAAACTTTCCAAAAAAGTTTATTTTAATCAAAGAATTAGTATTGCGAACAAAATTAGTAATAATGCATTCATGTAAATAAAACGAACAACTTCTGTACATTAAAGAAAATTAATATTTGTTTGCAAGATCTAGCTTAAAAGTGCCGACAGTGTGTTACTAGTATAGTTTAAACCAGTGCTATTCAACCTATGGTACGCGTACCACTTGGTGGTACGCGAAAAATTTCCAGTTGGTACGCGAATTCTTTTAAAATATTAACGATTTCTATTTTGCAGTTGGAAACAAAAAGAAAAATCATCTTAAAAGTATACCTTTAATGTACATGTTCTTATGTTTTTTGTAATTTTTATTATTTTTTTTTAATTTTATTGTTTTTTATTATTAATAAATAAAATAGATTAAAAATTTTAAAATTGTTTACATTATATTTTTTTTGGTGGTACGCGAAAAGTTTGTCGTGAATTTAGTGGTACACGAGCCAAAACGATTGAATAGCACTGGTTTAAACCATAGATGCCCAAAAATGTTTTGCAGCCGTATTGGTGAGAGAATTTTATAGTACAGTGCTATGAGAAAGTAAGCTCACAGATTTTTATTAAAATTTATTCACAAAAAAATTGTTTTAGTTTTTAAAAATATATAAGACTTCAAATCACACTGAATTTGCTTGTTTTTAGTTAGAAGAAAAAATAAGCGAAAAGATTTCCATTAAAATTTAATACAAGAAATTGTTTTGGGTGCAAAACACCAATAAAAATGCTGTAAACGCTGAATTTAATATTTTTTTACTTGGTAAAATGAAAAATTATCAATAAATTTTGCTGTTTTAAGGTTGACTTTATAAAAACTAAATATTCTTCCAATTCCATCATATTTTTTTACGCACTGTATTTGAATAAATATCAACTCAGCCGCTAAGCATGTGCAATCGTCGCACATGCGATAAAAATAAAAGAGGTGGGGTTATAAGCAATTATTTGATGAAATGGGCACCTATAGTTTAAGCCATGGTACAATCATCAGGTAACCTCAGCTCTGCAACAACAAAATTCTAAATGTATTATGTTGCTAGAAAACGACGACTTAAATGTCAAAAAGCAAATGTGTGTGCGTGTTTTTTTGGCGGTAGAATATATACGTACACAATATATACACATACATAAACAAAATTTGACATCTTAGTTAAACCTTAAGGTAGAGAAGAAAAAAATCAGCTGTTTTAGTGAGGCTACCTGATAATTGTAACATGGTTTAAGCCATCAAATAAATTGTGTAAAAAAGTAAACAAACACATACTACAAGCAAAACACGTAGATCGTACATGTTTCTAAAAGCTGCCGAACGTAAGGGTCGCCTTTTTAAATTATTCGTCATATCTTCGACATTAACATTGGGATCTCAAAGCATGATAAATCTATGTTTTTGCCTCGGAGGCCAACTCTAAGAGCTATTGACTGCAAGTACCCCGTTATTAAACCATTAGACTTTATT
This sequence comes from Phyto melanocephala, assembly GCA_941918925.1. NCBI lineage: Eukaryota > Metazoa > Arthropoda > Insecta > Diptera > Rhinophoridae > Phyto > Phyto melanocephala. The sequence continues at coordinate 133,710,826 of OW799235.1, read as the reverse complement.
ATAATTATTTACCAGCCTAATATCAGAAAATTAAAGATAGCAAAAAATCAAGCTATTTATTTGAATCCACAATAAAGTCTAAAACAAGGTCAAACTGCTCATACATAGCGCAGACAAATTTCAATTTATATAAACACCAGAATACACAGCAACAGCAATATTTTAGTTTATTGTTATTAACATTTCTGCAACTAAATTTTTAACGAGTTACGTTTTGGAATAGACATATAACTAGTTGAAACGAGACTTGCAAGCGTGATAGTCGTACTAGTCAAAACAGAATAGTAAGAAACATGAAAAAAAAAACAACTGCATTGCTTTATAAGCTCTGTTCCACATGCATAACGAAACAGTCCGAACTTGCCCAAAGTTACCCAAAAGCGTTCCACATAACAATTTTTGTTCAATTATGAGAGTAATTGAGAGAGTAATTTTTTTCATTTCCTGTACAAGTTCGGACAAGAATTTAACAATCAGCTGTTTTTTTTTACATATGAAACTGAAAATTAATCAAAAAATTTGCAAAAGAAAAAGTTTAGTTTTTGTTAAAAAATATATTAAAAAGCAAAATGGAAGGTTTTAATGAAAAAGTTAAAGTGGTAAATACATTAGTGAATTCATATCTCCCTTGTTCTTTAAAATAAATACTTTTAAAAAATTTACACTGGCTCAGCTTCTCTTTCAGTTATTTTTAAATTATTTTTAACATCTGTTGGCAATGATGCAAATGTTTTGTTTTTATAATGTTATTGCTTTTAAGCGTCTAAAATCACTTAAATAGATTTTAATTTAAAAAGTAAGCACCATTAGTATTACAAGAAGTGCAAAAATGCAGTCGTGATTCAGCTCTGGTCGGGTCAAGAGCTCGCGCGTCATTGTCATTATCTCTTAAGGGCAATCAGGCCGTCCGTTTCATCCGTTTTCGAGAGTTTCACGTCTCACTCTCGCACTGGTTAATTGCGTGGCGTCGGTTAACTGTACAAAGGTACAGCTACTCGGACTATCAATTAACCACGTGCATATTTTTAGATAAGGAGTCGAATTCGGAAATTCCAGCTTCCTATACGAAGGTATAGGTCGTTTGGTAGTTTGCTGGAGGAGGCTCTGGAAAAATAATTGGTGATGGCAGTATTGTCTTTTGACAAGCCAAATAATTGTCTAGTGCTAGTACACTAGAACCTCCATTGGAGTAATCTAAATTTAAAAAAAAAAAAAAATGGTTTTTTGCGTTCCAGCAATTTTGGGTAGTTTTGGCAAATTTAGAGAGTAATTTTCATTTTACTCTCATTAGTCCGAACTTATCCAAGATCTTGTGGAACACACCTATAATTGACATACTTTCTAAATTACGTTTGCTCTCCCTCTCTTTGACAATTAAAACAGATACTAAAGTAAAACTGTAAATAAAAAAATAGTAATCGCACTAGTTTTCAATAACCAGTATATAACCAAATACAAATTAACTAGTTGAGCTTCTATTACAACCTGATATTATAATAAATAGTTTAATAAAAAAAGAGCACATAGGTAACTAGTCTGAAGTTAGAAAGAACTAGAATATTTCTAACCACATACTAGCAATGGAGCAAAGTACCGTGCGATTATTATTTTTATTGGTTCAAACAAGACGGTGCCACATTCCACACAGGACGCAATACCATAAACCTATTGAGAGGCGAGTTTGATAAGCAGTTACTCTCACATTTTGAACCAGTCCATTGGCTGCCAAGATTATGGGATTTGACTCCACTAGACTATTTTTTGTGAGGATACAAGAAGTGTCTCGTGTTCAGGGGCAAGCTCTGAAGACAACATTATAGAGAATTGTAAAAAAATATAAATCGTTGCGTTAAACGCGCGTTATTGTTTTTATAGAGCTCATAAACGTCATATGATAGACGCGTAACAAATGGTATTTGCTTAGCAAAATTAAACTTCTGACATTGTTTTTCATTTTCATTTTAATTTTTAATTAAAATCTTACATGATTTCAATATTGCGTGTTAATTTATTTAACGATTTTATGTATTTTAATTAAAAATTATTTTATTTTTTATAGAAATTAAAAAAATAAGAAAATTATAATAGTCTTTCGACCCCGACTATATCATATCCTACAACACAATCTGCCGTATTCATAAAATATATTTTAGGTTTATCAAAGGCTTATTTGACAGATGTTGCACAGAAATTTGTCAAATAAGCCTTCAATAAACCTAAAATATTTTTTATGAATACGGCAGAATATCTTTAACAAAATAAAATTTGTAGTAAATTTAAATTACTATTCAGACATTAGGCATTGAGAGTATTTGGTTTTTGGTAGTGGCTTTAAAATAGCAATTTCGACAAATTATAAACTAATATTTACAAAATTTAGTAAAGATTTGTACTTATATGAAACTAATTTCATTAATTAATTTATTAATTTTATTTAAATACATACTACAAACATACATATGTAGGTACAAATATTTATTAGACAGTTATGAACATAAATTCTGGGCGGTTAATATAATTTATTCGTGGGATCAAAACTTCATGAAATATACATACAAACATACATGTATTCAAGATTGCTATATGTACTTCGATTTTACGTTTTAAATGAACAGAAATAGGAACAAACATTTCTTACTGTGTTCACTTTAAAGTGGTGGTCTGATTTTTTAGCACAAACGCATATCTTTGCCATCTTAACTAGTGTAGGGTATAAAATAATATTTATTATAACACGCTGTTGTTTTACTATCTTTCAATGTACTACGTTACGTACAGGCAACAAATTAAAAAAAAAATAAAAAAGTATTTTATATTTGACTAGCACTTTTGTTTAGTGTGTCAATGAAAACTGTTGAGTGGGAGAAAAAACTATTTCGTGCGATATTTTAAAAATACGCAAACGAAAAAACTATTCATAATAGATAGGGCCAATTCAAATTCAATTCAATTTCATATTATTTTATGCATGCATAAAATTTTTGTTAGTAATTTCCATACAGAAAAAATAATATGACTTTACACATTTGTTTCGTATGTATAAGAAATTGTTTATGTTATAAAGGGTGTTTTTTTTTTGCTAGATAGAACTTTAAATTGTAAAAAGTAACACAAAAAATTAAATTTTGATGAAATATTTTTTTTTATCGTTTCAGTATACTCTGACAAATCATCATGAATAAACTCACGCTTGAACAACGCTACGAAATTATCCAAATTTACTTTGAAAATCAGTCGTCGATTCGCGCAACTTATAGACGACTTCGTCATTTTTATGGCGTACATAATCGTCCATCTGAACAAGCCATTCGTCGAACTGTGGATAGATTTCGTACCACATACTCTCTAGAGGATGCAATTACACCAACACGTCGAAGGAATGTGCGTACTGAAGAGAATATCGCCGCTGTAAACGAAAGTGTGGAAGAAGATCCAAATTTATCGATTCGTCGTCGGTCGCAGGAATTGGGGCTCTGTCCATCCACTACGTGGAAAATTTTGCGCAAAGATCTCGGCCTACACCCGTATTAGATCCAGCTGGTGCAGGAATTGAAGCCACGAGACCATTATATGCGTCGTTCTTTCGCCGATTGGGCTCTAGAGCAGTTGGCAACTGACCCGTTGTTTTATCGCAAAATTGTGTTCGGCGATGAGGCGCATTTTTGGCTTAACGGGTTTGTTAATAAGCAAAATTGCCGCATATGGAGCGAGACCAATCCACAAGAGACCCTACAGACTCCATTACATCCAGAAAAATGCACCGTTTGGTGCGGTTTTCACGCTGATGGCATCATCGGACCTTATTTCTTCAAAAATGAGGCCGGAGCTCGCGGTACGGTCAATGGAGATCGTTACCGCACCATGATCAATGATTGTTTGTTTGAAAATATGGATGACATTGATCCGGAGGAGATGTGGTTTCAACAGGATGGCGCTACGTGCCATACGGCGAACGCAACCATCGACTTATTGAAATCAAAATTTGACGATAAGTTGATTTCGAGAAATGGACCTGTCAATTGGCCTCCAAGGTCGTGCGATTTGACACCTCTCGATTATTTCCTGTGGGGCTACGTGAAGTCACTGGCTTATGCTGATAAACCAGCAACAATTGACGCCTTGGAGGCCAGCATTGTTCGTGTTATTCGTGACATACGGCCAGCAGTGCTCGAAAAAGTGGCCCAAAATTGAACGTCCAGAATGCGCTTCGTCAAGAACAGCCGCGGTGCCCATATGCCCGAAATCATTTTCAAATGTTAATGTCACGTATTGATCTTTCGAATAAAAAAAAAAATTTATTACAATTTAATTTTTTGTGTTATTTTTTACAATTTCAAGTTCTATCGGGCTTAAAAAAACACCCTTTACTTTTAACCATACTGTCTCTCAGAGAGAATTTCTTCGCTTCTCACCTCTCAGAGAGAATATTTTCTATTTTCTTCTTTCCTGTATACATACAATTTTTAACAGCGTCATCTCTTTGTCTTCTTTCTTGTTTTAAATACATAATTTGTTAACAAAAGGTGTTCAAAGTCACTAGTCATATTAATATGAATTATATGACATAGTACAATATGAGAGTCTACTTTGAATTGGCCCATAGATTTTTAATGTTGGGCAAATTTTCTAAACACAAAAAGAATTAATGCTGTCAAAGCTATTCAAGAATAGGTAATTAAAAAGTCAGGGACAATAAATGTTTTAGTAATAACTCGAAAATAATATAACCATGAACTTAGCATCACTGTTAATCTAATTTTTTTTTTTTTAGAAAGTGCATAGATTATTAAAACCCATAAAATAAGACATCTATGTATATAAACAGACTCTTAAAGCCAATTTTAAATCAACATAAATCAGCAGAAACCTGCCAGAAATTGCGTATTTACCAAGCCCAATAAAAATATTTTTCTCAAGCAATTAAAAGAACAGCTATTATTGGGCGAGGGTGATATTCAACATCTAATTGTTTAAAGATTTCCATTTGACTTGACTGTTTGTTACTTTTGTTGTCACTGCTTGTTTTGTGAACTTAATTTTTTTATATAGAAATTTATTACATGTATTTAGTTAGGCTGCTGCTGATGATGATGTCGTTGCTGTTGTTATTGTTGTTGTTATTTCAATAAAATGATTTAATTAGTGGTCTTAAACCATTGTAGAATAAAATAAAATTTAAAAATATAGATGTATTGCAAAGTCAAGTGGTGTTAATTAAAATTGAAATCGAAAAAACAAAAAAAGAAAGTTTTTTTTAAGCATTTATGTACATACATATATCATGAACTAGAGTTTTCTTAAAAAAAAATATTATTTAATGATAAAAAGCAATGAGTGACTATGGTTGAATAATAAATAATAAGGAAATTCTGCTAACAAATTAAAAAAATAGAAATGTTGATTGGAATTATTTTTAGAATAAACTAAACTTGCTTCAAGATTTTATATTTTTCTGGCTAGAAATGCAAAATCACAGAAACACAGTTAGTTAATTTTGAACATAAGAAATATTAACTCCACTCACATTTTTTTAAGAAGAGAAAAATAGATTCAAAATAATAATTTGTTAGAAATAAGTTTTCGACCAAATTTTGGTCAACTGTCAAGTTATGGTCGAAGAGTGTTTGACGTCCTTATGTTATACGCAATCCTTATTAATTAAAGGACGTTCTATCAACTTGAATCTTTGTACACACATTGTCTATTCAAGTATATGATTAAAAAGGTGGCCAATGCCATGCTTATACAAAGAGACGATTTTTATGAAACTTTACACACACATTTAGTTGATATTATAAAACATACATATAATGATAATTTAAATTAAATTAATTTAATAATAATTTTAAATAATTAACTTTTATACAAAATTGGCGGACGCACGCTCAGTATATATTGTTTGTATAACTCCAGAATAGTTCTATCGGTTTAATGACGTTGTAGCTCTTAAATAGACTAACAAAAATTATAACTCCTTTCATAATGAACTAATTAAAGCAATTTTCGGGCAAACATTTTTTACTCAAACAATAGCCTTTTGAATTGTCATTGCGTTTAGATGCAATTGCATTTTATTCGATATCAGGTAGACATTTTTAAGGCTTTTTTCGTGCATTACAAGCTATAACTCTCTGCCTGATGAACCGATTTAGCCCGTTTTCAATATCAGACATTTCTGATGTATTCGAAATATTCTAGCAAAATTTTAACAAACAGAAACCAGGACTCAAAGAGTATATAAACTTTATAGGGTCTAAAATGGATATTGGTGGTGAGTATAAAAATAATTCATTGTAAAAAAGGTGATTGCCATCAAAGTTTGCACCTGTAGATATTATTAAAAGAAAATATTGTTAAAATATTATATTCAGTTAAATTGCAAGCATTTAAATGTTTTAGGAAACTATAACAATTTATGGACATGAACTTAAGCCAGAATAATTAATTTACAATAAAAATTAAATAAAAATAAATTAATAAATTATATAGAAAATGCTTCTCCTTACGTTATTGATCTGGCGTTGTAGGTGTTTATAGTTACAAGAACAGTGTAAAAAACTAACGAGGAATGAAGAGCATTTAACTGGAACAGGTGGAGGTCCACACACTTTTTTCTACCCGAATGTCTAAGCAATTATCGGCACTAATATTCTCATAAAAGGCTTCATATTGTTTGCATATTATAAATGGGCGGTATTATTGGATCCACACGAAAGAATCAAAGAAAAGAAATATCGATAGGTATGCCTATAATAATTTTTTTTATTTCAGCGAAGTAGATTTAACATCCCTGTTTTTATAAATTATGTGCTGTTATTCTGTCAATTGTTGGTAAAAAAAACATTTGATAAATATGTTTAAATTAAACAAATATATCGCAACAACGGAATTAATACACGAGCGCGATACGAAATGAATAATGAGACCCAATATACACTCCCTGCCACATCAATGCATCTTGTACAAGTGAACCCTTCTCTGGTTTTTGTGTACAATTATCAGGCATTTGTTTAGTGCTTTAAAAGTCTCTATTTTTACCGTTATTATTATTTTCGTATTTTATTTTGTGGTCGACCAAAATCGTTTGTTTTTTGCGTCATTTAAATAATACCCCCTGCATTAGTCAGTTTAGTTTTCTTTAGTTCGTAAATAAATTCAATTAAAAAAATATTTTTAATATAAATCAAGTCATTTGAAAGGAAATACTTCTAAAGTGGGTCGAGAAAAATTTTCAACAGAGAAGGAATATAAAAAAAAAAATAATCATATAAGGAATCTGGTCAATCAAATCCATAAAATTGCTGGTCGAGAAGCAGCAAAATATGAAAAGCCGTACTAAAAGTGTAGTTTCGGCGACTGAAAAACGTTATGTACTTAGAGCAGCATCAAATTTCCACGTTGCAAAAGAACAGTGCAGCGTGCTAAGACTGTTTCACCTAGTTTCGCTGAAAACTGGGAAGGTTGTTTGGAATTCAAGAAATTCTTCAACTTAATTAGAAATTTTATCTTTCTGAACATCTGAAGCAATTTAAACTCCACTTAGTGATGTCCGAAAACATGCGCCTTGTGTTTTGTCGAAATCATATGACATGGAATAATGAGTAGAACTGCGTCGCTTTTTCAGACGATCTTCAAAAAGATGAGCATCACTTGGATCGTTTACATAGCTGATTTGAAGGTGTAATGGTATGGGGGCTATATCCCATTATGGTACCAGCGAACTTAATTTTATGTCAAGCACTATGAATTCTAGTTGCTACAATGGCAAGCCAAAAGAAGCCTTTCCTCACTTTTAGAGTATTTTTGGAGGTTTGTAGTGAATATTTCAGCATGAAAATAAGCTAAATCATACCCCTCGTGGTAAAATCATGGCTATGTGATCAAAATGTCAATGTGCTAGATTGGCTCCCTAAATCATTAGACCTTAAAATTTTTAAAATTGTCTGGGGATAGCTTGTTCGTAAAGTGTACCTTTCTGGAAAGCAATAAATAAATAAATCGTTTTTTACGAAGGTCTTATTCATCTGATGCAAATTTTTAAGGCATAATATTTACTTTGTTCGCAAAATCTTTTCGAAAAACAAAACTACTGCATATGTCACGCCAATTTTTTCACCAATTGAAATTATTTTTCATATCAACACACAAATGTTTTTTATTTCTTTTCGCTGAATTTTCTTTTCCGTACGACGGAACCCATAATACCACCCAGTATGAAATATAAAAATCTATTCTCGATAATTTTTTCAGAATAATTTTTTTCTGCATTTTTAATTTTAAAATAAACCTCTACATTCGAAGTTCTATAAACAAAGGGCCAATTCAAAGTGGTTGCATATCAGTCGTATTTGTACTATTTCATATTATTTTATGCATGCTTAAAATTTTTGTTAGTAATTTCCATACAAAAAAAATAATATGACTTTACATATTTGTTTCCTATGTATAAGAAATTGTTTATGTTATACTTTTAACCATACTGTCTCTCAGAGAGAATTTCTTCACTTCTCACCTCTCAGAGAGAATATTTTCTATTTTCTTCTTTCTTGTATACATACAATTTTTAACAGCGTCATCTCTTTGTCTTCTTTCTTGTATTAAATACATAATTTGTTAACAAAAGGTGTTCAAAGTCACTAGTCATATTAATATGATTTATATGTCATAGTACAATATGAGAGTCTACTTTGAATTGGCCCAAAGTTTTTATTGAGAATAAAAATTGATTTACTTTTTATGACTTTTATCTTCCCACAATTTTGTACAACAACGCAAACAAAACTAAAACAACAGCAGAAATACATAAAAACGTAAATAAATATGTAGCAAATTTGCAAAAGTAGTGCGTTACTTACATTTAAAAGATATGTTTTGTATTTTAGTATTTCGTTTCACACATTCATACTAAATTTTATTATTGAGTATTTTTTAAGCAATTGATTTCTTTGAATTTCTTCACATGATGTGTAGCAATTGTATGTGGTAATGTATTTATACGGAGTAAATTACTATTAAGAGCAATGTTATATTCTCTTATTAAAGACTCTTCCTCCTCGGGAGGCTCTAAATATGCCTCGAGGCCACCGATCAACTGAAAAAAAAAGCAAACCGAAAATATTTTTTAGTTCAGGTTATAAAAAATATAATTGTCTAAAAAAAAGAGAAAACAGTGAAGTTGAGACGGAATCGTAAATAACTTTACGTTTTTCATTAACATTGATCACGATCATAAGTCGTCAACGTTGATCACACATTACGTCAGCGAAATTAATTTAATTTACTACAAAAACACACAATTTTCGATAACAAAACTTACCAATTTTTCATTACAGTTTAGAAAGCGTAATGCAGAAGCATAATCAGACCAAACACGTCTACGCCATTTATTGTTGTACTTTTGGGCTAACGGAATCATAACCAAAGAGCTGAACAATTCATCGCCATAGCTGGCAGCTTGAAAATGATCTACAAACAAGGCGTACAAATTTTCAAATCTACACTTGCCTGCAGTGTGAAAGAAGAAGAAGAAATCAAACACTGTATTAGATAACTGTATTTTAAATTGAGAGATAATAACATTGTCATTGTATTGATTAAAATTGATTACCGTGATAAATCTCATCAAATTGGAACATTTCATTTTTAGATTGCGTATAAAATTCCGTTAAATGTTGCCTTAATAATTCGTGCATTTCACTGTCCAGAAATTGTGAATCTGGTCCCATAAATGCTATCATCAGGTACATTAATTTTTCAGTTGGTGTAGCAATTTGTAATTTATCATTGGATTTTTCCAATTGCGTTACAAAACTCAATGTCATTTCCAATATTTCACGTTCTGCACATAAAAATAAGTATGGATATGTTTGAATATTCATTTTCCTTAAATTGTAAATTAAAATACAATGTACATACGTATTTACGTATGCTTGTGTTTAAAATTACCAGAGAATTGGGGGATGCTTTTATATTGTACATTTTCCACATAATTTTGTAGTATAATTTTCAATTGAAAATAAGGCCAGTCTGAAGGCAATAAAGGCATTTGACTAAATGGCAGCATAAGTGTTAATTCAGTGGGTGGCTAAAATATATGTTTTATTATTTATTTTACAAACACGAAATAATTTAAAAATTTTTTTGCACTTACCACCACGATATAATGAGGATAAACTAGTTCCAAGCAGGCTTTGCGCCATTTATTTAAAACTTCCACTTCGACCTGTATGTAGCGTGTATTGAATATGACCTTTTCAAAAAGTTGTTCTATTTCAGGTATTTGCTCGGCTGTCAAACAGCAAAGATAATTGTAGACAATTTGTAACATTTCTGATTTATTAAAATACGTATGGAAACCTTCGAAACATACAAGTTTAAAAAGAAGTTTCATTTCCGCTTTCGCAAAGAAATTAGTAGCTAAATATCGATTGCAACGAGTCGAAATAGAGTTTAAAAACTTGACTAATGGTTCAAGTGTATCGGGCTTAAGTAATGCATTAAAGAGATGTTTAACATTTTTCTCCAAAAGTAGTTCCATTAAGCGCCAAATAGCTGTTATCAAATAAACTGGATACGTTTGTGTTATAATCAATTGGGGACCATACGAAGTCATTATAACCGAACCCACATTTGGCAAGGGATTGTGAACTGTGCGACGATCTACAGAATCACGTATCACTATTGAAGATGGACTGCAAATTTTTAAAATAAATTTTTAATTTGTGTTTTATTATGTACTGTACTGCCGGTTCAACGATGTCGAAAGAAAACCCAAGCGATGTTTCATTCGTACAAATATATTGAAAACAACAACAAAAACAAAAAATTTGTGTTTGTTTTCAACGTATTTGTACGAATGAAATTTCGCTTGGGTTTTCTTTCGACATCGTTGAACAGGCAGTGAGTATTCCTTAGCAACATACAAACATACATTTATACACACACATATGTTTAAATATGTATTTCAAAACTAACCTTAAAGACGTTAAAAGCTGTTTAAAACTTTCTGATTTTATAAACTCATCCAGATAATTATTTAGAAAATTATAAAAACGTGCTGTATCAGTATGACGAATATACCATGTAACACAATTTAAACATGAACTCAGTAAAGTCGCTTGTGAAAACTGAAAATGTGAATATTAATTTCTAATTAGTTTAATGATTTTTCAAATAACAATAAAAACTTTTGTAATAATAGACATTAAAAAACTATACATACATACATACATATGTATCTAATTATAAAACTTAGGGTAATTAAAATATCTAAAACGAAAACTTTAAAAAAAATTTTTTGTTTTTGGTTTTTTTACCTCTTTCACACCATTACGCATGGCCTTATAAAACCAATTGCAACAGCAATCATGCAATATGTCTCCGAGCAATGCAGTTACTTCTGAACCAGCTGGACTACTAATACTGCTTATAGTTGTGAGTAGTGACGCTGCGTGTTGGCGTATCAAAAATGATCCGCCCTCTTCATAAATGACATGATTATAATGCCAATCTAGCATATAACGAAAGGCGGATAGAAATTTTCTAAACACCAAGAAACAAAAATTAAATGATAATAAAAAATTCAATAATATTATTGATATTTACAGGAAAATAATTTGCAATGTCATTTTGGAAACAATAAAGGTAATATAAACTGTGTTTGGTTAAGGAAAATTTACAGTTATAACAGTTTTTATTAGCTAACAACATTGTACGGTTGAATCAACTTTTTTTTATTCATTCGCTATAATAAAACAATGAAACCTTTAACTATATTTACAATTTGTTTAGTAATTGCATTAATAGTTGTTGAAAATAATGCTGTGAGTTCAATATTATAAAACAAAACAGGATTTTTAAATGATTGAAAATAAACCTATTTTCATAAAAGTCCTTGTCAACACAAAGTTACATCGACTATAAAAATTGTTTGTAGTCGAGTTGAAACGTTTTATTTTTTCTGTCGATACAAGACATTTTAATGTAACAATAACGACAACCACAAGGCTAAATAAGAAATGGATGAATAAAACACTTAAGTTGCGCTGCCAATTACTAAAAAGAAGCAAATTTTGTATTAATGTGATAGTGATAGTTACAATTCATCGACCCATTAAATAATTGTTTATGTTATACCAAGTGATTTTAAACCGTTTGGATTTTAAAAATTAAAAAAAAAACACACACACAGAAAATTTGCAAAAGTGAATGAAATATTTATTTGGAATAATAAATTAATGTCTTTTTAATTCTTAAATTTTATTTCATGCAAATGATACTTGCGTCTTCGCCTTAGTAGGTCCACGTATTCCATGATCGCATGGACTACTTTAAAACGTGAATTAAGTGCTCACCAAACTCGCCACTCAATAGGTTCATAGTATCGCGTACCGTGTGGCATTATTATTGATGAATTTATGTCCAAAAAAATAAAGCCGTTGCGATATTAAGTTACATTATGACGACAATATAATGAACGTAATGTACGAAACACACCTGTCATACAGCACGAATTTTAATAATAAAATTTAACGATTTGCAAGCGCTTTTCGGTTTTTAGTCTATTCATAAAATAATAAACCTTATTGAGCATTGCTGACATTGTCACATGCCACAAATCTTTTTTTTTACACCGATTAACCAAAAAGCAAAAAAAACACCCTTTAGAAATAGTTATTGTTACGAATAAAACTTGCAACTGTTTAAAATTTAGAACATAACTTTTTTATCTAAACTCACTTATAAATTCTTTAATTTTAATACGACAAAAATATTTCATTGTCCACTCCTACTATAAATTTTTTTTTAATTACAGATGGAAATACCAGAACACCTTAAGAAAAACGCAAAAAAACTCCACAAACGTTGCCAGAGTCAAACAGAAACCCCTGATGGTAATAACTTATTGAGTATTTTAAATATACTTAAATAATAAAGCACATTTATCACACTTATATTTCAATACATTTTGTAGATGTTATAAGATCGAGCTTAAGTGGAGTTTTGCCAAAAAACAAAAATTTCGAGTGTTATATTCAATGTATATTGGATATTATAGGAATAGTAAGTAAAATTTTTATATTTATATTAATAAAATGGTTAATAGTTATAATTTACAATTAAATATTTTTTCAAAAGATGGATGAAAATAATTCAATACGTATCGATTTGTTAGTGCAGGTTTTGCCCGAAGAAATGCACGCAACGATAACAAAGTTAGAAGAAGCCTGTGGCACGAAAGGTAAATTGTTGTCTCCTTTACTTTTAAAATTTTTCTAATTTCATTTCATTTTCATGACAGAGGGTAGTGACAAGTGTAATATTGCTTACAATACTTTCCAGTGCTATGTCGACAATAATCCATTTTTGATAAAGGACAATTTGGAATTTCTATTTGATTGAATTTTCGTTTCTAAGATTATATCAAATTTACCTGTAAAGTGTATTATTTTCCACCCGCAATAAAAATAAACATCTTAAAATACGCAGTGATTCGATTTGGACTTTAATAAGTTTGCCCTTAAAATAAAATTAAATATTAACAAGTTATGGATTTTTGAGTTTTAGAAATATTTATTTAATTATATGTTTACCTTTATATCCTCTTTATTAAAGATATAATTTTCCAAAATATCTATTAATTTACAATTGATCAATTTAACAGCGATACCCAAATTACATGACACTAAAATGCGTAGTAGTTTCAAACACAAGTATTGAGGATAGTAATAAAATGGTGGTGTTTCTAGAGAGGTGTCTGAAATACATATAAAAAATATTTCAATAAAAACGGAACACACTTATTAAGTACGTACGTACGTATATATATTTATATATATATAATTAGGTAGGATTGTGTATTACAAAATACGTCTTACCAACTTTTTCCAAGCCTGGTAGGAAATTCTCAAAGATGCACTTTATTAAATCATCGTGTTTAACAATTTGCAAGGACACATCCTTACCAGAACTAGCCAGACGTATTAAAATTTTGAAACAGGACGATACAGTACTATTATCTGGCTTAACATAATTCAGAATAAAACTTACATACAAAGGGAATTCATTAAATTTGACATTCTTGTTCAATTCATTATATTATTTTGTTACTCACTAAATTCTTTGTAAAATATTAGTTCTTAAAAAACAATCAATAAGATCAGTTTCAGCCAACTGGAAATCTGACATAGATGTTTTACTTTCCTCGTCATTTTCATCCACGTTGGCCTTGATAGCGGTGCCCTTAAGTGTACTCTGCAATTGTTCTAAATGTTTTTGCAAATTGTCTAATGAATCGGGATCATCGGTATTAGTATTGGCTTGTAACACTTGCAAACAGGGTTGCCAATAACAACCGGGATTTTCATAAGTAAAATCTAAAAGTGCCTGAGGGTAAGCAAATTTAAAATTTAAAATCTTTCATGTCTGTTATTTTTGATATGTACCTCATCTGATTCATTGTAAAATAAAAATCCTAATGCTTTACCCACTACCTCCAAAATAGCGGGTGTATTATCATCAAAACCAAATCTTAATAAAAAGAAAATTTTTGTTATGGGCAAATCCAAGACTTGATCGTAAAATCCCTGCTGATAAATATTTAAAATTCCAGCAATTGCATTAAATGCGGTCACTCTCTGTTGCATAACGTTCGAACGCGCTAACCGAAATAGTTCCTGCAAAGTATAACCTGGACGATGAGGTTCCTCTCCATGTAAATAGAGTTCACGGTCATCATTTTCAATTTCTGTTTTACTCTTAACATCTGCCAATGAATATGGCAATAGTACTCCTTTCCAATCGAAACGAGCTTCAAATTTTTCACACGGTTTTAGTTTGCTAGTTTGCATTGGTATATCACGCATCCACTCGAGTTTATCTTTTTCCACGACATCAAAATGTATCCATTTTTCAGCTGATGAACGTTCTACAAGATCAACAGCAGCATTAGAAGGTAATATATTTTTAATGATGTTATCGTCCTTTGCAAAACTACTGTTAGAGGTATCCATTGGTTCAGATGTTTTTGATGTTAGAGAAGCCTTTGGTTCTCCTTGAGTTTTTCTCTTTCTTTTATCAGCCAATAGAGCTATTAAGTTAGGATCTAAAAATAAAACGTTTCATAAATCAGGTATGTTTCAAATAAGGACTAAAATGCAATACCTAAACCAAAGCATATTTATTCATCGGTTAATCGAAGTTCGGAGATAATTTTTTATTGATATTTTAAATATAGAAAGTGTGACATTTGAAATAAATGAGAGAAGAGAGAAAAAGTTTTTTTTATCTATTGATTTTGACAGATTAAGAGAAAAATATAATCAGCTGACGAGACTTTTAATTATTTTCTTTATATATGTATGTATGAATATAAAATTATCCTTTTAATGAATACTAAGAAAATGTTTGTAAAGTTAGTATATAGTAATATTTATTTTTTGTAAATCTTTTTAATTTTTGTGCTTAAATATGTAGTGTTAAAAAATTTTATATTAATTTTTATTGTCTGTCAAATTTGTTATTTAACACTCAACCACCGCTGACTGTTTTCTGGTATTAGAAATTTCTGCCAACAGCTGATGGCAGGTGGTTTGTCAGAACAAATTAGACACGCTCTAATTGAAATGTTGTCAGATGACTTAGCACATGTGTTTTACAGAAGTAATGTTTTAATGCTAACACACAACATGTACATGTATGTACATATTTAGCAGTGGGGAATTTTACAAGTAAGATGAAAAAAACACCGTTTATTAGCTGCTTTAGTATAATTAGAAAACAAGTTAAAAATTTACAATCTTTTTTTAAACGTAACGTTTTCTTGATATGTGTAGGTACCAGGGCGAACTCATAGGTGACAACAAACACAACAAGACCCGTAGAATGTCAATCACAAAAACAAAATTGTTTACTTTTATTAAATTATTATTTTTATAAATTTAAATAAATATTTTTAAAATAAATAAGTATTTTTAATTTAAAGGGTCCACAATCTACCGTTTTTTTTTTTTTTTTTTTTCAACTAATGCTTATTTCGTAAATAGTAACACTTAGCTCATGTCTGATTTGACAGATAATTAGTTTTATCCTTCCGCTAAACGAATATGGTTGTGTATACGCTTGAACAATGCTGAGAAATATTGCGACATTACTTTGGCCGATTTTGCAAAAAAAAATATCTTTTCAGATAAAGCTCATTTTGATCTTGGCCAGTATGTAAACAAGCAAAATTGTCGTATTTGGGGCACAGAAAACCCGCACGCATACATTGAAAAGCCGATGCACCCAAAACGAGTCACTGTTTGGTACGGATTTTGGTCCGTTTTTGGGCAATTTTTCTTTGAAAATGAACAAGGAGTGGCCGTAGTCAATTGCAATCGTTATCGGGCCATGTTGAACGAATTTTTGTTCACACAACGGTGAACAAAACGGCTGAACGGCGCTACGTGCCGCACAGCCGAAGCTACACTTTTTTTATAGCATTAAAAAAAAGAAAGTTATTTGGCGGACCCTTTATTACATAAAATTCTGTTAGTTTATAACACACATTTGTGCTTTTTACAAAATTTTTCACAAATTAAAACCACTAGGACACACACGACAGGCACTTTACATTTTCTGAATTAAAAACATTAAAAATTTGTATCACAACTAAAAACATTTTTTGTAAAAAAAAAACAATGTTAATATGAACTCGAGCCTGATTAAAATTTAAATATTAGTTTAAAAATTTTGTTTATTGTAATTATCACTTGTATTTTATTTATTTGTTAATAATATAAAATTTTTCACAAATTTTATCATTTATAAAATTAGAATTAATTTAAATGTTATCTAACTTTGACATTGTTACATTTACCGTTAAAAATAAAAAAAACTCTAAATATTTTTATGTATTCTTATTGCTCTTATTTGACCTTTATTTTATAAAATTTTTTAATTGATTTTTAAAGCTCGAGGTCTTTATAAATATTTGTTGATTTATTTATTATTCAATATTTCGCTACTCCTTTGTGTAGCATCTTCAGGAAAGATATTGCGTGTTTTTACAAAATTTTATATATCAACAAATATTTATAAAGACCTCGAACTTGAAAAATCAATTAAAAAATTTTATTTTTATGTATTTTAATTTAAATGACAAGGTTTTAAAACCATATAGCCAGGGTGTTCCACACAGGTTCAGTATTTTTAAAAGTTTTGCATAGGTTAATTGAGACTCCGGGTAACTGTAACTCGGTACTTCTAACCGACGCCACGCAATTAACCAATGCGAGAGTGAGACGCAAAACTCTCGAAGTCAGATGAAAAAGTACGGCCTGATTGCCTTTATTCGACAATGATAACGACAATGACGCGCAAGCTCTTGACCCGACCAGAGCTGAAGTGCGTCTCGAAATAAAACAAAAAGCAATCAGCTGGTTTCGTAACATCACCTGCTGTGAATTCGCCTTGATAGGTACTTTTTATAGGTATATGCACATTTGTATTTTAGGTTCCAATATATCAACTTACCCACAGATTCCAATAATTTTTGACGCTCAGCCATTATTTCCTGATCTTTAAATTGACTCAAAAGATGCAAGTTCTCTTTATGGATATCAACAGCAGTTTTAGTGTCTTCGACTATAACACTTTTTTCCCCAAACAGAGCTGTTAAATTCGACATTTTTTGCACGTTCACAGGTTCTATACATTCCATTGACTCAACACCTTGACATTTGAGTTTTTCTTCCATTTCTTGAGCAAATAAACTTTTACCTTTCAAATGTTTAGTTGTATTCATATTAAGTTTAATCTTTTGTATTTTGGGAAAGGCGGCGGCCTCTTTGACTTCTGTAGAGATATGTGGTTTTGGTTGATCGACATTATTTTCAATAATATCACCAATTACAATGTCAGTAATGGTTTTGTTTTTATTTTGATGTCCTACTATTTTATGATGAATTTCATCATAGATGAACGTATTCTCTTCTGAGTCTTTAGATTCAGCAGGAACAGTTTTAGATGGAGACTGAGTTTTTTCTCGCAGTTGTGCAAACAAGGATTTCTTATTTTCTTTAATAAAAAAAGTTGAAAGACGGACTTAAATATTATTTTTTTACTTACTTTGTTCAATTTTCACAATACGTGCCGATGGCAGAATTTTTGGATTTTTTGACTTCTCTGCCATAAAATTTTCTTGCATACGCAATATATCATCCTCCGTTTCTTCCGGTTTTGGTCTTTTCATCATTTTGTCTTAAAAGTTTTTTAATAAATAAATAAATTTTATAATTTTTGACGGAGTAAAAAAGATTACAAGAAATAAACAAATATGCACGACATATACCAGTTATATTCACAATAGTATAATACAGCTGATTTACAACAAAAATTCATTCACAACAATTTATTAATTCCTTTGCAGCGTTACCGTTGAAATTTTAATAAGGGGCATAAAATGGGATATCTTAAAAATGAGGTCAACTCTATATATATCACAAATTGTAATTCTTAGATAGATTCTTAAGAATCTTGAAAAACTATACCGATATTAGTTGATTGGAATGCATTTTCGAAACCATCTAAAATAATAGAATAAATGAACTTGAGCCACAATAAAAATGATTTACAGTAAATTTAATATGTAAAGTTCGAATAAAATAATAATATAATATGGCACAGTGTTTATGACATTAAATAATTCATTTTTCAGTGTCTATCACCTATGCAGATAGACTTACATATGTATAAGTGAAAAATACAACCTGCTCTTAATCATTCCAGCCAACGGATGGATATTGAAAACAACAAAAATGTATTACGAATATAAAAAAATATGAACATATAAAAAAATGTCATTTGATAGAAGAAAAACAAATTTGAAAATAAGTACTAAGATTCCCTAATTCTAATTTCATTGAATTGTAACATAAACACAATTTAAAAAATAGAATAAATGAACTTTAGCCAAAATAAAAATGACTTACAGTTTCCTTAGTTTATTAATGTATACCTACATGCAGGTATGATTCTTTTTTTTTTTTTTTTTGTTAAAAATGTATAACATAATATTTATTTTTTTATTGAGCAGCTAAACATTTGGTTAATGCATTTTGAGCTAATAAAGTATCTTTGTGTGGTAGAACGGCTATTTGAAAAAACATTTCAATTCCTTCTTTAAACATTTCAATGGCCTGTTCCACTTTTTGTGATTGCATGGCCTGGGCCGCTTCACGATACAGTTCCTCAATCTCTATCATTTTGGCCACACTTTCCTTCAACGAAACGTTTTTGCGACAACGTAAACATCTAACATCTTTACTAAGATCTTTTGGAAATTGCAAAACGTTATTACAGTTTGGTGAAATGCACCTAAAATATTCAAAAGCTTAATTTTTATTTTTTTTTATTTTGCGTAAGTTCATACTTACCAAAATCGTACTTGCTTATCCAGCTTCTGCAACGTAGGCCAATTTTCCTGACAAGCCATACAACTGCAACTAAACAAGTAGCGTGCCCGCAGTGCCCTCTGCCTTTCCTTTAAATTTACTTTTGTAAAAACGGGGCCGTAATTTTCAGCAACAATTTCATTAGGGCGATGTGGTTTAGTGGCGACCAATATTAATTTTTTGCCCACAAAATATCTTCCCACCGAGGGCCAGCACTCGTGATTAAAATAAGCTGCCGTTCCATAAAGACCAGCTCCCACATACACTATACGGGCACCATCAAATAAATGTTGATCTGTTGTATTTGTTTGGTAGATTTCATGTGCATTATACTGCAGCACCTCTAGTAAACCCAATAGGGCTGTGCCCACTTGCAACTCAACTGCAGTGGGATTAACACCTTCAGTTTTGCGTCTACCAAAAAACTGAGCTTTCTGTAAACATCTCAACAGAAAAGCCGACATTAATGAACGTTGCAATAGGTCGTCAGCCTGTCGTGCATCTGCGTGTGTACATAAGTTTTGATACAATAGGTTTGCTGTATTAATAGCACTATCCAGATTTGGCGACTGAGTAAACACACGCAAAGCAATGTAGCACAAAATTGACATCCCTGATCCTATGAGATGAAAATCATAGATTAAAAAAAACGTAATATTTGTATGTATTTATTTTTGAACAATATGTAAGCGCACACCTATAAATAAATCCATGTATTCACATTCAAAACGATGATAAGTTTCACATGCCTCTCCCATGCATTGAGCCGAACAAAATGCAATTCCCGAGCAGTTCAAACAAGGTATTGGAGTTACTAATCTAACAATTGTATCTATAATTAGTGGAATATTCTTTTCTAAAAATTAACCCACTTACTTTTTAAAACAATGATGACAATTGCTACCAAAAAATGCCGGCAAAAGACAAGCGGCCACTGGATCTTCGCTTATCACTATATCTCCTGTTTTAACGCCTTCATTAGCCACCACAAAACGTCCTTTTTCTTTAGCTTCCACTAATTTAATTAAATTTGAAGCACCCCTTAAAGCATCGTTTGCACCATGAGTCACGTTGGGTGCTTCCCTTTCAGATTTTTTTTTATTTACTTTAATCAATGGCAGTTCTTGTCGACAACCATCAATTAAAGCATTACCACCACCAGCAAACTTTTCAGCTATTTTTAACGATATTTCAGCTTTAGCCAACTCACCCATACCTATTGGGCAAAACAAAACAAAAACTTAATATTTGTTTAACAATTTTCGTACGATCTATGCATAATTACAAGCATAAGCCTTCGCCATTTTAATGTAATAATCTATGCTCTGTTTACAATCCAAACCAAAAGATGCAGCCAACTTCAAGTCACATAACGCCTGTTCACCTTCACCCAACGCTAATAAAATCACGGCTCTGGATCTTAAAGCCAAAGCTAAACTTAGACCATTATCGATTTGCATATCAACGTCTAAACATAAAATTAAAACATTTATAAAATTTTTAATAATGTATATACATATGTATGTATGTACAAGATATATGTATATCACTTCCACACACACATACCTTTAGCAGGTGCACGCATAACTGCTAAATTAGCAAATGCCAACCCCTGTTGCAACTCTTCTTTCTTATTCGAACTGGTCCACATTAAATGATATTTATCGGCTTGCAGGCGACGTTGCGATGAGAACACAGCATCTTTTTCTTTAAATACTGGTTTAACATTTTCCAATACACCAAGTACCGGATCACATATTTCGCGATCACTAAATATTGACAGAATGCGAGCCTCATTTGATTTTAATTTACCAAAATAATTTTTTAGCCATTTTTCACCGCATGATTCTTTCACCTCCAAATAGAAATCATTAAAGAAACCTTTTTTATCCGATTGTACGGTGCGTGCACTACAAATTTGCTGATAAGTATTATCGGCAGTATCCATATTCCTTTTTAAATTTAAATTTATTAAGATCTTTTTATAAAAATGTATTAAATAACTCAAAAAAGAAGGAAACTATTTTATATATTAGTGCATGGTCTCATCCAAAGCAACACTGTTAACAAAATAGTGTAAAGAATCGTATATTTAATTCTAAAAATAATTTCTGTATTCAAATTTATAAATAAAACACATTGAGTTTACTGTGAATCATCCGTTCAAAAAAATCTATTCAAAATCTTTTAATAAAGAAAAAACAAAACGTTATTTTTAAATTGTTTTTCTTGAAATTTTTCAAAAGCTGTTTTCGAACTGTTTACTTCAATTTTATTGTAAAACAATTTTTCTAGCTTCCGATATAGAGTGCTGATAATGAAATCGTAGCTGGTTTCAAAAATGTATACTACTCGACTGATATCGGAAGAATTTTTCAGTATTCCTAAATTCTAATTTCTAAAAATTAAAACAGCAAAATGTTTATATTTATGTACATATGTAGAGAATTAAGCGATTATGCAGGAGATCAAATGATGATGAAGTGTTTCAACTTAGGGTATACATACATGATTCAACTACTAGCTAATTATTCGAATAAGTGCATGAAACACATTCTATTAGATAAATAGAAACGATGTTGCAAAACTTAGTCATATAGAATTGTGAAAGTTATGACTTTGCACTTATTGCGAAACACTCTAGGTTAAAATATTTGTTTTATTTCGAATGTTTATTTAATTTATTTTCATAAACTATTGTTGTCTCAAAGAAAAGACTCCTGAGCATTTTCCCAAAATGTTTTAAGAAATAAGTGCAACATTTATTTGTGATTTTTTTGAATTCAAAGAGAAAATTTATTTTCATTTGTTTTATTTTTATTTAGTTTAAATTGATATTTACGGATTAAATAAAGGCATTTAATAATATCTTTTATTTCCTTAAATATTAATTTTTGAAATTCTTTAAGTATACCAACAACAAAAAAGATACTAACAGAAAAACAAATATTTTTTTTTTGTCAAAGTAAATGCTTTTATAAAAAGTAAAACTTTTAGTTTTTTTAATTTGAATTGTAATTTTTTTTAAGGAAAAAATTAATATTTATAATTTTGATTTAAATTTATATATTTTTTTTTATTATTTTAACTGTTTCCAACTGCTTTAATTAAAAACAATTTTAAATAATTTGTTTTTTTTTTTTAATTTCATAGACATAACTATGTAAATATTAATGACGAGGCTCAAAAAATATTTTTTATTATATTTAATATGAAAATAAAATTATTGTTAAGAGTTTTTTTTTTTAAAGTTAGCTTTAAATTAGTTTTTTATTTTACTCATTTTAGCTATCAGAAGTTAGTTAAAAAAAAACTAAATTACCAAAGCTACAACACCCTTATTTTCAGCCTCATAACATGGTAGTTTTATTTTTTTGTATTTTTTATTTTTTTTAATATATTTTTAGAAAAAGCATAAATTTGAAAAAATTGCTAGAGTTAAATAAAAAAAAATTCTGTTAAATTTAAAAATCAATAAAATAATTTAAAAAAAAATTTGCTAGTTATATTTATTTGTTTCTTTTTTTTTTTTTTTTTTTAATTTTAAGTTAAAATAACTACAAGTATTTGGAAAGTACATATACCAAAAAATAAGATTAACTTTAAAACTTTACAAAAAAAAAAAAAAAGCAAAATATTTTAATTCAATAATTTTAAAAAGGTCAAAGCTTAAAGCAGTTACTTATTATAAATTAATTAAATAAAAAACCAATTTATTTAATTTAAATACAATAAAAAATCTTATAACCTTTCTTTAGCATTTCTTTAATAAATATATGATTTAGTTGATATTTTAAAGTTATGTATTAATGTTAATCTTTCGTTTGTATATATATTTTTTTAATTATATGTATGTTAATATTAGCAATAGTATCACTTAGGAAAGTTTTCTGTGTTTTTTTTTAGCATTTTCTTGGCATTAAATTAACTTTCTTTTTCTTTTAATGATTCCTTCAATTACTTTTCTTTTTCGATTCTTTTGTATATTGTAAAAAAAACATTACTAACAAATACAATACAAATAAAAATATAGTATAAGAATTAGAATAAAAATAATTTAAACTAAATTAAGGCTAATTTTTTAATGTTAAGATTACAGTAAACGTAATAATATATAGTATATAATTTAGTTGCTATTGTAAGGTTAGAGTTTTGTTGGGGATGCTTGTTGTGGTTGTTAAACGATGAGGGGCGAAAAGAGTTTATGAAGAAAAAGAGAGCAAGCACAGCTGCTAATTTATAAATTTGTTCGGATGTAAATTTAATATAGCTAGTCATTATATAGATAATAACGATAATAGTGTAAAAGCAAACACATCATGTCATATTAACACCCAAACATCTGCTCGAGTATTCATAGACCACATAACTGATGGATACGGCTGGTAAGACTTTTATGAAATTGGGTGTTATACCACGATATAGACCACAAATGCCTTCAGTTCGTAAGATTTTACGAAAAACACCAAACATATTGTCATCATTGCCAGCACCAGCTTCTTTCAAGGGTATGCCACCCATAGGTGAAACGCTTTGTTTGCTTTTAAGCACGACTGCAAGGAAAAAAACAAAAAACATTATTTTAACGGTATAACAAAAATTATATTATGAAAATCACCTTGAGCTTGTAGTCGTGTTCGCACCAAAGCCAAAGGATATGAACACACTTGCCCTAACGTGGAAGATGCACTGCCACATGCTAGTAATACTAAAAAGCTGGGTTGTTCCGTATTGTGACTACTTAAATAGTTCTTCTTTAGTGTCTCATAGACGGCCAAATCAATGCCCGCATATGGTATAATGCCCAACATATTTGGAATGTAACCACGATAGAAACTGCGTATACCTTCATGAATGTAAATCTTTTTTGCTGCATCTAAAATACCGCTATATTGGCCGGTCTTGCGCAAGGCCAAACGTGTCTTTAATACTTCCATGGGATAGATAGCAGTCTGTGAAATGCCACCGGCTGCCGCACCAGCCATGAAACGCTCACCAATTGTCATTTGACGTTTGTCATCGCCACGTATCAGTCGTTTGATTTTCTCGTACGCGGCAAATTTTATAGCAGATTCGGGGGCAATTTTTATAACATTAATACCATTACCTCGCCACATACTGCGTAAGCCGCCTTCTTTAAGCATATATCTTAAACTATCTGAGATTCCTGTCTTGTGTGTTTGTACCTGAATAGTTAAGAAATTTAAATTAATTAAAAAGCAAAAAATACAAACACCAAAAAATATTATAAATTTTAAAATTACCTGCAAAAACACTTTTATTCTATCTAAGGGAGCAGTACATGTTCGAGATACAGCTCCAGCTACACCACCAGCTGCCAAATGACGCCACCACATGCCACTTTGTAGTTCTGTTGCTGTAAAATCATCAGGTACGTTCATGTCCTCACCAATATCGAGGTACTAAAATTAAATAATTTTTTTAAAAATTATTAAATATGTAATTCATTAACATATTTTATTAAAACTAGTTTCAATGTGAAAAAAATAGGGATTAAACATAAATTTAAAAGTGGTTTAGTTAGGTATAGCATACATACAGGCTCATCCTCATCTTGTAGTATTTGTATAAGCATTTTTGCAGATTTTTTTTTTACTTTTTATTTTTTGTTAATTATCTTTCTAATGTATCCTTTAACTTTGCAATTATTTATTGTTTTTATTTAAAACGTATATACATATGTAGTTGTTCTTGTAATTTTCTACACTTAACAACGAACATTTGTAACAAAACAAATTAAAAAAATTCACGTAATAGACATTACAATCGCTGATAATACACTGATTTATTTATTTTTTATTATTTTATATACACTAAACGAGCATCTACTAGCAACTGCAACAGCTATAATCAAAAAATATACTCTTAAAATGAATGCCTGCAAGTGCAAGTGGATTAACAACAAAAACTATCAATCAAAAACGCAAGAAATAAGTAATATCTTTTTCAAAAATACGAAATAAAACTGACAAAATAAAATGCACGATAATCTTCTTGTAAAATAAGAGTAAATTAGCTAAAGATACTTCAGAGCTGATTTCTTTTTCTAATGGTGAGAAAATAAAGTGGCATTTTTACTTGGAATCTGTGAGTACATAAACAACTGCAGTAGTTAATTGCATGAGAAAAATTAAAAAAAAGTGGTGCAAGTTTGAGGTTATATATTTGCTTTGTTCCCGCATTTGTTCAATTAATATTTTTTGCAAATAATAATTCCCATACTGAATATGTTTCTAGAATTTTAAATTTTAACAAAACAAAGATTTTATTTGGTTGGCCTATCAAGGATAAATAAATAAATGTAAAATTAAAAAAAAAAAAAAAAAAAAAAAAAAAACAAAGTGTTTTTGTTTCAAATTTTTATAAAAAAAAATCTTTTAATTTTTTTTGTCTATCATTTTTTATTAAAATGTGTGCTGTTAATGTTAAAATTGTCATTAAGTGCAGAATTATTAAAAATGTCAAATTTATAAAAACGTTAATATAAAGTGATTGGAAGCCTTAAGTTTAAAAAGTTTTTCAGTCGTTTTCGACACAACAACTGATCGAATATGGTTAACTTATGAATATGTTTTGATGTACTACATTAATAGGCTCATTCGATTATAATTATTTTTGCTGGATTTTACAAAATTGCGTTGCTCTACACTTTAAAATGTTTAATTTTTCTCTATACAACAGTTACGTAATCCAAATAAAAGAACTGAGTTGTGAATTGATTAGCTTTGTAATTTTTTTAAATACGATAGATATTTTTATTTCCTAATTATTATAATGAAAATATATTCAAAACGGTTTCTATATGTTTGGTATCACTTTAAAAAACAAAACTAGTTCCATTTTTTCAACCCTCCAAATCCATTATGAAAAAACAAATATTAAATATTTATTAAAAATTAAAAATAAAACTGAAAGCAACGAAATTAAATGAAACTGTTTAAAAAAATTATTAAAATCATTAAGAAAATCAAGCGAAAAGAAAATTATTTAATACATACATACATATGAATATGATGTTGTTTATGCATACATACATATGTACATATAAATATAATTAGAAAATACATATGTATGTATAACAAACAGGCTTACAGAAGTCAAAAAGTGGTAAACACATGTAGATTAACATTTATGTGCATTAATAAATATTAAAAATTGCAGTGTCAATGTCATTTCGTATTAACAATACTACGAGTATTTTAAATGTATGTGAATTATACGCATGTAGATACATAAATTAAATAACTAAAAATTGTTTTAAAAAACAAAGAAAAACAAAAAAATCTGTTTTTTGGTTTTCCGCATTTTATAAGACAAGAAATCAACTTGTCTGTTAATATATAAGATCTATCGTATACATACATACATACATACTATGTATGTATATGTAAATAAAAACTAGAGAGTCAGAGAAGAGAATAAATATGTATGTAAATACAAGTATGCATACAATTAATTAAGAAAAATGTCACTACGTAATTAAAATGTGTGTTTTTGTTAATATACTTTAATAAAATTGGCAAACGTTTCTGTTGGTATATAAAAACACTACATACATACATATATTGAGCATATCGTCAGTTTAAGTGCCAAGTTACCTACACAAAAAACAAATCACTTTTTTTTTAGTGCCAAAAATATTAATTTTGTAGCAGGATTATTTTTAGCGGTTGTTTTAGCGGAAAATTAAATTAGTTATTTTCATTCATAAATTTACAGATTTTACAAATTTGAAAAAAAAAAAAAATGCTGTTTCATTAACTAACGACATGCTTAAAATAAAATGTTCTAAAAAAAATTAAAATTAAAAATTTTTTAGAAAAGAAATGCTGTAACTGCTGAAGAACTGAAAGTAATTCAAACAAACAAAAACAAATATTTTGTTGTCTATTCTAATGGAAATATAGAATTTTAATTGAAGCAAAACATTGACATCTTTATGCATGTAAATATCTGTTATAAAAATGGTTGTTTCGGGTACAAACTTGGAAAATATGTTGGTAAAGTCAACAACAATAATTTATACTTCTTATAAGATTTATTTATATAAAAATTAGTCGCTAGGTAGTGCTGTATTTCTACTTTCATAAAACGAATTTATATTAATAATAATGATAATAATAAAACTTAAAACATTTACATATATTTTTTCATAAAGAGATTACAAGCGAGTTTCCAAAAATCCCGTAAAAACTTTTATTGGAAGCCTTGAAATTTTGATAAACTGTTTTTTTAAAGTTCGAAAACCTGTAACCACAGACATTATTTTGAAATACCAACGTTGTACAAACACACTCACACACAACCCAACATGAAGTTAAACGTGTAAAAAAAATCACTATCGTTTTACAATATTTTAATTGTTAATAATTTTCTTAAATAAATTTCTCTTAATTTTTTTAATTTAATCATGTGTTGTCTGAAGAAGTTGTGGCTATCTAAAGGGTCCGCCATCTAACGTTTTTTTTTTCAACAAACAAACATACAAACACACATTGATTTTTATATACATACTAGCCAATCCCGGCGCGCGTTGCTACGCCCCTTCATGAATTTTAATCGCATTCTTAATTTTAATCGAATATCAAGTGCAAGGCTAAAAACTATAACTTTTTCTTTATGAGCGTGGCACTGCTCACTTTTCTAATTACGAAACTGTATAGTCATGACAGCTGAATAAGTGTGCAAAGTTTCCGAAAAATCGGTCCAGTGTAAGTACCTCAAAATGATACCTTTTTTTATGGGCGTGGCACTGCCCACTTTTCTAAATACGAAACTGTATAGTCATGACAACTCGATATGTGTGCAAAGTTTCAGAAAAATCGGTCAAGTGCAAGTAGCTAAAACTGATAACTAATTTTTTATGGGCGTGGCTCCGCCCACTTTTTTTCACCCATAAACACTCCCTGGTATGTGTACAACAACTTGCCAAAGTTTGAGTCCGATCGGTTTTACAGTTTCGGAGTCTATAGCTAACACACACACACACACAGAGTTTCACTTTTATATATATAGATATATAGGTAGATATATGTACATACATATGTATATTTTTTTCTATTTTTAAATTTAATTTGTTTTATTATGTTATTTGGCCTTATAGGCTTTTTTATATTACTATGAAGTTGAATAAATAAATAAATAAATAATATAACTAAATGCATTTGTATATTTTATTTTTTAATTAGTCTGTAAGGAATATTGTTCTTTGGACTTTAATAAATAAAAATTTTAATTTCGGCCAAACAGGTCATGTATGAAATGTGAAAACATCTGTGAATGCCTTCTTAGTTCGTTGAACGGAAAACATTGCTGTTTTTCGCGATAGTGTGGCAAAAGAGCAATCAACCTAGACTCATCATCGTGCCCAACAATTGAACATCGTCATTGAAAATTTGGGCCATCGGATGGGAGTGTGCCGCCGAGGTCGCGTCAGTCATTTGGCCGATATTTTGTTTTATACATTATTGGACAATACCAATATTATCATAATAAAAAGAACTGACAATAGTTTCCTAAATAATTTGTTTTATTCAAAATCAACATCGGCCATTAAAATTTAACCACCCTTTACAAGTAATTTTATTTTTGTTTTTAAGGAAACAGACATTTTACATTAATTTTACGAAACTAATTTTTACTTCCAGGAGCATGGAAATTTCAAGGAAGGGCACATAAATTTAACTTATTATTTACGATAGGGAAGAAATTTTTTTACATATGACTTTAAAACCTTGGCTCTGAAAAATTTTTAAAAACACGGTCCTATTATTCTTTATTCGTCAACAAAAATGTGTTTTGTTTCAAATCATTCCAACCTAAATGTTCACTGGGTAATTACAAACATTTTTGCATTTGTGTGTATTTAAACAATATGGGTGTGTGTGTTTGATTTTAATAATCTTTTGTAGTGCCATAAAATGTTTATTTTTTATTTATACAAAACGTAAATGTATACGAGTTAAATCTAGAATTGCTGATGCAATAATTTTAAGCAGTTACTAAAATATAATCCTACTTTTTTATTTTTTAAAGTGTGTAAATTATACAATAGCATGGTGTAATCATAATCACGTATGTATATGGTGATAGCAGTTCGGAGAGAATTTTAGCATATCTTTTTATATGTACATATGTATATGGACTTTGACATTTGTTTGTTTACAAAAAAATAATCAGCTGGACTGTCAACAGCATTTTATGAATTAATAATATCTGATTATGTATGTATGGAGGCAAGTATGTTACATATGTATATGTATGTCGGTATAAAATAATAATGAAAATAAAAATTTGATTCGAAATATAGGTATTTACAGTTATCCAAAAAATGTAGTACAGAAAACGTACTAAGCCACGAAAATTCTAAATAACACACCTCTCACACACAAAAATTTCAGCTGGGTAAATTGATGAATGAATTTCCTATTAAACTTTCTTAAGTGCTAAGACACAGAAATTTTAACTGGTGTATCTATAGCATCAAGAGTGTTTGTGTTTATGTTGGTATGCACGTTGACATGAATGTATATATTTTAAACTTAAATTAATAGTTTAAGTTAATGCCACTTAAGTTTCTATCGATAACCCACTTTACCGAAAAATCAAATTAATTTTTTTCTCATTTAAATGTAATGTTGCTAAAAATTATATGCATATATGTATGTATGTGCCTATGTGGTAGTAATAACACACATGTGTAAATACATATACCTGATCAAAATAATAAATATGCTAGTGGTTACTTTTTTTTTAAGCTATGATTTTTCATCCTTCTTGTAACTTTGTAAGCTAAAGTTCTTAATATTTTAGAAATATGTACATATGCCAACACTAAAATAGCCATGCATAAACAAATATTAAGAACCGTTATAAAAAATATAATATTTATTATTTAAAGTAAAAATTTGATTAATCAAAATAATAGATACACAAGCAATTTAAACACAAATTCATAATAAAAACGAAGTTCTTCTATAATAATTCCAGAGAACGTGGTAAGTAATCCATATTGAAAAGAAAATAAAATTGATATATCCTTTAGTTATTGTATAAATGATTTTAAATATACACTGTACTATAGATTAACGCAGTGCAGAAATTGCTAAAAGTCTTAATAAATCACTTCATTTTGTTCAGAAAGCAGGGGCGTTCGAACGTGATCGAAATTGTAAAATTCTTATTAGAATCTCTATACCTAAAGCACAGCGAACTCGAACGTTCGAGTAAAATTTCGATCATGATCGAATGCCGTAATTCGGCCCTGGTTACATATGCAAAAGATTACATGAATTGGTTCGGACCCGAAGGTGAAAAAAATAAATAGAGAAACATTTTTTAGAAGGTTGGAACTTAGATTAGTTTGTTCGGAAACGACTCTAAAAATAATGTAAGACACTTTAAGGAAAAACTTTCACGAAAAAAACAAAATCGTGAAGCATGATTATAGTATAATAAAGTTTGTGGGTGTGTCAAATAATTTGAGCAGGTATATAGGTACATATATGAACTTTTTTATTTTTTACCTACAGTACAGTACAGTACACTCAGGTTGTGTACACAAAATTCTTAAAACACAAAGGCCATACATTATTATAGGCACAACAATTTTGAAATCAATTTAAAAATTTTAAGTCTACATATTGAAAAGTATTGGTAATTTGTTTACTTAAACATAAAGTGAACATAGTGAGAGTAGACGTATGAAATGTCATGCTATCGATAAAAATAAATTCCATTGCACTTAAGAGAATCAAATGGAAAAATTTTGTAGTAACAACAAACGAACAAATAAATTATTTTACTTGTTAAAAGATCACAATTTAAATGCTTAAACAGAAAAAACACAACAATTAACACTTAATAATAAAAAATCAAATCAAAATCAAACAGCATCAAAACTTTTTAGTTTGTTTACATACATGTATGTATTATTTATTTAATATTTCTTTGTAATTGTAAGTTTTATAGTCTACAATAAAAAAAATATGTTTTTTATTTAAATGACTTTAGCAAAAACAAGTGCTTAAATTAAAAGCGAAGAGTTTGAAAATCATGAATGAATTCTCGTTGTCTGTACAAAAAGTAAAAGAGAAATCTATTGTTGCGAGAAAAAACTCTACAAAGCCAGTTAAAAATATAAAGCTTTAAGGCAAATAACAGTGATGTATGTATACAGCAAAAATCAAATTTGGTAATGGCCTCAATTTTATTTATGTAATATTTAATAACAAAGTAAATGTATACATTTAAAAATGTTAAATTGAAAAAAATCATTGACCCATTCATTGATTTACTAGACAACAACAAAATAATAAAGTGCCAATATACATACATACATATTTATGAGAATTTATTTGAATAAACATCCACATGTTTTTGACGTCTTTAGTTAGTTTTTTATTATAATCGTTGTTTACTGTGTCGAGTCACAAGAGAAGATAATTTATTTGAACAAAAAAAAAATAACATCTCTTGACGTAATAAGTTTTGCCCCCCAACTTAAAAAAACACACACACACACACATATATATAAAATAAACTGCCGTACATATTATATGCCAAATGGAATTTAACTTTTTTGTTTAAAATTGCGATAAAGACCAGCCCCTTTATTCATAATAATGTATTTGGATATTTTAAGCAGATGAATATTAAATATATTTATGAAATTTTGGTATGAGTCATTAAAAAAAATCTCAAAACTGTAATGACAATTTAAACGACCAACCTCAATAATTAAAACGTGTTCAAATTGCGTATTAAGTAGAGTGTTTTTCTGATAAATTAAAACAAGTTTGTACTTGTTGAAATTGACTTGGCAACAGTCTGCTAAAAATTTTGCTGAAAACAGCTTTAAATTCCTAACAATTTATGAAAATATGTTGGCGAATATGGTTAAAACTAACAAAGGGTAAAAATACATTTTTAAAGTGGGACCTTTATAAGATGGATTAATCAACAAATAAATATGAAATCATATGTTTGAGGCACTTCATTTATTTTCTGTTTACTAATCGAAATTGTGCAAAATTATATACTTATATGTATGTACATACATACGTATGTATATACCCAATTGTTTATTTTTAACTATTTAATTACACATAATTCCCACGTCATAGTTTATGATGTTACAAATTTAAAACTATTAAAACAACACTTATATCACTTGCACTCGAACGTTAGAGTTAGTTGTGCTTTTGGTTCTGTTGCCGTAGTTAACACTCAGGTTGTGTACTGGTTCTGACAGCAGCCTTAGATGTTTGATCGCTCAGTAGGACTTTTAATTTTTCACATATCCGTATGTCCTGCACAGTGCTTCTGTTTTTATTAAATTGTTTAGCTGAATGTTCAGTCGAACATCGCAGATTATACTTCAATTTTTTCGCTCGTTTTTTTGCTTCTAAGTTCTTTACCGAATTGCGATCTGTAACATTCTGAACTTTGTATGTCTTCAGCCCAGCATAAGCTATGGCCCTTTGAAAAAAACTGTTAGAGCATTTCACCGTACGCGTTGCTTTTCCGATAGAAGTGTTAGGTGCTATTCGAAACAGTTGCTCGACTTATTTTACCTTACAAATATCCCTTGGACCTTTTCTATTTCCTGATCCAAGTTTTCTTTCAATGCCTGAGCATTCTTCCTTATACCGTTTAATGACATTAAAAACAGTTCGGGGGTCAACTTATAATTTTTTTCTATTTTTTAAAAGGCCATGACGGATTTTTTTTTAAAAGTTTTAATTATATTTTCACGTGATAATAAGAAAAATTATTTATTGCACGATTTGAGTTTTATTTAACTTAATGCAACTACAAGTTTTTTTTCGATACACTCCTTAATCGCATTTATTGAGTACGCACTGTCGTTAAATATAAGTTCGTATCTAAAAGAAGATAAATATTTTGCTGTTGCTAAGCAAAGTTAAGAGTTGTATTTACATACATACACGCATACAAATATCTTTTAACGTCACAGTCACTCTTGAAATTTAAGCATTATTAAAGATAGAAATGCGTATCGTAGGTATACAAATTAAAAAATCAAGAGTAAAATATGAATTGATCTTTAACAAAAAAAAAAAAGAGAGAGCTTTAAATAAAACAATTATTTGGAACTTAAGAGAGCTAAAATTATAAAATACGTTATCGGAATTTAAAAAGAAATAAAATAACAGTTTCTAAGAATTACAAATTATAGGGAAACAAATGTGAATCATGTTGGTTAAAGTCTAACGGCCTTATTCGAAAAAAGCTTATAAATCAAATTTTTATGTAAAATCTGTTTTATGCACCTTTAAATTTACGAAACAAAATAAAATGTTTAAATATTCAGCCTTATTGTCATTGGCGTTGTCGTATTTTTTGGTACCGTGTAATATTTACGCCAATGTAAAATGAATGAGACCTTGTCGTATTTCTGTCGTTTTCGACACAAAAACGACACGACAACGCCAATGACAATAATGCCGATTAACTAAAATTATTTCAGCTCAAGGTCTTTTAATAATAAAATTAATGTCTTTAATTTTTATTAATTCTCCCGATCGCGAAGACTCCATTGTGCAGCATCAACAGGAAATTAATATTTGTTTTGATTTTTTTAATTTTTGTAATTTGTTTTTTAATAATTTCAGTTAATATTTAAATTTAAAAAAGGTCACAAAAACTTAATTATTATAAAACCTTTAATAATAATATAATTTTTTTTATGAACAATGCAGCTAAAATTAAACAGTTTTAATTTTTTGTATTATTCAATTTAAAATTCACTATGAAATATCAAACCAAAACCAGAATTACAATTTTATTCTTAAGAGGAGAGCCTTGAAATTTCAAAACTACATATTGAATATTGCTATTTTATTTTAATTACAACAAAAATACAGAATTTAGCATACCATACTCATCATATCACGGAATATAATGGAAAAGTCTTCCAAAACATCGCCGGCCACGGCCATTTGATGAATATTATAATATTCAGAAGACATACTGTTGTGCAAGCTATTAGTTCGCAGCATTATGTCATACAGTAGGTTTACGGGTGGGTTTTATTTTATAAAATTTTGATTTTTTGTTTTGTATTACTTTTTAATTTTGTCTCAAAAGACTAATTAGTTTTATAGTACATATGTATGTATGTATGAAGGTAAGTTTAAAACAATTATAAAAGTTTTTTAATCACAGCGCGTTTTAAGTCTTTTTTGATTTGCATTAAAATTTATAAATATTTGAACTTTCACTTAAACTTTTCGTATATTTTTATTTTGTTTTTTCTTGTTTTGTTTTTATTTTAATTATTAACTTTTATTTTTAAATTTAGCATTAATTGAATGCAAGAATAAGAAATAGCTCAAGAACCCGCAACTTTTTTTTTTTGTTTTTTTAAGAGAAAAATATGAAATTTTCTTTTGGAAACAAAAATTCAAATAAGTTAAACTGAATATTTTTTCTCAAAAGTTTTCTCTACAAATTAAAAGACACGTCTAATACGCAAGCCAGTTGATGTGAGACTGATTTCTTGGGCCTCTGGCACATATTGTAATATTTTTAAAATATACTGTGCATGTAGAAGTAAATATTCATCGTTTTGGTTGTTGTGTGTTATTTGGCACAAAGTACAATTAGTTAGCTACTAGCAACTGGTGGCAATTGTTAAAAGATAATCGTTGAGCTTGCCAGATTAGACGATTTTTTAGTAACAAAAATTGACTGTTTATGATTCGATAATTTTTCCTATATTTTACAATTTTTGCATTTCTATTTTTAACGTGTATGCAAAAATATTAAATACTTTAAATTACATTTTGTATGTTTTCCGTACAAACTAATAATAATTGGATTTTTTTTAGTTTCATGTCAGTGTTTTTTATGTACTTAGAAAAAAAAAATATATATATATAATTGTTTTTTTTTTTTTTTCATTTAAAAAAGGCATAACCTCAACCGCTTTGCTGGCCCTAAACATTTTTCGCATTGTATTCATTAGAAGATAGATTTCAATATAAGCTGCCATTATTTGTGAGATACACGCAACAATTGTTAGAAATAGTATTTTATTCATATAAGAGGATCACTCTCCTTAAGTGTATTTTTTGAGAGGGTTTATTTATTTTTTGTGCCTTCTCTTTTAGCAATAAAAGTAATTTCGTGGAAGTTTGGTGGCACTACGTCATCTGTTCTGATGCCATCGATTTTGCAAATAAATTTTACAGTTTTTATTCAAATTAATTGTTCTTGAAATAAATCATATCATTTTGGTTAGTTTTAATTAAAAAATTAGACAAATCGGTTCAGCCGTTTTCTGATGTTAGATAAATTAAAAAAAGTAGTTTTTAATTTTTTTTTTTCTTCTTTTTGTTAAAAACTATGATAAACATTTAGAAAAAGGAATTGGCAAAATCAGTGCAGCCGTTCTTAAGTGATGCGATTACAAACGAACGATATTTGATTTTTATTAGTATACTTAGATAATTGTTTTATATACTAAGTGATTCTTTTTTAAACTTAATCAATTCTTTGTTTATCTAAAGGTTTTTTTTTTTTTGTTTTTAACAAGTATCAAAAGAAACTAAAAATCGTCTAAAGAAAAGTAATAATTTTGACGATTTTTCTTTTAATTACAATAACTGGCAACTATGCCTACTATATACTCTCATGCAAGAACACAATTCGTTCGTTAAAGTTCGTTCGTTTTTATGAAAAAAATTGGTTTCGATTCGAAAAAAAGCTTTTTGTGAATTTCATACATGCATGTATGTATGTACCAGACTTTTGAAATTATTTTATCAATTTATTTATTCATTTCAACTCAATGTTATAATAAAAAGCCATATAAATACATACTAAATATATTTAAAAAAATAACATAATTAATTTTATTGTTTTTTTTATTTATCTATGGCTTAACCCGGACCGCATTTGTTCTGTTGTTCTAACAAAAACATAACCAGCTTATAATCACATATAAAAACCGTTTTTATAAGATTGTAAGAAGATATTTTGACATCTACATAGTGTATTTCAAACAATTTTACGAATTTAAATATAACTTATATGTACTTGTATATTTAACAACTATGTCCTTATCCGACATCCACAAAACTTATTCAATATTCCGCCTTATTGTCAGTGGCGCTGTCGTGCCGTTTTTGTGTGGAAAACGACAGAAATACGACAAGGTCTCATTCAATTTATATTGTCGTAAATATTACACGGTCCCAAAAAATACGACAACGCCGCTGACAATAAGGCTGATTATTTTAAAAATTGATTTTTCGGAAAGGTGTAAAATTGTTTATTATCAAAGTAATGTTTAATAATATGGCTGTATAACTTAAAATCGAGGAACTTTTTTTAAATCTTTAGCTTTTATTTTGAAATATTTGAACAATATAAATTTATTCAATGTATTGGCCATTGTTAGCTACGGCCTTTTCTTTACAAATCAAGCCAACTTCGAAAATCATTTTCTGAAGTGAAGCGTATCCAAGGACTAGATCAAAAGGGGGTAAGGCAAAACTTTTAAATCATTTCCCTTAGTTTCAAACAGGTATTACAACATATGGGCGAGCTATGTCATTATGAAATGTTACGGCATTTTTCGGCCATATTTGCCTCAAACTAATCAATTGAGTTAGACCAGATTTTAGCAGCTTTTAATATATAGGACCCTCTTAGTCAAACAAAATACAGAGTATTACATTAGCGCCATTGATATTTGGCTTTGTTGTCCATCCAGCTAGTTAGCCGGACTTTACATACTCTATTATTCTGTGGGTTATCGTAGCGAAAGAATTTTTCATCGCAAGTAATGGTACAAAAAACAATTTTTTAAGTGTTCAAGCACTGTGTGTTCGGACATGCAAAATAATATTTCGAGGTCTATCGGCTTCAATTCGGACAACAATCTCTATAAAGTAATGCTTCCAACTCTGGATCTTACATTTTGTTTGCTGGCCTGGGAGATCCTTTTTTTTCGTGTCAAAATTACTATTTCTGAACCGCACAAGCCATCTCTCATGCATTGAAACCGATGGAACCGCTTTTAAAACATTTTTAACATATAAACCCAAAATTAAACACATTGTTTTTAATAAAGGGTTGTCCAACCTTAATGCACGATGTGAATTGTGGGTCACACCTCAACGTCAAGTTCTTTCTTTCAGTATTTGAAAAACTCGACCATTGAAAACTACACAAGTGAGCAGCGCGTTAAGATTGTTGAAGCCTTTTACGTGCACTCCGTGATTTTTTTTGTCAGCACAATCGACCAAAGGAGTCCACAATCGGGAGATTTGTGCACAAATTTTAGCAAACCAGGGTTGTAGGAAATGTAAAAACACCTCTGATGCTCGCCTAGTTCGTTCTGCGGAAAATATTGCTGTTGGTCGCGATGGTGTGGCAAAAAAGCCGTCAACCTCGACTCAATTGAACATCTCACGAACATCACTAATACGCATTTCGAATAAAGATTTAAATTTACACGCTACACAAGGTTCAATTAACTCAAGAGCCGAATAGGTTGTTGAACAGATAGAAGTGAAAGATGACTTTACAAAGAAAATCATCTTCAGCGACGAGGCATACTTTTACCTCAGTGGATTCGTAAACAAACAGAATAACCACATTTGGGAAAATGAGAATCCAAAGAGTAGCTGTGTAGTGCGGTTTATGGGCTGGCGATGTCATCAGTTCGTACTTCTTTGAAAATGAGGTCGGCCAAACAGTTACCTTGAGTTGCGTTCACTATCGCGAGATGATAGCCGACTTTTTGTGGCCATATATTGATTAAATTAAATAATGGCTCTTTTGTGCGAGAAATTCAATATCGTCGTGGCGATATTAATTGGCTGCCGCGATCATGTGATTTGATACCGTTGGACTTTTTTTTAGGGGAATTAAAAAAAGTATCAAGAACAATGCCAGAGCTAAAGGATCTGATAATTCGGCAAACTAACGACATTTAACCTCAATTATGTCTTAGTGTCATTGAAAATATTAAGCATCGGATTGAAGTATGCCACCGAAGCCGTAGCGAGCATTTGGCCGTTATTTTTTAATATTTATTGCACCAAGAGCACTTTAGGAGTACCTTACCAAAAAAAAATCAATTTTAATAAATACATACATACATACATACATACATACATACATACATACATACATACATACATACATACATACATACATACATGCATACATACATACATACATACATACATACATACATACATACATACATACATACATACATACATACATACATACATACATAATATTGTGTATGTATGTATGTATGTATGTACATTAGAGGGTAACACCTAACAAGCAAAAAAGTTCGCACCTCTTCGGCATTTTTAGTCGGATATATAAGTGTCATATCGAAGATACCAACAGATAAAACTTATACACACTATTGCAGCCAAAACTTATCCTTGGTCCAACAAATTTTGTATGACATTAGCTTTTAAAAATATATCAGATATTATCTGTTCTCAATCGTTCATTTTCAACTGCTATTTCAGTCAAAATAAAAATAGTACGTGAAAAAAAAAATTTTAAAAAATTGAATGAAATAGTAAATTTCAGAAAAATAGTAAATTATTTGAAAGTTCATAAACAGTATAAGGAAGACTTGAACATTAAAAGAAAACCTGGATCAGGAGGGGAAAAATGTGTGATAGATATTGGTAAGGCAATAGAAGTCGAAAAGCACCGAACACCTTTATCAGAAAATCAGACCATTAAGTTAAATGCTCTGAATCTTTTATGCGCAGAGTCAAAGCAGATGTTGGGTCGAAGGTGTTTAGAGTTCAGAAAGTTCAAGATCGCAGCGAATCATTGTGATAGAAAATATGTCATTCGTATGGAGGGTATCAGTCCACCTGCTTCGATCCGTACTATGTTTGGGTCTTTAAGGGAATGTTGCACGTACAAAGTTTGAACCAAATCGATTACAGTTTCGTAAATATGAAATAAAATGTTTTTTATATGGCATACCTGTCCTAAATTTGCAAATATGTATGTAAAAAAAAAAAAGTGATATAAATAAGTAGGTTAGGTTAAGAAATTGAGAGTGGTTTTATTCCGAAAAAAAAATTTGTTTCTATACAAATTTAAATTAATGCATAAACCTAAGATGGTTTCTTTTATTATATATATGTATGTATGTATGTGTATGTATGTATGTGTATGTATGTATGTGTATGTATGTATGTGTATGTACGTATGTGTATGTATGTGTGTATGTATGTATGTATGTACGTACATATGTATGCTTTGGTAAGCAGCTTATCAGCACTGTACGACGCAGCAACAACTTTTTTGTTTTTAATTTCAAAATAAAAATGTATTTAATGTAAAAATGTATGTATTTTAACTTTGGCTTTTGCTTATCGCTTGAATTGGATTGGTAGATCTCGTGAATCATTATTTAAAATAGAATGACCAAAAACTGTATTCTTTAATTTTCAAAACAAAGATACTTTTAAATTTGAATTATAAAAAAGTATTTTTTAATATAAACATTGTATTTACATACATGTGCATACATATATGAGGTCACACAAGAAAAAATAAATTTGAAATATTTAAGAAATGTCGGTAATATACAAACAAAAAAAAGCTAATTGGAAATGGATTTGGTTCATTCGATTTATATGTAAAATATACATTTCAGATTGAGTCCGTGATGCAAAATGTGGCCATTTGTGGCACTTTTAAATGTTTGATGGCCCTTTGGTACTTTCTAAATTTATTTGGACCCTGTCAACTCAAAATTTAACTATCTTAAGTAAATATTGTCTCATCTGCCTACAATATTTTTTAAGCGAAGCCATAATACATTTCGTTGGGAGTTATTTTATATTCGTAGAAATTTATTTGTGGGTTAAACAAACGTATTGTCATACACAGTCATAATTTTTAAAAATTGTAAAATGTCTTAAAATTTTTGCAATGAACAACAAACATTTTTTAAACCATTTTTAAATTTAAGAAAATTATGACATTACAATGCGACACGATAGCGCAACTTGTGAATTTACCAATTATATATATATATGTATATATACATACATACATACATATATTTTTTTGTTATTCAGTAGAAGTAAGATTTTATTACTTTCTTTTGTTTGCTCGACGTATAATTATATGACATAAAACAACATATAAATGCAACCGATACAATAGATATTGTGTTTGCAAGCAATTTAACTAAAACTGTCCTTAACCTCTGTGCTTCGAGTGCTTCTATTGCAATAGTTTTGTTTTTAAGCAGTTTTGATTCCAAAACCGATTCACAAAAAATCTTATTGAAAAAGTAAAATATAAAATTAGTGGATTCACAATTTTCAAAATTTTTTAAGTGATTTAAACATATTTTTATTCTTCTTTGTATTAAACCACTTTCAATATACACTTGTAAATATTGAAGGTACCTACATATCGCTCCACTACTTCAATGCCCAGCAAAAAAATCTATGACAAAAAAGTGATTTTGCAGGGGTTTAACTGGTGACGAAGACATTCAATTTAGGTGCAAACATTAATGATTGTAATATTAGTGTGTTATTGGAGATCATGTGTTTACACGAATATTTCAATGAACTGCACTCTATTTTAACAAGTGCACAGAACTCATGCATATAGGGTGAAAAGCATCCGCTGTTACATGAGTTAACTTTGTTTGTTTGCATGATGTTGCAATCATTTTTAAGCACATCATTTATGACAAACTGCGTCGCATATAGGGAGTCATTTAGAATTATTGCTTTTACACAATTAATTTAGAAGTCTTTAAAATGTAATTCGCTTTGCACTTCTTCCATTTTTTTTTTGCTGGGTAGTGTCAAAACTCAAAAAAACATACGTTTCGATTAAAACGGCTTTAAAAGTTTCACTTTTTTAACTTTAAACAAAATCGTAAATTTGAAATTATAAGTAATGGAGATTTTAACGTAAAATAAATAATTTTTTTATTTTAAACAAAGATTTTGATATTAAAACGTAAAATAAATAATTAAATTAATTGCGCTTAATGGTAAATATTAATATAAATCCGAAAGTATTAGTTATTAATTTAGAAACAAGTCATCTTAAATAGCTTAACCTGGGGTTTTTTTCTAGCACTCGTTAAGAGTTAATTTATATGTATTTTAAATGTTAATAGTTAATTTTTTCATTTCCTTGCAAAAAAATTGTCAAGTTGAGCCCATGAATATATAAAATGAAAAGTGATCTTAAATAAATAAATTATACATTAATATGATGGTAAACATTTTACATTTTTATTCAATATCTACATTTTTAAACCTTTAATACATTTAATA
The DNA here is from genome assembly GCA_941918925.1 of Phyto melanocephala. Lineage (NCBI taxonomy): Eukaryota > Metazoa > Arthropoda > Insecta > Diptera > Rhinophoridae > Phyto > Phyto melanocephala. The sequence goes on along the minus strand of OW799235.1, from coordinate 133,669,035 downwards.
ATTGTTTTTTTTAGCGTATGAATATGTAGGTAATTATCATATCGATATACATAAGTATGTACATATGTATATAGAAAGAAACATTACAACAAAACCACCCATTATAATTTTGTTTAATGATATGTACGTACTATGAATATATGTATAAGTTATAATCATGTGAATAAAAATTAATAAATTTTCTCACTACGCAATTACAAAAAAAAACTCATGTTTGATTTCAACGTCTTATCAAAGTGGAATTTATAGAACATACGCTGCTCATTAAAGAAAATTATTATTGATTATATAGTTGACTCGCGGTGACAAAAACACTGCCTTACGTGAACACCGGATAACATAAACATATTTTTTTTTACACTGACCACTCGGTAGCGTGAACACAGTGAAAAGGCCTTATAACATGAACAAATTTGTCGGCTATCCAAATCGTTTTCATATCCCCGTAAATGATTTCTCAGGTTTAGTTAAGTGAGCGCCGCTGACTTAGCATGATCTAATCTAAAGTTTTTCATGAAAAATGTCGCAAAAACTACCAAAATTCTAAAGTTATACTTCTTGTGATTGGAAAGGCAAAAAATCCTCGCTCTTTTAGAAATTTAAATCTCCTGTGGCCTACAATTGCTCCAAATCGTAATGGATGACAGCTGCCATTTTTAAATATTGGGTTAACCATTAATGCACGCTGTTGGCTATTTAAATGCAACTTGGCAACGTCTTGACAAGAAATGCTGGACGAACATTTTTAGCTATTTAGATGAAGAAGACTGTGAAGAGGATATCCCGTTAGCTATTTTGAGAGAAAAAATTTGTTCAGCAATTAAAATTTAAAAGAAAATCAAAAACAAGGAATAGTGCTATATCCGGCCGTGCCGAATCTGATAATACCCTTCACCATCATGTACATAGGAATAATCTCACATCATAGCTTAACTTATGTTTCATGTTATACGGAATTTTTCCTTATTATTTCCAGCGCCATCCTTGATTTTGAAAATATTTGATCCGCCATTTTGTTTTATACGCCATCTTGGATTTTAATTTTTTTTAATAATTTACTGTATTCTACTGGTCAAGCCCTTTCATTTGACACCAATATTGAGGGGGTTCAAGAAGTTACATTTTAAAAAACGAGATTGGATCAATATATATATTTATTGCCCGCCATTTTGTAGTGGCGGCCAAAATGAATTTTAATTTTTTTATAGTGCTTATATTGCGCTAGTGAAGTCCTTTCAGATGATACCAATATTGACTCTCTCGGTTGTTTAGAAGCTACAAAAAATTGATTTTCGTTTGTAAATTTTTGGAATATATATTTTTCAAAAAAATTTTTGCCTATAACTTAACCGATTAGAGCCCGATTTATCTAAAATTTTTCACGAATATCTCTCGAGGCATATTATATCTACGAATAGTAACAAAGGTACCTATAAATTATTCTATGGTGGTAAAAATATGGGAAAAAAGGGAGTCGTGTTTATTTGCTCATATCTCAGAAAGTTATTATTGAATTTCAATAGCGATTCATTTCCCGATATTTCCAAAAGATTAATACCATACACAGTTCTGGGGAACATGTGGCTGCTTCTAAAAGTTGATTTCAGCCAGCACACGGACAGATGGACAGACGGTCAGGGCTTAATCGACTCCTCTATTCATAAGCTTTTAGAAAATACATACTTTATGGGGAAATGAAAATTGTAAAAATTACAAACGTAATGACAAAACTATATATACCCTTGTGCACCACAGGTGAAGGATATAAAAAGGTAACACATTTTTTAATTAATTTTAACATACTTTTTTCCTAACAAAACATGTGTACATAACAATTCGAAACACAAAAAAAAATAATGAATTTGAGTTAAAATACATGTCAAATTTATTTGGAAATTTTAAAAAGTTACACCTCAGTCAACATGAACAACTTCGCAAACGTGAACACGCTCGGTTTTTAATTGTTCATGAATGTCTAGTGTGTAGTTATTTTTAATTACCGCTGAAATATTCTTAAAAAACACAACACAAAAAATTTTAAGAACCAAAAGAAAAGTGTTTAGTATGAACAAAAAATAATTTAAGAAAAAGCTTTTCCATACCCGGATATACATATATATTTTTTACTTAATATTCAATAAAAAAACTGTTTTTAAAGCAGTAGTATACTTATAAGTTTAAGTAGTACATACATTTAATTATATGCTTTTTATTGGATTCTGCTGGAAATAATTAATATATACTACTAGGGAGTGAGTTCTTCTCTTTTGAGAATTAAGTACTAAAAGAGCTCGACTTAATTTAGTTAAATAGGATCAGGTTTCTATTTTAAGTTTTTGAACATTGATTTGGGGAAACACATTCGATACGAAATAACAGAAATAAAAAAATAATTATTAAAGACTTATTAAAAGGTTGGCAAAAAAAACTTAATGACAAAATTATGTGAATTTATTATAAAAATTTTGCATTTTGTCTTACTGACTTACTTAGCAACCAAGTAACAAAAACAATTCCTTCGATTAAAATCTTAAAAACTTAAAATAAAATTTATTTGTTTTTAAATATGTTCTTTTTAATAACAAGAAATACAAGTTCGAACAACTTTTCGACACGCCCATTTATTTTTAAATTAAATTTAATTGATAACAGAACAAAAAAACAAATTATTAAGAACGAAAAAAGTTCATTATTTTAACCGAATATAAGTATGTTAAATTTATTTCAATTCTTTAAAGTATTGAAGCTTTAAATATAACATACATTAGTACAATTGTACAAAGTTCAACAAAATATATTGACCCATAAAAAAACAAGTAAAAGCGCTATATTCGGCCGTGCCGAATCTTACATACCCTTCACAACGTGTAGTCATGCAATAACAGTAAATTCACGTATGTATGTTAAAAAAAACAAAAAAAAAAAATAAAAAATAAAAAAAAAAATTTAAAAAAAAAAAAATTTAAAAAAAAAATTAAAAAAAAAAAAAATTATTATATACATATATAATATATATAAAACAAAAAAAAAAATAAAAAAAAAATTAAAAAAAAAAAAATAAATAAAAATATATATAATATATTAAATAAAAAATAAAAAAAAAATAAAAAAAAAATTAAAAAAAAAATTTTAAAAAAATTTAAAAAAAAATTTTTTTGCCTCAGCTGGGATTCGATGCCACGTTTTCTCTAACCAGTATACACGTTTGTATGTATGTATGTTGTTGTTGTAATGTTGTTTTTATGAAAAGAAAATCGAGGTGGTCGTGGGTTTTTGCTCATATCTCAGTTGTTTATGTACCGATGTTTCTGATTTTCAATACCGATCTACTCCCGAATATTTCTGATATTTTAATACCTTACCCGGGTCCAACCTATGTCGGGGGGCTTCAAAAAGTTGATTTCAACATACACACGGACAGACGGTCAGACGGACAGACGGACAGACGGTCAGGGCTTAATCGACTCCTCTATTCATAAGCTTTCAGAAAATATATACTTTATGGGGTCGGAAATGAAAATTGTAGAAATTTCACACGGAATGACAAACCTATATATACCCTTTTTCACTGTGTGAAGGGTATAACAAGCATCTGATATTTCGTTCACATTTCAGCTTTAATGACGTTAAATTGTTTATTCAAAAAATTTACAGTTAAAGAAAATACAAATCACATTTTTTATTTGGCTCCTTTTTAATTTGTCGGAGAATTTCTTAAAAATATTTTTGTTCACTCTTTAAACAAATAAAAAAATAACAATAAAAAGACTTGTGACTAATTAAAAATTTTAGATAAACAATATATTTTCAAAATAATGAATATACAGACAGTAACGTTTGCCAGGTCATCCCACTCATTAAATCCTTAACGAATGTTTTCGTTTGAATTTTGTATTTATAACAAAACTCTACCAAAATTTTTATTTAAACAACATACTTTAGAATGTGCAATTATTTACAAAAAAAAAAATTAAATTGTCATTAACAACAATTTTACTTGTCAATAGCGAAGTTTATGTTGTCAGCTGACAACGCCACTAAAGTTGCAATATTACAGCAGGGTACGAGTTCTCTAGTTGTGGCGAGTAAGGCCCATACCTAAACAAGAGCGTTGAGCGTCAAGCATTGTAATTTTGCATGTATTTTGTTATTGTAACAAAAACAAAACACAAGTAAAACTCCAACGCTTGACGCTCAACGCTCTTGTTTTGGTATGGGGGTAAGAAAATATTTGGTATGGGGGTAAGAAAATATATCTTTCTGCAGCGTTGCCAACTTATCACTTTTTAGGTTAAAGTTGGCTTTTTTAATCTTGTTTAGCCGGAGAAAAATTATTTCAGCCATTTTTAACCATTTTTTTTTTATATATTTTTCTTTTACCTTTTTTAGCTATTTTTATAAATTTCTCATACAAAATAAGTTGCTCCTATATATGTATGCAAAAAATCGCTGCAAACAAGATGGTTTCATTGAAAAATCGTAGCAACAGTGTTATTTTTAAGTCTTTTTATTTTGCTTCTAAATAAGGACCATTATTACAACTTGCCTTTAGTTAAAGGTAGGATTTTTTGTGCCCGATAAATAGCTTTGCATTAATGCAACTTCCATTTTTTATTGTTATTTTTATTATAAAAGTAATTACTGCGAATTATTTATAATTTTGGTTACGGTATTTGTTTAAATAATAGCAGTTTGTGTTTAACATGTATCCATTATTTTGATTTGCCGGATTTTTGTTATAAATTGACATTTAATAGAAGTCATAAGCCCCACAAATTGTGCAAAGAGTGGACTAGTAAAAAAAATTTTTAGAATGGATAAGCGAATGCCAAAATCCAGAAAAGCCATTCTGCAAGTATCGTAAATACATAAAAACAAAAAACATCTTAACGTAATTTGAAGCATTGCTGACACAAATCCTTTGGCTTTCAAACCGATTAGAACAAAAACTTATCAACAAGATTCATTCATGGCGATTACAAAAGACTATGTGATGAGGATTGTTGACATTCACCAATCAGCAGTGTGAAATCGTTTTTTACTCTATTGCAAACACTGGAGGTGGTGCGAGACTCAATAAAGGAATGAATACCTATTAGTATCTACGAAATCACTGAGGTATGAAGATCGTCGAAATGGTACCCGAGATAGTAGTGTTCTGCTTCGATACTTCCCGTTCATATGTATACATAAATTTTGGTTGCTATCTATAACCGAACTATTGTTAGATTAGAAGCAAATAAAGTATAGGTTTAACCCATTTTTAGTCAAGAGAATTCAAACGCGAGCTTTTTAAAAAGTTCTACCCATTTTGTATTACTTTTGTCTTCGGAATCCAAATCCGTTTTCGTTTTGGCGGTATCTTGTCCTTGAATCCTGGAAATAGGTGTTCCCAAATGCGAACACTGGCTTTAATTAAACATGAATTTCCCATATAAAGAAGCATATGTGCATACATACATAGGTAGGTAGGTAGTTAGGAAAGGAGGATGCAGGAAGCAGAATCCGCCTCCAACACCCGCACTCGGAGACCAAAAGAGAGAGAGAGAGAGTTGCCAAAGTTATAATATAAGAAAATAAGAGATAGTTAGTTGGAATCGTGGAATCGTCTAAATCAATATAATTAAAAATGAGAAATATTTCAAAATATATTTATTAACATATTGTAATAAGAATAAGATATTTTTTATATACAATTTTTAAAAGCATTGTGGATGTAAAAGTACATTGCATTTTTATCACATCTAATTGTTTGGTTTGTTAGACCCTTTAAGTTGGCACCTTTGAGGCTTTCTTTGTGGCTGAACTATTATAATATATTCTCCTACGAAACGTGGCAATTGTTAAGTAATGCTTCTTTTGGATTTTTCATGAGAAGATTTATCATTTGACTGCAAACTTAATAACAAAACGCTCTATGAAATATTTTTGAGAACATATTTGTTCCTGCAATTTAGCAACGTAGTTTTCACGCCTTAGTGACTGTAGAACTAAGAACAGAAATAAAAAAAAGTCTAATAGCACTACTTTGATCTAATATTTATTCGGTAATTTGAAACAGCATTGTTCCCGTACCCCATTGTTGTATGAGTGTTTAATCTCTTTGAACTCTTTTCTTAAATTTCGAGGGAAATGATCTTTGACCAGTAGTCATCCATTAATAGTAATGTTATAAATCTTGATAAATCAATATTCAAAAAAAAATGCCTCCAAGTCACCTAATTCAATACAATATTTGCGAACTTTTGTTGCGCATACGTGTTTGATTATATAATAATAATATCATATTTTTCTTTATCAGAAAATTATTCGTACAATTAAGCGGATTAGTGACCACTAACTTCATCTTTTTGAATAATTTTCAGTGAGTTAAAAAGCAAACTACATGTTAGCGTTACTTTTTTTTTTTTGTCCATTTTGGTTTGCCAAAAGAGTCCAGCAGTTTGTAGACTGGCCTTTATCTCTACGGGGGTGCTGGTCAATAACCGTTACCTGGCTTGCTTGCATGTTATGTTTAGTTTATGTTAGCAATGTTGTGATATATATTTAGTCTTTTTATTTTTTTTCTGATGGTTTTAATAACTTGCATTAATATCATATATTTAGATTTATTTTAATAAATAAATGCATAAAGCTTTGTAATTTGGCTGCCAAAAATGGGTTAAAATTCAAAATACATACAATAAATCAAAAAAGGTTTGAAATTTTACCAAATTTACTTTTTGTTGTGAAGTACAATTAGATTAGAAATGAAATATTATTTCTTTGATTTGACTGCATCGGCTGACCTCACAGTACTCCATTCGATCGGACCAGGTTTTCAATCGGCATAAACTGGTGAGTTAAATGTTCAATTCTTGAGAACGATGAAGGCTTGATGTTGATAAATTTTCATGCACACTCTCAGACACAGCTTCGAAATTTTTTCGTGCTCGCATTGTACAAACACGCTCACGTGCTCGTTCAGCGGAAATAATATACTGTATTTTGTGACAGAATAAAATGACACAAGTATAGATACAAGACAGATGGCCCACCCTATATAACCTCGTCGCGAATTATAAAGACCAAAATGCTCTATAAATCTAATTAAGTTATTATTTTTAGTCTAATATATGTTATTTGTTAACATCACTTTTACGAATTAACAAAATTATTACAATTTTGCATGTGTAAACAATTCTTGCATATTAGGAAAATGTCTACATAACAATGTATTGTACAAATGGAAAAAAAAGAAAAAAGGGCGCAACACAAGCCAATTGAAAATCAATAAATTTGCACAATTAAAACGTGCTTAAATTTGCCTTGTCTTACATATGCACTTACATATGTACATATTTAAATTGAATTTCAATAGAAAGTACGTAACCTTCCTGGAAACCTTTATTGTGAACAATAATTTTTAAACTTATTTCTAATGTTTATTTCGAAACATTAAATATTTTCGGAAAATTTTTATGACAATGTATATTAAAACAAAAAAAAAAAAAAAAAACAATTAATTTGTAAGTTAATTTGATAGTAATATTAACATCAAAAAACATGTTTTTCGTTGTAAGTAGAATGCTTTTATTTCAAAATCAGTAATCAAATCAAATTAGAATAAAACAAGAAATCGATACAACTCCTCACTACAAAAAAAGATATTAAATGCACAAACTCCTTGTAATGATCTATTGGTACTATTTTTTTATTAGTTGTCAGTATTGTAAGCCTCTTTTTGGTAAATTCCATTAAAAATTTTTTCATTTGTGAGATATTGTTTTAGATGTATACAGGGGTGGGAAATCGAAATTTTTTGTGAAATCAGATGTTTTTGTAGTATTTTTTTTTCCAAAGAATTCTCAATTTACAACCTGCTGTAGGAGTCGTAGGTTGTAAGAAATTCACTTCTCCATAATGAAGAAAAAATCGGCGCCACCTTCTTTACTAGCTATGGTGTATTTATACGACATTTTATAAACAAACATACATAGGTAAAATTGCGGTAAGTGTTATATAAAAATTTAATGTAGACATTATTAACAAAATGTGTACAAATGCTACGACGTACAACTCCTATAACTACTTGCGATTGAGCATATATATGTATGTAGTATAAAGATTTCATATAAATATGTCTAAAAATCGCTTAACAGCACTTTTTAACGTCGTACAATTAGACAACATTTATAAGAGCAATGTGGTTGACCTTCAGACAAAAAAACACTAAATTATAGACTAGTTTTGATATACATACATATTTTTATACCTATTTCCAGTTCACAACAGTGATAATTATTGTCTTTTTGTTTTAATAAAAACAAATAACAATTCTCTTTCAGAAAAAAACTTTGAGCACACATTAACACATTTTAATAAAAGGGGGCTCGTTTTTTAATTAAAGTTTTGTGATTGGTCAAATTCTTTATACTTATGTATATATTTACATACATATATTAATACAGATGTAAATTGAACTTAAAAAAAAAAGCTTTTTAATTTGTATGCTTTTTTCCACGAAGAAAAAAAATATTGCATTGAAAAAAAACAGGCCTTTATATCGTTACCTTCACTTGTAAAGGAGCTAAGTCGAATATAATCAATTTTTTAAAAGATGGAAAAAAACTTGTTTTCACTTATACATATGTATATGTATTACTTATTGTATGTTCTATGTTTATGAGGCTAGAAATGTGAAAGAAGGGACTTTTGATCCAAGTTGACAATGAAAATGATACGGACTACAGAAAAGGTGCCTTTTCACATTTTGATTGTACTTTTTGTATTTTCCGAATTGATTAATCTAGAATTATGAAAATAGGACTATTGATCAAAATTGAAACTAAAAAATACATGGGCGACCCCAAAAGTAATATTCTCTATTTTGTTATATTTTCTAAGTTGAAATCGAAAATTATGTAAACGTACCTTCTAGTACTATGCAGCACTGTAGAGCCATGTATTTCGATGTTAATTTAACTTCAAAACAAAACGTGCAGTGTCAAGTTTTATAACAAAAAAAAGCTGCATGGTTGTTTTTGTTTTCTGATGGAAAGTATAATATCATAAAAAAGAGAGATAGTAAAGTAACGGTAAATCCTAGCATTGCATAGCGTGTGCAGCAGAATGTATTGATATTTTAATTTATTTTCTATACTCTTTACCAACTTAAAAAAAATATTTTTATGCTTCGAAATATAAGTTCTTAGTTTAGATAGTTAATCAATTAATTTCGATATTAAATAAAAAATATAATTTTTCTTAAAATGGTCCAAATAGAAAGGTAAAGAATTTTATTGTTTGTATTAAAAATAAATATTAGTACTTCTTAAACCCAACTAAAATTTAGAAATTTTTAAATAAATTTTAAATTTAAATTGTGCAGTAATTCTAAAATTACAGCTCAAATTATGTAATAAATCAAAATTTTTTCTTTTAAACATTTAAGACTATTTGTTATTTTTAACAAGCGTAAAGAAGATATGTGTACATATGTACCAGTGATCGGCTTTGAGTCGTTTTTTTAATATTCATAGTGAGTCATAAAATTTGAGTATAAGTGCGTATAAATCATTGAAATTGAAATCATTGAATCATTGAACATTTGGCTAACCGTTGGTTAATAATAAATGTTTATAAGGGCTACCAAAAAATAAAATCTTTTGTTATTTAAAAAAAATGTTAAAGGGATTAGAAAAATAAAATAAATTAAAATTGAAAAATTGTTGGTTGGGTTTTTGAAAAAGTTTTTTATAGTTTTTTGTTTTATTTTTGAATTCTCATTTTGTTAATGAGAATTTAAAAATATAACTTATAAAAATATTAAACTTTTTCAAAAATTTTGGGTAAAGGTTTACTGATGATCTGGCATAAGCACCAGTGAAATGCATATAAACCAGCTTAAACCCAACAACCAAATAAATATTATTGAAAAATTATGGGAGCATATCCCGAATAATCTAGTAAATTATTTTCTTTTGTAATTAATATAAATACATACATGAAAAGTGAATTGTTTTCCTTTTCAATTTAAAATTAATAAAAATATAAATGAATATGTATATAAAAATATTTCAAGTTTGCGTTGTATTTTACATGAACAGAAAATATATAAAAAAAATGGATGTTCTTTTTTTCAATTGAAATCTTTTTAAAATTTAAAAGTCGACAAAAAGTCATAAAAATCTAAATTATACGTTTTTATTAATTTAATTCTTTTTAAAATTTAAAAGTTGACAACACTAGTAAGCAAGCCGCAAAATAAAAAATAAACAAAACCAATAGAACATGCAAAGTTGTTCTGCGTTCTACTCTGTTTAGTTCTATTTAGTTTTGTTTCTGCTTCATCTTTCTTCTATGTTCTTATATGCTATTGTTTGAGAATACATAAACGTTTTTTGTCACGTAAGTATTTGTTTTTAAATAAAAAGAAGTAGTTGAAATAAGAGACGACGGCTTATAAAAGATTTTTTTATGGTTATTCCCATTATTATTATGTAAAGGGTGATTTTTTATGAATTGAGTTTTTCGGGCTGGCAGCACTGGTTGCTAATTGTGTCCAAACTAAATCTGTGAAAGTGAAAAGTGTTCAGTATACTCTGCCATTTCATCATGGAGAAACTCACAAACTCGAGCAACGACTGCAAATCGTTGAAATTTATTATCAAAATTTTTGGTAAATCGGCCTTACAACAGCTCGATGAAAATCCACTGTTTTATAAAAAAATTGTTTTCAGCGATGAGGCTTATTTCTGGCTAAATGGATACCTAAACAAGCAAAACTGTCGCATCTGGGGTGAAGAACAGCCACATGCCGTACAAGAGTTACCGATGCATCCCGAAAAAACGACAGTTTGGTGCGGTTTATAGGTTGATGGAATCATCGGTCCATTTTTCTTCAAAGACGATCGTGGAAGAAACGTTACCGTCAACGGCGAACTATATCGAGCCATGATACGCGACTTTTTTTGTCCCAATTGGCTGAGTTGTACTTGGTTGATATGTGGTTTCAACAAGACGGTACCAAATGCCACACAGCTCGTAAAACAATGAACATATTGAAGGATGAATTTGGTAAGCAGTTTATCTCTCGCAATGGGCCTGTGAGTTGGCCGCCAAGATCGTGTGATTTGACGCCTCTTGACTATTTCTTTTGGGGTTATGTGAAGTCGTTGGTCTATGTGGACAATCCAAACATGGTTGAAGCCTTAGAGTATAACATAGAACGTGTTATTAATGGAATACAGGCCGAAATGCTCGAAAAATTGGTGCAAAATTGGACCTTACGAATATACCATTTAAACAGGAGCCGCGGGCAACATGAAGTTACATGGAGTTATTTTTAAAAAGTAAATGGCAAAGCCCAGTTTATCGATTCCAAAAAAAAATTTGGAATATATGATACAAATTTGAGTGTTTTATTAGATTTTTTTTAAAAATTACCCTTAAAAAATTACGCTTTACATATGAATATGAAAAAACAAATTGATTTAATTCGTATTAAAAATTAAGATTTCTTATCCCTATTTTATTTTTACATTTTCTAAGAAGATTGACATCACAGTTTTAATCCTTTTTTACCTTATTAAAATTTTTTGTATTGTACTAATAGAACATTAGTAATTTTTAAGATGCCACTTTTATTGTTGCGATTTTGTTAAAGTAAATGGTAAAAGATCTCAACGAACATTAAACAATAATATTAATTGCATAGTCTAAATACGGCCTAAGTGTAAAAAAACGCTTTATATTGCTGTGTTGAATAAATAACTAAAAAATCAGAATTTTTCTTTAAATATATAATTTATGCACATCAGCTATTTTATCAGAAAAAAATATTGTAATTATCATGTAGGCAACTATGCGAAATGTAAAATATTTCCAGGAAAAAATGCTAATAAACTTAATAAGCCATTAATGTAATTAAACATTTAAAATAAAATTCACAATATCAACGCAAAATTACAACAATAAATATAAATACTAACTTAGTTTATATTATATTAAAATGGTATTATTTATTATTCCTGATTTAATCATGAGTTTTCAGCAAAATTCTAAAAGTCATTAAAAAAATATTTCTAATATATAAAATTCAGGTGTCGCGGTGTTTGTGATTAAACTCCTCCGAAATGGCTTGACCGATTTTTATGAATTTTGTGTGCATATCGGGTAGGTCTGAGAATCGGTTAACATCTATTTTTTATACTCCTCAACGCCACGACTTTTTTCAAGCCCCCTCAGGTAGGCCAGAATGCTAGACCGATCTTCTCGAAATTTTCACTTAATATAAATAATCATAACAGAGGATTAAAGGGATAGTTTTTTTACCACGCCTACTTGAACGCCCACTTTTTTTATTTATGTACTTGCATCGGTATAGTTTTTAGTATTTTTTCTTAAAATTTTACACAATTTATAGCCCAGCCAATGCAGAAATAAACGTTTGAGAATCGGTCAATATCAATTTTTCATACTCCTAAATATTAATGGTGACTCACCATAAAGGACAAATTATGCCTCAGCTTAATAATTTAACGACTTCGATGAAATTTTAAACTAAGATAAATCTGTGTACCGTAGAACACATATGGTTTACGTTTTTTTAAATGTACTCAGACTAAGTTAGTTATTTTTATTGAACTTAAAAAAATATTTATTAGAAATAATTTGTATGGCAAAACAACGTTTGCCGGGTCAGCTCGTATATATGTATACCCAGCAAAAAAAAATTGGAAATAATGCAAAGCGAATTACATTTTAAAGACTTCTAAATTATTTGTGTAAAAGCAATAATTATAAATGACTCCCTAAATGCGAAGCAATTTGTCATAATTACGTTAAAATAGAGTGCAGTTCATTAAAATATTCATGTAAACACATGATCTCCAATGACACGCTAATGTTAAAATCATTGGTGTTTTCACATAAATTTAATTACTTCGTCACCAGTTGAACCCCTGCAAATTCGCTTTTTGTCATAGATTTTTTTGCTGGGTATACATATATTAGTTGTCATATGTTTTCAAAAAATCATATGGGTTACAAAAAAATCAGAATCGACTTTTTGATTGATTATGATTCACCATATTTAAGTACTTCCTAAGCAAAATTTTACGTTTCTACAGTTAAAAATAACGATCTAATTAACAATATACTTAAAGCCCTAAGTATAAGTACAAAAATTACTACGCCTTTCGATAAAATACTATTAATGAACTACTACTTTTTGTAAATTGTTTGGCTTGCAAATATGTGTGCAACTTTTCCAGTATATTGTCCGCATCACGATTGCATATTGTTTTTACAGTAGTTGGATATAAACACAGAGTTCTCCCAATATCATCTCGTTTTTATCCAAGTTTAAAACATGTTAAAATTACTTAATTTTTGTTTCAGGGAAATTTTTGTTTGCTTTTGACTCATTTCTATAATTAAAAGGATAAATTTACCTTTCCACTTAAGAAATAAAATGGCAATTCCCTCTGTACGCGTGTATTAAAAAGCGATGCTAATCGAAACACCACCGATATAATTCGAAGCAACAGGAAATTTTTTGGCTACGCAAATTTAATCAAATCAAATTGGAATATTAGCGTAATTTGATATTATAATTTTATAATAAAAGTTTTCTTGTATTTTATTTTTATTTGTTGTTACCTTTTAATGTATTTTTTTAAGTAAATATAAAAAAATTAAATTTAAGTTAAATATACATATGTATGTACATATGTATATATTTCGTTTAACTATTTAATGAAGAAAATAAGAAAACGTTTTCTTAAGATTACCAAAACCATTTTTTTAACTAACTTACACCCTTTTCGGTTTCAGAAAAAACAAATCCTCAAAGGCGTAAGTTTCATATTTCTGCAAATTAAAAAAAATGGATATTTTTCTTTAAATATTAATTCCAAAATTTAAATTAAGTTTTAATTAAAGAAAACTTTGAAATTTTTTATTAATTTTTGATACTGGAGAGCTTTTTGCTACTCCTGACAAATTTGTTCAATGTAACTTAGGGCTTTTTTGAAATCATATGACGATATATATATATGTGTATATATATGTATATACATATATACAAATTAAAAAAGAAAAAAAGCACCCTATAATTATAATATAAATATATAATACAAATGATAAAATTTAAACTTACAGTTGAATGCCGCCAAAACTTAATTAGATCATGTATATCTGAGGAAGGTGCCAATAACAGAAAATCTCGCCATTCATTAAAACTTATATTTAAGCTGCCATCTTGATCCATTCTATATGAAAAGAAATTATTAATTTTTTCCTATCAGTTATAATCTTTTAATAAATAAACCTTAATAATAAAATCTTAGCTTCCTCCTTGTCTACTTCAATACCCAAATCCTTAAATGCTGATATCAACTCTTCCAAATCGACCTTACCTAAAAAAATGCATTTTGTTATAAGTAATTTTATATATTTATTTATTTTTTTTTTTATTGTAACGAGCTGTTAAGTTTTTTGTACACCATACCATCTCGATTTTTGTCCAAGTGTGAAAATTGCAAGCGCAAGTTTTTCTCATGCTCTCGAACATAATGAACGAATTCAGCAAGTCCCACATCTCCACTTTGGGTTTGATCAGAGTGTTCCAAAAATTTCTATAAGAAAAATGTTCAATTCAATGTTTTAACAATTATCTTCAAAGTGACGAAGAAGTTACCAAAGTAAGTTAAAAACTATTTATATGTATATTTGAGTAAAAAAATTTTAAATCAACAAATATCCAACCTTTTTAATTAACATGAATAGATTTTAGACGTTGTATGCTTATATGACTTCAACGCAAAATAAAATTTCAAAAAAAAAAACATAGAATTTCCAGAATTAAGAAAACACAAGTAAGTTCACCATCATGAACATATGTAGGTAAAATGACCACCACTTCACAGATGAGCCTTAAATTTTAGATTTAATGCTATAGATCATTTTGCCTTGTTATTTTCGGTGCCCTTTTTGATCTTAAATTTGTACAAAGATAGTTGTCATTTGATACTAATATTGTGGGCGCTGAAGGGGTAAATCCGTCAACTTGACCAATATATCCACTTTTTTTTTAACACCATCTTGGACCTCTTGTGGCGGCTACTAAAAAATAATTTCAACCAACAAAAGGACAAACGGATATCGCTTAATCAACTCCCCTAGACGTGAGCTTTCAGAAAATATTTACTTTGTGGGTCGGAAATTAATATTGTAGAAATTACAGATGGATGGCAATTATACCCATGCCACCACAGGTAAAGGGTATAAAAAGATAAATTGTAAATATCTACTGTTATTATTTTATATTATTATATTATCTAAAGCAATCTCAAAATTTATTTTAAAGACAAGAACAAATCTACTCAATTTTTTTTTATCGTCCACATTGTTTTTTGCTACATGGCATAAGAAATATAGACATACATAAACAACCGGAAGGTGAAAAAACATTAAAAATTACGTGTGCTTAGTCATATGCACGTCTGGCATTGTCTGTAAAATTCGCAAAAATTACAAGTCGATATCTTTGTAGAAAAAAAATTTTTTAACTGAGTGTATACCTACTAATAACGACAGACAGGCAGACGTTTACCGAATTATTTTGATGGTATTTATTTGACAGGTGCAGTTGTGAGTATTTTCATCTATTTAGTTTTGTTTTTTGGCTTTCGGGTATAAAACGAACATATGAGCATTTTATATGCTCATTCAAAAATACTTTTTCAGTGTTGACTCACCTCGGCGTAAACGCTTGAAAGACCGAATTCTCGTAAAGCTTCAGAGAGATCGTGTATGTCAATTCTTCCATTACCATCCCGATCTAGTTGATTAAAAAGATTTTCCAGACGTTCTTCATCTTCTTGTGGCAATTCGGATGGCAATTGGGCATGAGTGTTGAATGCAGAGGTACCGCTGCTGCTAGTGATGGCTACACCGCCGCCAAGAAACTGTTGTAAGGTAGAGGAGGAGTTATGAGCATTTAGAGAGTGAGATGTTGCACCACTTTGCTGCAACTGCAGATTTACAGATGAATGATTTAAAGACGAATTATGATGCGTATGATGATGCTGCTGATTGTAATGCTGATGATCAGCTGTATGTAGCACACTCTGAATGGGTATCAATTTATGATGAATTTGTGTACCAGCTGTAGCGGCTTGTGTTGAAGCATTTTTAGCAAAATTTGTTGTTGAAGACGATAAAGGCTTTACTGGTGCAGATGATGGAAATTGTGTTGGTGAAGATGATGAGTTTAATGTTGATGATATTGTTGATAATGACGGAGAACCTACACTATTGCTTGTTGATGCTGCTGTAGTTGATGTTGTTGTGGTACTAGTGGACGAACCCTTCACTTGTTCAATTTCATTTACATTTGCGTTTTTGTTATAGTTGCTGCGCTCTTGCGTATTGACCATTCTAAATATATTATTTTTATTTACTTACTTTTTTATTTATTTTTTTATTATTAAAACGTCGCCTTAAATATTTGGTCGTATATGTCAAAATTTAATTAGGAAGGTAAAATAATAAATTTTCTATATTAAAAGGTAAGTAACCACGCATGTATGTACATATGTAATTAATTATTCTTTGGTGTCGGTCTGTTTGTTTTTAATAATTTTGTAGTTGTTTGTGATTTATGTTTAATACATTAAATATTCTATATGAGCTGACTTCTACTATTTGTTTTTGCCTCTGCTTTAAATCTTAATCTCTCTCCCTCTCTCTTTATTCCTTATTTTTTGTGAAACTGCTTTTTTTAATTTAAATACAAACTTATACACTCATTTTATTTGCAATGACGTTCCATTTAATGTTTATTTTATGTTAGAAGGCTCAGAATTTAACTAATGAATTCTACCGCGCCTTTTAATAAAATCCAACAAATTGCAGTTTACACTTAATATGTACGTTTAATCCAAAGATTCAATGGTTAATTCAAAAAAGTGTTTAAAGATGCTCAACCTAAAAAGGAAAAAATATACAAAATTGTTTACGTTAGTGAATTTGGAATGAAATATAAAGAGTACATAATACAAAATTAATAAATAAAAACAAAATAATCTATATCTTTATATATAAAAATCAATGTGTGTTTGTATGTTTGTTTGTGCTTTATAGACGGTTAAACGGCTGGACCGACTTCCTTGAAATTTTCACAGAATCTTTCTGTATGTCTGGAAGGAACTATAGGCTGTACTTTGATTTGAAATTGTAAGTGGACGGGATGCCACGCCCTCTTAAAGAATAAGTATTAAATATTATATATCACGAAAGTTAATGCAGCTAGAGTCTTCAAATTAAGTACGGTAAACTTTGACATCCACACGAAAATTTGGGTAAAAAATGGGCGGACTTTCAATAGTAGGCGTGGCCACAAGAATTAAATACTAAATTTCGTATATTTGGAAAACGATATCGAGTACTAAAATTTTGCAAGAGCAACTTTCACACCCAAATAAACATTTCTGGAAAAAATGGGTACATTAGAAATGGTGGACGTGGCAGCTCTCATAGCAATTGAATACTAAAATTCGTATATTGGGGAAGCGATAACAGAGTACCCGAATTTTGCAGGAGAAGCTTTGACATCTATATGACTATTTTGATAAGAAATGGGTGCTTTATTAATAGTGGGCGTGGCACGAGAAGCTTTGACATCTATATGACAATTTTGATAAGAAATGGATGCTTTAGTAATAGTGGGCGTGGCACCTGTCATATGAATTAAATACAAAAATTCGTATATCTGGGAAGCGATAATAGTTAGAGTACCCAAATTTTGTAAGAGACACTTTGACGTGGCGAAGCACACGTGATATTAGCTAGTATGTATATAAAAAATTGTTGCAAGTGCGTTGTGACTTTATAACTCACGAACGGTCTAACCGAATTAATTGAAATTTTTAGAGTTTGTTCGCGTTCGCGAGTTATGAGTTTTCATGTTAACATGTGATTTTTCGTTCATATAAAAAAAAAAAAACATGTAAGAGCACTATATTCGGCTGTGCCGAATCTTTTATACCCACCACCAATTTTCCGTTCTATTATAGCTAGGGTTTTTTTCCCAAAATTTTTTGTTTCCCAGAATGCGAGATTTATTTTTTAATATCCCGGGATACCGCAGCAAAACATATAAAAAGTAAATTTGTTTTTAATTAATAAAAAACTTTTTATTAAAAAGCATAAAATAGTTTATAATGTAAAAGAAACACTTCAAAACTATTCAAATTAATAAAGAAACTTGAATTTAAAATATAAATTGAGTAAAAATATTGTTTATTGAACAAAATATTATTCTCTAGATACGAGTTCAAATATGAGAACAATAAACAAAAATACAGCTATGAGATTAAAAATAAAATCATTAGAATTAAATTTTAAAAACATGTAAATACAATGTATAATTAGAAAAGTATAACGTAAAAATTTTTAACGACTTAGAAAATACTCTTTTAATATGCTCAAAGCGTTTATTGACTGGTCAAAGTCTATTTCTGATTTTATTAACAAACTAGCATTTAACCCGCTACTTCGATAGCGCTGTTCTTATTATTTATGGAATACTCAAGTCTATTTTTAATTATTAAATATTTTTGGTTCAATTTATGAAAATTTTTATCTCTGATTTAATTTACTTAGAAAAATAGAAAGTAGAGTAAGGATATATCGGGCATATATTTCCTAACTAAAATCAAGACCACTGCTGGTTGGTTATCGTGGTAGTTCGCTGCACGCCAACAGTCAAGTAGAGTCTATATGACTCCGTTTTGACACAAGATCACTGCTACTGAGTTTCAAAAATTAAGATTCATAATTTGTAAATATAATAAAAGCAACATTTTTTCCTTCACTAAAACTTCCACTTGGTTTATTATTACCTACATTCAGAATTCTATGTATACAAAATATAAAAAAAAGAGAAAAAGTAATTTTGGTCGTCCATAATATTAGGAGTTAGAACTCGGATCAAAAAACACTAATTTTAAGAATCCATGTTTACAAACGTAAAAATACAAAGAGTACAATAAAAATGCGAAAAGGCTTCTTTTGTGTCTTCAATATCATTTTAATTCTAAAACTGAATCAATAATCCTTTATTCCACAATTTTAACTTTATAAACGTAGAAAATACAAAAAGTCCCATTAAAATTCAGAAAAGTACCTTCTTGGTCGCCCATAACATTTTCAGTCTCACCTTGTATCAATAGTCACTAATTTCGAAATTCTTGCTTCGCAAATGTTGAGAATACAAAAAGAACGATATAAATCCCAAAAAGTACCTTTGTGGTCGCCCACAATATTTTCAGTCTCACATGGAATCAAAAGTCCTTGGTTGTACAATCCTACCTTCATAAACGTAGAAAATACAAAAAGTACCATAAAAGTTTAAAAAAGTACCTTTTTGGTCGCCCATAACATTTTTAGTCTCACCTGAAATCCAAAGACCTTGATTGTACAACCCTACCTTCATAAACGTACCTGGAATCAATAGTCCTTTAATTTACAATTCTACCTTTATAAACGTAGAAAATACAAAAAGTACCATAGAAAAGCGAAAAAGTACAATTTGGTCCAAGTTCCAAATTCCAAGTTTAAAATGTTCAAATATCTATGTAACAAAATATTTTAATAGACTTGATTTAAAGTCAGCAAATCTACTATTTTTTACATAAAAGTAATTATGTTCTACAAAGTTCCAAACTCTTTTCCCGATTTTTACCCTTTCCACCCTGTTAGGAATGTGTTTCAATTTGTACTATATTACATAATTTTTTATGTCTGGTGAAATCTAAATTAAAAATTTTGTGAAAATTTACCGTCTAATTTGGAATTACATACATTTCCCTTAGGGGTTAAAAATTCAATAAAAGGCCAGACACCTGTCAGTTTTTTTTTTGTGCAAATTACAATACTTTTCAATTTTAATTATATCATTTTTAGTTTAGCAGATATAAGATTACCGATTTTACCCGTTTTTACCCTTTTTTATCCCCTTAAAGTACGAATTTCCAAAAATCCCTTCTTAGTGGAGCTATACATTGAAAGAGGAACCGATTGTCCAAATTTCATGTCTCTAGCTCTTTGCGTTTGAGCTGTGCGATGATGAATCAGTCAGTCAGTCAGTCCCTTTTGCCCTTTTACAGAAAATAATCGTTCACTTTATATCGATGTTGGACGAAGAGTTAAAAGTGCATTTAACAAATATACAATATTTTGAGTTTTTTGACCTCTTCCCTCAAAAAATTTTAACTCTTTTTTAAGAAATTTTTAAGTATTGGTTACGTGGGCTGAGTTT
Source organism: Phyto melanocephala (assembly GCA_941918925.1). Classification (NCBI taxonomy): domain Eukaryota; kingdom Metazoa; phylum Arthropoda; class Insecta; order Diptera; family Rhinophoridae; genus Phyto; species Phyto melanocephala. The sequence continues at coordinate 133,648,727 of OW799235.1, read as the reverse complement.
TTTTTAATTTTTTAACACATTGCCTCAAAAAGTATATCCAATTTATTTTAAAAATATTTTTAATTCTAAAGTTAAAAAAAACCTTGAAGAAAAAATTTTTATGAAAAAGAAATGTTTATTTATTTATTTATTAATTCAATTTCGTAATAAAAAAGCCCCAAAAGGCCAAAACAAATTATTACATAGTAATTACAACTTTACCCAAACTACATCAATAACCAAAATAAAAATAGAAAAGAGAAAAAAAAAATATATATATATATATAAATAAATCTTAAAATACATTACTTTCCTAAATCTTAAATTCAATTTAATTTCCTTTGGCTCCCCAGCCGTTACATTAACTAAATATAAAAGCAAGGAAAAATTAACACAAAAACTTGGTCCGAGAACAGCAACAAACCCTACAAATTCGATAAATAATTTAGCACAATAAACATTTACTGAGAGCGAGAAGCTTTTCAAGTTTGCAGGCAAGTTATTAAAATATCGAGCAATACGAACAAGAAACGACACTTCAAAAACGTGGTATTCTAGGAATGATAACTTGTGGATTTCTAATTTATCGCGAAAAAATTAAAGTCTTACAAAGTGCTGAGGGAAAACCATTTTTCATAAAGCCATAGAAAAAACTCAAATTCCTAAATTCCAAAAATTGTTTAAATGAACAGCATGATTTACATATTCCGAAATATGTTGCCGCATATTTAAGTTGTAAACAAAACGAACAATAATGTTAACAATTCGTTTAAGTTTACAATACAAAGACATCTGCTTTCGAATCTAAGCCACCTTTTTGATTGTCCGGGATCCCGCAAAATAATCCCGGGAAATCGGGAAGATTAAATAACTCAAATTCCCGGGAAATAACCTAATTTATAGCACAAAATGTATTTGTTTGTTATTAACAGTAATCGCTATGCAATAATCTCTTTATACTAAAATATGTATCACTTTCTTTGTATAAGTTCGATATGCTAGTAAAATGTTTTCGTAAATTTAGTCTTTCAATGAAAGTGGGCGTTAAAGTAGGCATGTCAATATAGTTTATGCTAATAAATACAAATTAGAAATTTCAATATAGTCCTTTATTTTTCCAAAAACTTTGTCAATAGAGAAATTACATGAATTTAAGATAAACCATTATATGGGAGGTAGGCGTTAAAGTGGGCGTGTCACCTTAATTTTTTTGCATAACAATTATATTGATTAGAAGGATATAGTAGCAAATTTCAACTAATGCCTCTAATTTTATCGGTTTTATGAGCTTTTTAATCTCATTAACGGTATGTAACGTGAAAAGTGGGCGTTATAGTAGGCGTGCCAAAGTTATTTCTGCTAATAAATACAACTTGGATATTTCAATATAGTCCTTTATTATTCTAAAATTTTTATTTATTGAGAAATTATATGAATTTGATATAAACCATTATATGGGAGGTGGGCGTAAAAGTGGGCGTGTCACATTGATTTTCCGTCAAAACAAAGCCTCTCACCAAAGTGCAAAGTGTGCAAAATTTCAGAATCGTACATATAATTTTGTCGGTTTTTTTAGGTTTTGCATTTTAAATATACTGAAAAATACATTGCGCGGTATAAATTTTCGTACATTTTGATCTATAACTCCTTTCCTAATGCATAGATTTAAGCAATTTTGGGGAGAAGTATTGTTTTGACTCGAGAAATATATATTCGAAGTTTCATGACAGTACGTTAATGCGTTTGGACACAATTGCATTTCATTTGAGCCGCCTAGCTTTTTCGGTGCGACCTCTATCGTGCTTTCAACAGACGGACGGGCATAGCTAGATCGTCATCAAATCAAACTCGATTCAGAATATACATATATACTTTATGGGGTCTAAAATGGATATTTCGATGTGTTACAAACGGAATGACAAAATGAATACACCCCCACCATTTTTTTGGTGGCGGGTATAACAACAACAAATATGTATTCGACAAGACCTTAAGATCGCAAGCGAAATAGTAAGTAAATAAATAGTAGTTTGAGGTTATAATAGAACTATTTTATTTACAAATTTTAAACTTACTTATATACTTAAACTAAAATATGCTTATCTGACTAACCATCATCTGCTCTCTAGAACAAAATCGGGTATTTCAATGCGTCATAACAACGATGGAGTTCAGAAATACGATTTAGTTGCACTACGAAGTGTGCAGGGGATTCGCTAGTTTATTATAAAAAATTTCCTTCTTTTGGAAAACTATATAGAAAGTAATATTATAACATTTTTTGACGTATGTATATGTACATACATGTTTGTTTGTGCCTATGTTGTATGTATGTACATATATATGTATATTATATTTTCTATTAAAATTATTCATCTTATAAAAATTCTTCTCTAAACACATTATGTTTAAAACAATTTTTTATACACACATTTTTTAAACCAATTATGTATGTATGTATGTTGGTATGTATGTATATATGTATGTATGTTGGTATGTATGTTTGTATGTATGTATACACAAATAATAATTTACCTTTGCATTATATTTTCATATTACAAATATACATTTTTAAATATTTTTATTTCTGGCATATTTTTTTATCAGGTAACCGCAGAAAATTTTTGTTTATAATGTTCAGAATCAACTAAATTTGATTGAATCTTGGCTAAGTAAATGGAAAATAAAAGTTAACGCGGAATAGTCTATTCATGTCACATTCACTTTAAGAAAAGGTGATTGTCCTGATCTTTTTATTAATAGTATTCAAATACCTAAAAATTATTGTGTTAAATATCTTGGCTTATACATGGATCGTCGCCTAACGTGGAAAGATCATATATAAAAAATAAACGTCGGCATTTGAATTTTTTGAACATAAAACTCTTTTGGCTGATTGGACCAAAATCTCAACTTAACATTGAAAACAAGTTAAAACTTTATAAAGCTATATTAAAACCGGTGTGGACTTATGGGATTCAACTATGGGGAACTGCCAGTAATTCGAATATCGAAATTTTACAAAATATCAGTCTAAAACTTATTGTTTAGTCACCCTGGTTTATTACAAATGAAGCAATACATTGTGATCTTAAAATGCAAACTGTTAAAGAAGCTATTTACTCATTGTAATAAATATTTAAGAAGATTTAGCTTCCATGTGAACCCGTTAGCAATATCATTGTTAGATGACAGTGATGAAATTAACCGGCTGAAAAGATTTCAAATTTTAAACTTACCTTATAGATGACTCCCGAAAATGTTTTATTATGTGTATATACATACATATACTTATGTTTACTGTTGTAGGTATGCATATGTGCTTGTGTTTATATGTATATGTATGCAGATATATGCATACATGTACAGGGTTGCCCATATTCGACGGACCCATCTGGCAACGCCATAACTTTTGACAGAGATGTCAGATCGCTTAATGACATACCGCGTTTGAAGCGTCAGTCCAAGCAGATTTTTACCATGCAACAATACACGAGACGCGAGCGCTCTGAAATAGTTGAAATTTACATTCAACAGAACAAGTCAATTGTGAAAACTCAACGTGCTTTTAAAATATTAAAAAATGTGAGAAGTGCGCCTTCTAAGAACACCATTAAGCGTTTATACGAAAAATTTTCGACTGGTGAGGCTCTTTCTAATCCGAAGAGGCCAAATAAAAACATAAAAAAATAAAAAACAATCGATTTTCTGAAGAATTTGTTTCCGGGCCGTTTGATGTCGAAAAGTGGTGATTTGGACTGGCCACCGCGTTCGCCCGATTTGACGCCGCCTGACTTCTTCTTGTGGGGATATTTGAAGTCAAAGGTTTACGTTAACAAGCCAAGGACCTTAGAAGAGCTCAAGGACAACATTCGTGAACAAATAGCCGCTATTCCGGCCGAAATGTTGGCGAAAACGATGGAAAATGCTGCAAAAAGGGCACAATACGCCATCAACGCCAGAGGCGGCCATTTGAGAGATATCATATTCAAAAATTGATGTAAACAAATCTACTTGGAAAAAATTAAATGATTAAGATTGCCAACCGCCAAATTTTTATTTTTTTCTTTGATTTTTTTAAAAAAAACATGGGTCCGTCGAATATGGGCAACCCTGTATATATGTATATGGATATTTATACATATGTATGTGTATGTATGTGTATCTGTAGTATAAAAATGTATTATGTATTAAAAATTACTGTTTAAAATTATGTATTTATTTATATGTGTACATATGTATATGATTATTTTTTGTTATCTTATTGTATTAATTATTTTTGTTATAAATGATGTTTTTTTTTAATTTTTATAGTTGTACTTTTATATATGTACTTCTACAAATGCCTCTTTAAATGTTATCCAATTTGCTTATTATCTTTACATAGATAGATTGCATTTTAATAATTAATAAAAAATATTTTAATAATATATTTATTTGGTTGTGGGGCTTAAGCTGGTTTATATGCATTTCACTGGTGTTTATGCTAGATCATCAGTAAACCTTTACCCAAATTCTTGAAAAAGTTTAAAATGTTATAAGTTGAAAAATTATGGAAGCATATCCCGAATAATTTAGAAAATAAAAAAAATATTTTTTTTATATGAAATGTCGTATTTGAAACAAATGAGAGAAGAGAGAAAATGGTTTTGTATATATGAACTTTGATAGCTGAAATTTAAAATAAGTGAAGAAAATAATATTCAACTGACGAATCAAGACTACCTGATGAATAAATATGCTTTGATTTTAATTTAAAAAAATACACTGAGTATATGTGATTTTTTCAAGCTTGAGATCAACTTTTTTGGTTTTTTTATAAAAAATTATTTATTATTAACCAATATTTCGCTACCAAACAATGGATAGCTTCTTCAGGGTAATATGTATACAAATTGTATAAAAACAAAAAACAAATTCAAAACAATTTCAAGCTACTCATAAAGGTGGATCAAAGAAAATAAAAAGTTTGTAGTTTTCTTTAGTATACTTGTTCCATATTCCATTCTTCAAGATTTATAATGGGAAAGAAGCACTCGCTTCCTGCGCCACGAAACAACATTTTTGAGCTTCGTAAATCTCCAAAGTCGTACAAAGAAATAACAAACCAAATCAAGTTTTCCAAGCTTTTTGAAAACGTTGTTTGTAAAAATCTACGATTATATCGAAGACTTATTTTGAAAAATTTGTAAATATTGTATAAAAGGTAGCAGTTACTTCAAATACAAAGCACAAGAAAGCGGACTTCCAATGGACTCGCCAGCATCTCCAATTTTGGTACCAAAAGCCTACGTCTTCTGCGAGGATTGTTAATTTTTACTGTAAACATCCTAAGAAGGAACACAGCAAATAATTTCTTTAGTTGAGTACTAGCGATTAGTAGCAAACAATATCATCGGGACAACATAATAAAAATTAAAGAAATAATACTAATGAACGCATTCCCTAATCGTATTGTGGTGCCCCTGATATACTTCAACAATTTTAACTAGAGTATCACTGAAAACTTTGTAAGCTTTAATAATACTGCTCTACAAAAAATCATTTTTTGTCTTCCCGTTTATGAAAACTATGTGCACTATATCGACTTTGATACGCTGAATTCAAATCCGTTGTCGGTTTTTTTCCATCAGATCGGGATTTTTTTATGGGCGTGGCAAATTTTTTCCCCTAAATTAGTCAGGTACGGATACATATTTCATCCTAACTCGAGAACCAGTCATCCGATTTTCAAAAGTAAAACACCAGAAGATGTGTAAGATGTGTATTTATTTTAGTCGTATATAATTTTTCTCTATCTCTTATCGTTTTGGAATTATTCAAAAATTAGTTGAGAAAAAAATTTACCCGATATTGTAATGCAGAAAATTAAATATTTTGTTCAATAATATTGCTAGATACGTATACGGGTTAAAAAGATTTGATCGCATTTCATCTGTTTCGAAAAATCTTTACGGTGTTTCTTTTGACAATCTTCTAAAAATACGTACTCTTGTTTTTTTACATAAAATAATTAACACTCAGACACCTAAATATTTATTTGATAGATTGCGATTTTTTCAATCAAATCGGAGAAGAAATATAATTATTCCACGGCATCAATACCTAGTATCAGAATGGCAGTTTTACATACATGCCACTCGCCTTTGGAACATTCTTCCACTAAACCAACAATTAAATAGCAATGCTAATAGTTTTAAAGCTTTTTTATATAGTTATTTCTCCTAAATCTTTTTTAATATGTTCTTAATGTTTGTAATTAGTTTTATATACTTATGTTATTAATATAATGTTTTTTCAACCATGTAATATGTACACTTAATATGTTTCTGTACTCTAAATATAAGATTCCGTCTTGTTGTGCAGAAAATGGGAATAAATAAATAAATAAATAAACCAGCCTTGCATATGATATATGTATGTAACATTTCGTTAGGTGAGCAGGTAATGGAACTAAAGTACAACGGTATTTTACATAGTTCTTGGAATTAAAATTTATAACAGTATTTTTCAATTACCTGTGATTTCAAATTAAGAACATAAGGGTAGATTCTAGTATTTATTGTATGCATAGAATCTGATGGACAATAAGTGAGTCACTTTAATTTGAATATCGTGCGGTTAAAATCGGCGATCTTATAGTGCACTTTGTAATTGTGTAAAGAAATAAAGCAATTAAAGAATCCATAAACGCTTTCATATTACAAAATGTCAAGGATTTGTAATAAATCTCCAAATATATTTTGTTACGTATGTGGCAATCTAACTTTAAGTTATCAACGCGAGACAATATCTTCCAAGATTTAAAATGCTTATCGCCGGTATTTTGGCTTTCCTATCGATGATAGAGATAAAAATTGGCTGCCGAAAATATGTTGTAGTAGCTGTGCAAGTTCTTTAAGAGGTTGTTCAAAAGGAAGTCATAAGTCTTTGCCGTTTATGAAGCCAGCGATATGGAGTGAACCACAAAATCATCAAAATGATTGCTACTTTTGCCTTACTAAAACACTTGGGTTTACAAAAAAAAAAAACAAAAATAAAGTTATATATCCAAATACTTCATGCGCCAAACAAGTAAATTTTTACCTCCATTGCCTCCTACAGATAATGAAGAAGATGGGCTTTCTGCAGCAACTGAATCCACTTCCGCCAGCATGGGTGTTTCTTCGCATTCATTTGGAAGTCCAACGAGTAAACATTATTTTTCGAATTAAACTGATATGAATAACTTAGTTCGTAAATTAGGGCTTTTAAAAAACAAGTCTGAGCTTTTTGCATCTCAATTAAAAGAATGGAATTTAGTGCAAAAGGACGTTAACATCTCGTACTTTCGAAATTGAGAACAATCTTTTTTGAGTTATTTCAGCAGAGAGGAAGGTTTGGTATTTTGTGACAATGCTGATGGACTTTTGCGACAACTGTGTTTCAGTCATAAATCTGAGGATTTGCGGTTTTTTATTGATTCTTCCAAGACAAGTTTGAAAGTCGTTTTACTTCACAATGGCAACAAATTTCCATCGGTCCCACTCGCGTATACAAAAAATATGAAAGAAAACTATTGCAGCATGAATATGAAACTACCAAAAATTTTTATATTCCCATTACTCATGGAATGTGCAGATTGGAAAGTCGTAGCAATGTTAAATGGATTGCAAAGTGGGTATACTAAGTTTTATTGCTTCTTATGTGAATGGGATAGCCGCGCGAAAGAAAAAAACTACAATGTTAAAATTTGGCCGAAAAGAGTAAATTTTATTCCAGGAGAAAAAAATTTAGCAGAAGAGCCTTTTAAGCAAAACGAACAAACTCTTCTGCCTCCTATTCATATAAATTTTGTCATAGCAATGAACAAGGACGGAGAAGACTTTCTATACATTAAGAGCAAATTTACTAGAATCAGAGAAGCTAAGGTAAAAGAAGGCATATTTGTAGGCCCACAAATACGACAGCTTATGAAGGACGAGGTTTTTAAAACGAAATTGAATGATGTAGAAGAAAGAACATGGACAGCTTAAGCTACTTTTTTATTTCAACAATGTTTCCTAAATAAAAATTAATAATTATTAACAAAAGTTTTGTGTTATTTTAAATAAAATAGGCAGATGGGTGCTTTATGCGAGGCGTTGCTAAAAAAAATTACAATCTGGCAAATTTTTTGCTTGTATTTGTTTTTGCTGTACGAAAATAGATAGAAGTAAATATTTGCCATTCATTGTTGCTACAAGGCGCTTTAGTACGCCCACTCTGACTTTGCTTGCTACATTACACATATTTGGTCAATATTGGGTACCTGCGGTAAATTAACAATAAAATCTACATTTTTATGGTTTATGGCTTTTTTTATTTCTAAGATAACTAGCCTTCAGAAAAAAGGTTAAAATATTGAATATTTGCTTTATATTTTTATTAATTCTATTTTTAAATTGAAAAATATTACGAATTTTGCACGAAAAAAATTTTTTTCCATTAATTTTTTAATAGTTCTAAAACGATAAGAGATAGAGAAAAATTCTATTCGACTGAAATAAATACAATTTTGTTACACATCTGGTGTTTTATTTTTGAAAATCGGATGACCGGTCCTCGAGTTAGGATGAAATATGTGTCCGTACCTGACTAATTTAGAGGAAAAAATTTGCCACGCCCATAAAAAAAATCCCGATCTGATGAAAAAAAACCGACAACGGATTTGGGTTCAGCGCATCAAAATCCATATAGTCCACATAGTTTTATTTAATTGAGGATTTTGCTGCTGAACAGTGTAATCAAAACAAAAAATATTCTTCTTTTTCCATTTCTAAAGAACAATAAGTTTTGTTTTATTTAATTATAAAAACTAACATAATATCATTAACAAGTAAGAGTGCTATATTCGAATCTTATATACCCTTCACAACGAGTAGTAATGGAATAACAATAGCTTGTACCACCATTCATCTCATATGAAGTACGTACATACATATAAAAGACATACATATATAAAAACATCCCATTGTAAAATAATAAAGTAACGTATTTATCTTAAAAAATTTAAAAAGTAATAAAAATATAAATAATAAATATAAAATAAAAAAAACATTTAAAAAAATTAAATAAATTTAAAAAAAAAAATAAAACAAAAAAAATTTCAGAAAAAATAATAAAAATATAAATCTATATATATAAAAGTGAAACTCTGTGTGTGTGTGTGTGTGTGTGTGTGTTAGCTATAGACTCCGAAACTGTAAAACCGATCGGGCTCAAACTTTGGTAAGTTGTTGTACACATACCAGGGAGTGTTTATGGGTGAAAAAAAGTGGGCGGAGCCACGCCCATAAAAATTAGTTATCAGTTTTAGCTACTTGCACTTGACCGATTTTTCTGAAACTTTGCACACATATCGAGCTGTCATGACTAAATAATTTCGTTATAAGAAAAGTGGGCGGGGCCACGCCCCTAAAAAAGTTTTAATTTTGAGGTACTTGCAATGGACCGATTTTTCTGAAACTTTGCACACATATTGTGCTGTCATGGCTTTATAATTTCGTGATTGAAAAAGTGGGTGGGGCCACGCCCATAAAAAATTAGTTATCAGTTTTAGCTACTTGCACTGGACCGAATTTTCTGAAACTTTGCAGACATACTGAGCTGTCATGACTTTACACTTTCGTCATTAGAAAAGTGGGCAGTGCCACGCCCATTAAAAAAATGTATAATTTTGAGGTACTTGCACTGGACCGATTTTTCTGAAACTTTGCACACATATTGAGTTGTCATGACTATACAGTTTCGTATTTAGAAAAGTGGGCAGTGCCACGCCCATAAAAAAAGGTATCATTTTGAGGTACTTACACTGGACCGATTTTTCTGAAACACACTTATTGAGCTGTCATGACTATACAGTTTCGTAATTAGAAAAGTGGGCAGTACCACGCTCATAAAGAAAAAGTTATAGTTTTTAGCCTTGCACTTGAAATTCGATTAAAATTTAGAATGCGATTAAAATTCATGAAGGGGCGTAGCAACGCGCGCCGGGATTGGCTAGTATTATATAAAATAAAAAAAAATTGTTTGGCTCAGCTGGGATATGATGCAACGTTTACTCTAACCAGTATGCCACGTTTGTATGTATGTATGTTGTTGTTGTGTTAAAAAAAAACGAGGTGGCCGTGGTTTTTTGCTCATATCTCAAATGTTTATGTACCGATGTTTCTGAATTTAAATACCGATCTACTCCCGAATATTTCTGATATTTTAATACCTCACCCGGGAGAAATTGCAGAAATTTCACACGGAATGATAAACCTATATACATACATACATACACCCTTTTTTACTGTGTGAAGGGTATAATAACAAGAACTAATACAGGAAACAAACGAAATCTACAATTCTATATCTTCTATATATATAAAAATGAATCCCTTTTTCCCTTGGTCACGGCATCACGCGTGAATGGCTGGACCGATTTCACTAATTCTTTTTTTGTTGTATTTGTTATTGTTAGGAGAAGGTTCTTATGTAAGAAAATAATAATAATAATGTGTCACTGGTAGTAATATTCACGTAGTTGACATTAAAACAAAGAAACCTAGTTTACATGCTCTTTGCAAATATATCGGTCGGAGTTGGTCTGTGGTCGGAGTTATAATAACAAAATACCTACATAATTCATTTACCATTTCTTAGTGTACTTTTCACATTGGTTTCTATAGGATAATTCATACTGTGCGTTTTTTTCTGAAGTGTTTGTTCAACAAGGTTGGTCAAATTAATATAGTGTTGGAAACTTTTGATAGACCATTTTGATACTTTTACAAAAGAATAGGTACTATAGTTTTTTTTTTTTTCAGTTGAATTTTTGTAATGCTGCAAGTCAAAGAAATACAAGAGCAAGTCAAACTGATGAGCAATACTTAATAAAGAAATTTACTTAATTCAGATAAAAAGGTAACAGATATTTCTTGATTATAGGGCGGTACGAAGTTCGCCGGGTCAGCTAGTATGTATATAAAAGAGTAACGTAACTGACTGACTGATTCATCATCGCACAGCCCAAACACAAAAAGCTGGAGACATTAAATCGGACAATCGGTTCCTCATTCAATGTATAGCTGCAATAAGAAGGGATTTTTGGAAACTCGTACTTTAAGGGGGTAAAAAAGGGTTAAATCTGTTATCTTATATCTGTTAAACTAAAAATGATATAATTAAAATTGAAAAGTATTGTTATTTGCACAAAAAAAAGCTGACAGGTGTCTGGCCTTTTATTGAATTTTTAACCCCTAAGGGGAAAAAATGGGTAAAAACCGTAATTTGGTACTTTTTTGGTACCCTTTGTAACTTCCAAACACATAAAGCTAGGAAAAAAATTTAAACTGTTTTAGTTAATCCATGAAAAAATATTAATAGGAATTCGGCACTTTTTTCAAATTCACATGTATAAGGGGTAAAAATTGTCCCTTTTTTTTGGTACTTTTTTTAAAATAAACTTTTCTTATATTATTCAATGGGACAAAATTTGACAATTATTATTTCCTAATAGAATATGGACAACTATTTAGGTGAAATTTTTGGAAACTTTTTTGGGGACAAAAAAGGTACCAAAAAGGGGAAAATTCCGGAAAATGTATGTAATTCCTAATTAGACGGCCAATTTTCACAAAATTTTTAATTGGGATTTCACTAGACATAAAAAATTATGTAATTTAGTAAAAATTTAAACACATTCATAACAGGGTAGAAAAGGGAAAAATCGGGAAGAGTTTGGTACTTTTTAGAACATAATTACTTTTATGCAAAAAAGAGTAGATTTACTGAGTTTTAATCATGTCTATTAAAATATTTTGTTACATAGATATTTGAACATTTTAAACTTGGAATTTGGAACTTGGACTAAAAATGTACTTTTTCGCTTTTCTATGGTACTTTTTGTATTTTCTACGTTTATAAAGGTAGAATTGTAAAATAAAGGACTATTGATTCCAGGTTAGACTAAAAATGTTATGGGTGACCAAAAAGGTACTTTTTTGAATTTTTATGGTACTTTTTATATATTCTACGTTTGCGAAGCTAAAATTTTAAAATTAGTGGCTATTGATAAAAGGTGAGACCGAAAATCTTATGGTCGACCAAAAGGGTACTTTTTTGAATTTGAATGGTACTTTTTGTATTTTCTACGTTTATGAAGGTAGGATTGTACAATCAAGGACTATTGATTTCAGATGAGACCAAAAATGTTATGGGCGACCAAAAAAGTACTTTTTTGAATTTTTATGGTACTTTTTGTGTTTTCAACGTTTGCGAAGCTAGAATTTTAAAATTAGTGGCTATTGATACAAAGTGAGACTAAAAATGTTATGGTCGACCAAAAAGGTACTTTCTTGAATTTTTATGGTACTTTTGGTGTTTTATACGTTTATGAAGGTAGGATTGTACAATCAAGGACTATTGATTCCAGGTGAGACTAAAAATGTTATGGGCGACCAAAAAGGTACTTTTTTGAATTTGTATGGTACTTTTTGTATTTTCAACGTTTGTGAAGGTAGAATTTTGAAATCAGTGACAATTAATACAAGGTGAGACTAAAAATGTTATGGTCGACCAAGAAGGTACTTTTTTGAATTTTTATGGTACTTTTTGTATTTTCTACGTTTATTGAGGTAGAATTGTAAAATAAAGGACCATTGATACAAGGTAAGACTAAAAATTTTATGGGCGACCAAAAAGGTACTTTTTTGAATTTTTATGGTACTTTTTCTATTTTCAACGTTTGCGAAGCTAGAATTTTAAAATTAGTGGCTATTGACACAAGGTGAGACCGAAAATATTATGGTCGACCAAAAAGGTACTTTTTTGAATTTTTATGGTACTTTTTGCATTTTCTACGTTTATAAAGATAGGATTATACAATCAAGGACTATTGATTCTAGATGAGACAAAAAATTTTATGGGCGACCAAAAAGGTACTTTTTTGAATTTGTATGGTACTTTTTGTATTTTCAACGTTTGCGAAGGTAGAATCTTGAAATTAGTGACAATTGATACAAGGTGAGGCTAAAAATGTTATGGGTGACCAAAGAGGTACTTTTTTGAATTTTTATGGTACTTATTGTATTTTTAACGTTTGCGAAGCAACAATTTCGAAATTAGTGACTATTGATACAAGGTAAGGCTAAATATGTTAAGGGCGATCAAAAGGGTAGTTTTATGCATTATAATGGGACTTTTTGAATTTCCTACATTTAAAAAGTTAAAATTGTGAAATAAAGGATTATTTATTCAAGTTTAGAATTAAAATGATATTAAAGACACAAAAAAGCCTTTTTGCATTTTTATTGTACTCTTTGTATTTTTACGTTTGTAAGCATAGATTGTTAAAATTAGTGTTTTTTGATGCGAGGTCTAAGTCCTAATATTATGGACGACCAAAATTACTTTTTCTCTTTTTATATATTTTGTATACATAGAATTCTAAATAAAGGTAATAATAAACCAAGTGGAAGTTTTATTGAAGGAAAAAATGTTTCTTTTATTATTTTAGGGTAATTTTTGCAAAATATGAATCTTAATTTTTGAAACTCAGTAGCATTGATCTTGCTTTTAGTTAGGAAATATATGCCCGATATATCCTTACTCTACTTTTTATATTTCTAAGTAAATTGAATCAGAGATACAAATTTTCATAAATTGAACCAAAAATATTTAATAATTATAAATAGAACTTGAGCATTCAATAAATAGTAAGAACTGCGCTAACGAAGTAGCGGGTTAAATGCTAGTAATAAATAAAATCAAGGCGAATTTAACAAATTTTGACAAAATGCATTCCAATCGGCTGGGATGGTATGAATTCGCCTTGATGATATATGTATATACATACAAAAAAATTCAAAGTTTTAAATTTTGACTTGGATATTAAGTTTGCAATAAAGAAAAATGTAAAATAGCTCTCAGAGAACAGAAAATTTGTTGTGAGCTCTTTTCAAAAACAAAAATCAAAATTAAACTTAATTTAATATATAAGATAACACTTATTAAGCAAAAAAATTTCATCACTCACTGTAAGTTCATTCGTTGTATGAAAACATATATACGTAATAAATAATACGTAATGAATAAATAAATATTTTATGAGTCCTGAAGATGCCCGTTGGATGGCGAAATATTGACAAAATTATTATAAAGAAAATTATTATAAAGACCTCGAACTTAAAGGAGCATAGCATTTAATCTTATTATATAGCATTAGCTGTTAGTTGCCATCTGAAATGAAAATATTACAACTGGAAATTAAATTAAAGTTCGACTGTTATCGTAATCGAACTACGAAGCTATAGATATTTTAATTTTTCTGTCATCTGTCCGCAATACTCTTTTAATTATAAATTATGATGCTATCAATTTCATCAAGGTGTTAATTGTTCCTCAGTGAATATGTAAAATTAATTTCTTTTTTTTATATTATATTTTCTTTATTACTTATCATTTTTATTTAAATAGTTTAAATACAAAGACTATAATTTTTGCATTGAAACAAGTAATATGCATCGCGGCAACACAATTAAAAACCACATGCATTTTATTCTTGTATAAATGTTTTCATATGCCACACAATTTTTTATTTTTTTCTTTAATTTTAATTATTTTTAAAATACTTGAAAGTAAAAACTTTTTTATTCTCAGTTTTTTTTATTTTTTTAACACGTTTTAAAGAAACTGAAACTGCAAATTATTCCTATAATGAAATAAAAAAAATGTTTGGCAAATGCAGACAAATCATTAAAAAAAAGTTGGTAAGTTTCAAGTTTGATAAATTTTATATAAAAAAATACAATCAGCTGATTGTATATAAGTATGTTTTTAATCTACCTAAATGCTAGGTAATTTTTAATTAAGAATTTGGTGTCACCGAAAAAAAAGAAAAGTACCTATTTAAAATTTAAAAAAAAATGTACCGAGCACTGACTTGAAAACTTTCTGCGCCAAATTGTTTAAAAAGCTCAAAAACAGTGCTAAAATCACCGAGTTGACACGCTGTATATTATAAGTTTTGAATTTAGGACACCTTATGAATACAGTAATTGTGTATGTACATAAAGTTTTTAATTAGGACAACTGATAAAGCAGTGACATCACGAAGTTATAAAAAAAATTGCTAAAGATGAAATTGCAAATTTAAACAAAAAAAAGATAGAACTTTAACACTTTTTAATCGATTTTTTACACGCGTTTTCGCAAATCCTTGAAAACAAAAAAAATGTAAACTACAGAAATGCCTATACGTGGGCAATATTTAAAGTTTTGAGACCTAACAAAGAAAAAACTTTGGGTAAAACTGGCCGGTTAAATTGTATGACATTCAGAAAACAACCAAGCAAATTGTGAAAAGAAGAAACAGCTGATAACGAATTAAAAAAACCAATCAATACATATCCAAGTAAGTTCGTTGAAGCAATGTCAGGGAAATTGTATTGTTTTTTTATTAGTCCAAGAAATAAACTACTTACGAAATTTTGTTGTTGTTAGAAACTAACAATAATAAGGTTTTACCCCATACATACATATATAAGTATGTACATTCATATATGTGTATGAGTACACATTATTTGCAGTCTGGCCAAATTAAAACATTAATTTTTGTATCACAGCACTACCTCACACAATCGTAATTTCCTTACTCTTTATCCCTGTCATTTTTAATCATTTTTTTTTTCACATTCAGTTACACAAATTATATATGTATGTATTCATGTGTTTATGTCAATATAAGTAGACGAATTATCTGTAAATTTATTTACCTTTTTTGTTTTCTTTACATTTAATTTAATATTAAACACTCCAAAGAATATTTTTCTTCAAGCTTTTCAGACTATACGATGTTGTTTGTTTTACTTTATTAGTAATATTTTATTTATTCTATCCTTTTTTGCCAATTTGGCAATTTTATTTGTTTGGCCCTGCCTTTCTAAAAAAATTATTTTAAATAAAATTTTATTCCACTTTTTAATTTATTTTTGTCGTATAATTGCGTTTCTATTGAGATTTTAAGTATTAAAAACTTAACAAAAAAATCTTTTAAACACAATTTCTTTATACGCTTTCTTTTTTAGCCCGAATTTTTTAGAAAAGATAAAACACGAATTTATTTATGTCTTCTCTCCCATATATTAAGTTTTTTTTACAAGCAGCAAATTTCTGTTTGACAGATAAAGCAGCGCAACATAAAATGTACAGGGCTGTATGTAACTGTATTTTAAAGTGTTGGTAAGGAGTGATATCAATTTTAGCCAAAAATTCAGATCAAAAAATTAATAACGAATATTAGACTTGTGCTCTACTTGTTACTTTAGTTAAATTTTGTTAATTTAATCGGTTGTTGTAGTTAATTTTTGCCAACAACCGAGTTCATTTTTTTCACAAACCTCGATGTAATTAAATAAGGGTTCGTAGAAAAAATGAACTAAAGTAACGAGTCCACAAGTCTAAAGCAGAGGAATAAAATATTTTTTTTTCACTTTTAGTACAATACTATTTCTTACAAATAAAATATATTTTAAAATGCATTATTTAGGCCATAATATACGTATTATATAAATAAATAAAAAGTACATACTTAAATTATTTTTGATAAAGTTTACCACAGCGATTTCCTTTAACAAAATATGAGAGGACACGAAGGCAAACTAATGTTAATATGAAACTTTTGGAACACATATTATGTCATATATATAAATTAACTAACTCCAATAAAGTCGAGATGTTTTATACTTTATTTATTTTTGCAAATTACGTATTTTCACAATATTTCATATTTTCTAATATATATTAGTTATTTCAATTTCAATTTATTTAACACAGTAATTGTTAAAATAAAAAAATAAGTCTTTCGTTTTTAATTTATTAACGCGTGCTTTATTTAGCAAAGTTCAGCTCAAGACTAAGACAAAAAATCAGTTACAAAAATCAGTTCATTTTAAAGTAGCATAAGATAAGAAAACAATAAAGAATAAATGTCACAATAGAAAATACGTAAATTAGTGTTGCCATTATTTTCAAATACTTCGCATGTTCCAACACCTCCCCTCGAAGTATGGAGAATAATGATTCTAATGGTTCTCTACACTGGTAACACCCAAGGCTGCAATAAACTTCGCATGTTTTTCAGCACACAAGCCTTTCGTCAACACATCCGCAGGCATGTCCTCAGTAGGAATATATTTAAGGATGATTTCACCTTTTTCTTGTGTTTGCCTTATGAAATGATGTCTCACGTCTATGTGTTTTGTACGGGAGTGGAAACCAAAACTGGCTGCTAGCTTCTGAGCACTTTGGCTGTCGTTATAGAGTGGTACAGCTTCACTTTCTAGACCAATTTCACGGAGTAGTTCTTTCAGGTATAGAGCCTCTTTAGTCGCTTCCGATATGGCTAAATATTCGGATTCGGTACTGGATAGAGAAACCGTTCTCTGCTTGCGGGCTTCCCAACTTATAGCTGCACCTGATAATATAAATGCGTAACCAGAGTATGATCGTCGGTCTGTTATGTTCGAACCCCAATCGGCATCAACCACACCATAGAGCTGATCGCTGTTACGTTGGTACAGTAAACCACTATCTATTGTGCCCTTTAAGTATCGTAAAACGCGCTTGGCGGCCTGCCAATGTTCTTCATTAAAGTTGGTGTTAAATTGGCTCAAGAAATTTATAGTGTATGCAATGTCAGGACGAGTATTAACAGCTAAGTACATTAAAGCACCGATAAGATTCTGGTAAGGAAATTTCGTCATCACGTCCTCATTTGGATTTTCAGGTTTCTCAAGTTTACAGTTCGAAATCATGGGAGTGCGAATGGGTTTACAGTCACTCATATTATATTTCCTCAATATACTCTCAATATATTTGCGTTGGTTCAAAAATACTGTGTGTTCATTTATATTTTGTTCGAATTCAATTCCCAGACATAACGTAACGGGTCCAAGGTCCTTCATCTCAAAGGATTTAGCTAGGGATGTTTTAATTTTGTTCAACAGAAATTTACTGTTCGAGGCTATTAACAAATCGTCTACGTATACGGTAACGAGTACGATTTTCTCGTCCTTTCTTAATACAAATAAGCATGGATCTTGTTTAGAGGGTTTAAGATTAAGTTCCTCAAGTTTAGACGTTAACTTATGGTACCATTGTAATCCAGACTGACGTAGACCATAAAGTGCCTTTTTTATCTTACATACTGGATACTTACAGGATTTATATGCGTCCAGCCATTTTTTCGCAACATCTTTGGCTTGCCTGAATTTTTCCATACAAGAACCAATCATCTCATTCGATTTAAATTTTTCCAAGATTTTAATTAAATATTCAGGTATCTCCATAAAAACGTCTTTATTTAGTTCACCATTAAGGTAGGCAGTGACTACGTCCATTTGATGAATTTCCAGATTGTATTTTGCAGATAATGCAGATAACAATCTAACTGAGGTAGACCGTACTACTGGGGAGTACGTATCACAAAAATCCTCACCTGGTCTCTGTGAGCAGCCCTTGGCAACTAGTCGAACCTTTTTCTTATTATCCTTTGTTCGAAAAACGAAGCGGTTGCCGATTATTTTTCGGTTATCTGGGCGTTCAACTATTTCCCATGTATTGTTTAGCAATTGAGCAATATACTCATTCTCGACTGCTCTAATCCACGATTCGTCACTGCTTTGCATTATTTCAGCAATTGTGGAAGGATCTTCAGAAAAAAACTAAATTGCAGTCTTCGAAGCCTTCAAAATCAGCGTCGTCATCACTCAGTTCGTTATCTATTGAAAAAGATGGTTTGTTCTCATTTAACAACTCTACATCGACACATACATTCTCGACATCATTTTGTAATCTGTTTTCATAAATATCTTCGTATTCATATTTAAAATACATCTCGTCCAATATTTTGACGTCACGGCTTATTACAATATTTCGTTTCCGAGGGGACCACAAACGGTAGGCTTTAGCTTCATTCGAGTAACCTACTAAGACACATACTTCAGATTTTGAACTAAGCTTACCTCTTGAATTGCCTTTCATTAAAACATATGCTTTTGCACCAAAAACATTCATGTGTTTAATTGAGGGTGTTTTTCCAGACCATAATTTGTAAGGTATCTCACCATTCAATGATTTTGTAGGGCATCGGTTTCTAATATAACAGGCAGTATTAATTGCCTCAGCCCAAAACTGTGGTGGAGCACCTGCATGTTTTAACATACATCTACCCATTTCGACGAGCGTCCTGTTTTTGCGTTCAGAAACGCCATTTTGTTGTGGTGTATGAGGAGCACTCAACCGTCTACGAACACCGCACTCTTCCAAATATTTGTCGAATTCACGATTGCAATATTCACGACCATTGTCTGATTGCAACATCTTAATTTTTCTTCCAGTGAATGTTTCTGCTGCATTTTTAAAAATTTTAAAAGCGTTTAATACATCGGACTTTTGTTGGAGCATAAAAATTTCGCAATATCTTGAGTAGTCATCCGTGAACGTTACAAAATATCTAGCATTGGAGTGGGAGGGGGTCCTCATTGGTCCGCAGACATCACTGTGTACGATTTCCAATAAGTCTTTAGTTCGTTGACCACTGGCTTTTGGAAATGATTGACGAACTTGTTTTTCGCTTAAACATGTTTCACATGGCGACAACTTTTCATTCTGGTTGATTTGCATACCGTGCACCAAATTTTCTTTCGACATGTTTTTCAAATCGTGTTCGTTCAAATGACCCATCTTAAAATGCCACATATTTATGTCACTTTCATTTTTTACAGCTCCTGCGAAATTTGTAAAATTTTTTATGTAGTATAAATTACCAATGCGATTTGCCGTATATAAAATTTTGCCTTTTTCCATTATATGTGCTTTCTCTTTGTAAAAGCAAACATTATAACCTTTGTCCGTTATTTTTGAAATTGACAGCAGATTTGTTCTTAAATCTTCAACGTAAAAAACTTCATGTAAGTTTATGCGCTCTTTGCAGCCTCCCTCGTTCAAACACAATTTAACGTTGCCAACGCCGGTTATTTTTGTCGAATTTTCATTAGCCAAATTAAGCGTCTTGTCTAATTTTTCGAGATTAAAAAAATTGTTTTTGTCAGCACTCATATGAGCAGTGCTACCGCTATCAAGACACCAATAATCTTTCTCACATGAAGAGAACATTGTAGTTTCAGTTGTGTTATGCATTACTCTTTCACCAACGTGACATGCACTCGCCTGTTTTGTGTGTTTTGTTTTGCAGTTTCTTGCAAAATGTCCAACTTTGCCGCAATTATAGCAAGTCAATTTTTTCCTTGCATTCGTGTGTGTGTTAGTAACGTCAGCATTGTTTCTGTTCTGCTTTTTATATTTCGCGTATAATGCATTTTGTTCTGCTCTTTCATCTTTCGCCTTTCTTGCCTGATCCTCTTCTAAGATTTTTACTCGTAAGATGCTGGGATTTGGCAGCTCATCCCTTGTTTCCAGAGCACAACGAAAGGTTTCATACGATTCAGGCAAACTGTACAGCAACAAAATAGCCAACAGGTCGTCACCTACGATTACATTAATCTCTCTCAGTTTTAAAACGGCGTCAAAAAAATTATTCAAATGTTCTCTGACATTTTCCCCTTCCTTCATACGGGCTATAGCTATTTTTTTCAGAAGGGTGGCTTTTCGGGCTGGCCCTTTTGATTGAAATGTGGACTCCAATTTTTGCCACATTCCCAATGATGTTTCACAGTCAGAAATGAGCCCCAACTCCGATGGCGTCACTGACAAAGTTATGTCGGCACATGCCTTCTGGTCAAATTCTTGCCATTTTAAACGATTTGCAGCATTTTCTGTTGAAGGAATAGTTATCGTACCATTCACGTATGCCCACAGGTCATTCTTTATCAGGATAGCTTTCATCTGAAGCTTCCAAGAATCATAATTTTCCGCATTCAATTGCTGTATACGAAAACCGCCACCAGACATCTTAATCTTTTCGTTTAAAAAAAAATTTAGCACGTTAGAAATTACACTTTCCTTTCTATTTTCACAATTGCCTATATAAATTTTTTATTTGCACAGGGCTCTTCTGGGCCCATAACCTGTTAAAATAAAAAAATAAGTCTTTCGTTTTTAATTTATTAACGCGTGCTTTATTTAGCAAAGTTCAGCTCAAGACTAAGACAAAAAATCAGTTACAAAAATCAGTTCATTTTAAAGTAGCATAAAATAAGAAAACAGTAAAGAATAAATGTCACAATAGAAAATACGTAAATTAGTGTTGCCATTATTTTCAAATACTTCGCATGTTCCAACAGTAATATCAAGCCATTAAGACATCGTTTTCTCTGCTGTACTCTTTATGTAATAGGTCGTTTACCTAGGGGTCTATACCTTTCAAATAATGTTACAATTCTACCGTCAAATTCTTAAATTTTTATTGAACTGATCTGTGGAACATTGATTTTTAACCTTTGATAATTTGTTTACATATGGCAGGTATTCTTTTTTCATATTTAATAGGTAGGTATATTTTAAAAAGATGGTAGGTTAATTGATGTAGCTATATATTTAGCTTAACCTAGGGTCTACAACTGTTTTTTAAGAATTTATTTATTAATTTCTTTGTAATGCATGTAACCATTTGGCCAATAAAAATTATATTAAATATAAAGTATAAACTCCTCCTTTAAAAATGCAATATTTAAACAAAAATCCCCTAATCATCAGCATCAACTATAACTAGATTTTAAATACAGTTTGTGCTCAAAAAGTGTTAATGCCAAAAGTGACATTAAAAAGCACGCAAAGTTCTAGGCAGCTTTTACAGGAAAATATTGTTCATAAATTAAGGTTTAAATACGGGAAATGACTATCTAAGGATTCCTAAAAAAAAACTTGCAAACGAAATTTTACACACAATAGGTTCTTTGTGCATTTTGAAAATTAATAACTTTAAAAAGGTATATTAACAAACCATATATTCAAATGATTCAAATAGTTTCTTAAAATGTATAGAAACATGAGCTCTTAATATTAATTTAATTTTAGATTTGTAATAGTAATATAAAGTCAACAATGTAAAAATGGTCTTCATGTCTGAATATCTCATGACATCAATTTCTCAGTTGTAGACCTAGTGAATTTTTTGAAATATTAACGACTTACAAATTGCGAAAAAGAAATCATCGTTTAATGTATAAATGAAGTGTAGGTTAGGTAGAACAGGCAGCTGTTGTGCAGCTTACTTGGGTACATTTTATTGATCCCATTGTGATACCTGAATAGAAAAGTAAGAATAGAATAGAAAAGAGAGAAGAGAAGCAACAACACCAGTCTCTGGCGGGAATCGAGCCCGTACAACCCCCAAACTAGCAGACCAGCACACTACTGACTAGTCCACCGGGGCACC
This sequence comes from Phyto melanocephala, assembly GCA_941918925.1. Lineage (NCBI taxonomy): Eukaryota > Metazoa > Arthropoda > Insecta > Diptera > Rhinophoridae > Phyto > Phyto melanocephala. Next base: position 133,626,346 of record OW799235.1, on the reverse strand, counting down.
CGGTAAGAATTATATTAACTGCAATTGCTGGGAAATTGTTTTATTTATTGTTCTTAAGTGTGTTTTACATGCGAATGAAACAAGGCATTATTGTTTGTTTAATGTATTTTAAATATTAGAAATTTTAACGGCAGGCATTACTTTCGTTTAAAATTATTTTAAAAAAACATTTTTGTTATCATATATTCAATTACATATATTCAGGGTAAAAATTATTCTTCCCATTTGTGATGGACTTCGGGAGTCAAATTAGTGATTTTAACGTGCACAGCCTGAAATTTTTCATATTTGGGTGGAATAGCACATAGGCGATATTTAACTTCATCTCCAGCCATAGGGACATACTCGCCTTCGATACTAGCATAAGGAAAATAAAGTAATTATAAATAGATTGCAAGTTTTTGAAATTCAGGTATGAGATGGAAATTGTTTGTTCTCAAATCGAGTCGATTTGAAACGGTAAAACTTAATTTTAAACAAAGAGAACGAAAAAAGTTTACCTTATTTTTCGATTTGTTTTCGAAATATATTTCCGTCACATACCTGATTATGAGAAGCAAGAGTATGAAGTGTATTCACGTACACTTGATGATAAGTTTTTAAATTTATCAAATGTATTTGTTAATATCGACAGGTTGATTTGTGAGTATGAACACTTACTCGGATATATGACAAAATATTTCATCTCCACCCAAACTGGGTGTTATAAAACCATGTCCTTTGGTTCGGCTAAATGTTTTGACTGTTCCAGTAACTATTGGGTTCTCCATAGCACGGGCCGATCTAGATATGTACATATCAGTTATGGTAATCATTTAAATTTTACAAAATTAAACACTTACGTCGATGCTGTTCTTGTGCGTTTCGTTATAATTGGACTGGGAAGTTGTAAAGTAGAATTTGGACTGCCACTATTACTACGGAGGCATGATGGTGGCTTGCCAGGAACAATTTTTTCGGGTGTATTTGATGTCTCAGACATTTTTTTGTTTTTAACCGGTCGAATATGC